>CM067352.1:41030425-41042988 GCA_034190875.2 Urechis unicinctus
AACAATTTGTCTAGCCATACAAGTTGGCCATATACACTGCCTAATATGGCAAGTTTTATGATGAATCTACGAGCGCGACACAATAGTACAATACGCTATAACAATTTTGTATTTAATATACAGTCTAACCGGTATCCAAGCTTCATCTCTATAATCTTAATCTATATTATCCTTACACAGATATTATCGTACCGTTATATAAAGCCAACAAAACATATTTTCATACTTATAAGTGTCTTTGGAGTACAAGTTATAGGGTGGAATGTGTGTATGACTTTGTTAAGATCAACGCCGGGAGGCGGAGGATAACACCGATTCGCTAATTTGTCAGAATTAAATATTTAACGTCAATAAATTTGAATCTCTGTTATCATTCGCTGCAAGAGATATTCCCTTTCGCACGTCCAAATATGCATCACCAGACATAACACAGACATGTCACTACCACGCATGGAAGTAATCGGATGCGTTCATTGTTCAATAAACCTTTACATACATACATACATACATACATACCAGACTGGACCGGGAGGACACAAAATCCGTCTGGGGAATAAGCCGTGTTTTCCCCGCCGTGGTGGAGGTAAATATTGTTCCCGTAAACCTTTGTGTTGTATCTGCTCTCAATGACTGCAATTGCAACCTCCTCGAAGACCTGGCCCCAGAGGCAGGCAACGCTCATGTGGCCGCCCTCGTTGCTAGTTTTCTCGGCCAGCTTCTTATTGTAGCTGCTGAAGTAGTTCTGACCGATAACCGCGGAGTAGTCGCTTCCACCAATGTAGTGCTTTCTTTTATTCTCCCATAGAGTTAGTTGTCTTTTGTCTGATCCGGTCATGTGAGATACAGAACTACTTAATCACTTGTTCCATTACCAAGCTATACCTTATGCTCTCCACTGTTTAAATAGATCGGTACAGACCATAGATGTCTGCGCACACTGGGTTTATTCTATGTATTGAGGCGGGTCAATATCATTCACAGTCCGCTCAATGGTAAAGAAGCACCCAATTTTTGTCTGATACCTTCCAATGCTTCGTCTTTTCCACGCTGGATCAGCGCGTTTTTTTCATCAATTGAAACAGTCTGGTGCGCTTTTACAGATCTGGCCTTAATTTCGCCCTTCATTTGGGTATATTTTGTGACTTCAGCTAAAACGAGTTTAAACTCATGATCCGAGATATTACCATCTTCAAGTGCTGTCGATACAATGTCAGCGATAGTATTTAATTTACTCTGCACTAGAATGCGGATCTGATCATGTTTTTTTCACCTTGATGGTCAGCCGGCGACTGACGAATTTTCCAGCAATTCCAAGTAGCCCACAAGCGGCTCCAATAACACCCAAGACTGTGGCAATAGGAATAGCAACTATTGTAGACATTATACCTACACCACTTGCGCCAAGACACATACCAACAGTAACTAACGCAGTGTCAACTGCATCCACCGAGTTCACTGCACGCCTATATTTCTTGTACATAGCACAATAGTTTTCAATCTCTTTCTCAAGGTATTGCCTCTTGAGGCTGATCTCATTCAACCGATAGGAGTGCCCTGGATTCTCATCAGACAGCTGCGGATATAACGGTGCCGTCGGAATGGTTGGTTGTTGTTTCATACTGCTGCTTTATACGTCTACAGGTCAAGTTCAATTAGGAGTGAAGCTACAGACCAAGTCGCCCCTCTGTTTTGAGTGGTTGTATAAAACGTTAATAACGTTGCCTTGTTCTAGCTGTAAAGGCTGGTCTAAATATATTACAACAGCCCGTTGGTCAGCAGGCTTACTTATTCCTACCACTTGATTCGTTCCATTAATAACAGAAACGACTGCTATAGGACCAATATCAGCACCAACACCCGAAGACAACCCCATACGAATGATCTTGCCATTGCATAACATGGTATATCCACAGCTTGAGTCTCGTGAGTCTCGACCCCTGGCCCCATGGCCAAACGACCACTCATATCCTCTCCGAAGGGGGCCACTTGCTTCTGCCCAAATAGTAATGAGATGTTTCGTTTGGGAGTTTATGTGTTCTCTCAGGTCCCTGCGATGCTGTTTGTGTTGTGCATTAACAAACGTTTTATAAGCAGCATCTTTAGGCGATATTGGGTCTCCCAACAGAACGATTTTATTATCTCCCATTTCAAGGTCTCCGTACATATCATCACCTTGTTTACTAACACGTGAATTGGCTGCGGTAGTTACCAGATCTATTGTGTTTTGGTATGACATTGCTTGTCCTCCAGAGGATGGAAGGCCTATCGTAGGAAGTCCCGTGATCATGTTGCCATCCATATTAAGATCCCCTTCCATTGTATCCCCTACGACACTTATTTTTTGTGAGTTACCAATAGATACGTAGGTCTTGGTGGCATATTCCGAGAGGTCGGCGCCCTTAACAGTGCTTGTCGGTTTTTGCCTAGGTCCATAAATACTCGTTTTTATTGACATCTTGTAAATTCAAGAACAACGCTAACAGGTAAGTCGTGGTTATCTAATAGCCTTCCTTTATTATCGCGTAACTGAACCTTTAACTCATGCACTGTTCCACTAGTGACACGCTTACATACAGGATTAGTGATGTTCGTGGTTATAATATCACCGAAAGAGCCACCCTCTAAGCCAACAACTTCAAGAAGTGAAGTGGGTGCAACATCTAGCATGTTGTGTGTGGTGCTGACTTGATCGAGGTGAATATAAAGTGGGTTCAACATGCTCAAGTTGATGGGCCGGTCACCTGTGTAAGTACCTGAAGGTATCCACCGCCTACTGAGGCGTCATCAAGACCCAACATTTTGAACACTCCGTCTGATATATTCACAGCCCCATTGTCTGGAATTGTTAGGGTAATAACCCCATTTACAGCATCAACTTCTAAACCAAGACCTAATGGTGTAATCTGCTCCTGAAAAAGGCTGAAACTCCAGTGTCCCGGTTTTAATGAGGCAATTTTCCTCTTCCTATAGGCCTTGTCTGCCATACAATGCTTTCGTTTGTTTCGAGATTGTACCAGCCCACAGTATACGTGATTGAACTTAAGCCAACACATAGATCGCCTGCAGTATTGCCAATAGGATTTTGCAGGGACACAGCCTCACCGCTTTGAACATTGGACAGAGTGTAATACATAGCACTATGAACAAACAAGCTTTTAGTTTCAATACAAATAAAACGTACAAAACCGGCCCGGTCTACCCACTTCATAGTGATCCTGAGGATCTGACACACCTTCTCATCCAGGTTAAGGCTGATAAAATTACAGATGCGTTTGGGGTGGAGTTCTCCAACCTGTTTGATAAATACTTGGTGCAAAACATAAGTGACGACAGCCTTGTAGTTGGCTGGAGAACCAACCACATGCAATACTGGCAGAACCAGGTAAACTTTGTTGTATGGTGTGCAACAAGCGGCTGCGGAGTTTCTGCCCTGGACCACCTCAGATCTGATTCCCCAGCACTAAGTAACCTCTACACCACTGCCAGCTACAAAATTGATGGCATCTCGCTGGAGTATGACATGGTTACCTAACCAGAGTTGGCCCGCATGATACGCACCCAGTACACAGGTCGGCTCTCGATTCTGTATGACCGTGTACTTCGTCACAGAAGGCTTGTATACAATAAAAGTGATACACTGTGGAACATCAATCTGAACGTGCCGGCTCGCAGCATGAAGGGCATCCTACTGCTCTTTGAAGACCCCCAGGGCGCCTCATTCGCCAATAAAACAGAGTCGTTCTACAACCCAAAGATTACGAAGGTCGAGGTGACCATTGAGGGCATCCCCAATCAGCTCTATGCCCAGGGCATGCGTGGCTACCAGCAGTGGGATGAAGTGAAGAAGGCCTTTGCAGCAATGAGTAAACGAGACCCCAGTGTAGCAATAGCAGTAAAAGACTTGGCATTGTCGGACGTTTCCTTAGGAGAGTACCTAACCAGTAAGTATGTTCTGTGGCTCGACTTAAGGACGAGTGATGACGACCAGCTGCATGGTAGCGGCAGGGCCGTGGAGAATGCGTCTGAGGGTATCACCATTCAGATCACAAAAAAAGCAGAGGCGGCCGGCGCATTGAACATGTATATGTATATTGTTATGGATGCACAGCTTAACATTAAAGATGGCAGGTTCGTCAGCGCAGTCTACTAACAAGGTTTTGATGAAACAGAAAACTGAGTTTACATTTCCAGATGGTCCCTGTTTGTGGGCAGACAGGATGTGGGAAAACCGCATTCATCCTCGACCTACTTGAAGGGCCCTTCTTCGGCGCCTTTAAGCATATTGTAATTCTCTGCCCTACAATACGTTTCAACGAGGCCTATCAGACTCGGTCATGGGTGTGGGATGATTCAGAGGTGTACGTGGTTGACCTCATCAACGCGCTGTACCATGGTGCAGTTATTTCCACTATATCAATAGGTTATGCCAAGCTTACTAAGATGGCTCTGGGTGGTGGGGTGCCACGTCTTGATTTCACCCCACGCGACCTGGCTATGGCTGTTGCCAATGTATCACTAGCCATAGCCACAAAGGATATGTTAATTAAACAAGGAATCTTACCAGTTGATATACTGAAGTAATGGCCACACTCGCGCTGCTTGTTGGAGGCGTTCTTGTTAACCCCCTTGCATTCTGTGGGAGCAACTTTTTGTTCTCTAAATTACGAAGCACGTAAGTGGACGCGGAACGTAAACGCCATGATATGGCAATCGAGCAGCTTCAATCTGCTCAGGCAGCATGGGCCAAGAAGAGAACTGAGCGTTTAGACTTCATCAATGAGCAACTGCGCCGCCAGGGACATGCCGGGCATACTTTTAGGGATGCGGACGAGGCTATGCGTGAGTACTCCCTGATTACGAATAAAACCGTCGACCCGCTGGGCTCTGAGCCGCAGCTTTCAGACTTCTACGAGCCCTCAGATGGTCAAAAAGGGCGTGAGGTGGCGTTCATTATACTGAGTATGACTGCGACTGGACTGGTTGCATACAGACTTGCCAAGTAGGTCATTTGGAGACTCGGGTGAAGAAGATCTACTATAGTCCTAAGGGCTACTGGAAAGGCATAACAGCTATCAAGAAGCTTGCAAGAGAAGCGAGGGTTTCTGAGGAAGTTGCCAGGGGGTGGCTAACAAAGCAAGCTATATGGCAAATCTACTTGCCGGTGCCAAAACACATTCCCAGAACAAAGTTTGATGTCCCTGTCCCTAATGACGTGCACCAAGCCGATCTCTTATTTCTTCCTCATGACGTTGTGAAGCGCCGGACGTACAAGTATGCCCTAACGGTGGTTGATGTGGCCTCGCGCTACAAGGCGGCTGAGGAGTTGGCTACAAAGGAGGCTAAAGAGGAGGTCGCTCGAGAGGATATACAAGCGAGGACCGCTGGGGTGGCCCAAACTACTTCAGGTCGACCCCGGACGGGAGTTTATGGGAGCAGTGAATCAGCTGCTAGCAAAACATGGAGTATCTGTCAGACGTGGCCGTGTGAATATCCATCGAGATCAGGCTATAGTGGAACGCTTTAACCGAACACTGGCTGAGCGACTCTTTGGTCACCAGTATGCAGTAGAGTTAAGGGATACTGGAAAACGATCGACTGAGTGGGTTTCTCGGCTGCAGGCTGTAGTCTCAGCGATAGATAATGAGGTGACACGCTTGACTGGAAAAAAACCTAAAGATGCTATAAAGGCAAAACGAGTTGCACAAAAGCCCTCTGCAGTCGTACCAGGGTGCCCGCTGGGGGTCAAAGAGCAAAAGCTTCCCTCTGATGTTGGCGTTCCCTACCTCTACCAGCCCGGTGAGGCAGAGCAAGACCAGCGCCGGCGGGCCTCTGACCCTGTGTGGTCACTCAATGTTTTCCAGATTGGAAGCTCTGTCACTAAATCTGGTGAGCCTGTACTTTACTATTTGTTGAATGGACCCCTCCGTGGCTTTGTAAAGGAGGAGCTGCTTGTGGTGCCGTCCGATACCCAGCTGCCACCAGACGGTATTACCGATTAGACTGATATAGATCTATATATATAACACTGGTAGTATTTGACAATAAGTGCCCATGAATATTACTCAGGAAGAAAGACCCCTGTAACAGGCCCTGTATGCAAGAGTTTTGTAATTTACACAGATATAAGATAAAATATGGTGTCATTAGTCGTCTTTGTAAAGGTTGTCAGAAGGCTATAAAAAATAATAAGGTAGGATTGTCCATGGATTGTGGGTTTGATAAAGTCAACCACAGTCGTCATCGTCGTGCCCAAAAATAGCTTCACAACAGCCTATAGCCGGGGACACTGACTCGCCAGCCGGCGCCACTGAACGGGGATTCCCCACTGTATAAAAATAGAAATCCTGTGGCGCTGTCAACAACATGGGTTGGCGACTAGGCCTATGTGCGATGAAGCGTGGTACCTTGTCAGAGACGGGTGTTTTACTGCGTAGTTAAGAGGTCAAAGTACAGTCTCGCTGTATAGTCTTTTGTATATCAACAAATTTCCTTTTAGACTAATGGTTTTGTATAGTAACATGACTCACAATATGCGAGCACGTAAAGCCCAAAACGATTGTGTTTCAATTCACGGTTTTAAACCAAGTTACCCACGCTCTAAGGTTGCACTCCAAGCACTTGAAAAGCGTAATGAATATGACCATATATACAAGGAGATATTGGCTAGAATAAGGGCGGGGTGGCACGCACCCCTGTCCCCACCCCAGCACCGCGCAGACCAGTCCCTGCGCCACGCAGACCTGTCCCTGCCCGCGCATCCCCGCAACTCAATCCCCAGTCCCCACAGTGCGTCTTGCCTTCAAGAAGACTAAGTGGGCTGTTAAGAACTATTTGCGTGGATGGGTGATGAACGTTCCTGAGTCCCACCCCCTTGGCTCGGACCTTATGATGTTCTTTAAGGGCATGCGTCGGAAGATGCATAAAGTTTTGACTGGTGAGCTGGAAGAGCTTGGTGGAATCAAGTGTCAGTTTGCCCTTAAGGTAAGACTAATGAAGCACACCGATGATGGCAGCACTGAGTATGTTGAGCCTGTATTGCGTAATAAGCAGCAGGTGGTTCTCTCCTCAGAAGATATTAACGATGCGCTGGACCAGAGTAATGCTACTATCCAAGAGCGGTTGGAGAAGTGGACCAATAGAGGTTCCGGTTGGGAATTTGAGTCCGTCACAACTCTGTGGATTGATATTGCCAATTACCAGCCATTGAAAGGTGGCACTTACCTGAAACTGCCAAGAAAGCTTGCGGTAAAGAAGGCAATCACAAACGTAAAAAACACAAACGACCCACACTGCTTTCTATACTCTCTTGAAGCGGATCTGCACCCGGTTGCCAAGGACCCGCAGCGACCATCGAAATATAACATTAAGCAACTCTTACGACTCTTAGAAGGAAAAGGCGTGGACTATCCAACACTTATCTCGCAGATTGAGAAGGTAGAAAAACATGCTAAAGTAGGCGGATTAAGCGTCTATGGTTGGGATGGGAAGGCTACTATCGTTCACCGTATTAGTAAACAGCCTGGTCCGCGTAGAAACCTCATGCTGATTGAGGAGGATGGTAAGTTCCATTACACGCGAATCAAACATTTGAATCGCCTGCTTTATGACCAGAGTAAGTACGAGCACTGCAAGTTCTTCTGCGAAAAATGGGGTTATTACCCTAACAATTCCAGACAATGGGGCTGTGAATATATCAGACGGAGTGTTCAAAATGTTGGGTCTTGATGACGCCTCAGTAGGCGGTGGATACCTTCAGGTACTTACACAGGTGACCGGCCCATCAACTTGAGCATGTTGAACCCACTTTATATTCACCTCGATCAAGTCAGCACCACACACAACATGCTAGATGGTGCACCCACTTCACTTCTTGAAGTTGTTGGCTTAGAGGGTGGCTCTTTCGGTGATATTATAACCACGAACATCACTAATCCTGTATGTAAGCGTGTCACTAGTGGAACAGTGCATGAGTTAAAGATTCAGTTACGCGATAATAAAGGAAGGCTATTAGATAACCACGACTTACCTGTTAGCGTTGTTCTTGAATTTACAAGATGTCAATAAAAACGAGTATTTATGGACCTAGGCAAAAACCGACAAGCACTGTTAAGGGCGCCGACCTCTCGGAATATGCCACCAAGACCTACGTATCTATTGGTAACTCACCAAAAATAAGTGTCGTAGGGGATACAATGGAAGGGGATCTTAATATGGATGGCAACATGATCACGGGACTTCCTACGATAGGCCTTCCATCCTCTGGAGGACAAGCAATGTCATACCAAAACACAATAAATCTGGTAACTACCGCAGCCAATTCACGTGTTAGTAAACAAGGTGATGATATGTACGGAGACCTTGAAATGGGAGATAATAAAATCGTTCTGTTGGGAGACCCAATATCGCCTAAAGATGCTGCTTATAAAACGTTTGTTGATGCACAACACAAACAGCATCGCAGGGACCTGAGAGAACACATAAACTCCCAAACGAAACATCTCATTACTATTTGGGCAGAAGCAAGTGGCCCCCTTCGGAGAGGATATGAGTGGTCGTTTGGCCATGGGGCCAGGGGTCGAGACTCACGAGACTCAAGCTGTGGATATACCATGTTATGCAATGGCAAGATCATTCATATGGGGTTGTCTTCGGGTGTTGGTGCTGATATTGGTCCTATAGCAGTCGTTTCTGTTATTAATGGAACGAATCAAGTGGTAGGAATAAGTAAGCCTGCTGACCAACGGGCTGTTGTAATATATTTAGACCAGCCTTTACAGCTAGAACAAGGCAACGTTATTAACTTTTTATACAACCACTCAAAACAGAGGAGCGACTTGGTCTGTAGCTTCACTCCTAATTGAACTTGACCTGTAGACTTATAAAGCAGCAGTATGAAACAACAACCAGCTGTCTGAATCTGAATCCGGGGCACTCCTATCGGCTGAATGAGATCAGCCTCAAGAGGCAATACCTTGAGAAAGAGATTGAAAAATATTGTGCTATGTACAAGAAATATAGGCCTGCAGTGAACTCGGTGGATGCAGTTGACACTGTGTTAGTTACTGTTGGTATGTGTCTTGGCGCAAGTGGTGTAGGTATAATGTCTACAATAGTTGCTATTCCTATTGCCACAGTCTTGGGTGTTACTGGAGCCGCTTGTGGGCTACTTGGAATTGCTGGAAAATTCGTCAGTCGCGGCTGAGCATCAAGGTGAAAAAAACATGATCAGATCCGCATTCTAGCGCAGAGTAAATTGAATACTATTGCTGACATTGTATCGACAGCACTTGAAGATGGTAATATCTCGGATCCTGAGGTTAAACTCGTTTTAGCGGAGAAACAACTATGTCCAGCAAATGTACATCGTTCTAAGAAACAGACAAATGTTTTGCTTAATCATTAGATGGCCAATGTAGGTGCGTATAGACAAGGTTTATGAAATCACTTCATAATATATAAACAGTGGACTAAATAAGCTCAGAGAAAATATATTGGAATATATGTGCAAATAGAAAAAAGTCGACAAACGTCGACAGAGTGTTGCAAACAATGCCCAAAGTCTCAATTGTAATGCAGCCATGAATTTGTACGATTCTAGAAAATGGCTTTGCAAATGTCGACGTCACATCCAGAAATACCAATGCTGTCAGAGCAACGGTTACCGAGTCGGACGTGTTATTCTCATTTGGAGTCGTAAAGTGTAAAACATTGCCCCATTGGTTAAATGATAAGACAAGAGTGAAAAATATCCTCATTCAGCGTCTTATCTGTGTGTTTGAGCTTTTAGAAAATGAAACTATTATGTTATGGATCGGGCGAAACGTTTTATTCGTGGACATTTTATAATCTAATCAATAATGCATACTGCCAATGCATTCTGGGTAATTTCGTGACATGCAAAATTTAAACAACCAATGACGAAATATTATACTTACTTTTCTCTGTTTGATCCTGATCGTTCCTCCTTTGATGACCATAAGCGATATTTACTCCCGCAAGCAGTAACAAGGAGTAAACAATTAGTTTGAAACTATGATATCAAAGTTATACCATCTACATGCTTGGAGGGTAAATGATAGCACTGTTGACAAAAAACAGAGGAATAACTATGAAGCAGCAACAAAACACTCCGCTGTTGTCATCGGATGTTGACGTCTATCGTCGTCTGCTAGTGATGCCCCGCCCTCCTTAGAGACTCAGGGCGCTACGCATTCAGCGTTAGCAGGTACGTCACGCGCGCGCGTCTTCTCCGGGTGTCAAAAATCATCCAACCGGCGCGCCGCTCAAGGTCGGCGCATTCAGCGTGCACCTGCGCGCCTACTATCTGCAGAGCCTTGTAACTACAAAGCCAATGTATTGAAAGGCTCAAGGTCGGCGCATTCAGCGTGCACTGCGCGCCTACTATCTGCAGAGCCTTGTAACTACAAAGCCAATGTATTGAAAGGCATGAGAGAATGGAAAGTTCTACGCTGATATGACCAATTGGGTTCATAATGCACTGCAACCTGCATACATGCTCCGGTGTTCATATGCATGCGAATAGCAATATAAATTCATCAATACTTGCCGATACTCATATATATATACCTACGTGTAAGCACACACACACACACACACACACACACACACACACACACACACACACATACATACACACACATATATAAATATATATATATATGTATATTTATATGTTTGCTTATTTATATAGGTACATGGATACATATCAATATATATATATGGAAATATACGTATACAGAAATATAGATATGCACACATGTATACATAAAAGTGTACATTCAAATATATTTATGTATATATAAATATATACATACATATATACACATGTATTTATATATACATACATATGCGTATATATACATATGTATATATATATATATATATATATATATATATATATATATATATATATATATATATATATATATATATATATATATATGTATACACATATTTGTTGAATGCACTGGAGTGTCACTAGCATCGTTATCGTAAGACTGTTTTGTGCAGGGCCTACTTAGGAACAATGGGAAGACAGCCCCTTACTACATTGTCCCTACTTGCTGCGCTGGATTTGTTGTTTATGTGTTTGTTTGCAATCAGTATCGATGAGTTGCCTTTGCTGCAAGTAAATAAATTCTATTCTATAAATTCTATTCCATTCTATTCTTCCTGAGACAAGACGTTGCCCTAGACGATAGAAGATGGCAAACATTTTGGAAAGTGAGTGGATGATTCATTCAACCGAATACTCAAATTAACATGAATGCACAAGCTTGCATTGCTAGAGCAGTTAGTTTTTCAAACCCATTCACAATACTTAAGTGTACTGTTAAATTGGTCTTGATGGTGTTCCATGCACAGTATAGCACCAATAAGACGGGTTTAAAATTAAACTATTTTGAGGAGTATTTCCTTGGGCAGCAGCCCAAGCGCATCATGTTATACTGGTTGATGTGTCAAATATACACGCTTTATGGCTATATGACTGGGCAGCTGATACGGCATGTGGCTGTTGTTGGTTGGGGTTGGGTGTTGGTTAGGCCATGTGGTAGTGGCCAGGACGATGTAGAGTGTGACGTTTGGTTTATTTCAGTATTTCTAGCCTGACATGCTCATTCATGTTCCTCTGAAGCAAACATCGTCCATTGGTGAGAGCGTAGTTTGAATTGTCGAGGTTGAAATATGTACATCGACTTAAAGTGTGTCTTGGCTAGAAGGGTATCTTTTCTAGCTATGTCACAGCTGTATATGTCGAAAACAATGAGTGGTTGCATTATGACAGACAGTCGGTAGCATGAGGGTAATCGCGGAAATGCAGCAATTACCAGGGTATTTAATTTGAGATCAAACGAGCCCATGTTAGTTACTTAGAGGACCTTGACCAACTCGTATACATACATACGACCCTATTTCCTACAAAGGAAATACAATGGATTATTTTCGTGCTTGAAATATGATTGAATGCATGAAATGCGTGAATTTATAATTGTGTTTATGGGTAGTAAGAATAACATTATTAAGATTGTTACTGTCCTTGAAATAACTCAACTCCACGCAACGCACCTTCCAAACTTAACGCCCAGTTTGTCTTCTGGAAAGAAGTGTAAATCCATTCGGCAATAACCACGAAGGCACGGTCAAGGATGCCCCTATAATGAACCAATGTTGATTTCAAATACAAATTAATATGCATATATACAGTGCTTCCGATAAATCGCCCCAATCCGGATCAATAAATTGGAGCCGCGAGTTAAATTAAAGTGCGAGTTAGCGAATGTGGGTAGCAATTATTGCCCCTTGTGACAAGAGAGAAAACTAGTTAGGCGGGTCATCCGCCTTTTTTTATGCCGGGTTAATCATGTCAGAAGGGTTGTTATACGGATAAGAAATGAAAAAGGAATTGAATTATATTGACTTATATATATATATATATATATATTTATTTTTTATCTATAAATTATATATTATATATATAAATATATTATAATCTTATATATAAATATTATTATATATATAAAATACATTTATATATATTATAT
>CM067352.1:41043088-41053088 GCA_034190875.2 Urechis unicinctus
GTTTGAATGTTTTGTTGCCTGAACATATAAACGCCTGAACGTATACACAACAATGTGCGTATGTTCAATTTTGAAAACTGTGATAATAGGTGACTTGTAGTGAAAACCCACATACTGGTAGTCTCATCGGGCTTATGGCAGATATGACACACATTTGAATAAGCGATTCACTTCAACGGTCTACAGATAGAACTTCTTGCACTTTAACATGTTGTACAAACATGTGCCTCTTGTGGTAATATCGTCACGGAAATCCCGTATCAGTCTTTATATATATCAAATACCATAAATCATCAATTGCTCTAGTTGTGGATGAGAGTTCGAAGCGCTGTGACTGATATAATTGTTTTACCTGAATCTAAACACATAAAAACATATCTATAGATATGTCATATAAATAGAGCAGGTACACAGAAATACATTCCATGTTCTTTGTGCACGTTTCGAACTTGTCTTCGTTTACTTCCATATATAAAAGGCGTTAAGGTCGATGTTAAGTCTAACTATCTATGCGAAGTCATACACATACACGGAGTAAACAATATCCCCGAGATACCCATTGTACCAATGCATCGTACGTAGTTCATTCCACCACCAAATGCAGTCCGAGCGTTGACGGTAATCCAACGTAATCTGTTTCCACAATTTACAAATACAATGACAGTTGTATGCGGCTCAGAACGCAATAATGCAACGACTTGATCACAACGGCATTGAGAATGGGCTTACTTTTGATAATGAAATCGTTTATTGAACAGTGAACGCATCCGATTACTTCCTATGAGGTAGTGACATGTCTGTGTTATGTCTGGTGATGCATATTTGTACGTGCTAAAAGGAATATCTTTTGCAGCAAATGATAACAGAGATTGAAATTTCATGACGTTAAATATTTGTACCAGAGTTAAATTGGACAACTTCCTTAACAAAGTTATACACACATAAAACCCTATAACTTGTACTCTGAAGACACTTATAAGTATGAAAGTATGTTTTGCTTGCTTTATATAACTGTACGAATATATCTATGTAAGGATAATATAGATTAAGATTATAGAGATAAAGCTTGGATACCGGTTAGACTGTATATTAAATACAACATTGTTATAGCTTATGATACAATTGGGTCGCGCTCGTAAATTCATCATCAAACTTGCCATATAAGGCAGTGTATATGGTTAACTTGTCTGGTTTAACAAAGTTGTTTCCTACACCAAACATTTTAAAGTTTGCTTGATTGTTCTATGCATAAGTTAATGGCATTGAAGCGCTCATCAAATAATGTACTACATGTTTACTTGAAACAAAGACACAAGCAAAAAGATGGCGACAATGAGTGGTTTTCAAGAGCTCTGATGAATCACATAGTTTCCACTCAGAAGAGTGCAATACGTACCTTTTTCGAGTACTGCATGGGGATCGAAATCAGAACCCAAATACAACGAATAACACCTAAACTTTATAGTGATGGCGGTATGTTATAGCTCCATTGCTGATTATATAAATTACAACATGTGGTTTTACTTGGGACCTGTGAATATTTAATATCTTCATTTTTCTTAATCATACTTCCTTCCTATGCGATTAACCGATCTTCAGCTAACCATTCTTTCTTACAATATACATTATTCAGTATGTTTGTAGACAAAATGTGAAATCGATAGATCAAATACGAATAGCACGAAATCACCAAAAGTGCATTTGTATGTGGATGAATAGCCAAATACAGCCATTTATATGTTGATGCTGTTGTTGACTTGACTTGCAAAACAAACCAATAGACGTCCCAAAAGGCTGGATTGATGCAAAAAATGACGTCTTTTATACCAAACAATGGCGTCCATAGAATAACACGAGTAAATCTGTGCAAAGATGAGACATATAACACAACACCAATGAATAGTCTATAACATCACAAGAAATCAAAATACATGGATTCGTTCGCCATTTGAGAGTGCTATGTCTCTTCAGCTGGTAAATGCTGGGTCACTTGAGAGTGTTCATTTATGGCTCAGTTCTTTTTAATGTCACCGATATCCCCAGTATTCGACAGTCCCGAAACAAGGGCCAAGTGCAGGTCGGCATGGCCGTCTCTTAGTCTACGTGTAAGCACATTTATGGTCGGGTGTGTACATTTTCTAGCATCTATTCAGTACTATGTATGTATGTATATGTAGGGGCTTGTGTCTGCGATATGTATGTATGTACGTACGTACGTACGTATGTATGAATATATGTATGCTTGTATGTATGTATTTATGAATATATATATATGCATGTATGTATGTATGTATGTATGTATGTATGTATGTATGTATGTATGTATGTATGTATGTATGTATGTATGTATGTATGTATGTATGTATGTATGTATGTATGTATGTATGTATGTATGTATGTATGTATGTATGTATGTATGTATGTATGTATGTATGTATGTATGTATGTATGTATGTATGTATGTATGTATGTATGTATGTCTGTATGTATGTATGTATGTATGTATGTATGTATGTATGTATGTATGTATGTATGTATGTATGTATGTATGTCTGTCTGTCTGTATGTCTGTCTGTATGTATGTATGTCTGTATGTATGTCTGTCTGTATGTCTGTCTGTATGTATGTCTGTCTGTATGTCTGTCTGTATGTAGGATCTGTATGTCTGTCTATCTGTATGTCTGTATGTATGTATGTATGTATGTATGTCTGTATGTATGTCTGTGTATGTATGTATGTCTGTATGTCTGTCTGTCTGTATGTCTGTATGTCTGTATGTATGTCTGTATGTCTGTCTGTCTGTATGTCTGTATGTCTGTATGTCTGTCTGTATGTATGTATATGTATGTATGTATGTTTGTATGTATGTATGTATGCATGCATGTATGTAACTATGTATGTATGTATGTATGTATGTATGTATGTTTGTATGTATAAATATATTCATGTATAAAGATTAGATTGTATGCATTCGAATGATTGCTGTGTGCTTCCGTAAGAACAAGAGTGTCCCGTAATGAAATGCTTATGCAGGTTGTATCGGTTTTTGCCACGCTTAATGTCGATACAGATAAAGACTCGACGTCGATTATCCAGTTTCCTACTATGGCAATATCTGTGACACCTCCATATTGGTATTGCCTCTTATGGCTATTGGTGTCATGCCTTCATATGTCACGTAGATAAGGCAGGTGCACGAAGTACAAAGGGCATATGATTTGTAATCCATATTTCACCTGGAATCACGTGACACTAGCTCATCATAATGGGGGCATTGAATGATCACATTATGATGGATACCAATACGCGGCTCGGTAAGCGTTCTACACGTTCTACACATGCAGGTTTCAACAGATGCACGTTCATAACAATTGCCTCAGATATATATATTTTATCACAAATCGTAGTGAAAGCCACCTGGTTTGAGACAGCGGCGATTCACTTCGCTAAGATGGTTCATTCCGTCAAGTTATGTGGTGATAAGGAACTTTAATGAAATACACGCCCGTCATCAGGCGACGATACCGTGAAGTCAACAAACGCACATGACACTGCTTAACCAACGTCCAGTGGCTCGGCGCCTGTTTAAGATATGGTATAATCTGATTGGTCAAATGGACCACGCCTCCGAATTAATTAGAAAATTTAGCGTGTCTTAAGAGACGCTGTGACAAAGCAACAAGCGGCTCACAAGCGTCTTCATTGTCTCGGGTGGAGGCTTGAGTGAACCCTCTTATGCTAGTTGTAAACTCTTCGATACAGCTAGGATCTTGTACAGGACGATTACATCCATGGTAACTCAATTAAAAAATTGCACTGTTCAACTTCAGGGTATGAATCAAACCACCGGGAATCGTTGATTGTCTATGAAAGAACCCCATGTTGATTACATATCTTCAATAGAAGCTTCATAGCCGTATGTGTGATGAATATGCTATAGTCACGAAGCCACGAGAGATGAATATACTAAAGCCACGAAACCACGAGAGATGCGATAGAGTCTACCTGGATGAAGAATACGGAAACATATGCCGGAATGGGGAGGAATGAAAGCAATCTGAAAGCCATTCATATTTGATTGCTATAGCCATAGCGTACCTGGCTTTGATGTTCAACACGTGGATTAATCATAGTAGTAAGGCTTAACAAAAGATTGCATGAATCTGTTCCATGCACCGCTAACGAAGGTTCAAACATATGTTGGAATGAATCAATGAAGTGCTAGAGATGTGAATTATGTTTCAAGGTGCTCTCATCCTCTGCCTGGTTATCCTCGGTACAGGCCGCGTCCGTTCAAAGTGTATACTGTACGGAGATGAAAGTAAGAACTCAGTCGCAATGCTTCACATTATGAACCTATAACTTTCTGTAACTTTATAATATTGCTCTGTTGATATTCCAAAACCGGGATTACGATTCTACGTTTTGTGCTGCTTATAAAGCCGTTGCCGCGGAGTTACAAACCCAAGGAGGCAAGTGGACGGATGAATACAACGAGGGTCATTATCGCCATCTTGCTGACATTTTTACGGAGAATGCGATTTGGACGATGCCTGGTAAAAGGTGATGTGAAAGGGCGTAATGGTAGGTTTATCAAATATTGGTTGCTCCGCGCTGTTTATATCTGAGCAATAGTTATAAATGTCCAATTTAACAGCTTCTAATTTGTGAATAAAGATCGCTTTAGCAGCTGTGCTCATTGACATTTTTGCCAAAGAATGACTGTGGTGTTGAAAGTTTATCAGAAACAATGAACAGCAGTAGAATCTTCTGATGATGTTGCGAGACATTGCAACACCGATTCCATTATGAATTAGAATTCTGCTTCATATCATCGCCGGTCCATATCAAGGAAGTGCTGACATAATGAAACACGGTGCATACTACTGACAAATGACTTTATTGCAATGAATGTCAGTAATTTCCACACGGTACAATTACTTAGCTGCAATACTAATCTTGCTTCACAGGACTTGCACATCTACGTCTATTTCTCTATGTACGCGCCAATTGTCGTCCTCGAATTTGACCACCAAGAAAGCCCTACGAAATTAAAGCACACATTTAATAACTAACTCCTATATAATAACGATCACTTCTTGAAAAAGGCAAACTTCAATACCATACACATGTTATAAAACAAAGAACCAACATTCAAATATGCGTTTTTTTCGTTTGCATAAAAACCGAATCTTCATCTATCAGTCTATATAAATCTATTTTAACAGGAATGAATTACATAATTAATGCGTATATTACATATATATGGACTCACTTCAAGGCCGTGGCCCCATATTGGTAATGCAGTTGTACTGTTCCTCATTCACCATTGATTCCAATCACGTCCTCTAATGTAGGTCCTTGATTTTTCGCAAATGTAGTCTGCTAGACGCTTAAAGCTATTTCAAACTTTGTTCTAGGTTTTGCTTAGCCATATGGTTGCCTTTGGTGTCTTTAGGATGCAAAGCTGGACCAAGTAGTAAACAAATATCTTGAGAGACTGTATATAGTAAATCTGTTTGAAAATCTCACGAAAATATTCTGACGACTGTACACTAAAGTAATTGGGTAAAATATCATATTGTGCTGGTATGCTGCCTGTTAAATGGCGAGAGGTTTCCAAAGACTCACTAACCACTGATGTGTAAGCTGGTATAACATAAACCAGGTGTAATCGCATCGTCATATTCTCTATTAAAACAGTTTGCTTGCAATAAGTATCATATAAATGTGTTGCTTAAATCCATATAGTGTAACAGGCAAGCAAATAGTAGACAAAAATATATTTATATAGCTGCGAATCGTCAATGTTGTCATGGCTTAATTATGCCAGGATAATCGGAGATGATCGCCAATGCTCGATTCTTTGACAAGATAATTGATAAGACAACGAATGTTTTCGTAAAGAAAGGCAGAATATACACCATTTGAACCAGCGATTTATTCTGAAATTTAAAGCCAATTAAAAACAGTTTTCATGGACTGTTGGGATTCAATGCAATAGCACGTGTGAAATTGTTAAATGGTGCATTTCATCAAAAATCACTCGAAGTCGGAATATTGCTCCTGTGCTAAGGCCATCTACCCAAGAAATAGTTGTGCTCCAGGTGTCTTGTTATATTAAAGGATGGTATTTGGAAATATGTTTTTGTTGAAATGCACATATCTTTTATTAGTCACATCCATACGTACGTATTTCTGCAGAAAATAGTCAATGGTCATGTCCGAAGCTGTCATATAAATATGACAGATATATATATATATATTAGCAAATATTTGATCAAATCATGAATGAAAAACCTGAGATTCAAAGAGTCTATGATTAAGCACCGAGCCACCTTCGCTGTCGTTCAAATCCCCTGTCTCAGGCATCGTCAAAATGGCTTTCTCCGTGTAGAAGTGAGCAACTTGACCATGTTGTACTCATCAGTTAACCTGGCCATAACGCCTAGTAACGCCGCAGCAATAGCTAAATGCGCAGAAAACACGAATACAATCCCTCTATCATTCTTTGATTGTCGGCAGGTGATTTCTGCTGTGACGTTTAATGATTAAAGTGACAAAATCGCCCTTTGCAATTACTGTGATCTTCATCCATAAAAAACTCGGACCGCGCACGGGCTGTGCCCAAGACAACCAGCCAGAAGATAATGGAAAATCGCAACATGATTCACCAGAGCTCTTCGAAACTACAGTTTATCTCAAATGCATGTGTTCGGGGTTTTGTTTCATATTTATAAACAGTTTAGCATTCAGTCTTTTTGCACGGACATGAACAGCAGCAGCGTGCCATAAATGCAACGTGTACGATTCTAAAAGTACTAAGTTGCGGCTGGCGATGCTTGAAGTTGAACACACATGGCGCATTGTTTATTAGCAATTATATGTTAGGCGATAAAATATTTTATTGCCTCATGACTGCATTCATTTTGATCACATACACATTAACATACTAACACACACATAGCTACGGAACGACCTGACATGAAAAATCTACAATATTATATATAAACTCATATGCATATGAATATATATATAAATATATATATATATATTGACACACATTATATATTGGGGATTGACACACATGTTTCTTTAAATTAATAAAACAAAAATCATTAATGTGAGTTAACAATGCTGTGTTGTGTAAGAAGGTATATAGTGTAAATAAATAGTAAATTAGTATGGTGTAAAAAACTGTATTTTCAAATTCTACTGTCTAGATTGTCAAACATCCTTACTCATTTAAAAACCATACGGTATGACATCGATATATATGATATGCAATTGCGTGTTACCACGATGTTTGTAAATTTCTTATTTTTTTTTACTTACATACATATACATTTTGTAACAGTAATTTGGTTATAATACAATGATCCTGTACCAGACCTTCTCTGGGCGGATGATAAATACTATATATTGGCAACGCATGCGGAGCGACGAAGAGTAAGTCGCTCAGTCACACATTCACCGGAGCGTCATTACGTCACTTTATTGTCTACAAACAAATTCCTTCCGCTGTTTTCAATTCAATGTAAAGAGATAAGCAGAACCTTGTGATGGATAAAGCTCACAGAGAAAATTAGAATGTTATTGAATGAAAATATCAATTGCATTTAATTTAATTGATTTTGTATCTTGTTTGGAGGAGTCAAAGGTGATGAATGCTGACAATCCGCTGTGAAATATTTGTGGCGGTATTTCAGGGTAACAATCAACATTAACACGAAGTGCTGGATTTTATGTTAGTTGTACACCATCTGTTGAGGAATTTCATGCGTTGAGCCCTTGAATAATGACTTAAGTTTGTTTGTACAAGAGATACTCTAATTCTATTGAATTGCGATATTTCCGTAGCACCGCCGGCATCTGGTGGCAATATCATTTTATCGGTTGTTTTGATGCTGAAAGTAAACCCATCTGAATCATTCGGTACAAAAACAGCCTGTTACCATGAAAAACATTTGATGTCTTGCATCGGCCGATAGTGCCAAGATTTATTTAGTGTATTAGCAACATAGTACACTAAATAAATCTTGTCTTACCAACCGTGCGTTCAGCATAAACGGGTTCGGAAATGGACACTCACCTGCCAGCCAATAACGGTTGAAGTTCAATGCAGCCTTAGGGCATCGTTAGCCAACCTACATGGGTCAATCTTCAGCAACATATTGAGTAATACGCGAGGCATCTTTCTATACAACTCTGTTCATTCTCTGTATGTTACATGGGGTATATATTGCGGCCCATGCGGTCGGGCTTTAAAAGATCGCATCCTGACAGGAAATGTAGAAATCAGTAATTTACGTTGATTGTTTAATGGATAATGTACGCCGAACACACTCGTATCTTACTTTGTCCATGTGTTTCGATATACCACCTATTCCAAAATGGTACAGTAACAATCGGTATATCACAACTTACATAATAAACATGTTGCAACAAATCCTTGTTATCTGCCAAGTTGATCTCCTTGGATTATGATCTGTCAATGAAAACTGTACAAAATATCAAAATATTTCTTGATAATGTTTTGTCAGGAAATCAAACCATCTATTGAAATTCAAAATTGTGCACATTGACTGATCATCAAGACAGACGCGTTCAATAAAGGCAGAGAACAGTATATTGTTATGGTTTGGTACGATTATTTCCAATGCCACTGGTTTGTCTAAAAAACAAATCAAATAAACCAGTGGAGGATCATTGGTTTTCATCTATTGAAATCGGGCCCGTTGGCTGACACCAGCATATTTAGCCTGCCGCCATATATTCTTATGACTTTGTGAGACTCCAAAATAAGAAGTTGGCAATGCGTTGCAGTTTGCCTGACTAAATTCATCCTTTAGTTTGCCACACATGGCGCCCATCATAAAAAGACATACTCGTTGAGACCCAGTTTAAGTACGACATAACTGTATCTATGAACGGATTTTTTAGTGGCTGGTTATTTGATGCAGGTGCTCTCTGACTCGAATTGATATACCCCATCAGTCGTATGCCAAGTGTATTGCACGCAAATGTCAGTTTTCCTGTCATTTTTACTTTGATTCTGATTGATTGAGAGTAAGCCATTGAAGTCTATGGTGGATAAGAACAGTCACTCCCCATCATGGATATAGTGCCATGGTCAATATTGGCCCTGGTTTGTTCTGATGATTTATATCAATCATATAAACTGATACAACCACAATTTATAAGGGATTAATGCGATATGATGTTGATTGGTGTTGACACTGACACTTATACAGCAACGAAAGTCAGAATCTTGCCCCTGGACACCGATGAGACCGTGTGCTCTCTTGACATTTCAGAGAATATGACGATGAGTGTTTAAATTTGTCACCAATGTACGTACCAAAATTTGTTGCTGCTTTGCAACGATTTTGCGGGGCTTGTTTTTAGGTGCAATATGATATCATGATTTTATTAGGCCAAATAGGATCATGATATTTCTGTGGATGAATAAAATAAATTGAAATAATGAGGAATTTGTTGCCGGCACCGTTATGTATCAGAAAACTGATTTCTGTCGTGTTGGGTGAATGTTGCATTCTTTTCTGGACTTCATTGCATAAGCAAAACATAAAACAGTAAATAAACAGCACAAGAATCTAAAGACTGGGAAGTATGATGTCCTGTTAAGGGACATACCAAGGTCCGTCCTCTAGTATTTCACAAAAACACCCATCATTATCTTCACAAATTAATTGATAATATTCCTTTTCATAATATTCTCGTTCATAATAGCCATAATGTTTATAAATAAATGGTACTCGGTTAAATGCAATGGAAGTGTGTTTATTATTCTTTATTGTAAAATTAATCAGTGTTTTGTAGAGTTGGCAAAGAACTGTCTCGTTATATTCTGGGGAAAAATATAAACTGGTCTATAACAAATAGATATTAACTATTTTTTTCTTAATTGCAGTTAAGAAAAAGAAATCATACTTTTAACACAAGCATATATTTGGGTCTTGAGAACGTGTTTATGTTT
>CM067352.1:41058088-41084316 GCA_034190875.2 Urechis unicinctus
GCCGAGTGTGGTGCGAGCAAATGGCAGCACGTCATACGTTGAATGAGGCATGAGGCTATTAGCTGATGAATGGCCATACACTAGCTCAAACACACTTTCCTTACTTTATCATAAGATTTAAGTAAATATGACGGATCAAAATTATTGATTGTGTTGGCTGCGGCGTGTTTCCACTCGTTAACCCTATGAGAAAACAGATATGAAGTAAGGCAATGTCTACCGTTTTGTGGCATGAGAAACAATTCATTGATTGCTATTTTCCCTCTTTAAATCCAATGAGTTCAGGTGAAAGGGGCAACTAATATCACCCATTAGGCGCTCAGAGCACCGGCGACCACGCCTGTGAAACGTAGCACAACCACTAATGTCACCTTTGCAATTTTCCCGCCAAGTGAGGTTTCGAGACGCAGACGATATCGTGTCAACTACATTTCCTCACATGCATCTTGACACTTGTTATTGTTGTTGATCATTTCATGCAGCGATTGGAATAATATTGCGATGTTGCAATCGATGAAGTAGACAAGACTGAAATACAAACATGCATGGACTTTTTGGCTATTGCTCTTTTAGGAATCTGTTTCGGTCAATATACGAATGAAATAATGCGTCGGTATCAACTCATATCTTATCATTATTGATAACATAAATGCGCTAATGTATATTTTGGAATATTTTCGTTAAGTCAAAGTTTCTATTGTCAATGCCATGATATGTTGTAACGATCCCTTTGAATAAATCAAACGCCAATTATAACAGGGGAAGTCAATAACATTATTCATGCAAACTCGTATTGCGTTTCAGTCTCGAGAGGTGTCGTTTTGTTTCAGGAGGGATGTATGGTGTGGCTGTTATGTGGCATTTACTATATCATTAGAAATACAACTGTGTAAAGGCTAGGTCCATGCTACACCGAAGCTACATATGATAAGATTACATTCGCAATCAAGCGGTTATTAAATTCATGCTTGCATATGTCTAGTTGATTGGGTAGGCATGGCTATTTAATCTTATGCGTGCTGATAAATATGCATTTAATAATTTATCATCATGCATTAATTCGTGAGAAAATGTATGGATGGATTTATGTTTATGTTCATATGCTTTCACGTATCAAGTACGGGGTCGTGTGTGGGGGTGCTCGTTGTTGAGGTGCAGTGCATTATAATCCCAAGGTTTCATATTAGGCGTATTACTGTCCGTTCTGGTAAACTGTTGAACACATTGGCTCTGTAGGTAAATACTTTACGAATATTGTATTAAAACCATGCAAGGAAGTGGCCTCATTGATGATACTCCAGGGACGTCTGTCAGTTATAGATAACACGTAGCATCTCAAGAATGCTCACTCCGACTTGCTATGCATGAACTATATCTATGAGTATAAAACACTTCCAACAATAGGTGGCGCTAGTCAAAAAACTACCAATAGGCACACAGGACTGTTGATCTAGCGCCACCCTGATGCTGTCTTGTTACTGAAGTTGTATATTAGTTAAGGTGAGTGTGCAACAATTGTAACCCGACCATTTCATGTACTTTTATGGTGAAGCGATTTGTTTGCAAATTTAAGACACCCCCTCCCTCGCAACGCTCAGCGAACCAAGCCCATACACCTAACATAACGCACCGCAGCGATAGCTCATATAAAATGCCCCTCTCTTAATTATGTTATATTTGAATGCCCAAAACCACCATCCCCCCCCCCCCCCCCCACTCCTTAAGGAAAACATGTTATGACGAGTGAGTGGCGTGCATTCGGGGGGCGTAGTTGAATGCATTCGCTCGCCCCCATTCCAATGCCGCTCCATTCGCAACGACGTTTGCCTAAGTTCTACTAATAAGGCTGATATTGATCAATACATGTGAACCTCCACCACGATTATCAGTGTCCATACAGGGGTTAATATTCAGGACGTACATGAAAATGCGAGTCAACATACCAAAATATATCGGACGCCCCCTTCTGTTGTATATTCACATTAGTACTCGGATGTCATACGGCAGGAGAAGGGAATACGCCGATTACTTGTTAGATATCCGGTTTTGCAACGAAAATAAAGGTATTGGCACCCACCCTGCCCCCTATAATCTCCGCGATGCTCACTCACCATCATCAGCTTTACTTCTTCCTAATTTTCGCCATGCTAACCTACCATAATGCTCTCCGCACCAACCCACTCTGACCACCATAATCCCTGTTGTACTTATCCGCCCTGCCCCCCTTAATCCCTACCCTAACCCCAGTTATCCCTGTCGTTTTTTTTGGTTCAATTTCGTCCAAACAGGACGGAATTGAATAGAGCTATCAAAATCATCGAGTATTGTGGCAGACTGAAGCAAATAAGGTTGCAAGTTATAATTCTTGTGCATGACCTAACGTAATCCATATTAACACTATGCTGATGCGTAAAATGTGGGATTTGGTGCAGCGACTGATTTGGAACTGGTACAAGGAGCATTATCATTTTGCAGCCGCGATTTAAAGCAGCTCGTTTATACACAGACCAGGAGGCGACGGGTTAATTTAGGCGCTGAACAGAAGTAATATTATCGGCGAGGGGAGTTCATTTCGAGAAATAAATGTTGATTTATGCTTATCTCGATCTAGAACATCGAATTCCGACTGCCTAACATCTTGTCAATACCGCAATACCTCACTGGTGTTCAGCCAATCACATCTTTAAAATGTACATAATTTTAATTGAAATCTGATATGCCTGTATTTACTGAATAAGTACATTCAAATCTACATTAATTCAGGCCTCACCAACTGGTCTTTTGTTACTCTCAAGGGGTGGTGGATCAGTTCATAGGTCACCCCACAAAAGTTTCCTCGAGGTCCCTATCTATGGTTATGACATTGTTGCCACTCTTACTGTTGAAATCTTTTTTCCGCTCCTATTTGTCTTTCAGAGATTCTATCTAAACAATACAGAAACTCAATATCATTTGAAATAGCACATGATAGTTAAAAATTCATTATCATTGGCATATACCCTTTTCAATGTGACAATCAATCGATAAAGTGATTCCTGTAAGATTAACCTTGAGTCGATATTTTTCCGCATCAAATTTGCCAGGGATTGTTCCTTTACATCGGATGAAATGAGGTTCCACTGGCGCTTGCAACCCTTATGAGTTAAATAAGAAGCGAGCATAACCTCTTCAGCTGGCTTTGTCCACAATTCTATGCAACAAAATACTATGTCAATAATTACTTATAATTACACCTCTTGTTTGTATCACAAACCCAGATGTTTACATACAATATTTATCGTTTTTGTTAAATTTACCGTTTACAGGGCTGTCTGATCCTTATAATCGAGCATAGAATGTAATAACCAAACAAAAGATAAATTACTTTATGTCCAAAATAGTTTCAAAATATTTGATATACAACTTTAACATATGTGCCTCTGCAAATAAAGCTTTACTTACTTTGTCCAGATGTTCCGGATGAATTGCAGGCAGCTACAAAGTAGAATCCACAATGTTTGTGATCCATCGTATATTTAATTGTAAATATTGTGCAAATTTCCATTCATCTAATGAATTCAGTCTACCAATAACTAATAACCTTGTCCTGATTGCATGGCAGAAGCTGCAAATTTGGTTGTACTTGCTACAATTGTTGTTATCTGCCATGGTTTATCTCCTAAATAGGCAATCATATGCAAAGGAATTCAATTTTTGTGTGTGAGGTGTCTTTTTCAAATTATAGATTCATGTATGGAGGTATGAATGAAGATCCACCTTTCATTGCTTCTTCAGTTTCTTTGCTAACAAAGAATTCTTGGCTACTACCGTCAGCAATCTTCAGCGTAACTTTGAACCTGGTATGTATCATCGTGACCTATGCCTTTATAATAAGAAATAATTGCATCATATACAAAACAGTGTTTTCATATTTACAGATACATGAAGTTATATATTCACCTGTCCTTATCTAAATGTTTATATAGATTTTGAGTTATGATTCGACGGTAGATTTTAATACATGTTTGCTTGTAAACCACAAACATATATACAACTTGGCGGGGATGGTTATGTAAACAATTATTTTGAAACTATGCTATCACTGCTCTTCTTTATACGTCAAAAGGAATGGTAATGTTTACCAAATCCGCCACAAACGGAGCAACAAGTCCCCCAACACGAGCATGCATGGAACCCGCCCCCACTCCAGTCGTACGCACAACCGTGGGGAACAACTCTTATGAGAAGACGTAAATGATGCTGAAAGAGCCGGATATGCCCAACTTGCCCATATTGGCAAGCACGATGGTCACAATACCTAAATCTGCAGGGCATATTTATGACTTCATCTGAAAAAGTATATAATCTGTACTAACCAATATTGCAGATGATAAACTGTATAGGATTCTGACAATATCAGATATTAAAGAGCGCACGCGCAGGTTCGACAAGCGTCCCCAGACAACAAAGAACTCCTCCAGACATCAGTATAGCCAGCGTCTGCCAACTCTGTGTAATAACACAGCTGCTATGATGAAAAAGGGGAACTCCACAAGTGCTGACACGAAGAGGTTCCAGTAAGCTGACCCGACCAGATTGGAAACGCCAAGTGACAAGCCATAGTATACAAAGTTGTTTACAAGCCTAAACAGAGCATACCATTGATTAAAATGTAACTGGAAGGTTTTCGAAAACTTGTTGCATATCAGTATTGAGGGACAGCTCCGCGTGTTTGGGATACCTACCCACTGTAAAATATGTTGAGGGATTTATTCCGCATGTTAGAGGTCGTAAGAAGATCAAGAATGTTGTGTTTGTTTCGGCCGTGAGTTGTTTTCCGTTGTACAAAATTAATACTTAGGTAACTCAATACATTTTAGAGACATATACCAAGGGTAGTTGACCACCATGTGGTGCTGTATATGAGGGCAATGTAACAAGGCACCAGAAAATCATGTTGTCTTACCCCATCACCTTTACCTCACTACTGGGTAATATGAAAGTACCGGGGTTCACCTGACTTAGATTTTCTGCATCAACTTCCACCAAGTGTTTACGGTTTTCAGGGCAGTTCATGCGAGAGGAACGTCTGACGCCTTCCTGACACTCTCTTAATCTACCCTGCGTCAGCAACCCGCGCGGGGATTCGCTTATCAGCCTGCAATGCATTAAACTTGATAGCCATAATATGTATTCGTTGATTAAGCTGTGATTGGTGAATAAAGCACATTTGTGTACGAAAGTATGCTCTAGCTTTGACAACACGCACCAAATATTGATGAAGAAGATTGATTGAATCGGACATATTGTTATGATGAGGTAACGATAGTTCCTGATACTATAGGCTAATAATTGCAGTATCATACATACTAAGGCGAAAAAGCCTTGGTAGAATACACCAAGTACCATTCTGGGGACCCAGACAATCTGCTCCATCACTAGGTAAGTACACACACATAGATTCAGAGTGAATAATTGGATTGCAATCAAACATCTGTACGAACGACTGTTGTAGTGAGTAAGGAAACTCCTCCTCCCGGTGATGTCTTATAGTGTGTGTTGCCATTGTGTCTTCTGCAATTAAAAAACTTATTCAGCTTATTTTGATGCATCTGTTGTAATCACATACCAACTTATATAGACATTTTCGGATACAGAAAACTCTAACCAACGTACAACATTCGCCAATGCTTTCGTCAGTTCTTTCTTTTTATTTAGCATCTTCAATTGCGGACCTTCAAGGATATCCCGTCGAACATCTGAACACAATTGTGATATAAATATACGCAGATGTAAATCAACCTATTTGTTATTCTGAGGGTACATTATCATGCATATCGATTCATGACTTCACTTATGACAACAAGCTCATTTCTTTGTAATCATATGATCTGTTTCGGTGAAACGGGTCATTAATATCAGCATTCTATTAAAAAAAATTCAAGCAAGTCACAACCATATACCGCTATGTGACAAGGTCCTTGCATCTCATCTTCTGCAGTTATCGGGACGGAGAGTGTTGTGGAATGGACATGTCTATACATATTTGGTTCATGAACACTTTCATTGATTTTAAAACATACAAAAGGTTCTGAATACTCAAACTTGACACAACAATTACGCTTTCAAAGTAAAGTAAACAGAAAGTTAACATACTCTTTTCAACCGTAGTCTATTCTGTAGCAGATACCTTGTCACTGAACAAAGGTCTTGATTGGCCTTAGAGTCTAACTTCTCAATAAATGTGTTATGGAATTAATAAATAATTTCGGAAGCTGCCATATATTTCTTATACAGCCATATCTTAGTCATGATTGACTAACTAGTTAAGTTACCAATGAGCCATAAGCATTTCAAAGCAACGACTAGGGGAAGGTTATCTTGACACCTATTTTTTTTGTTCTCACATACCTAGAGACTATCAATATTTCAGGCTTATATGGAGTCCGGTTCCTCTGCCAAAACACGTCTTTCCACATTGCGACTGTCGAGGCAGCTATGACAGAGAGCGTTCAACTATATCAAAGACATCCTTGTGCTGATATCTTCCAGCCAGTTGAACCCAGCCCTTTAATCATCACGCTTTTGAACCATCTCGTGTTCCCCAGTCTACGTGAGTGCACGTATGTATTGGAGATGATTTGCGGAATGATAAAAGAGGGAACGAATGTGTGCGTAACGGTACTAATTTTAGCGATCCATTACTTCTTTTGTTCTAGGATCAGATGTGGTTGTTGCATTACGAACACTCACGCTCAGCTACCACATTGTCTTTGGAGAACATAACCTAGCAACAAGTGAAGGAAATGAACATTGGATAAGAAAATGTACTCTGGCTTCAAACAGATAATGTTCTATGCATCAAACCACTCTGCAATTACTTCAAGGGATCGATTGTTTATCTACTTTACTCTATGCACTAGGTTCCGGTTGGTGATAAATTACTTAGAATTTTGGTTACAATATATGCTTCGCGTCTCCACCCAACAAAATATGTGAACACGCCATCTGTCCACAGCACACTACTCGTCATAACGCATATTATGACATTTCATCCATTTTTCAGTTCAATTCATGGGCGCTGTCTTCGCTAGCAAGCAAAAGGTAATCTGCAAGAAGCCGATTCCCGCGTCATCGGATCATCAGTACAATGGGCTTCTACTGATTGTGCGATAGTGCAACCAAGCAGTGGGTGAGCCGTCCAACAGTGGGCGAGCCACCTCAAAGTGGGCGAGACATCAAACAGTGGGTAAGCCACCTAACAGTGGGTGAGCCATCCAACCGTTGGCGAGCCACCGAACAGTGGGTGAGCCACCTCACAGTGGACGAGCCACCTACAGTGGGCGAGCCACCTACAGTGGGTGAGCCACCAAATATTGGGCAAGCCATATAACAGTGTGCGAGCCATCTAACAATGGGCAAGCCCCCTCACAGTGGGCCCTCGAAGCGAAGCACTTGGACAAAATGGCCCCTGTCTGTGCTCGCCCTATCATATTACATATTGCCTCGTAGTTGACTGATGCGTTGATGTAACGTGAAATGTAGTTATCAAAATGAATTGTTCGTGCATGGACTTACATGGATGCGTTGTCACACGGTTTCAGAGAGTTAAAAACGGAAATTGTATCAAGCTGACAATTACATATGTCATATTTCAAGGCCGTTGCAAGCTTATTTTGTTAAACCAAATCGGGCTTAAGATGGAACGAAATGACAACCTTGCAATTAGCTAAAAGCACGACTTTTGTATGTTTATTAAGATCGAACAGAATACAGAATTGAGAATCCTTCATGGAAATCCAGGTCAAGATTCACCATAGTAAAAATGGATAACCGAAAAGTGCGATCCATGCCAGTTCCTCAATTTGTCATTTCTAGAACATTCATACTTATTTTTAACAGCAATTCTGGACTGTTGGGAAGTTATCTTTATACATCACATATCTTGTTCCAAATTCATATAATTACACAGTGACATTTTAACTATCAGTAATATTCACAAAAGAGTCGTAGCTTCTCGGCAATTTGTAGCCTTTACCATGGTAAGCATTGTATAACGCTTTAATGTTAGTATGACTTTGATCTTTTAATAACTTAAATTATTTATCAATATGAGAGACAGGTAAGTGGGCCCAAATGCGTTAATGATCCAACAGTGTACATGCTAAGAGATGCTAATGGGCATCCAGTGCACAGTATGGACAGCGCCGCCTATGAATTGGCCCCTGCGATACCACTACACATTAGTCTCGTCTTAGTAATTTTGTTGTTAATTTCCTAAGCAAATCACAACCTATAGGCGAATACTTTTGAACTACATGATTCATTAAAATTCAATTATCTTTCATTAATTAATGAGCACATTTGGCTAACCATATCTGCTGCATCACATTTCACTGTCTATTACAGACCACATAATATTAAGATAAAAGGAATCAATCGGAACATATATATCGTGAATCTATGTGCGCGGAGCAGTCTTCTATCCGATCATATAAACAATGATGCTGCAGGAAACGTTCAATGCTACTTTCGATGTTAGTTATCATCTGGCAATTTATATACGTTCCAAATTATACTTACTATGTACCATATTTGCCCTTTTTAACCGGGAATAAAAATCAGTTGCTTATCTTTCACATATAAGGCATAAAATGTCAACAATCCACACGGTTGTCTTGTACAGGTCAATCAACTGCTCTCGAGAGACTAGGGGATGTTGTCCCATTATTCTCTTCCTCATCGCGTTCTTTTTACCTAGTAAATAAGATGCATTGTCTGAATGTTCAAAAATGCTGTTTCTAGCGCTAATCAAGGTATCTGTCAAGCAAAATATCAGGATTAATTGCAAAAAGCATTGCCATATCACACAGCAATCGATGCCCTAACATCAATATGTAAAGGTATTGTGACACTCGTGTTTAGTCATCTCTTTGATGATGTCAAAACAAATAGTTTTGATTGGTCACTATCTTGTCAAAATAAAATACTCGCACGGAGTAGATTAGACAATTGGTCGAATTGTGACGAATCACGTGGATTAACAACAACAACAACAGCTGCTTCCTTGAAATAAATTCAGTCAAAATCATACTGTTATTAGTGCTCATATGCCAATCGCCCTTGCCTTATAAAGTTAAAGAGATCAATTTGTTCATTGCATGGAACATAATGTCTGACAAAAAATTACAATCCGCCATTCCGTCTTTATTCGGTGTATATAGAGATGAAGCCCTCTAAATAGTACAATGCAGAACTAGATTTCATATAAACCAATGCCCTGTGATGTTTTGTTTGATACTAATCTCAATAATATGATAGATTAGAAGCTATTAACCAGTTTCATTAGGTAAACATGGTAACATAATCACACATTTGACAAGATTGGAACTATCAGGATCGAGAACATAAGTTGGCATAGCAAAGTTGAAATTATTATTTCTTTGAGAGCAACAGATTTAGATGATTACATTTGTTATTATTGTAAGGTGTTTCATGATATCGCCAGAGGCAAAATGATTTGTAAATATTATCGTCCTTTGCAATATAGCTAAATGGAATGTTATGACAGCCATTCAAATGGTTAGCATCTGCTTATAAAGTATAAATCAACAATAACCCACACGTTATTTAATGCTGTGTTTGAGTTTGTAATCTAAGTACACGGTGCATACCACCTGGTCGTTTACTCACAATGTGTTAGCCAGAATTTGCCTTTTTTATCATAAGCACGTTATGCGAGAGGATGTCTTATGTGGTGTGGGAAAGGTCCCTTCAACTGTCTAAAAAACAAACATTATCATCACCGAGTGGCTAGATGCAGGGTATGTGTATTTAGCTTTAATGTCACGTGCACATGCTACAATGAGTTCTGGAAGTGCAGCGTATCCACGTCGTCAAAGACGTCAGGCCTCGACATGTGGTCTAGTGCGGATCGATTTTGGCTAATTTCATTTAGGCAGAGTTGTTAAAGTCGACATGAACATGCATTAATATTAGCCCTGAAACTCATTTCATATTGCTTAATGCTGACTAGTGTTGGTAGCTTTTAATTGTTCTTAATTGGCCCTAGTGTGTGCGTAAGGATAGTTTGCTAGCCACAAAGTATCGCCACAGCAAGCATTGAAGCTGTTGTGCTAAAACACAATATATATCCTTCTTTGAATGCTTGAAGCTCAATGTTACATACATAATGTTATATACATAATTAAACTAGATTCTGCCTTCATTCTATCTTTAGCCGATGGAAATACTTTAGGGGGAAATCTAGATCCAAACCTCTTCACGCATCTACAGACGATGAACAACCTCAGGCGAGCCAAGAAGACCAGCCCAGGGGATAAACTCAACCCAACAAGGAATATGATGCAACTATCTGTCCATTCATCTCAGCAATTGTTAGATCCAGCATCAGTGTGCTTCATTTGGCAAGCTATACGTCTTCACTTACCATCTCATAGATTGCGCTGATATTGATATTATCTAAAAGTCGATGACAATTTACTTCAGACTACGTCAAATATAACCAATCATAGTAAGAAACAACGTGAAGACGAGGATATGTCACCCATACTTAATTGTCCTCAAATGGTTACAACTGTTACTGGAAAAACAAGCCAAATTCGTGAAGCAACGATCAACTAATTGTGAATAAAAAAAATAACATTTGACATAAAACATTACGGTTATTACTTTGATTGCTTATGTATAAAGGCCGAATATAGTATCGCTTATTTAATGACACCGTTGAATGACACACAACGTAAAAGGACTGATCTTGTTGTTAGAGACTAGTTCCAATCTGCATCAACCTCCCATGGGATTTGTGCAAAATGAACTTATTACTGCTTTTGACGAAAAAGTTTTCTAAGATTACTTCTGCTTTAAATTTTCTCAATCAATGGGTAGAATCTGATACTACAGAAACCCTATCGGTCCACTAAGGCGTCTATAAATGTGTATCGAGCAATGCTTTATGATTAGAACTCTGTAGACACCTGCCTAAAGAAAAACAACCAGCCTTCTATCAAATGTCAAACGCCGCTCGCTGTTCAGATGCGACTTTTGTCATTCAGTCTCACATAAATACATAATACATGGACAATATGTTGTAGTATAAAATCAACACAACTAGGGCGAAAAACATTGACTGCATTGGCGTAGAACAAGCACCGTTATAGGGGATTTACTTACAAGCGGCCACAATTATTTGCAATAACAAATATATGGATGTTTTGGAGAAATGTAATTCCTTTAAACGATGCAACTGTATGATACAAATTCGGATATAAAATAATGCAGATATAAATATATATATATATATATATAGGATATATATATATATATATATATATAGAGATATATATATATATATATATATATATATATATATATATATATATATATATATATATATATATATATATATATATATATATATATATATATATATATATATATATATATATATATATATTATATATATATATATGTATATATATATATATCATCCATCAAGCTGCAACCATAATCATGTCCGGGCTTTGTTTGATAATGACGCAACTTACAATTGAGAGCCACACTCCTTGCTACTGCTTATGGTTATCAAAGGAGGAACGACCAGGATCAAACAGAGCAAAGTAAGTATAATATTTCGTCATTGGTTGTTTAAATTATGCATGTCACGAAATTACCCAGAATGCATTGGCAGTATGCATTATTGATTAGAGTATAAAATGTCCACAAATAAAACGTTTCGCCCGATCCATAACATAATAGTTTCATTTTCCATAAGCTCAAACACACAGCTACGACGCTGAATGAGGATATTTTTCACTGTTGTCTTATCATTTAACAAATGGGGCAATGTTTTACACTTTACGACTCCGAATGAATGGATGAATTTGTCTCTCCTGCCTTATCAATTAAACAATGGGGCAGCGTTTGACACAGCAGCTAGCAATGATTACCTTAGATTTTACAACATGGCCAAACCAAGACGGTGACATGTATTATTTACTGTGCGTTGGGCAGGCACTCGTTCTGATCTTTTTTAGCGGCGGTACACTGCAATATGACAATATAGAGGCTACAGTTGAAGATGTGATCATTTTCATTTAGGCTCATTCTCTTTAATGAATCGATATCATGGTTATTCATACATCGAACATGATTTTCATTTATGCAGGTTAGCTATTGATTCGTCTACAGTGGCCAGTACCATGAATAACACGTCCAACTCGGTAACCGTTGCTCTGACAACAGGGGTCTTTCTGGATGTGACGTCAACATCTGCTAAGCCAGTGTCTAGAATCGTACAAAATCATGGTTGCATTATAATTGAGACTTTGGGCATTGTTTGCAACACTCTGTTGATGTTTGTCGACTTTTGTCTATTTGTACATATATTCCACATAATTTCTCTGAGTTTATTTTGTCCACTGTTTTTATCCACTATTCATTGTTCATCGTCATGTCGTTGGATATATAATGATGTGATTGAATAAACCATATTTATTCGCACCTACATTGGCCATCTTTTGATTAAGCAAAACATTGGGGATGTTATAGACGTGGCATTATGACGCGCAGTAACTCGGTGTCTGTGGTGGGATACACGCCTTGAAGCTAACCACCAAGTCGAAATGCACCTCGGCTTGCACTTTGTACAATCCCATCCAAATGATACTGGAATCGACGAATGCAAACCAATTTGGTGGACTTGTTTTACCTGGCTAACAAGAACCGGGGCCGCTCATTTATACTGACTTACGTCTTTACTTAACAGTACCGCTCAAAACCAAAACAGGGGTCAGTTTGGTGGAGATTTTAAAAGATGATCGACAACCACAATGATTGCCTGGAAAAAAACTATATTCATGTCTTCGTGAGGCCTAAAGCGGAAATCAAAGCACATGTGGTGGAGCGCTATATTCACATCCTGAAAAGCGTGGCATTACGTTATCAGACACACTCCATTGTCTGATCGTTTTGAAAGCGTTCATAACCAGTTACAAACACAGCTATCATCACAGTATTGATAGTGCACTGATATCGGTTATATCAACTGTGTATTGGTTTATCAAAGACCGACCTATTGTACCACCTGCTTCCAAGAGTAATATACCTAGTGATTGGGTCAGCCGTGCAGCCGACGAGTGGGTTAAGTAAACCTATATTTCAACCTTCCCATGGAAGGTTTGTTGTTGAGCTCTTTCTCTACTTAGCTCTGCCCCGATATGGTTTGAAACAAATATGAATTATTCGATTCAAAACAGAAGTATCTATTCCTCACAGAAGATACAGTATTCTTTGACTGAACCATTGCTGTCCAAAATTAATAGTATAAACAAATCTTTGTCATTCAAATTGACAAGGATGATACATCAAACATAGCGAAGTATAAAGGAGCGCCTAGTCAATATTTAACTCCCAAACGTATCGTCCACTTAGCGGCGCTGACCCTCGCCATGTATTCCATCAGTTGCGGTTTAACTAGACTAAGGCAGTACACCTGTAAATCCGGTTCTTAGTTGCATAAGCAGTCGCACACAAGCACTAAATATTTCCAAGACCAGTTCACGTGACAAGAAATATTAACAGCTGCCACCCGGGAAGTTAATATGTGCACTGAGACTATAGCATGTCTCGCTGGTGTAGTACTTGTATTTTGATTTCTTCACACCTGTTGACGCACCAACAGCATGCATTATTCGCATGGCTTGTAAACCAGGGGCGTATCCATAAAGAAACTTAAGTCCGCAAACTCAGGTTTTTGAGACGGCCAGCTGAATCTTAAGTCTCCTAGCGTGCTCAACTCTGAGTCAGCTAGGTAGCTGACTTAAGTTCGCTAGCTCAAACTTAAAAATGGCGGTCCAACGGTAATATTTCCAGGAAAATGCTTTCACAGATATGAATAATAACATGTGTGTTCTTAAAATGAACCAAAACATAATCAGCCGTTTGTTATTTATGACACGCCAATTTTTATCGGGATATTTAAATTATTTACGCCGCAAGCTGTTTTCGTAAAAACGAAGCGTGGAATTCTTCGCAAGCGCTTCAGACAGGGTGCTGTTAGTCTACCAAAGAGCGAGTTGGATTGCAGTCGATTTGAATTATGAATGGTTTTTGGGATAATCATATTGGGTGGGAGTTTCTATATCAATAACGCAATTATTCACGATTTGTCATGTTATAGCGAATTTTCTTTTAACTTCACAATATTAACAACGGCGCAAAGATTCACATTTAGTATTATTGAATATTAGGAAAGCAGGCACCAAGCCTACAAGTCAATGAATCCACTTCATGATAACATGGCAGATGTTGAAAGTGCCCCCAAAGCACACCAACGACAAGGGTTATTTTGCGAAAAAAAATCTCCGTTTTATGCGTCAAAGACAAAGACACGTCATAGACTAATGACGCGCAGTGACCCAGTAACACGCGAATTTCAACGGACTGTCAAACAACAAAACTCAACAAGAAGTGTTTATATTTATCGCGGAATAATAATGTTATGAGTGCAAGCATGGTCGATGGAATTATTTCCCTATCGTGTGGATAAGCCGTGATTATACTTCCGATAATAAGACCTAGTAAGTGTGTAAATCGTCTCCATAACTTATGGAGACGATTTACACACTTACTAGGTCTTATAATGTTGTGTTCTCTTAAGTGTAAGTGGGTGTTTTATTTGTTGATTGCAGTGACAGTTTGTACCAGTTATGAAAAAATACAAGAAATACTTCCTTCAAACTAAGGTATTTACTAGAAGGATTAGTACTTTGTTGTTTTCATTTCAGTGGAAATGTCTTGAGATGTGGATTGTGTTTAGTACCTGGAATATTTTCTTTTCAGCAAAGTGAAGAATGCTGATGAGACATTTCATTTTGTCTACTGTTAAGACTTATTTGTACTAGTGTAAGTGTAGCATGCACCCTGTCTTTATATACGTGTCTTATGCATTTTTCAGCAGTAGTTCTACATTCTGCAACAATGAAAAACCAAGAAGTGATTGATCAATTTAGTTCTGTAGGGATTGTAGCCTGTGTGAAAATGTTGATGTCAATGCATGAAACTGATACACCACCAAATAAAGCTGCCTATCAGAGTAAATTGAACAGTTTAATTGTCAAATACAAAAATATCAGAAAGAACATATCTCGCGCATCAAAAATGGAGGAGCTGTCCAAACTCATGCAAGAAGACTTTTCGTTCCCATCAAAGGGAGCTCCATTGACCCGACAGTCTAAGCAGCCTGCTTCGTCATCACTACAAGACCTTCTAGATTGCCAGACTCGCGTAAGTCATGAATTGGCAGTTGAATGGGAGACCGCGTTGCGGTTTTCTCCGAGAGGTGGCGACACAGAGCAATGCGGTCCCAAGCTTGACCGGAAGTTATCAGGTTATGCGCATACTTCGCGGTTTACGCGTAAATACAAGAGATTCATTTCCATTTTGCTTCACTTCGACGAATAAAATTTCTCACGTCACGCGGTCATGAGATATTTGATGGTGACGAAATTTAGGGTAAAGCTGTCACTGTCAATGCGCTGTGCGTAGCGCACGAGCATCTCCGAAACGCTGTGAAACGAGCCGACCGGCGACGGACAACTTGCCAAGTCGAGATCAAAGAGACCCAGGTATATTGTTTTCTAGGCCACTTTTTCTACGTACAAGAACCGTAACACAATGAAGGTGGTGTTGGGTGCTACACCAGGAGGCCTTGTGTCCTATGTGTCTCCCTCTTATGGCGGCGCAACCAGTGACAGGCAGAAGATGGAAAGGAGCAAACTACCAGAAATGTGTGACTCGGTAATGGCTTTGTCATGTAGGACTTATTTGCTCCCTATGATGTCACCGTAAATATACCAACCTTTTTCAGTAAGAAGAATCAGCTGACAGGGAAAGTGGTGCAGAGAGACCGGAAGATCTCCAGCAAGAGGGTGCACATTGAGCGGATAATAGGATTGGGAAAAACCTTCAAAATCTTGGTGGAACCTATGATCCACTGTGATCGAGGTCCAAATTTCCTCTGACATAATCTTTGTTTGTTATATGTTATGTAACTTTCGGCAGTGCATCGTCCCCAAAACTGTCTAAGGTGAAGTTTAGTTTTGTGAAGTGTGACTGTGTATGTTTTTAAGTCTATCCCACTCAGGGTGTGATATTATATGAATCTCAATGAAAGGTGATATGTAGTAGTCTTTTTATACCATGTGCCTTATAATGTAATCTATAATAAGCCTACACGTGAATACTGTTGAAGAAAAAATTGTTTTTCACCCTATTCACGTTTGTCTTTTTAATTGAATAAGTGACTGCGGAACCCCCAATGGGTTAATTGTTTATAATTCAATTAACACTTTTATTATACATTCGACCACATGCAATATGCAGGCAAATGATTCTTTAAAGAAAAAAGAAATCAGTGCACAAGACTACTCAGTAAGAGAAATTGTAAAAAAAACATTGAATCAAGTATAGCATCTTTGAAATAGTCCCTGAAAAACACCTCTAACTTTGAAATCATAGTAGTAATAAACTCATAGTGACAATCTCCATACTCTGAGACGTAAACACCACAAGATGACAAAGTTGACTGTTTGTGCAAAACAACTGGCCCTGAATTTGGTAATAATAGTCATGTTGGCTTTAAGGGTGAGCTGGTTGTTCTCATTGACCAGGTATGGCACCGAGACAGGAGTGACTGGTTTGTCCCTGGTACCGTAGGGACTCTTGACCTCAACATTCATGTCATCAGACACAACCCCATCTGGTGAGTATGCGAGGTACGGGGTGTGTTTGGGACACTACAATCCCACATGGCTTGACTTCGGTCCCAGTCAACTCTGCATATTCCTCAGAGCCACAGGCACATTACGGATACCGTGGTCGATTGCTTTGGCCCGAATCTGATTGACGCGGGTCAGCGACTTTGCCATACGGACCAAGTCTGTTTTGATAGTTGCTTTGCATATCCTGCCAAACTGGGAGTTCAATTCTTTGCCCGCTAAGAATCGCATTTCGCTTCTTCAGCTCTATTTTCAATTGCTGTAAGGTCAGACGGCCGTACTTATCCATCAGTAATGATTTGCTCCAATGTAACCAACGATATAACTCGAAAGGTTTCAATCAAAAATAACGATGTTGCGCAACCTTCTATGGTAAACTGTGTGTATTAGAATACCGGAAGCGGGCAAGGGACCGCATTGCTCCGTGGCGTCGCGTAGCGGATTAAAACTCGAGGTCTCTCATTGAAACAGTCCCGTGAAGAGACTGACTGTTTAAAGTCAGAGTTGATCAACATGCGGCAAAAGCTTGCAAAGGTGAGAATTTGCAAATTTGCACTGGCAAAGAGCAAAGTTCAACTAAATCAAAACAAATTGAAGCTGGCAGAAGCAAACAAGATTTGTAAGTCTATGCAAGCAAGACTGCTCCAACGAAGATGTAAGCTAAGGCGAAAAGCATCTGAAATTTCGTACCTCAAGAAAAAAAATTAAAAGCTTACAGCCAGAAATATATTTCTTTCTGAGATAGAAGAGAATCTTGACTTCGAAAATCATGTCCTTGAGGAAAGTCTCGATACAGAGCACAAAACTCTGTACCAAACAATTGAAGAGAATGATTGGCTAAGGGAAATGATGGATGACAAGGTTGCAACGAAAAAAGAAGATGGCCAGTACACTGATAAAGTCAAAGAGTGCGTATTTAACCTGTTGTCGCACAATGTATCTACTGGACAGGTTTCGTCAGTTATTGCAAGTACCCTGAAATTGGCAGGGAAAAAAGCCACTGATCTTCCCTGTGCATCGACTGTCAAGGACTGGAACATCATGCGACTGATTGTTGCACAAAAGCAGTTGGCTGAACAGTTGCCACAAAAGGAACATATGGGACTTCTTTCAGATGAAACCTCTAAGTACGGCAAAAAGTTTGAAGGATTCCATGCTAGTGATTCTCAAGGAAACATCTATGTTCTTGGCCTGCGTGATATTGTTTCAAAATCAGGACAGGATGTTCTTTCAACATTTAGGACAATATTAAGAGACATTGAAGATGTCTCTCAAGAGAACAGCAATGAGATTGCCAAGAAAATATTGCTCAACATCTCCTGTACTATGTCTGACAGGGCCAGCACACAAATCAAATTCAATCAGCTGTTGGAAGAGTACCGGAAAGAAATGCTGCCACAAACCATAGAGAATTATGAACTGTTGTCCGAGCAGGAAAGACTTTCATTTGGAAAATTATGCAATTTCTTTTGCGGCTTACATGCTTTGGTCCACCTTGCTGAAGTTGCTTCATCTACACTCACAGAGAGTGATCATGGATTTTTTCCAGATGATGCACCCATATTTGATAGATGTTTCTGGAAGGTAAAGGAATCAGAAGCTACCAGACTAGTAAGGACAACATCTAAAGCTGTAGCTCAGGGTGGAGATGAAAAGTCTGGATGCCACCAAAGCTTTTTGGAATATCTTCGTCCAAAGTTGAAGCAGGAGGGTCTTAATCGTCTACCAATTGAGCCATTCCGGGGGAATCGTTTTAATATTCTTTTTGAAAATGCAGCCAGCACCTTCTATCTGCATGAAGATGTAATCCACTTTCTAGAAACCAATGCGAGTAACAGTCTACTAAAAGCTGTGCTGTTTGACTCAAAAGTGCCTGAATATCTAGCTGGTTGCAAAGCTCTTGGGTTGGTCTCACACCTTGTCACCATGCCATTGTGGTCATCCATCGAAGACAGCAATATTCACCTCCTTGACATCGGCATTAGATATCAACAAGTAATCGACTTCTTGGTTAATGCTAGCACCAACACCAGGGATTTTATGAATGGTATAACACGGCTGCCATTTGTTGATGTCCAAATAGAAGACAATGTCATTTGCCGCAAACTACTTGCACCATGGGAGCATGACGACAAAGTCGAACTTGTACTGCAAGTTATGCTACCCGCAATGGCACGGCTTTTGCAAAGAATTTTCACCGATCACCTTGATGGTGGAAAATGGAGCGATCCGTCACCTGAGATCAGAAGGAAAGCTACAGGTCTACCAAAGCACAACAAATTTAGTGAAAGTGTTTTCGGCCACCTTGACCGATTGATGAGGGAGAAACCCAACATGACGACGATTGCCGCCAAAGCGTACCTTCTATTCAGCCATAATTGTACCAGTCAGTGGCTTGAGGCTAAGTCATCAGAAGAAAAATCCCAAATATTAAGTGATGCCAGAAAGTCGGTAAAGTATGTACGCAAAGCTTTCAAAAGCAGACAACTGGAAATTCAAGAGGCACGCCGAGCTGCTGTTGTCAAAAAAATGCGAGCACAAGAGGAAGCCCAAGCTGCCAGACTGCAGAAGAAGGAGCAGCAAACCGCAGACATAGTACACTGGGGCTTATGGCAGAGTAGGCAACAAGTTCATGACTACCTTGACCACCTGCAGACAGCTGGCAAAAAAGGAGAACAAATCAAGGCTCTGAAAGCGCAACTTCAATTCCGAAAAAATGTCCTAAAACAGAAGTCTGAAGATCTTACCATGAACAATGTGTATGCTTTCACAAAAATGAGTGGTGGTCGAAGGAGAGCATTAACCATAGAAGAGCTAACCCATAATCTCTTGCAACTCATTCAGCACTCATTCTCGTTGAATGCTGCTGAGCCCCAAGAGGATGGCTCTGGGCAACCCATCCTTGTTGGGAGAAGATTTCGCCACAAGTTTCTCCAAGGAGTAGCTGAGCACTGGTATTCTGGATGGGTTATATCACAGGTTAAAGAAATTTGAAGAACAGTTTTTTCATTCTTAATACTAATAGTCTCCATTATTTACAGGTTCAGCATTTCAAGATGTCTCACCAGCGTTATATGCATCGTTTGCATGTTAATGCAGTTCTTTGATTGTTACCTACTTACTGTTTATATTATGAACAAATATTTTGATTGTTGTTTTAATCCCAGTGAAATACGATTCTTTTTTTAAGTTCCAAATACATGCATAATATTACTTTATTATTTTAAATAATAAGAATAGAACACAGACCAAATTCCTCTCTTGGGTAATTACATTCCATATTCTTGGCGCATAAACTTTAAAAACTGTACAATGTTATATGTTGCAGGTGCCAGGTTATAATACCTGGTTTAATGTCAAGTATGACAACGATGAGCAGCTCTACACCTACCAACTCCTGACTGACTATGCAAGTGGTGATTTGGAGCTGGTGGTTTAAGTTTTGTTTGTTTTATTTTGAATGGTGAGAAAGTGATCATTTATATGTACATATGTGTTGATGTTATAATATGCACGAAAAACTCGAAAGTGCCAGATATGTATCATATTTTTGTAATACATTTATTGGTGCAGTTTTTGTTCAAATAAAGATAAAAACAAAATTCTTGCACTGTTAAAATTCTCTTTTTTTAAGCTTTCTGATGATACCAAATGTGTACCTCCACTGCTGAAAATTCTAAAATGTGTTGTCCTCCCTACCATAAGAAACAATGGTTCATCGTGCCGTTGGTGCTGTGGTCACGTTCATGGATAACAACTTAAACAAGGCCGTAGAACGGAGTGCCATGACTATGAGCTATTGAAACTCTTGGCCAAGTGCTGCACCGTATATTATACTTGATATCATATAATATTGTACAGTCTGATTGAATAAGGTGAGTGACATATTCATAAACAACCGGTTTGAAGGCTATTGACTTTGTTTTGATAAACGATAACGACGGTAGGTCTAGACTATATTAGGGTGGCCAATGAAAAATTCAAAAGGGTTGTATTGCATATATAAATAGTTCATTGGAAAGACCTCACCGTGAGCATCTCAAAACTGCTTTCTTTTTTGGAATTGGATATTGTGTTATTAAGTTATTGCATATTTTGTAGTCAAAAATTAGGGTCCAATTTGGACACGGCCTCAGAAAAAAGTTGCCTTTCCAGTATGAGGAGATTATAATGTGTAATTATGTCAACATTTAACTATAACTTGCAAATGTAAAGCTTTAACTTGGTTATTTGTGGCCTCCTTTTAGAAATTGTATGCTAAGAAATCCTCCTTTAAAGTGATTATCTGTGATACAGATGGTCAAAATGTTGATTTTGTGCTCTGGACTCTTTTTACCTTTGTCCGAGCCATTTTTCCAATTATGGCCCTATTTTGGACAACTATCCTGCTTAATCTAGAATGAAATATATATGTTTAATAACTTATGTTCAATTGCTGTATGGTGGAGAATATAATTGCTAATTATTATGTCTGTAAATCAAATGCTTCATATCGAAAATCTGATTTCAATATTTAAAAACCTTTGATGGCCCGAAAGGCTGTTTTTTTTACACATTTTCTCCATTTCTGATGTATTTTCGCTTATTTTCATCAACTATGTGCATTTAACCCCACCAAATGGCTATAGTTGATTAGTGTAAGTTATTGTTGTAAATTGTAGGTATTTATCAGTGTAATTGGAGCCTTATTTAAGCACAAAGACCTCTTGGAATGTGAGCCTAACAAAAATTTATCAGCGTTAATTTGAATGATGATTTTGTTTTTTAAGTGGATTTTTGGGCAGTAGACGACTTAAAACTTCATAAAAGCCTTAATGAAGGTTGTCAAATCCATTATTAGGTCCTTTCAGTATATTCCCATGCACAACCATACTTTACTTACTCAATAACCACCCTATGAATGTCTGATATCCTGAATACATTAAATAATCATTTTGGATCCCGAGCATTAAGAAAATCTATGTGGTTGCTACACCTGAGGAGATATTGACATGAAAATTTGTCAAACTATGCAGTGACTAGTTCAGATTTGGCTCAAGTTGTCTCTGTGAAAAGCTCAAGTGAAAAAACACCTATATGATCATGGTACATATACCTTACCCCTTAGATATGTACTACGAGATATGTCAATTTTAGCTCAAAAATCAGTCTTGAAAGTAGCTGCTGACTCATTATGTCTTATCATGCAATTACTGAGTCTACTCAATATGATATATCTCATCATCAATAATTTTGAACACTTTTTTGATGTATAATGTTATGAATCCTTTATCAAGTTCAACTATATACAGAAAATGATGTTCATTGGCCTTTGAAGTCACTATAGATAGCATGCTATAGAGCAAGTTAATTGTTTAAGCTGAAAGGTTAGCACATAACAAGTCTATGTCAACTGAGCTATTTTATAACAATTGATATGTTGCATTTCAATTTCAGTTTATCTTTTTACCTTGATGGCAGTCTTGATATAAATGTATATGGAATTATCCCTATATACATTCTTGATCATTTCTGTATTAGTTACTGGGTAGTCATGGATGCACCATATATGGTATAAAATGGGATATGAGTTTATATACTGCTAAGAGTGTCTCATGTAGATTCATAAGCAACTCTTATCACCAACCCATTACATTGGGAAGCATAAGAGATATTGATTTCATACAATCATAGAATCGACAAATGTTTGCATACTTATTCATAACCCCTCTAAATGCTACTATTGGGAAACTGCCACTCACTAATAGCCATTGAAATCACAAAACCACCAGCAGTGTTATTTTGCTGTTCCCCACTCATAGCCACTGTCGCGCGAATGCGCCCATCTAGTCCGTTTAGACCTCCAAACAATTCAGATACCCCCGTGACCCAGTTAACTGTAGCGCCTTAAGTTCCAAACCTCTTCCGCATCCTACTCCAACGCGGGAATGCTATTCTGTCTTTTCCCACCAGGCGACCATCATCCTGCACCGTGGTAACTGTCCCGAGAAATCTTTAATGCATTCTTTTCCCTTTCCCTTAAAAAGTTTTAACTGTCAGTTTCTTGTCCGGTAGAAGTGACAAAACCAACTGTCATGTCATTAAATCAAGGCAATGAATAACCAGATCCCACAGCAGATACAACTAGCCACTACAATATACCACCAGTTAATTCGCATTGATGTTTACCGACAAGTCAACTCCAGTGGATCTGATAATGGTCGAACTGAATTTGTTTGGGAAAAGTTTCTTAGCGTGTGAGGTTGTTATACGTGCAAGTCTTACAAAACTTTCATATTTAGAAAACCCCAACAGGAATATCACCCGCTTTGTCGCATTCTGAGTATCATGACAGAGTTCTACTGTATTTGTTAAAAGATACGGGATGGAGAGAAGAGATGAGTTTCCCATCCAATGCAGGTCAAATAGTTCATTGGGATGTTCCAATAAGCAGGGTTGGTAGATTCAACGGTATGACATAAATTATTTAAAAAGTAATTTAAGCAATGCCAACAGTTTCACTCACACACACCAAATTGCTGTGAATCGTGCAAGTGACTGCAACAGTCCAACTGACTTTGTAAATCAGATAAATTCCATATCGACAAACTTCAAAATACGTGACTTGCCAACCTTTGACAAAGTCGCAATAAATTTGACCCAGCTGTAGGGCCCAGGAGTTCAGATTTAAAACAGTCACCCAATACAATGGAAACTCAACGAGGTTGGCACAAGTCTAAATTTATTCAAAAACATGGATATATACAGTCACCAACAGTCGAGGCAAGAGCAACTCCATGTCCCCAGTCATGTGCATGCTTGGATGCTTTCTCAGCTCGTCTCAATGATACCAGACCGGGGTCAAGAGTGTCCTAGCCCCAAGTGACGGTCACTATACCCCCACATATCCATTCTATACCTCTGTGGGTAGGAACACATATCTGATGGAGACTACTTACAGGAGGTGGAGAGAGGTGTTCTGACATGATAAAAAGGTAGAGCCTGTCATTCAGAACACCTCTCTCCACCCCAGTAAGTAGTCTCCATCAGATATGTGTTCCTACCCGCAGAGGTATAGGATGGATATGTGGCGCTATATAGACTGCCACTTGGGGCTAGAGTCTTGTCTCCCACCCATTTATATGAATATCTTTCTGCTACTATAGTACTACTGTATTATAACTACATCTCTGTTGGCATAATCATCATAAAGGTCAACCTCATACACTCCTTCCTCTCCTTTATATTCTACTTCAAAAAGACATCTCTGATCAGTAGGGTCACCAAGTGCTCCTTTCACATGACCAAGGTACCAAGATTTTAAAGCTTTGCCAGATTTAAATTTTCTGTATTGAATGTACAAAAGTCAGTTTCATTTATTATAAAAATCTATTTAGAGTCTAGTCATTTATTCATGTAATTTCATGAAGTAATATAGCAAACATGATCAACAGGCACAGCACAGACATGTGGCTGAACATGGGCAACATGCAGTCTGCATGGCAGCAGAGCCCAGGATGGGTGGTTTTTCTAAAATGGGATTTTCAGGATGAGCTGGGCAGTTGCAAGAAATACAGTTTGTTGATAATTATTGCTCTTTAAATAACCTATTCATACATACCTGCTATAAACTGGGTTGTTTTCAAAATATTTCTAAAATCTAAGTTTCTTTTCAATGCTAATTCAAATCTCCCGCCTAGATCAAATTTGAAACAAGCTGGAAACTTATAACAAGGTCAGGTCACTGAGGTCATGCTTCATGGATGCTACTGCAAAATATCTAAGCTCTATTCCCATTGGCTCATTCCGAAAATAGCAGCCAATCATATCACCCCTTATAGAATGGTCATGGCAGAAATCCCAAAAAAGTTTTGACAACATTTGTCATTTCACACATGGTCCTGTTTACTCGCCCACTGTGGGCCATAGAAGTGTGCTAGAGAGCTGGGCTTTGGAGGACAGTGAGATAATATATGTAAGATTATGTGTGTTGAAAAGGTTTGCAATATCTTTAAAAATTAATGAGCAGTGGCCGATTATGTGCGGCGATACGGACAACGGAATTCGAGCAGACGAAAATTTCGCATTTTGAATGACGCGACGTTGGACTGTAGTCTATATGATTATATAAAAGAGTCAGACTAGACTACTTCATTTCCGTCGTCTAAATCGATCATTCTTCGCCATTTTATTCCATTTTCTGTCTAATGATCACATAATAACATATTGTTCCCTTTTACTGTAAGACACAAACTATGATCGTGATGGTACATGTGTGAAATTATAGCCGCTAATCTTTTTTGGCTGTTTGCCAGCCCTGAGCTGGCGGTCTCGGCTGAGTTCGCTAAAATTGGCTTTGTGGATACGCCTGAGTTCGCGGACTCGGCTTAGCACGCCGACTCAAGACGAATCAAGTTAAGATTCTTTATGGATACGGTCCCAGGGCGACATGTGACAGGAGTTATATTGATTAATCTCTTGTTGTTATATTCCCAGCGAATTAAATATTTGTACTCGATGCGATGTTGCCGATCTTGCTGGTACACCTACTGCAGTGTAGTTTATTGGTGTATTTGCCACAGTATGTGTTTGATTGCTTATTTATTCGAGATGGCACATTAATTCTCAAACGGAATAAAGATGAGTTAATGTTGTCTACAAATGAATTACGACTTTATATACATATCATAACACTGTTGCACCAATAAGTAGTTGCGTTTGAGAAGCCCAGAGTGAAGCAGCTGTGTGCAACAGTGCGAGGCAGTTATTGAAAACTCTTTGCTAACCTGATTTATTGCAATTTCAAAGAAACAATGTGGCAAGTGGCAAGCGTCCTGTTGATTGTTGTCGGCATATCGCTCGGTCGTCCCGACTGTCAACAAATTCGTGGTGACCAAGGTAATGTATCCGAATCGATAAACTTGCAAACTAATAACAAAATAATTGATTTTAAGCTGAGTAAGATTGACACTGCCTCAAGAATTTCCTTTATATTTGCATCGGCTTTTTTCCAGCTGTAGCTAAAGCAATAGAAAAGATACAGTTTTCTTTAACTAAACCATAGATGTCCAGAATTAATAGTATTAACAAATCTTTGACATTCAAATTGACAAGGTTGATACATCAAACATAGCGAAGTATAAGGGAGCGCCTAGTCAATATTTAACTCCCAAACGTATCGTCCATGTAGCGGCGCTGCCCTTCGCCATGTATTCCACCAGATGCGGTTTAACTAGATTAAGGCAGTACACATGTAATGTGATGAGATTATCGGATTCAGCCGTAAATGGGGGGCTGCAAAGACCCATTATGAACATGACAACAAAGATGACAGGTGTGACATGTACTTTCCATGCATTCATTTGAATAGCAGGTGCTCAACCCTATTCTTGGGTTCCATAATAAGATATGTTATATTTGTACACTTCAGAGCCTTGATGATTTATAAACTGGAGGACGGTGAGTGGCTTG
>CM067352.1:41091751-41111751 GCA_034190875.2 Urechis unicinctus
AGTTATTGTGATTCTCGTTTCTAATGACCTCGAAATTAATCCGCATAAAATCTTTTCTAAACGGCTAGAATGTCTTGTATTATTACACACATTGCTGTCTTGGAGGCGACAAGCGATTGCATTCCTTGTTAATAATGAGATATAGCAACATAAGACTACAACACGACCAGTCAACAATGGGCCTTCTAGAACGAACAAAGCTATTTCACATTTATATGCATTATTGACATTATCAGTAAGTTTGCAATTAAAATACTTTTGCTGCGGGGCATTATGTATCTTGACAGGCCGCCCCACGAAAACCACCTAGTACGGGTCGCTAAGATGCTGAAGCAGTGTCGGTGCAGGTCCCTAAATACGTAATGGGGGTTTATGTTAATGAATTCCAATTATGTATATTTCATGTAGTATGTGTGTGCAGCAAAATATATATGAACTAGGCCATGAGTTGACTATATATCCAACCAAAACTTTAGATATATCCCATGTATACTGATGTATCGTCGCATCCAGTACATCGCATACATAGGGATTTTTGTATTGGTGATATATCTCCTTTTGTCACATTTGACAAATGTATGAATGTAATAGGTAGAAGCTTGTTAAATACCAACAATGCACCCTCACATAGTATGACACGATCACAGCGCGCGAAATTGGTGGATCCGTTCACTATTTGTGAATGTTATGTCTCTACTTCCGGAGTCTTCTCTGTCTAGTGTGTCCATGTATGAAGACGGGTTCACACAGCTTGTCAGCACTGAGATGAGAAAGACACCATTTAATATATCTTGTGAAGTAACCTCCGGATGACGCTGTAGCGACATTACTACCAACAGCAACATGAGATAAACCACACAGCAGTAGCTGTAGCGACATTACTACCAACAGCAACATGAGATAAACCTCCAGCAGTAGCTGTAGCGACATTACTACCAACCGCAACATGAGATAAACCACACAGCAGTAGCTGTAGCGACATTACTACCAACCGCAACATGAGATAAACCACACAGCAGTAGCTGTAGCGACATTACTACCGACCGCAACATGCGATAAACCTCACAGCAGTAGCTGTAGCGACATTACTACCGACCGACCGCAACATGCGATAAAACCACACAGCAGTAGCTGTAGCGACATTACTACCCGACCGCAACATGCTGATAACCTCACAGCAGTAGCTGTAGCGACATTACTACTACGACCGCAACATGCGATAAACCCACACAGCAGTAGCTGTAGCGACATTACTACCAACCGACCGCCACACAGCAGTAGCTGTATAATTACTACCGACCGCAACATGCGATAAACCTCACAGCAGTAGCTGTAGCGACATTACTACCGACCGCAACATGCGATAAACCACACAGCAGTAGCTGTAGCGACATTACTACCGACCGCAACATGCGATAAACCTCACAGCAGTAGCTGTAGCGACATTACTACCGACCGCAACATGCGATAAACCACACAGCAGTAGCTATAGCAACATTACTACCAACCGCAACATGAGATAAACCACACAGCAGTAGCTGTAGCGACATTACTACCGACCGCAACATGCGATAAACCCTCACAGCAGTAGCTGTAGCGACATTACTACCGACCGCAACATGAGATAAACCACACAGCAGTAGCTGTAGCGACATTACTACCGACCGTAACATGCAATTACTTCTCTGAAAATATTCAACATAAAGAGCATAATTTGTAATATCTCCTGTAACATGTCGCTTCAGTAGACAAACCATGCGGACAAAATACATGTCAGCATAATGACTCAAACGTGTACGGATGTGAAGAGATCGATGCCCCCTGCTGCAAGCACAACACAAGCAAGACATCCACAAGGCTCCTTACACATGCTTATTGTCCTGGTGCCAGCTTGATAATGTGTTGCTCGCTATCAATTAAAAGTAAATATACTTTAATAGCTCCTATCATATGAGCTGATTCTGGACATATTCCGTGTTAGAGGGTGACCGCTTCATTCATGTGTCGGTTTGACCTTTCGGCTTAAATATTCTATAAGATAAAGCGTGGTCCTGTTCTCGTGATATCTATCATTTGTATTTTATAGTCCCAGGACACCAGGATCAGCATAATGTGTGTATTACTTCAAGAATGCATGTACGTGAATGTTGCTCATGGGGCTTAATTGTTTATTTATCAACGTACAAATACGATACTTAATTTGCATATGCGACGCCAAAAAAAATTAAGCGAGATCGATTCATGGCACTGTTATATTTTATTGTTTAATTTGCATCAATTTCTATTGTGTATTGTCACATCATGGGGACCCTGAAGCCATTCGTGGTGTCCGTCTCTTTATAACGGCATGATTTTAATGCACATAGTCTGCTTCTCCTGTGACCGATTAGTGTATGATACACAAACGATAAAGCTGGGTGTCATACATTGATTACTTGCGACGCTGTGTGCAATATACATGGTCTTAATAGCTTATCATATATTCATTCAGTTTTATATTCAAATCCGTATGTGTAACCTTTAGATTAAAGCATTACTAAGATGCTGGCTAATAAAATGATGAGGCGAAACACCCACCTCCCAACCATTGCTCCATATTTAGATAAGTGTTATTTCAACTTATCAAACAATTAAAACTACAAAACGAAACATACGTGTGAAAACATTATGACACTGACTGTGGTCTCTTGTTGAACTGCTCGTACAACAAGACCAACTATGTGCTGACATTGCGGTTTAAACAAAACATGAAACACAAGAGCAAAATGATATGCATTGCGACACCGCTGAGAAGAGCGTAGCGCATTTATTACATTAAATTTGGGGATATAATGGAAAAATTCTCCACCCAGACCGATCTTCTATTGCAGAAGTGCGTCATTTGTCATAATACGGTCCACAAGCCACTCACCGTCCTCCAGTTTATAAATCATCAAGGCTCTGAAGTGTACAAATATAACATATCTTATTATGGAACCCAAGAATAGGGTTGAGCACCTGCTATTCAAATGAATGCATGGAAAGTACATGTCACACCTGTTATCTTTGTTGTCATGTTCATAATGGGTCTTTGCAGCCCCCCATTTACGGCTGAATCCGATAATCTCATCACATTACATGTGTACTGCCTTAATCTAGTTAAACCGCATCTGGTGGAATACATGGCGAAGGGCAGCGCCGCTACATGGACGATACGTTTGGGAGTTAAATATTGACTAGGCGCTCCCTTATACTTCGCTATGTTTGATGTATCAACCTTGTCAATTTGAATGTCAAAGATTTGTTAATACTATTAATTCTGGACATCTATGGTTTAGTCAAAGAAAACTGTATCTTTTCTATTGCTTTAGCTACAGCTGGAAAAAAGCCGATGCAAATATAAAGGAAATTCTTGAGGCAGTGTCAATCTTACTCAGCTTAAAATCAATTGTTTTTTTATTATTTTGCAAGTTTATCGATCCGGATACATTACCTTGGTCACCACGAATTTGTTGACAGTCGGGACGACCGAGCGATATGCCGACAACAATCAACAGGACGCTTGCCACTTGCCACATTGTTTCTTTGAAATTGCAATAAATCAGGTTAGCAAAGAGTTTTCAATAACTGCCTCGCACTGTTGCACACAGCTGCTTCGCTCTGGGCTTCTCGAACGCAACTACTTATTGGTGCAACAGTGTTATGATATGTATATAAAGTCGTAATTCATTTGTAGACAACAATAACTCATCTTTATTCCGTTTGAGAATTAATGTGCCATCTCGAATAAATAAGCAATCAAGCACATACTGTGGCAAATACACCAATAAACTACACTGCAGTAGGTGTACCAGCAAGATCGGCAACATCGCATCGAGTACAAATATTTAATTCGCTGGGAATATAACAACAAGAGATTAATTAATATAACTCCTGTCACATGTCGCCCTGGGGCCGTATCCATAAAGAATCTTAACTTGATTCGTCTTGAGTCGGCGTGCTAAGCCGAGTCCGCGAACTCAGGCGTATCCACAAAGCCAATTTTTAGCGAACTCAGCTGAGACCGCCAGCTCAGGGCTGGCAAACAGCCAAAAAAGATTAGCGGCTATAATTTCACACATGTACCATCGCGATCAATTTTTGTGTCACAGGAAAAGGGAACAATGTACCATCTAGCTGACTCATAGCACGCTTTGATGTCGTACAGGAAAAGGGAACAATAGTCAGCTACCTAGCTGACTCAGAGTTGAGCACGCTGGGAGACTTAAGATTCTTTTTGAATACGGTTAAGACGGCCAGCTCAGCTTGCCTTCTCAAAAACCTGAGTTTGCGGACTTAAGTTTCTTTATGGATACGCCCCCTGGTTTACAAGCCATGCGAACAATGCATGCTGTTGGTGCGTCAACAGTTGTGAAGAAATCAAAATACAAGTACTACACCAGCGAGACATGCTATAGTCTCAGTGCACATATTAACTTCCCGGGTGGCAGCTGTTAATATTTCTTGTCACGTGAACTGGTCTTGGAAATATTTAGTGCTTGTGTGCGGATTTACAGGTGTACTGCCTTAGTCTAGTTAAACCGCAACTGATGGAATACATGGCGAGGGGCAGCGCCGCTAAGTGGACGATACGTTTGGGAGTTAAATATTGACTAGGCGCTCCCTTATACTTCGCTTTGTTTGATGTATCATCCTTGTCAATTTGAATGACAAAGATTTGTTTATACTATTAATTTTGGACAGCAATGGTTTAGTCAAAGAATACTGTATCTTCTGTGAGGAATAGATACTTCTGTTTTGAATCGAATAATTCATATTTGTTTCAAACCATATCGGGGGAGAGCTAAGTAGAGAAAGAGCTCAACAACAAACCTTCCATGGGAAGGTTGAAATATAGGTTTACTTAACCCACTCGTCGGCTGCACGGCTGACCCAATCACTAGGTATATTACTCTGATAATCTCAAGCGTATCATATTAACTTGGAAGCAGGTGGTACAATAGGTCGGTCTTTAATAAACCAATACACAGTTGATATAACCGATATCAGTGCACTATGAATACTTTGATGATAGCTGTGTTTGTAACTGGTTATGAACGCTTTCAATACGATCAGACAATGGAGTGTGTCTGATAACGTAATGCCACGCTTTTCAGGATGTGAATATAGCGCTCCACCACATGTGCTTTGATTTCCGCTTTAGGCCTCACGAAGAAATGAATATAGTTTTTTTCCAGGCAATCATTGTGGTTGTCGATCATCTTTTAAAATCTCCACCAAACTGACCCCTGTTTTGGTTTTGAGCGGTACTGTTAAGTAAAGACGTAAGTCAGTATAAATGAGCGGCCCCGGTTCTTGTTAGCCAGGTAAAACAAGTCCACCAAATTGGTTTGCATTCGTCGATTCCAGTATCATTTGGATGGGATTGTACAAAGTGCAAGCCGAGGTGCATTTCGACTTGGTGGTTAGCTTCAAGGCGTGTATCCCACCATAGACACCGAGTTACTGCGCGTCATAATGCCACGTCTATAACATCTCCAATGTTTTGCTTAATCAAAAGATGGCCAATGTAGGTGCGAATAAATATGGTTTATGCAATCACATCATTATATATCCAACGACATGACGATGAACAATGAACAGTGGATAAAAACAGTGAACAAAATAAACTCAGAGAAATTATGTGGAATATATGTACAAATAGACAAAAGTCGACAAACGTCAACAGAGTGTTGCAAACAATGCCCAAAGTCTCAATTATAATGCAGCCATGATTTTGTACGATTCTAGACACTGGCCTAGCAGATGTCGACGTCACATCCAGAAAGACCCCTGTTGTCAGAGCAACGGTTACCGAGTCGGACGTGTTATTCATGGTACTGACCACTGTAGACGAATCAATAGCTAACCTGCATAAATGAAAATCATTTTCGATGTATGAATAACCATGATATCGATTCATTAAAGAGAATGAGCCTAAATGAAAATGATCACATCTTCAACTGTAGCCTCTATATTGTCATATTGCAGTGTACCGCCGCTAAAATAGATCAGAACGAGTGCCTGCCCAACGCACAGTAAATAATACATGTCACCGTCTTGGTTTGGCCATGATGTACAATCTAGGGTAATCAATGCTAGCTGCTGCATAAAACGCTGCCCCATTGGTTAAATGATATGGAAGGAGTGACAAATATTCTCATACGGCGTTGTAAAGAGTGTAAAACATTGCCCCATTGGTTAATTGATAAGACAAATGCGACAAATATCCTCATTCAGCGTCGTAATTGTGTGTTCGAGCTATCGGAAAATGAAACTATTATGTTCGTGGACATTTTATAATCTAATCAATAATGCTTACTGCCGATGCATTCATGGTAATTTCGTGGCATGCAAAATTTAAACAACAAATGACGAAATAGAATACTTACTTTTATCGGTTTGATCCTGGTCGTTCCTCCATTGATAACCATTAGCGATATCCACTCCCACAAGGAGTAACAAGGAGTGTGGCTCTCAATTGTAAATTGCATCATTATCAAACAAAGCCCGGACATGATTATGGCTGCAGCGGGATCGATAAATAACTAAGGCTGAGTAAACTAGCGCATTTAAATGTGTGTGACCATCAGATAGGCTCAATAGGTAGGCATATTTATATATAAATATATACATACACACATATATATATATACATATGTATATATATATATATGTATATATATATATATACGTAGGTGTATACATATATATATATATTCATATATATATATAGATATATATATAAAGATAGAGAGAGAGAGATATCCTATATCTATCTCTCTTAAAGAGAGACATATATATATATATTTCTAGATATCTATATCTTTTTATATACAAATATATGCGTTTATATATATATATAATTATAAATGTACATAATTATATATATGTATATATGTATATATATATTTTCCCCCTATATATGTGTATACATATGTATATATATATACATATATATATATATATATATATATCTATATATATATATATCTACCTATACCTATATATATATAATATAAATATATCAATATTTGATATACATTGTATATAACTATACATTTACATAAATATTTATGAATATATATATATATATATGTATTTAAATATAAAACACATTCATATAAATATATATACACACACACAGACACATATATATACATATATAGATATGTATATATATACGTGCATATATATACATATATATATGTATATATTTATATATTAAATATATATATACAAAAATATGTATATATAAAAATATATACATATATCTATCTATATATATATATATATATTTATAATGTATTATAATGTGATGCAACATTGTAAAAAAATTTTGATGAAATAATCACGCTATGGTCCACCGGCAGGTGTAGGCATGGCATTGATGTACGCCCCAGCTGTCCCAGCTGTCGCTCTGAGCTTTCGGAAGCGGAGATCGTTTGCTGTTGGTATGTCTGTGACGGGCCCGGCAATAGGCCTCCTTGTCCTACCCATTGCCGTAGGATATGTGGTCGATGTGTACGCTTGGAGAGGGATGTTTATCATATTTTCTGAGGCTCTTTCTGCAATGCTGCGTATTTGGCGCTCTCTTGAAACCAGCCTTTGTCGGATCATCATCTGCTCAATCGATGCCCAATACCATGAAACGTTTAGATCCGGTGGTTGTGGCGCACATTGGAAACACCCTACTATGGGGCTCTGGCTTGGCCATTGTTTTTGTTCTTCTACCAGATTACGCAGCTGATACAAATATGACGTCACATCAGGGAGCAATATTAATCTCACTCATTGGCGTAGGCAATGTACTTGAACGCGTAGCTGCTGCTATTTTAATGCAATTCAGGTCTATAATGAATATTCTGCGCTTCCATATCTATGCTACGATCATTGGCGGATTGTATATTTCTTTGCTCCCAGTTGACGAAACATTCACTTGGTTTGCTTCCCTATCGTTGTGTTTTGGATTCATGTTCGATGTGCTCTCTGCAACACTGCCGATCATTACAACCGACCTATACGGTTTGAACCATATAACATCAGTGTATGGCTACATTCTATCAGCACAAGGCGTAGCCTCGGTAGTTTTCCCATCAATAGCAGGTAGGATTTATTGAGATGATGAAGATTCTCCTATCTATCAGAAAAATACAGATTGTACGAAGTGATGATTGACGGTTGTGTACATGGTAGGGTGGCTGTTTGAAGTAAGCAGCGATTACAATGTTCCATTCATTGTGGGTGGTATACTTTATTCGCTGGCTGGAATCTTACTGCTGCCTATTGATTTGTCGCGCTAAGCGAACTATCATCGTCCCTAAAGGTAAGTGACGAAGACTTATGGCCACTTGACTAATTGTTTCGGCAGATACTGCCAGTGGTTGTGCAAGTAGGGGGAATTATGCCATATATATATATATATATATATATATATATATATATATATATATATATATATAGATATATATATATATATATATATATATATATATATATATATATATATATATATATATATATATATATATATATATATATATATATATATAATATATATATATATATCTATATATCTAATATATATATATACTGGTATATGCTTTCGTGGACCCAAGTCAACGTAAGGTTGGCGGTTTGTCCACTTAAAGTCGCGTTCGTGCTTACATATATATATATATATATATATATATATATATATATATATATATATATATATATATATATATATATATATATATATATATATATATATATATATATATATTTATATATATATATATAGAGATATATGTATATCTATATACACACATATATATATATATATATATATATATCTCTATATATATATCTATATATATATATATATATATATATATCTCTCTATATATATATATATTAGCACGAACGCGACCTTAAGTCGAGTTACCGCCAACCTTTCGTTGACTTGGGTCCACGAAAGCATATACCAGTATGTCCACATAAAGTCAACGCACATTTTCGTCCAAAATAATTGAAAATATTTTGGTTTGACCATTCCATTGTGATAGTCTAGTCTTAGTTACGTACAAAGATAATCTTTCACGCGTGATTTCTTTTGATTTTGAATATTATAGCGAAATAAAATTTTAACAACTTACCATTCGTTGACATAACCCGCAAACCTCAATATCTTCCATACAACCATATATACTTCGATCCAAATTGGCGAGTCACCAGCTTATTTTGATCTGGACTGATATATCAACTGTCGAATAATGAGGACCAATTATCTTCCGGGGTTTAGGGTATTTGGTTTTCCATTGATTAAAATCATGTATTGTACTCGATCAGATTAAAGCATTCTCTCACTGTTTCCACGTGCAATTAATTTCACCACTATGGGTAGATTGGAATATAATCAATATTTCATAATAAATACAATGAACACATCACCGCTTTAGACTTATCTCATTGTACGCCAAAGTGATATACAATATTATGCTTTAAGCGTAAGATGATCAGAAAATTAAAACAGCATAGCATGAAACGCCTAAAAGACCCTAAAAGACCTGAAATACGTTGCTACCGTAGACTCATAAACTGGACGTCCAGCTGTTAAAACTGTACACAACTCCCAACCCTTACCATATTAATACGCTTAATCCACTGAAATACATGATTTTATATCCGAATTTGTATTATACAGTTACATCATTTAAGGAAATAACATTTCTCCAAAACATCGATATATTTTTGCTATTGCAGATAATTGTGGCCACTTATAAGTAAATCCTCTATAACAGAACTTTTTCTATGCAAATACAGTCAATGTTTGGTACGTGTACATGTGGCATATAAGACACCGATATAGTTTTGCCCTAGTTGTATTGATTTTATACTACAACATGTTTTCCATGTGTTATGTATTTATGTGAGACTGAATGACAAAAGTTGCATCTAAACAGCGAGCGGCGTTTGTCATTTGATAGAAGGCTGGTTGTTTTTCTTTAGGCAGGTGTCTACAGAGTTCTAATCATAAAGCATTGCTCGATACACATTTATCGACGCCTTAGTGGACCGATAGGGTTTCTGTAGTATCAGATTCTACCCATTGATTGAGAAAATTTAAAGCAGAAGAAATCTTAGAAAACTTTGTCGTCAAAAGCAGTAATAAGTTCATTTTGCACAAATCCCATGGGAGGTTGATGCAGATTGGAACTAGTCTCTAACAACAAGATCAGTCCTTTTACATTGTGTGTCATTCAACGGTGTCATTAAATAAGCGATACTATATTCGGCCTTTATACATAAGCAATCAAAGTAATAACCGTAATGTTTTATGTCAAATGTTATTTTTTTTATTCACAATTAGTTGATCGTTGCTTCACGAATTTGACTTGTTTTTCCAGTAACAATTGTAACCATTTGAGGACAATTAAGTATGGGTGACATAGCCTCGTCTTCACGTTGTTTCTTACTATGATTGGTTATATTTGACGTAGTGTGAAGTAAATTGTCGTCGACGAAGACCTTTAGATAATATTAATATCATCGCAATCTATGAGATGGTAAGTGAAGACGTATAGCTTGCCAAATGAAGCACACTGATGCTGGATCTAACAATTGCTGAGATGAATGGACAGATAGTTGCATCATATCCCTTATTCGGTTGAGTTTATCCGCTGGGCTGGTGTTCTTGGCTCGCCTGAGGTTGTTCATGCATCGTCTGTAGATGCGTGAAGAGGTTTGGATCTAGATTTTCCCCTAAAGTATTTCCATCGGCTAAAGATAGAATGAATGCAGAATCTAGTTTATTTATGTATATAACATTATGTATGTAACATTGAGCTTCCAGCATTCAAATAAGGATATATATTGTGTTTTAGCACAACAGCTTCAATGCTTGCTGTGGCTATATTTTGTGGCTAGCAAACTATCCTTACGCACTTACTAGGGCCAATTAAGAACAATTAAAAGCTACCAACACTAGTCAGCATTAAGCAATATGAAATGAGTTTCAGGTCTAATATTAATGCATGTTCATGTCGACTTTAACAACTCTGCCCAAATGAAATTAGCCAAAATCGATCCGCACTAGACCACATGTCGAGGCCTGACGTCTTTGACGACGTGGATACGCTGCACTTCCAGAACTCATTGTAGCATGTGCAAGTGACATTAAAGCTAAATACACATACCCTGCATCTAGCCACTCGGTGATGATAATGTTTGTTCTTTTTTAGACAGTTGAAGGGACTTTTCCCACACCACATAAGACATCCTCTCGCATAACGTGCTTATGATAAAAAAGGCTAACACATTGTGAGTAAACGACCAGGTGGTATGCATCGTGCGCTTAGATTACAAACTCAAACACAGCATTAAATAACGTGTGGGTTATTGTTGATTTATACTTTATAAGCAGATGCTAACCATTTGAATGGCTGTCATAAAATTCCATTTAGCTATATTGCAAAGGACGATAATATTTACAAATCATTTTGCCTCTGGCGATATCATGAAACACCCTACAATAATAACAAATGTAATCATCTAAATCTGTAGCTCTCAAAGAAATAATAATTTCAACTTTGCTATGCCAACTTATGTTCTCGATCCTGATAGTTTCAATCTTGTCAAATGTGTGATTATGACTGAATTTATTTCAAGGAAGCAGCTGTTGTTGTTGTTGTTGTTAATCCACGCGATTCGTCACAATTCGACCAATTGTCTAATCTACTCCGTGCGAGTATTTTATTTTGACAAGATAGTGACCAATCAAAACTATTTGTTTTGACATCATCAAAGAGATGACTAAACACGAGTGTCACAATACATTTACATATTGATGTTAGGGCATCGATTGCTGTGTGATATGGCAATGCTTTTTGCAATTAATCCTGATATTTTGCTTGACAGATTCCTTGATTAACGCTAGAAACAGCATTTTTGAACATTCAGACAATGCATCTTATTTACTAGGTAAAAAGAAACGCGATGAGGAAGAGAATAATGGGACAACATCCCCTAGTCTTGAGAGCAGTTGATTGACCTGTACAAGACAACCGTGTGGATTGTTGACATTTTATGCCTTATATGTGGAAGATAAGCAACTGATTTTTATTCCCGGTTAAAAAGGGCAAATATGGTACATAGTAAGTATAATTTGGAACGTAAATAAATTGCCAGATGATAACTAACATATATGATCGGATAGAAGACTGTTCCGCGCACATAGATTCACGATATATATGTTCCGATTGATTCCTTTTATCTTATAATATGAGGTCAGTGAAATGTGATGCAGCAGATATGGTTAGCCAAATGTGCTCATTAATTAATGAAAGATAATTGAATTTTAATGAATCATGGAGTTCAAAAGTATTCGCCTATAGGTCGTGATTTGCTTAGGAAATTAACAACAAAATTACTAAGACGAGACTAATGTGAAGTGGTATTGCAGGGGCCAATTCATAGGCGGCGCTGTCCATACTGTGCACTGAATGCCCATTAGCATCTCTTAGCATCAACGCATCAGTCAACTACGAGGCAATATGTAATTGATAGGGCGAGGTTATTGTCTGCTTCGCTTCGCGGGACAGGGGGCTTGCCCATGTTAATTCGAACTGAATAAATGGGTGAAAGGTGTCGCCCATAATGTGCGTCCACTATGAGGTGGCTCACGAGTAGTGGCTCGCCAACGGTTGGATGGCTCACCCACTGTTAGGTGGCGTGTTCTCATATGAGGTGGCTCGCCCACTGTTAGGACGGAGACGCGCTTGGTTGCACTATCGCACAATCAGTAGAAGCCCATTGTACTTCCGATGACGCGGGAATCGGCTTCTTGCAAATATTTTGTGCTAGCGAACCAAAATTCTAAAAATTTTCATAATGTGCGTTATCGATTGTGCATCACGTGTTCACATATTTTGAACCGAGTGCATACAAAATATTGTGAAAAAGCAAGTCGATCACCAACCGGAAAGTGCATAGAGTAAAGTAGATCGATCCATAGAAGTATATTATCTGCTTGTTTTGCCAGAATGCATTTTCCTATCCTATGTACATTTCCTTCACTTGTTGCTAGGTTATGTTCTCCAAAGACAATGAGGTAGATAAGCGTGCGTGTTCTTAATGACGACAACCATAACTGATCCTAGAACAAAAGAAGTAATTGATCGCTAAAATTAGTACCGTTACGCACACATTCGTTCCCTCTTTTATCATTCCGCAAATCATCTGCAATACATACGTGCACTCATGTAGACTGGGAACACGAGATCGTTCAAAATCTAAAGCACTATGATTAAAGGGCTGGGTTCAACTTTCTGGAAGATATCAGCACAAGGATGACCTTGATATGGTTGAACGCCCTCTGTCATAGCTGCCCCGACAGGCACAATGCGGAAACACGTGTTTGGCAGAAGAACCGGTCTCCTTATAAGCCTGAAATTTGGAAAACATCGATAGTATCCAGGTATGTGGGAACAACACAAAATAGGTGTCAAGATAACTTTTCCCTAGTCGGTGCTTTGAAATGCTTATGGCTCATTGGTAACTTAACTAATTAGTCAATCATGGCAAAGATATGGCAGCATGAGAAATATATGGCAGCTTCCGAAATTATTTATTAATCCATAACACATTTATTGAGAAGTTTAGACTCTAAGGCCAATCAAGACCTTTGTTCAGTGACAAGGTATCTGCTACAGAATAGACTACGGTTGAAAAAGAGTATGTTAACTTTCTGTTTACTTTACTTTGAAAGCGTAATTGTTGTGTCAAGTTTGAGTATTCAGAACCTTTTGTATGTTTTAAAATCAATGAAAGTGTTCATGAACCAATATGTATAGACATGTCCATTCCACAACACTCTCCGTCCCGATAACTGCAGAAGATGAAAATGCAAGGACATTGTCACATAGCGGTATATGGTTGTGACTTGCTTGAATTTTTTTAATAGAATGCTGATATTAATGACCCGTTTCACAGAAACAGATCATATGATTACAAAGAAATGAGCTTGTTGTCATAAGTGAAGTCATGAATCGATATGCATGATAATGTACCCTCAGAATAAGAAATAGGTTGATTTACATCTGCGTATATTTATATCACAATTGTGTTCAGATGTTCGACGGGATATCCTTGAAGGTCCGCAATTGAAGATGCTAAATAAAAAGAAAGAACTGACGAAAGCATTGGCGAATGTTGTACGTTGGTTAGAGTTTTCTGTATCCGAAAATGTCTATATAAGTTGGTATGTGATTACAACAGATGCATCAAAATAAGCTGAATAAGCTTTTTAATTGCAGAAGACACAATGGCAACACTATAAGACATCACCGGGAGGAGGAGTTTCCTTACTCACTACAACAGTCGTTCGTACAGATGTTTGATTGCAATCCAATTATTCACTCTGAATCTATGTGTGTGTACTTACCTAGTGATGGAGCAGATTGTCTGGGTCCCCAGAATGGTACTTGGTGTATTCTACCAAGGCTTTTTCGCCTTAGTATGTATGATACTGCAATTATTAGCCTATAGTATCAGGAACTATCGTTACCTCATCATAACAATATGTCTGATTCAATCAATCTTCTTCATCAATATTTGGTGCGTGTTGTCAAAGCTAGAGCATACTTTCGTATACAAATGTGCTTTATTCACCAATCACAGCTTAATCAACGAATATATATTATGGCTATCAAGTTTAATGCATTGCAGGCTGATAAGCGAATCCCCGCGCGGGTTGCTGACGCAGGGTAGATTAAGAGAGTGTCAGGAAGGCGTCAGACGTTCCTCTCGCATGAACTGCCCTGAAAACCGTAAACACTTGGTGGAAGTTGATGCAGAAAATCTAAGTCAGGTGAACCCCGGTACTTTCATATTACCCAGTAGTGAGGTAAAGGTGATGGGGTAAGACAACATGATTTTCTGGTGCCTTGTTACATTGCCCTCATATACAGCACCACATGGTGGTCAACTACCCTTGGTATCTGTCTCTAAAATGTATTGAGTTACCTAAGTATTAATTTTGTACAACGGAAAACAACTCACGGCCGAAACAAACACAACATTCTTGATCTTCTTACGACCTCTAACATGCAGAATAAATCCCTCAACATATTTTACAGTGGGCAGGTATCCCAAACACGCGAAGTTGTCCCTCAATACTGATATGCAACAAGTTTTCGAAAACCTTCCAGTTACATTTTAATCAATGGTATGCTCTGTTTAGGCTTGTAAACAACTTTGTATACTATGGCTTGTCACTTGGCGTTTCCAATCTGGTCGGGTCAGCTTACTGGAACCTCTTCGTGTCAGCACTTGTGGAGTTCCCCTTTTTCATCATAGCAGCTGTGTTATTACACAGAGTTGGCAGACGCTGGCTATACTGATGTCTGGAGGAGTTCTTTGTTGTCTGGGGACGCTTCTCGAACCTGCGCGTGCGCTCTTTAATATCTGATATTGTCAGAATCCTATACAGTTTATCATCTGCAATATTGGTTAGTACAGATTATATACTTTTTCAGATGAAGTCATAAATATGCCCTGCAGATTTAGGTATTGTGACCATCGTGCTTGCCAATATGGGCAAGTTGGGCTTATCCGGCTCTTTCAGCATCATTTACGTCTTCTCATAAGAGTTGTTCCCCACGATTGTGCGTACGACTGGAGTGGGGGCATGCTCGTGTTGGGGGACTTGTTGCTCCGTTTGTGGCGGATTTGGTAAACATTACCATTCCTTTTGACGTATAAAGAAGAGCAGTGATATCATAGTTTCAAAATAATTGTTTACATAACCATCCCCGCCAAGTTTTATATATGTTTGTGGTTTACAAGCAAACATGTATTAAAATCTACCGTCGAATCATAACTCAAAATCTATATAAACATTTAGATAAGGACAGGTGAATATATAACTTCACGTATCTGTAAATATGAAAACACTGTTTTGTATATGATGCAATTATTTCTTATTATAAAGGCATAGGTCACGATGATACATACTAGGTTCAAAGTTACGCTGAAGATGGCTGACGGTAGTAGCCAAGAATTCTTTGTTAGCAAAGAAACTGAAGAAGCAATGAAAGGTGGAACTTCATTCATACCTCCATACATGTATCTATAATTTGAAAAAGACACCTCACACACAAAAATTGAATTCCTTTACATATGATTGCCTATTTAGGAGATAAACCATGGCAGATAACAACAATTGTAGCAAGTACAACCAAATTTGCAGCTTCTGCCATGCAATCAGGACAAGGTAATTAGTTATAGGTAGACTGAATTCATTAGATGAATGGAAATTTGCACAATATTTTCAATTAAATATACGATGGATCACAAACATTGTGGATTCTACTTTGTAGCTGCCTGCAATTCATCCGGAACATCTGGACAAAGTAAGTAAAGCTTTATTTGCAGAGGCACATATGTTAAAGTTGTATATCAAATATTTTGAAACTATTTTGAACATAAAGTACTTAATCTTTTGTTTGGTTATTACATTCTATGCTCGATTATAAGGATCAGACAGCCCTGTAAACGGTAAATTTAACAAAAACGATAAATATTGTATGTAAACATCTGGGTTTGTGATACAAACAAGAGGTGTAATTATAAGTAATTATTGACAGTATTTTGGTTGCATAGAATTGTGGACAAAGCCAGCTGAAGAGGTTATGCTCGCTTCTTATTTAACTCATAAGGGTTGCAAGCGCCAGTGGAACCTCATTTCATCCGATGTAAGGAACAATCCCTGGCAAATTTGATGCGGAAAAATATCGACTCAAGGTTAATCTTACAGGAATCACTTTATCGATTGATTGTCACATTGAAAAGGGTATATGTCAATGATAATGAATTTTTAACTATCATGTGCTATTTCAAATGATATTGAGTTTCTGTATTGTTTAGATAGAATCTCTGAAAGACAAATAGGAGCGGAAAAAAGATTTCAACAGTAAGAGTGGCAACAATGTCATAACCATAGATAGGGACCTCGAGGAAACTTTTGTGGGGTGACCTATGAACTGATCCACCACCCCTTGAGAGTAACAAAAGACCAGTTGGTGAGGCCTGAATTAATGTAGATTTGAATGTACTTATTCAGTAAATACAGGCATATCAGATTTCAATGAAAACTTTGTACTCCAGCATGGCTTACTCGATTTTTATGTACATTTTAAAAATGTGATTGGCTGAACACCAGTGAGGTATTGCGGTATTGACAAGATGTTAGGCAGTCGGAATTCGATGTTCTAGATCGAGATAAGCATAAATCAACATTTATTCCTCGAAATGAACTCCCCTCGCCGATAATATTACTTCTGTTCAGCGCCTAAATTAACCCGTCGCCTCCTGGTCTGTGTATAAACGAGCTGCTTTAAATCGCGGCTGCAAAATGATAATGCTCCTTGTACCAGTTCCAAATCAGTCGCTGCACCAAATCCCACATTTTACGCATCAGCATAGTGTTAATATGGATTACGTTAGGTCATGCACAAGAATTATAACTTGCAACCTTATTTGCTTCAGTCTGCCACAATACTCGATGATTTTGGTAGCTCTATTCAATTCCGTCCTGTTTGGACGAAACTGAACCCAAAAAAACGACGGGGATAACTGGGGTTAGGGTAGGGATTAAGGGGGGCAGGGCGGATAAGTACAACAGGGATTATGGTGGTCAGAGTGGGTTGGTGCGGAGAGCATTATGGTAGGTTAGCATGGCGAAAATTAGGAAGAAGTAAAGCTGATGATGGTGAGTGAGCATCGCGGAGATTATAGGGGGCAGGGTGGGTGCCAATACCTTTATTTTCGTTGCAAAACCGGATATCTAACAAGTAATCGGCGTATTCCCTTCTCCTGCCGTATGACATCCGAGTACTAATGTGAATATACAACAGAAGGAGGCGTCCGATATATTTTGGTATGTTGACTCGCATTTTCATGTACGTTCGCAAGTATAGCTTGGCATGATATGATCACATATTATAAACCAATAGATATAGCAGGTGACCACTACTGTGTTGTAGCAAGTTTCAAAATGGCTGATATCTTGTATACTATTCACTGTCCATTTGACTTTCACCAATTCTATTTTTTCTCTCCTTTCAAAACCTAGTTGCTTTACGTAATATGACGTACTACGTCCTGAATATTAACCCCTGTATGGACACTCTGATCATCGTGGTGGAGGTTCACATGTATTGATCAATATCAGCCTTATTAGTAGAACTTAGGCAAACGTCGTTGCGAATGGAGCGGCATTGGAATCGGGGCGAGCGAATGCATTCAACTACGCCCCCCGTATGCACGCCACTCATTCGTCATAACATGTTTTCCTTGCGGAGTGGGGGGGGGGCGGTGGTGGTTTTGGGCATTCAAATATAACATAACGAAGAGAGGGGCATTTTATATGAGCTATCGCTGCGGTGCGTTATGTTAGGTGTATGGGCTTGGTTCGCTGAGCGTTGCGAGGGAGGGGGTGTCTTAAATTTGCAAACAAATCGCTTCACCATAAAAGTACATGAAATGGTCGGGTTACAATTGTTGCACACTCACCTTAACCAATATACAACTTCAGTAACAAGACAGCATCAGGGTGGCGCTAGATCAACAGTCCTGTGTGCCTATAGTTAGTTTTTTGACTAGCGCCACCTATTGTTGGAAGTGTTTTATACTCATAGATATAGTTCATGCATAGCAAGTCGGAGTGAGCATTCTTGAGATGCTACGTGTTATCTATAACTGACAGACGTCCCTGGAGTATCATCAATGAGGCCACTTCCTTGCATGGTTTTAATACAATATTCGTAAAGTATTTACCTACAGAGCCAATGTGTTCAACAGTTTACCCGAACGGACAGTAATACGCCTAATATAAAACCTTGGGATTATAATGCACTGCACCTCAACAACGAGCACCCCCACACACGAGCACCCCCACACACGACCCCGTACTTGATACGTGAAAGCATATGAACATAAACATAAATCCATCCATACATTTTCTCACGAATTAATGCATGATGATAAATTATTAAATGCATATTTATCAGCACGCATAAGATTAAATAGCCATGCCTACCCAATCAACTAGACATATGCAAGCATGAATTTAATAACCGCTTGATTGCGAATGTAATCTTATCATATGTAGCTTCGGTGTAGCATGGACCTAGCCTTTACACAGTTGTATTTCTAATGATATAGTAAATGCCACATAACAGCCACACCATACATCCCTCCTGAAACAAAACGACACCTCTCGAGACTGAAACACAATACGAGTTTGCATGAATAATGTTATTGACTTCCCCTGTTATAATTGGCGTTTGATTTATTCAAAGGGATCGTTACAACATATCATGGCATTGACAATAGAAACTTTGACTTAACGAAAATATTCCAAAATATACATTAGCGCATTTATGTTATCAATAATGATAAGATATGAGTTGATACCGACGCATTATGTCATTCGTATATTGACCGAAACAGATTCCTAAAAGAGCAATAGCCAAAAAGTCCATGCATGTTTGTATTTCAGTCTTGTCTACTTCATCGATTGCAACATCGCAATATTATTCCAATCGCTGCATGAAATGATCAACAACAATAACAAGTGTCAAGATGCATGTGAGGAAATGTAGTTGACACGATATCGTCTGCGTCTCGAAACCTCACTTGGCGGGAAAATTGCAAAGATGACATTAGTGGTTGTGCTACGTTTCACAGGCGTGGTCGCCGGTGCTCTGAGCGCCTAATGGGTGATATTAGTTGCCCCTTTCACCTGAACTCATTGGATTTAAAGAGGAAAAATAGCAATCAATGAATTGTTTCTCATGCCACAAAACGGTAGACATTGCCTTACTACATATCTGTTTTCTCATAGGGTTAACGAGTGGAAACACGCCGCAGCCAACACAATCAATAATTTTGATCCGTCATATTTACTTAAATGTTATGATAAAGTAAGGAAAGTGTGT
>CM067352.1:41116751-41194694 GCA_034190875.2 Urechis unicinctus
TACTTCTTCTGATCCTTGTGATACACCTGGTTATACGTCTCAGCTCTCCCCAGGTCCTCAAAGGAGCACAACCTGAAAACGCAGTCGACAAACACCCCGATGGTTGCCACCGGACTGTGGTGCAACCCCAACAGAACCTAAGGCTTATACATATTCGGAATCACCCTCCCAGGACTCCTAGTGTAGGGGCACTTTATCTCGAGCAGCACAACCTCCTCAGGATGCCCCAGACAGACAGCATCCACTTCAGCCCGCCGGATCGGGAGCACACAAAAGCCATCCGGAGAGTAGGCCGTCGCGCCGCCCTCAATATAGATATTATTTCCGTAGACCTTGGTGTCGTACACCTTCTCCAATACCGCAATTGCAACCTCCTCAAAAGTCGTACCCCAAAGGCAGGGTGTGCTAAAGCGAACACCCTCGTTGCTAGTTTTTTCTGTCAGCTTCTTGCTATAGCTGCTGAAGTAGTTTTGCCCTATGATAGAGGAGTAGTCACTTCCACCAACGTAGCCCTTCCTCGTGGTCTCCCACTGGTCCGTATTTTGTTTGACTACAGTATGATCGTTGCAGAAAGATTTTATCGACGCCTCCATTATATCTAGCAACCCCCACTCTTCAAATGGACTGTCAGGGTCATACCTTAGCAGGTCTAGGGGGCGATTCTGCCGCTTTCAAACATTTTGCTTTAATGTCACTTTTCATTTGACTATATTTCATGATCTCGACCGAAACGACCTTAAACTCATCATCTGAGATATACCCATCTTCAAGCGCCGCCGATACAATGTCAGCAATGGTATTCAATTTGCTCCGAGCGAGAATGTGAATCTTGTCATGCTTTTTTAACTTAATGGTCAGACGCCGACTGATGAATTTTCCAACAATTACAAGTAGCCCACAAGCGGCTCCAGTAGCACCCAACACTGTGGCAATAGGAATGGCAATTACTGTAGACATTACACCTGCACCACTTGCGCCAAGACACATACCCACAGCAACTAAAGCAGTGTCTACAGCGTCCACTGAGTTTACTGCACACCTATATTTTTTGTACATAGCACCATATTTTTCAATTTCTTTCTCAAGGTATTGTTTCTTAAGACTGATCTCATTCAGCCGATAGGAGTGCCCCAGACCACACAGAGGAGGCTTCGGATTTAACGGTGCAGTCGTTGGTTGTTGTTTCATACTGTCTTTGTATACATAAGTCTATATATCAAGTTCAATTAGGAGTGAAGCTACAGACCAAGTCGCCCCTCGGTTTTGTGTGGTTGTATAAAAGTTAATAACGTTGCCTTCTTCTAGATGTAAAGACTGGTCTAAAGTTATTACAACAGCCGGTTGGTTAGCAGGCTTACTTATTCCTACCACTTGATCACCCGATTCTGAAACCTGCAATGCCAAGTAGCGTGTGCAGGTCTCAAACTGCTTATGCTAATAGACATTGCAGCTCGTCTTATCGTACCATGTGAGATACCTGCATACGCCAATCAGCGTTGCAGGTTTGAAATGCAACCAAAGACATGCAAGACCGGTATAGCGCAACGCCAATATCAGTTATAATCAAAAAAATATGGATGTGGTCAATAATTATTAATTTTTAATTGAATTACGAAACGATTATAGAAAGAAACATTCTGGGATGAATTGGAGTATAATGGATGGATTCAGGCCAACACAAAATCATTAACTCTTAATATACGATTCCCCTAACTTAGCTATAAAGTTTTTAGATGTAACATGTTTTTGAATCATATTCAGAAGCTCGTTGCTTAGGTTCTTGGACGGGGATGACGTTAGCCTAGTGAAGTTTCAGTGATGAGTACATTTTCTAAAAGCATCATTGATCCAAAACCCCTTCGACTTTTCAGAGCGGTTCGCCGCGGAAGCACCTTATCGAGCTAGTTTAATGATCAACATGACAACAAGATTGTCGCTTATCATGTGTGCCGCAATGCACTGTCTGTTCTAACGGACTGTACGAGTTATAAATCAGAGAATATTCATTGGTATATGACAGGTACCTTACTCGCATTGTTTCTTATATACTCATTGCGTGTTGTTCTCTTGCATGTAGGTGAAGCCAGAGAAATACACTTGGTATTGATATGAGCGATAATATAACAGTGGCTTGATAATTTCAGGCGAGTGCTGTGGCCCTGGGGGGGTGGGGGGGCACTTAAGTGTATAGAGGTAGTATATATGTGAAATACACTTGGTATTGATATGAGCGATAATATAACAGTGGCTTGATAATTTCAGGCGAGTGCTGTGGCCCTGGGGGGGGTGGGGGGGGGCACTTAAGTGTATAGAGGTAGTATATATGTGCCGCGCGACGGGGTATGTTTTTTCGGCTTCTCGACTTGTACGACGGGTTTTTTGGGCTCATACTTGTACGACGGGGTATGTTTTTCAGCTTCAAATCTGTTCGACGGATTATACATTCGCATAATACCTTGTAAGACGGGGTATGCTTTTGGCCATTTTGACCTTGTACGACGAGTACGGGTTTTTGAGGTCCCGCGGCACACCCCTATCCAGAATAAGGCCAAGTGCCCCCCCCCCCAGGGGCTGTGGCCCGTGTGGGTAAGGACTAAGGGGCGATGGTGTCTGTAGGTCGCAGGCCTAAGCCCCGTTGGACGAGGTTGATTTAGCTTAATGGAAAAATTAGTCCGCTATATTTATTGGTTACCGACACATAATAATGCAGTAATACTGTGTTGCCACTTATATCAGCTGACATTTATTTACTCTTCTTGCTTGAGTACGTTTAAATAAATGCAGGTAGTTGGTGGTGGGATGGTCTCTTCCTCAATCTGCACTAGCAGTTGGTCAATTGAGGGGGACTCATCAATGGCTTTCGTTCTTTAGTTTGGGTCAACTGGCAATAAATCGGTCACTATATCTGAAAAAACTTTCATGGCTAGAAAATCCTAACAGGATACACATTGTCATTTTGCAGTTTGTCAGGTTGGCAGTAGCATAATTATACATCTGCGTATGGCTAAATCAGATCTATATTTCAAGCAGAGAAAGTTTATATATTACACCGTAGGACAGCATTCACACATGCCAAATGGCTGTGAATTGTGCAAATGACTGCAACAGACCAAATTGGCTCTGTAAATCAAGTTAATTCCATATCGACGAACAACAAAATATGTGACCTACTAAGACTCGCCAACCTTTGACAAAGATGCAATATGAAATCTTCCAAGGACGCGGATCGTTGCCATGGCGCCGAAGCTATATGGCGTTTGGAGATTTCTCAGGGAAAATAAGTTGAATACATGGTGTCTTTAAATTGACCGTACCATTTCATTTTTGGTCCCACAGAAGAGATAATCATACAGATGGGTTGAGGAGAGTATCCTTTAAGTGAATGTGAGTGATAATCAAAAAGTTATTTGAGTTGTGGAGGGTTATCTGATTTTGTAGGGGGAAAAAATCACGATGTAACACTTGTAACTCCAAAATCTTATCGATTATTACTCCGTTCTGTAAATCACTTTCATTCCTCTACATTTTGGTCTAGTTTATATAGCAATCCTATGAAGAATGAATTGGCACAGTCACAGATACATAAAACACGACACAACTTTTATGGCCTCGAAAAAATACTACCAAGGAAAAAGCAAATGGTATCAAATAAAAAATCTATTCTTCATTTATGATATTTTAAAAGAACTGAATGTATCATTGCATCATTTGTTGTCAGTGATCATTTACATGAGACTTCCAAACGTCCAAAAACAGGCTTGTCCAAACTAGATAGAGTTAACTGGTATTCCTGCAAACTACAATTGATCACTTGGACAGAGATTCCTGTGAGTTGAGTATGGATAGATATTGTCCTCAAGTGCTGTCATTGTGGTCCATGAATATGTCAATTCAAGCAATACATCCATCCCCCCAACTTGAATTAACAACATCTTATCTAAATAACTCACCATTTTTGTGTGTTTTCATGCAGTTGTAATAAGCACAAAACGATGCCCCCGCTGAAGCCCAGTATTAAAATAAAACATTGGCGGAGGGGAAGGCCAATTGTTCAGAGGGTATCCAAAGGATAAATGGAAATGGGAGTACGAGTGCAGGCATTGCAGACAGCCCCGCCACATTGCCTGGACTGCAGACAGAACTCATCAATGCGGATTCTTCGCCAAGGACAGAGCCTCCACTCTCTAAACACTATCAAAACAAGACCAAGCTGGTGGACAGTTGGGCCAGAATGAGAGATCGTCTTGTTAAGAGCCTAGTGGAAGCTTGTGTTCCTTACTCTTTTGAATGTGTTTCATGCGGTCAATTAAAGGACCGATCAATATGTTGCAATGATTGTGGACCATCTTTTATTGAGTGCATTGAGTGCGCGTCCAACAGTCACCAGCACAGGCCACTGCATTATCGTGAGGAATGGAAGGTAAATTAATACTAACATTTTTGTGCAGGTTTTAGTAGATATGTGAAAACCAGTTGATGTTCAGAATGTTTAAAATAACTGGTACATTATGAAAATATACAGGTGAAATTTATCACCATCAGCTAGTGTGTATCTGAGATTTATATTCTCCAATACATTATTTGAAATTTAATGCATCAGAAAAAAAAAATTGCCATCAGTCATCAACTTCGTGTTCATGTTTGTGGTAGGATAACAAGTTTGTACCTTTTGTTCCTGCTGCACCTCCTCTCTTGTCACACGGCCACCAAATCACTTGTTGTAGCAGCTATACGAGACAACTGCTTATTTTTGATCAGCAAGGTAGGGATTTATCATGAACACCAAATGCAATCGTGTTTTGTAGACGACTCTTTCTCAACAGTTTGTTGGGCAGGGATAGAAGTGTTTTAGCTGCAACAGAGCTTCTTTGGTTGTGATGAAATACTGTACAGGGTTAGAGCCAAATGTTGTTGCTAACCCTATACTCATTTCTATATGCAGCTCAACGGGAACTGTGTTGATTAAACGTTATTAACAAAACCATTGTTTGTCTTCCCAGGACGTCAGCACAATGTGCTCATAAAGTTTTGTGCATGTGAACCTGAGGCTGTGACACTGGTGCATAACAAGTTGTGGCCAGCCAAGGCCGAAAACCCCAATACAGCATACCACCTCGATTTCCTAAAGGTTTCTGTTATTTCTTTATAAGCATTATTGAATATTTGTATCATTTTATGAAATCATTAATTGTGTATTGAAAAGTGATAGAGCACAAATGTAATTGATGATTTGATTGATCCAGCTTCTCCAGATACTTATGTTGGAATGCCAAGTGTCTGTAAAATCATTTTGTGAAGCAATGCGTCTTCGTAACAACATGACAGTCAGACAGGTTTGATGTGATAACTTTATTGTGAAATGTTGTGAATTTTAATCTGGATAGTATGTCGCTGAACAAGAATGCTCTTGATAATCTTGGGATATTGTATCTTCAATTTTTTGCAGACAGGAAGTCTTTACAGATTGCTTATTGATGAAGCATATGAAGAATTTAGGCATGCTCACTTTCAACAGGGTAGTCTTGTCCATCCAATCCAGAAAAATCTATGCCCTGTTTGCCCCCCTGTGAGTTTATTAGTGGCATTGTAACTGCTCTTTCGTTTCTGGCTGTCAATTGAAACATATTGTTTTGTACCTTTGATTATAACGCTATCTATTTCTTAAGTTACTGCCGTTTTTTATTGTGTATAAATATCTGTAATATATTCAGAATTTCTATCCATGCACACTATCACAGGATAAGAGAATAGTGTCCATGGATGGAAACTTTGGGCTTGTTCGGAAAAAAAGTTCTGGAATGAGCTTGGAACCGCCTAAGCACGGTGATTTGCTGTTTATTGACTCTGATGTTGTAAAAAAGTCTCTGCCACTTGTGGATGATGGCACGAGCAAGACAAGAGATGGGGTAGGTTGTTCATTCAAATAAGTGCAATTGCCTATCAGAAAATACTTCGTGTTAATACTATGTGTTAAATGACATAAGGTTTTTATAGTTGACAGTACCTAATTCAGTCTTGATTGGCTTCAAATTTCTGTATTTAAGGATTGCAATCAGTTCCAAGCAGGAAGCAAAGTCCGGTCAAGGAATAAATCAGCCAAGCTTGATGTTACAGGAGTTTTTGGTAGCATCTGTCGACATGAAATACCAGTCAGGTTTCTTGATATGAAGCATGGAGAGAGGTGAATTGACAATAGTTGGTTATATTGTAATCATTGTGCGAGTGTTACTGAATGCTTAGATTAGTCAACTAATTCCCATATTGTCCTGATATCAAAACAGACTTGCATATCCAATGCTGATGAGCCAAGAAATCCTGAATATGTTGGGCGACCCAAATACTTCAATCCATCTTCTGTACGATATTGCCTGTGTCTTTGAGAAATTCTTGAAGGTACTTATTGATGAACAAGCTTCATAAATTATACAGTAATTATTAGCAATACTTGATTTATCTGACATTTACTAGTGACATTTTGGTAAAATCTATAGTTTGTGCTTGTCTAGAAAAATAAGAAGGGTCAGGACTTATTGAAGAGGTTGACTCTTGCTATACCAGTGTTTCACTGCTATGGCCATCAAGCGAAATGTCAGGTAAATTGCATGGCTTTTCTTTAATCTGCAACAAAGGCAGTCAATAAATCATTTAGTGAGGTAAGGCATCAATTTAGGCATAATCTGATGTTTCACTCCTTAAAGTTTATCTATGTTTAAATGCAGATAGAGTACAATCCTAGACGGTTAAGTGGCTTTGCCAATGTGGATGGGGAAGGCATTGAGCGCTTGTGGTCTTACCTGAGGCTCTTTGCAAAAATTACCAAGGAGATGACCCCTAGCCACCGAACAGATGTCCTGACAGATGCTCTTATACATTTTGCATCCAAGAAGATTGGAAACTTAGGTATTGATCTGAGTTCCATTTGAATGACAGAAATACTCAATGGGAGCATAGAGCATTATGAAGTTATTGTTAGTATTGTCTCTATGAAGGATACATACAAGTAGATGACTACAAATGTCTTATCTAGTTGTTTAACATGATAACCATTTGTGGTTCAGCTCAGTGGCTAGTGGACAGGATCCAGTCTGCAATAAAACAAATTGATGTCTGCTCAACTGAGAAGATATCTATTTTGAGAGAATCCAATGGTAAGCAGTCACAGAGACCAATTATGTGTCTTACATAATTCCCTGATATGTGCTACTTTTCATTACTAATGAAAAGCCCAGTTACTTCATATTCTATCATATTTGTAAAGTAAATCATGACTGATTATGTATCATTTTAACTGAAGTTGTCATAGGAAATCATTCCATTGAGCAGTGGCAGCAACAGGAGAGACAGGATATTGTAAAAAGAAACCAGCAGATTATGAGTAAGTTGCCTCACATCACTCTGGAAGGGCGATGACCTGCCTGGCAAGCTATCCTCGGGTCATAATTATACTTAGTTTTGTTTCTGACGAGTGCGTGTGATATACAGTGTGATTAACAGTGTGATTTACTGATTTCCTATGTTTTACAGACAGATCATGGGAAGAAAAGTATGTGTATGATCTGTTGCTTCTTGATGATTGCAGGTACTTTATGAAGACTCTTTTCTGAAATATCTTGCATTTTGAAGGTACCAGTTATACACAAAAGTCAGACATCAGTATTATTTATGTCATGTTAAGTTGTGTTTTCTGCTTCAGGCATCAACAGAGTGGCTCTGAAGAGATTGATGCTGTGAATACTGCAGAGAAGCTAAAGTGTGTTTTTTTTATTCATGAGTGCTATAACCTGACATGTACACCATGTTTTACTAACTAATGTGTATGTGTCCAGTATTGAGCACCGATTGGTGAATGCAGAGAAACGAAACCGTCTGGCAACAAGATGGCAGCCACACGATGAAGTTTACCAACATACATTAGTCCTTCTAGAGGATTCATCGCGCAACCGTTTTCTTCAGCGCTTGCTCCAACTCGCAAGGGAACAAAATTTTCTTCTCTGCTTGAAGAAGAAATATCCTGGTACATATATATGGCTCAACTCAACCATACATAATGTGCATGATAAATTTTGGATTGATGAATATTTTAGTAAAATACATTATTTCATTGTGCATTGCACATTGACATATACATTAATAACTGTGTGAATAGATGGGCAGGCTGTATCAGAGAGACTTAGCAAGCAGATCAACAAAAGTTGCAAGAAGATCAGCCAGCTGGTGAAAACCTACAATGCCCAGGTGTTTGTGCGCCGGCCATTGGATGATCGCCAGGTGTTGGATCTGCAATCTCCGCTCTATCAAGACTTTACTAAGGTATAAGATTAGTCAGACATTGTTTTTGTAGGTGAAGACAACCAAGTTAGAGGTACAATGCTTATAGAAACATTGCAATATCACAACCATAGTATGACTTCAGTTAAAGATAAATAACCATTTGACGTACAAGTGATCACAATAATATAGAGACAAGTCATCCATTTCTCTGAAGTTGAACAATATGTTGGATGTGCAGGAGCAAAAGGACCCCAGCTTATTGGCCCCCTCGGTAAGGAAGCAAGTCTTAGACTTCCATTTCAGACAAAAACGGGCTGAGGAGGAGGTGGAAATGTGCAAGAAGGAGATGGTGACATATTGTCACCATCTTGTCAACCACCACACATTTTTACTTACTCAGCTGCCTCCCCTTGCAGTTGATGGTTCACTTTATAACAAGGGGCTTGTGGCCTCCATATGGAGGGAGATTTCCCTCACAGAGAATGTTTTTGTAAATTGTATATCTATGTTTAGAATGCATATCTCACTTCCTCAGTTAAATTTAGTTTGTGAGAACAATAATCAGTGTAATGAAACTAATGTAGAAGAGGAAACATGTATTTTAAGTGATTCAGAGGAATCGGACAGTGATGAGGAACTAATTTGAAATGTTCATTTGTGTACATTTCATGAAACTTTTATTTTACATCGAGACATTAGTCTGATTACATTAACATTATAAATGTTTTTTGTTGTTTCATAATTTCATTTTGACCCAGTATGGTATTTATCTATAGTTTCATTTTGGCCCAGTATGATGTTTATCTATAGTTTCATTTTGGCCCAGTATGATGTTTATCTATAGTTTCATTTTGGCCTAGTATGATGTTTATCTTTAGTTCCATTTTGGTCTAGTATGATATTTAACTATAGTTTCATTTTGGCCTAGTATGATGTTTCTCTATAGTTTTATTTTGGCCTAGTATGATGTTTATCTATAGTTTCATTTTGGCCTAGTATGATGTTTATCTATAGTTTCATTTTGGCCTAGTATGATATTTAACTATAGTTTCATTTTGGCCTAGTATGATGTTTCTCTATAGTTTTATTTTGGCCTAGTATGATGTTTATCTATAGTTTCATTTTGGCCTAATATGATGTTTATCTATAGTTTCATTTTGGCCTAGTATGATATTTAACTATAGTTTCATTTTGGCCTAGTATGATGTTTCTCTATAGTTTTATTTTGGCCTAGTATGATTTTAACTATAGTTTCATTTTGGCCTAGTATGATGTTTCTCTATAGTTTTATTTTGGCCTAGTATGATGTTTATCTATAGTTTCATTTTGGCCTATTATGATGTTTATCTATAGTTTCATTTTGGCCTAGTATGATGTTTAACTATTGTTTCATTTTGGCCCAGTATGTTGTTTATCTACATTGTAATTACATAGTGTATGGGCTAACTGGCTTACTGTGCTAACTTGTCAGGTGTTATTTTGGATCTGTGGAGTTAAATTGATATGGTTTATTTGATAACATTAATGATTGGTTGATCGCTTGTGAAAAGTTACCTTTATTGGATTGACTTTTATGTAGTGTCTGTAAATAAACTATGTTCATTGTGCAGCCATTACATGTTTCTGTGACTTATTACTGCATAGATTTTTTTCAGGGGTTTTACCATACAAATACACTACTGGGCACTGTAAGTCAATGGAATGCACTTAGGTTGGGGGTAGTGAGACTGCCATTGGCCATTTCAGCATATTTGAGGTCAACTGTATTACTATATTGAATGACCAGTGATAAAATATAAATTCGTCGAAGAACAATTATTGATTACGCCATTGCGTGGTTTGTGCGGTTGTAAGACTGCCATTGGCCATAAAAGCATATTTGAGGTTAACTGTATTAGCATACTGAATGGCCAAGAACAATTATTAATTACACCATCTCCCCATTCTGTTTATGTATTTCAAAAGACCACACACAATAGGATAATTATTTGCCGGTCAAATTCAAAGATCACCTACCGTTGTAGAATCTCCCCGTACCTCGGCGTCAAACGCCTCGTTCAAGCTGTGTGGAATGGCGACCCCCTCCTATTGTGTATAATTGTGCAGATTGACCCTAGCTAAGAAATCGAGTATACGTCATTACAATGCTAACTTTACCATGTAACCATGGTCGATTATAAAAATAATGGCGGAATGAACTCTTCTGTTCTTTATGTCGAGTCTATGTACATCATAATTGCCTTTAAAGACGCGGATAGGGTATACATTTGGCACCATGACGTATTATTGAAAGAAGCCAAATTGTGAGCTTAACAACTTGTAATGCATCTTTTCGCAGCTCAAGGGCAAGCCTATTGGCCTCGTTCAACAGAATAATCAGGAGTCGATACAACGGTTGTGACACACATAGATGGTGATAGTTGTTTTTTGCTAGAAAATTTCGCGATTTCTCAATGCTACTGTCCCCTATCATACCATAATTATATTAAACCTATGACGCAAAATTAAAGCTTCTCCAATTGATATAATTGTTGCAACTCAACATCCATGTTCTAACACAACTTGCAGCACTTGGAAATATATAGAATGTTATCTCTTAGTAAACTGCGTGATACATTTAATAATTATGGTTTTCGCCATTAATTATCATCAGCAACCAATATGATTCAAATCGCGGTGTATCTTCGTTAGTACTCGGTCAATGGGAGCTTAAGCAACTGAAGGTTTATACAACAATTTTTTGGTTAAATGGTTAGTTCTTAAACGCTATGTCATTTGTAAAAGCTATGTTTGTAAAAGCAATGTCGTAGATGTGATAGGAAACGATGACCAATGGAATTGTGGATGCGTGCATCAAACATTCAACGACAACGACTGTGATCTCAATTGAAGATGTACCTTCTTATAACTCTTCAGTGTCAGTGATTTTTTCCTAATTCAAAAGATTTCAATAACATCACAGAAAATGTATAATCATGAAGATTGCCGAAAGTCTATTTGATAATTAGTTATTAAGGCTTCAAGTTTTACGGTATTGGCCGGCTTTGCACCGAAATTGTACGGTAATTCCAAACCCTGCGCCCCCACGAATAATTCATGTAAGATAGTTAATTGGTTGTCACGATCATGTCTAGCATAAATTGATCGTCTAATTCCACCTGTCCAAACATTCTGTCTCTTGTAGTCAATTAGTAAATCACCCGAATTCAATTATCCAACACGCTTGTCATATATTGGCTAGTACAAAATTAGAATTGGCGGAGAAGTCATTTTTGGAACAGGCGCACTTTTTCGTTTCAGTTTCAGGATCTATCTTCGAATTTGGACCCTTTCAACAATATTGCATATATCATTGAATTGCAAAGTAAGAAACTTGGACTTGGTGTACCGGCACTCCGAGAAATAACCTTCTACTACCTGACTCGTCTTATTCATCGTACAAGTGTCTATCTGTAAATGAAATCTTCGTGAAGGAAATGAAGCAGATCGACAGCAGTAAAGGCCTCCCTTACCAACCAAAGTAGAGGATGTCATTGATATGCATGACATTCAATATTAAGTGTGCAATAATGATATTTTGGTCAAATAGTCTCTAATTCAGTTATCCTTTAAATTCATTTCGGTGGTGTATTGCACAATGAAATTTCCACTATCAAAAATATCCAATGATGATGAATCTTAATGAAATCTAAACATCCATAATTGGACAGGTTAACTTGAGTTTTCTGACGCTTGTGAACCACTTATTATGCTTTGAACTTCATGCTTTTACGCTACACTCCTTGGTCATGGGATTCATTGCTGCTTGTTGTTGTTTGAGTGGGCACTAGCCAAAGAAAGCACTGGAGTCCAGTAGTAGAATTGTTGTTGTTTATTGAGTATTTAATAACAATTGTAAAGTGAATATTAATGAATTACACATATGAATTCCGTAATGATTATGCAAATAGGTTTATTCTAGCTTCCTGAGCATTAAAGGTGACCTATAAAAATCTAACCGGGTTTGACATTAGTTTCAAAGAATTACTCTCTGCTCTAAAACAACATGGGAAAAACCAATGAGCTGATTCATGACATTTGTAAAATAACTTGGAAGAATTCAACTTATGTCATGGAAATGAACTCAACTAATGTCATGGAAATTAACTGATTGAAGAACATTAGACTAATGCCGTGGAAATTATTGAAGTTCAAGGAGACGATAGGTTGAATTTTTTGTTTGGGGTTGAGGGAAGATATCATTGGTCCGACACTTGTTTGAGCCGCTTGATGTCTGCACTGTATCCCTGGTCATAAAACTCACATAGTGCATTGAGTGAAGGCGCTGCCTCTTGTTTGGGGTTAATACACCTGGAAACAAACTTACGGCAGCAATCAGTATGTAAATTATGTAAAAACATGGAAATATAATGAGCGCTAAATTTTTCATATTGATTGATAGTCTCAATTTTCGACAAATTTTAACAAACTGAGTGGGATGTCATCATCAGACATTTCCTCTTCCCACTGTGAATTCACAGGAGCTGAAAATACACAAATATTTGGATGATCAAACAAATACGATAATTAATATTTACAGGCTGGGCATATATGGGATTTCCATTCGCCTCAACAGCAGATTGCATTTTTACAGTATAATCCCTTCAAAGAGCCATTCTGTTGAATACTGATTAAAGATAAACTTGTTCTTTTGTCAATTTAATGGCACCATCACCTGAAGGTTTGCATGTGGTTTACCAACCTATATGGTAATTGTATAGCTCAAATACTAACTAACAATACATTATGTTCCAAATTTTACCATAATTTTGTCTTTTCATGTAAAAGTTTGGATTGGTCAGCTGAATAAAATAAAGCATATACATGGTTGCAGTAGACCAATTTCATTTATCTGTGTTTTGATGATATAGCCAATCCCTGTATGGGTAATTGAATCAATAAATGTATATGCCTACCAATGATTCTCTTTTCATTCTCTAGCCGCTGAGGGGCACCTGCATCAAGTAAACACTTGAGTTATACAATGGTGACTTCAGTTGGTGGATTAATAAAATGAAGAAAAAGCCAAATAGTAAATATATGAACTATGCATGTAATCTAATCTTACTATCATGGACATGCATTGGTATAGTTCCAACAATTGAAGTGACAGTTCGCTCTGGAGACTCTTCTGTAGGTGTTGAGGCAGCAATTGTGTTTTGCTGCAGTGTAGTGGAAATAAGTGCAGGTCGAACTGGTTTTTCTGTTGGTCGTTGAATGACTGGTTAAAAAAAAACAAAAAAAATATTTTGGTGGTTCCACATGTATACGCAGTATACAAGTTGGATGAACTATTTACACTTGATAAATTTACCTGGATTCCATCAGAATTATTCACATTATTGCCACACAAACGATAATTATTTTCCTAATCATAATATTGATTACCTTGAAATTTGATGTTTGCCTGAGCTGCAATGATAGCTTTGAGAGCAGGTGAGCCATAACAGCTTGGCCTTTTCAATTGTGTGCCATGTGGAAGGCCTTCAACCAAAATACATAGCCTGCCGTCATCAACTTGGCTGTATGGCATCCGGGCCCCTGCTTTCCCTATCGCCATGACACAATACACAAAGAGTACTTTATTTGTATGAATTTGTACAGGATTCCAGCAACTGATATCCAGGGCATATTATTAAATGTATTACCATAACAGTTGTTGTAGATGGACTTAACTTGTCCTCTTAGATTTACTGATGATTCGTCGTTGATCAGAGGGACACCTGTAAGCAAATAGAAACCAACATACAGGTCATAACTTATGGGATCTGGTCGACAATTTAAATGATTTGATTATTAATTATTTCTTGAGCAAAAACTGTGTTTACATATCTGAACAAAAGAACTGCCAGGATTATCACCTTGGACAGCACAGTAAAATTTTGTGCCAATATCCTCTTCAACATCAATGAAATTCTCGCCCTTCCTGCTGCCGAAAGTGTGGGCATTGCTGCTTTCACTGGAAGAAATCAGGATAACACTTTCTGTCCCTACTTCTCTAAATCCTGAATCTGAAAACGTGACATAGAACAATATTTAAATTAATGCACGTACAGCAGGTATTATCGATTAATGCACTCAAATTGATGAATTGTAATGAATTTAATGAGGTTGCTTATTTACTGTTTTTTTTCTCTCAATCAACATAACAACAGCAACGTTTTCTGAACCATATTTAAATATTATTAGATTTCTGTTATCTCTAAATTTCATTGAGTATTTGTTTGTACATCCATGTCACTTACCAATAAACGCAAAGCCTTGATTTTCTTTTTCACATACACTTCCTTTTGAGTTGCTGTCATGCTCATAGTTGGCATGCATTTGTCATTTTCTTTGGCCGCATCTCTGTAACCGATCAAGTAGTCAATACAGTTGATCACAGATAGATTGTAGTGTACATTTCCGGAATGATAATGTATGTCTAGTATTTTGTGTGGTAAAGTCACATGTAAACGGCGAAGGGTTTTTTCAGCACCTCCAAATATCCTTCTGATGTTGGTCCATTTCTCTCCACCGCTTCCCTGCCTCACTCATTCGGGATGTAACTGTGGGTCCAAGGTCTGAAAGCCCCATAAATGTGTAACTCAAAATATATTCAATGATACCCAGAACATAGAAATAGATGGCACAGGTTCAGATGATTCATACAATTGACTGTAACCTGGATTAGAGAGAAGCGGTGAAATGAATGCCCCATAACCGCTTGTATGTCTCAAAGACACCTTTTCATGCCTTTTTTGTCTTCTGGCCCTACTCTTTCTGGTGTCAATGAAATTCTGCAACAACAAACATAAATAAGGTTTGATAATACTACATCATGCTCAGCGTCATCATCATGATCATCTTCAAAAGCAGTAGTCAGGCACTGTATAACTCCTTTACAGATCACTGTCAGCTTACATATCAATCCAAGGTTTACTACTCCTACCTTTATTTGCTGTGTTGAAAAGGCTAAGTTGTGTTGCCAGAGCAGTCACTCTATCTTTTAGAGCTGGACTTCCATAACTTGTTAGACCAGACTCAAAGGCTTCCCTAAGTACACCTTTTTGACTAGGAGTAAGGAACACCTTCGAACCACCTGCACAAATGATAATATCATTAGCCATGTAAAGTCATGGATGATAGATACTTACTTTGTTTATTGATGTTCACACATTTTGTGGCATGTAATTGTAAAAATACCTAGACAAGGTCAGCAAAAATCCTAGTCGCCTAGCCCTGACTTAGGCTAAGTCAGGGCTGAGCAAAAAAATCCTAGTCGCCACAGAGGTGACCTGTCTGGTTAGATACCGCAACCACAATTTACTTCAACAAGCCAACAATTTGAACTGATTTAATAGGTTTGTGTCACCAAAACAGGTTTTCTTTCTCTTTCAGTGTGTTGTTAAAAGTGTGATTTTGGGCCTGATTTGTGTTTACATGCTAAAGTTCGGCAAAAGCTATTTGCCACTGATCTGTACCAGAGTTTTCCCGTCGGGCTTTTGGTTCCAATATTTTGCACCAGCTTCACACAGGTCTGACTGATGTTTCCGGTAAACAGTAGAATCAACCCAGACACTGTTTACGTTTGTCAATATATTAGAAATGCCTTGTTCTGTGTTCAAGCACCGTATTCCATGGAGCATGTAGTCTACAATAGTCAATACATTGTAGTCGGTGGACTGGTATCTGTCCTTACTTAGTTACTACTGATGTCTCTCTGTCCTGTCCAGAATTATGCCAAGCCAATTGTGTTATTGTTACGGTCCCGACCCAAAACCACATCCATCCGATTTGTGCTGTTGATATAATGCAAGCTATTTCCTATGATTTAATAACAGCATAGGTGTGATCAATGGAAGTATGACAGTGCTGATGATTTGTCAATCAGCTTTTATTAAACCATGCGATTTCAAATGAACAAATATTTAGCATTTCATGTGCACACGTTGACCTTTCTGGTAACTCCTTATTTTATGAAGTGATATAAAGCCACAGTTCACAATACTGTCTGTTACAGTGTTATGTTAAAGGTGGGATATATTGGAAAACACAAACACGGTACAAACAGCAAGAGAGTATATTATGGAAAGACTGTACTCAATAGGACTTAAATATTATATAAATCTACTAGAGTGTGAGGTAAATTACTTAACAATAAGCTAATAATGTTTAACCATGGACAACTGGAAGTTTAAATTTAAGCAAGATTGCAGTCCACAACATTTTGCTTTAACTGCGCCGGTAACTAAAAGTAACATAATAGTTTGATCAAAGCCAGGCTATGGTCTACTCAATGCCTCTATGAGATGCACCCACTGTTGGATATAGCTAGCTGTTGCCTGAATGAACAGTCGTAGTAGGGAAAAAATAGTCATTTCTGCAAATAGAATCATGATATTAGTGACAGAGCACATGACCCTTACACTAAGATAAGTGAATTGCTCACTTAAATCAATGACGAAGGGATAGTATGTAATTGATACACAATTGAAACTATATTAAGTGCCATCTGGCTATCTACAGTTAACCTTTTTTTTAATTTTTTATTTTTAAAGGTGTCGGAAAATAATTTGGACCATGTTCTCCCTGGATAATGCCAAACCCCTCCAGCATATCCACCAAATGTATGCAGCACTGTATATCTGGTACATGGAACCAGTGAGTAATTTAAACATCTGTGATAAGTGGTTGGGGAGTGGGTAGACTGGTCGAAGCCTATGCTGCTGAGGTTAGTGTTTCTAACACTTTCTTATTACCAAGCTTAACACAGTCCACGGTGAATGTCCTAGTCTACATTAACGTAAGATTGTACAATCTATTTAGGCATGGGCAGATTATGAGCACGATGTACATAGTGTTCGCCAATTGAGTCGCTTCTGTAATGTTGTTCTAAATAGAGCACATTCAAACCAATATCTGCTAGAAATCTTATAGCCAAAAGCTCTGTCTGAACACTTGTCCTATCTGTTAAACTGCTGTAATAAACATGATATAATGTGTTGTTAATGACTGATATAGTCCATTCTCTCTGTGTTGCTACAGTGATGTCCCTCATGACAAGATAGTAGAATAGAAGACTGAATCATCAACCCTATTTCGTTCAAAATATTGATCCAGAAGTCACAATGGAATAACTGCTTTAATGGTACCAAGGCCAATGGACTAATTCCTGAGTGCATAATGAATGTTCAAATTTCTTTAAGAGCAACAATCAATATTTAAAAAAAACTTTCGTTTGATAAAATGCTGAATTAGCTTTAAAATTTTAGTAATGGTACTCAATCTGTCATATTCACTCGGATAGTAGAATACCGGCAAAATCATTCCGGAATGCAGTAATTACTTGCATGAACAATTGTTTGATATATGTTACTATTGTTTTAGTTTTGATAACCAAAACAACCTTGTTCACACTGTGATGCAATATTATAATGATCAACCTCCATATAGATTTAAAGGTCAATATAGACGTGTTTATACATCATTTATTAATAATTAGGTAACACCAATCTGGATGGGAGATGCAACGGTTAACTTTAACTTATGCGGACTATTTTCCTGTTTGTATTCGTGTTTGTGAAATAAATCTTTGTTGATTATTGATTTTGTGATGATTCTATCGTGCCTTTGAAAGTGCCATTTTTATTTGATCAATTACATTAAGGGTGTCTGGGTGAGTTGCGGTTGAAGCAACCCCTGGAACCTATTGGGCCTCTGATGGAGTGGTTGGAAGGCAAATTTATTAAACTTTCATAAGATTGAATGTATACAAATAGATAGCACAGGTATGTTTTTCCATGGAAAATTACACAGCCAACAATATATGACAGAAATCAAGAATGGTGGCCTGTCGTTGCAGCTACCCTTGGTACCCATTGGGACCTGTTACGGATAAGGGGCCAGGCGGATCGATTTTTTAATGAAATAAGATGTATGGAAAACATGGTTGGAAAAAGAATGTTTATCCATGGGAAACTACACAGCCAACTGTATATGACAGAAATCTGTCCCAGAAATCACTTTCGCTTGTACACCGGCAATAAGTCACAAGATGTAGAACGTTATCGAACCCTCGAGTAAGGCTTTTTAGGTTAAACATTGGCAATTTAATAAATGACAAATGTCCGAATTTCAGTATTAAACCGAAAAATTGCAAGATGAGTTCACCGCGTATAAATAGTAAATCCGATCATGATTATAAGGATCATTATTTAAAAGATTTATCCGGGGCCACAATTAAGTTTTGAAGTAAGACATGAATAAAGTTTTAAAATGTGGCAACTAAAATACCTGATTCCTTGCTTGCGTTTTCCATGATCGCAAAACGATTATCGAGATTAACGAGATGGAGATCACGAGTGTCATTCGCTAGGTGGCGATACTCACGCTGCAACCACTCTCGCAGATCACCGCTCGTGTCATGAGATCTCGTTCCACCTGCAACGCTGGTTGGCGAATGCAGGTATCTCACATGGTACGATAAGACGAGCTGCAATGTCTATTAGCATAAGCAGTTTGAGACCTGCACACGCTACTTGGCATTGCAGGTTTCAGAATCGGGTGACTTGATTCGTTCCATTAATAACAGGAACGACTGCTATAGGACCAGCATCAGCACCAACACCTGAAGACAACCCCATACGAATGATCTAGCCATTACATAACATGGTATATCCACAGCTTGAGTCTTGTGAGTCTCGACCCCTAGCCCCATGGCCAAACGACCACTCATATCCTCTGCGAAGGGGGCCACTTGCTTCTGCCCATATAGTAATGAGTGGTTTCGTCTTTTTCATCTACGTATCGTCTCAGGTACCTGTTCTGCTGTCTATATTCAGCATCAATATACTTTTTATGAACAGCATCCTTCGGTGAAGTCGGGTCTCCCAACTGAACGATTTTATTATCTCCCATTTCAAGGTCTCCAGTCATAGTACCGCCACTTTTATCCATTTTTTTTGAGTCACCAATAGATACATATGTCTTTGTGGCATATTCCGATAGGTCGGCACCCTGAACAGTGCTTGCCGGTTTTTGCCTAGGTCCATAAATACTCGTTTTTATTGACATCTTGTAAATTTAAGAACAACGCTAACAGGTAAGTCGTGGTTATCTAATAGCCTTCCTTTATTATCGCGTAACTGAACCTTTAACTCATGCACTGTTCCACTAGTGACACGCTTACAGACAGGATTAGCGATGTTCGTGGTTATAATATCACCGAAAGAGCCACCCTCTAAGCCAACAACTTCAAGAAGCGTAGTGGGCGCACCATCTAGCATGTTGTGTGTGGTACTGACTTTATCGAGGTGAACATAAATTGTGTTAAAGATGCTAAAGTTGATGGGCCGGTCACCTATGTAAGTACCTGAAGGTATCCACCCCCCACTGAAGCCGTCAAGACCCAACATTGTTAACACTCCGCCTGTTATGTGCGCACCCACATTGTCTGGAACTGTTAGGGTAATAACCCCATTTACAGCATCAACCTCCAAACCGATACCTAATGGTGTAATATGCTCCTGAAGAAGGCTTAAGCTCCAGAGGCCTGGTTTTAATGCAGCATATCCTCTCTCTTCTGAATTCCTTGACCGCCATGCAATGCTCTCGTCTGATTCTAGATTGTACCAGCCCACAGTATACGTGATTGACCTTAGGCCAACACATAGATCGCCCGCAGTGTTGTCAATAGGTTTTTGCAGGGACACAGCGCCGCCGCTTTGAACATTTGACAGAGTGTGATACATAGCACTATGAATAAACAAGCCTTTAGTTTCAATAGAAAAGCTACCCCATATGGTGCGGGCGGGGTGTATCCAGCCACATATGGTGTGGGAGATAAACTAACCCGACAAACAATTCAAGTTGTTCACAATGGTGGTACATTCACAGCAAAGTTTCCTGATCTATTCAGTAACTATAAGGTGCCGCCGGTAACAGCGGACAAAGTAGTAAAAGACTGGTTGACAAATCCAATGCAGTTTTGGCAGAACCAGTTAAATTTTGCAGTGTGGTGTGCAACAGCCGGCTGCGGCGTGTCCTCCCAGGACCACCTCGAGGCTGGGATTCCACTCGTGAAAGCTCTCTACACCTTTCACCTTTATTACACAGTGCGTCGCCTATTAGCAGAACTGCAAGCGCCTCTACCTCAGGATCATGCCTATGACCCCTATAACAATACATATGACAAGAGAGCATATGACAGACTCTGCACTAACTTTGGTGTTCAACCAAACACAGACTGGCGTCAGAAGGCAACCGTAGCTAATAGTGGCCTTGGTATCTTATATGCACATGATGCGTATGGTTACGGGAGTGTCGTCAAGGTTGCTGGTCGAAACGTTCGTTATGACCCTACACGGATGGCCTTTGAGGCGGAAAAGGATACAAAGCCAGGTTTTGCCCACGCGAGTAACCTACAATCCTTTCAGGAGAAAATGGGTGCTGTTCTACATCTATCACAGGGACCTGAAGCAGACGAGGCCTGGAGTACCTTCATACTGGACACGTCTGAGGGCTTTACACAGACCGGAGTTGAGCGAATTAACGACAGCATTCGGACCTATGTCTGGGCCATTCTTAGTGCTCAGGCGCAGACCCGCTCAGAGATACTAGGTGTTGGAACGTCCTTTGATGCCCAAAAACAATTTCAGGCTAACGTTGAGGATGCCATCAACTCCCCAGTGGATATTCCATCATCCATCCGACGGTATCAGAACGTCCTCCAGAATGCCTCTTCAAAGGTTGATTATGTGTTTGGAACGGGCCTGTACATGGCTCCGTCTGATATGAGCCTCGCCATTGGAAACTTTGCTGGGTACAACAATCTGATTACCATTGCAACTGAGGAGCAGCAGATAGGCAGCAATGCTGATGTTAACTCGGTTCATGTGGTTCCGGATAGAGGAAGCTTTGACCCTCCACCAGATACATATACAGATATGGAACTCTCCTCTCCAGGGCCGGCCCCTATGGCCGAGACCGGTCTGCGTGGGGCGCACGAGGATGAGAAAACCGCTCTTATTATAGGCGGAATCGCTATAGGCTTAGCTGTGCTTTGGTTTGCTACGTAGTAAGTCACGGAGTATCAGGAGGATAACTCCCCCCACCGCCACAACTGCGGCCCATACATGTTCTGCCATCCAACCAGCCACCTTTGCAGCTGACGTAAGCACCCATGATACGATGGAGCCAATGATTCCTGGAAGGGCAGCTGCTGCCTTACCGGCTAGGCCCTTCAGGACGTTTGCCAAGGAGTTCAGCTGTTTTTTAATCCATTCCTTTAAACCAGGCTTATCAGCTGGTGTCGGCGTTGGTGCCGGGGTTGGACTAGTGCTCCCTCCGCCCGTCAAAGCAACTACAAGGGTCGAGATTGCCAATCCAATCGCAGTGAGTATGGAGGCGATTGTTATACCCTGCTCCCGGAACAGGTCGCGTATACGCTCAGCTAGTGTTGTGTCCTCGTTAAGAAGTCTGTTGATCGTTTCCCTGATGCGGTTAATTTGGGTCCTTAGACGGTTACGGTTTTCAGAGGCAGCCTCAATACGGGCACTCCGCAGGTCCTGCAGCTCTGCAAGCTCATTTGCTTGGAATCTCCATGCTCGACTATCACCCCTCCCTTCCTCCTCCAGGCTTGCCATTTTAGCTTCCCGCTGTTTTATATTCCTTTCTATCTCAGTTATCTTAGCTAGGTTATTGACCAGCTCACCCCTCTGGGTCTGCATAGCCTTGTCAAGCCCTATAAGCTCTCTGAGTGGTAGTTCGTTGTCTGTTTGTGTACCTAGGTCTTGGATGGTGTTATGAACGTCCTCTATGAATCCTGTTTCTTCCACACCACCTTGCTCTGTCACAGCTTCAAGGCTGCTCATTTCTAACATATCTGGAAGTGCAGCTTCTGCTAAAGCAGCAGCTTCGTCAACGCCTTGTAGGGCTTTTACTGCTTCTGTGGATAGTTCAGCGGTCACTCCAAGAGCTCGAGCAAGCGGTGTACCACCGTAATCTAGGATACTCCTAGGAGAGAGGAATTTGTTTGGATTGTTCTTCCATGTCAGAAGATTCCATTCTCGGCCCCACTTAACCCAAAGGTCACCTTGTTGAGACGATCTAAACTCCAGAGTGGCCTGCAGCCCATGCTTAGACACTGCCTTCTCCCACCTCTTAACTAAGACTTCAGTTTCTTCTTTGGAAGCCACCTGATCTTCTGTTAACCCAGCAGGCATTTCAGTAATAGCCCATGGTGGCATAGTCGAGTACGACGTATCTAAAGTTTCGTCAATCATGTTAGTCTCCTCATCATCAAAGCTAGTCTCATTCCTATCCCCTCCCATAGCCCCTTCCTCCTCTGGGTCGTCAAATGCTGGGTTATCAAACTCCATGTCTGTGTGTTAAAGATATAAGTGTAATTAAAAACATTCAACATGGCGAGTACTTACGGACGCAAACTAAACCCACACCGCCGGATACGCGAACCCCTTGGGGTAAAGGGCGTGCGACAATCTGTAGTCGTTACAAACAATCCAAGCACTATTGATCAGAACCAACAACTGCTGGTTCGCTTCCCCAATCTAGGTGCAGAAGACGTCATTGTTCCAGGGACAGCACGGCTGGCCTTTACAATCACGCTGACCTCGACTGATGTTAACCGCAGCATTGTGCAAAACCTGGGCCGCGCCGTGGTTAAGAAAATGACAATCAAGATTTCTGGCAATGAGGTCATGTCTATTGATGACAGCGATATGTACCACTGTTACCACGACTTGTGGCGGACAGCACAGGAGAGACAGGGCCTTCAGTACCAGGGCATTGACACATCAGATGATAGAAACGCAACTAAGATACGACTGGGGGCAGGAGACAAGGTTGATACCGAGGAAGAGGACAAGGCCGTAGCCGATGTGTATGGTAACAGGTTCTACGTTCCGCTTGATTTTGAACTCCTCGAGAGCCACATGCCATTCTACCAGAGCGCGCTTAATGACAGATTGGAATACGAGCTCACGTTCAACGACTACAACCGCGTGATTCACGCAACAAGCGAATCCAGCTACAAAATTGATGGCATCTCACTGGAGTATGACATGGTTACCCAACCAGAGTTGGCCCGTATGATACGCACCCAGTACACAGGTCGACTCTCAATTCTGTATGACCGTGTGCTTCGTCACAGGAAGCTTGTATACAATAAAAGAGATACACTGTGGAACATCAACCTGAACGTGCCGGCTCGCAGCATGAAGGGCATCCTACTGCTCTTTGAAGACTCAGCCAATGTCTCATACGCCAGGAAGACAGAGTCGTTCTACAACCCAAAGATTACGAAGGTCGAGGTGACCATTGAGGGCATCCCCAATCAGCTCTATGCCCAGGGCATGCGTGGCTACCAGCAGTGGGACGAGGTGAAGAAGGCCTTTGCAGCAACGAGTAAACGAGACCCCAGTGTAGCAATAGCTGCAAAAGACTTGGCATTGTCAGACGTGTCCCTAGGAGAGTACCTAACCACTAAGTATGCTCTGTGGCTCGACTTAAGGACGAGTGATGACGACCAGCTGCACGGTAGTGGCAGGGCTGTGGAGAATGCGTCTGAGGGCATCACCATACAGATCACGAAAAAGGCAGAGGCGGCCGGTGCATTGAACGTTTATATGTATATTGTAATGGATGCACAGCTTAACATTAAAGATGGCAGGTTCGTCAGCGCAGTCTACTAAGTTTACATTTCCAGATTGTCCCTGTTCGGCAATTGTTTGTGGGCAGACAGGATGTGGGAAAACCGCATTCATCCTCGACCTACTTGAAGGGCCCTTCTTTGGTGCCTTCGAGCATATTGTAATCCTCTGCCCTACCATACGTTTCAACGAGGCCTATCGGACGCGGTCATGGGTGTGGGATGATTCAGAGGTGTACGTGGTTGATCCAGGGGAGCGGCTCCATGACCACCTGAGGGCTTTCTACCATTGTTTTAAGGGCGAGCCAACCCTGTACATTATTGATGACTGTTCGGCAACAAAGGCCCTAACCAAGAAGAAAGACATGTTATCTGAACTGGCCTTTAGCGGCCGCCATGCGCAACAAAGTGTCTGGGTCCTCACCCAAAAGTACAACTCTGTGCTGACGGACTTACGTGAGCAGACTCGCTGGATGGTGCTCTTTCACACCAAGGACCGTGACTCGTTTGAAGACGCCTTACGTGAAAATGATGTAATTCCAACAAAGGAGGAACGTGCCACAGTACGCCAACTACTAGCAAAGACCAAGCACGCAAAACTGCTGCTGAAGACTGATCAGCCTACTGCATATGCCGTCGATTGAAGTGATATTGGCCTTGATAGCAGCCGCTGCCTCAGTAATCAATTTAGGTTTCTTCATCTGGGTAGCGGTGCAGTATTTTGAAGCTCGAAGGCGTATACGTATATTCATGGATCCTGATACCATTATTGATAAACTCCTTGAACAGGACTCGACTGGCTTAGTGGAGACAAAGTCTGGGGGAGCGGAACCTAGTTGCACCCCTGGTGTAAATATGTCTTCTAAGAGAGATAGGCTTGCTGCCGTCATAGCCGGAGGTCAGGCCCGTCAGTACCTTGGTTTGAAGGGCCTTACAATTGACCAGGTTGAATCAATGTCTGATGAAGAGATCATAAAGCTGTATGTGAGATACGAGGCTCGGCTAGGTGCCAGCATGACACGTACTCTAGGTCAGACACTGCTACAGCTGTACTCAGGTATTGCTTGTATGTTTCTACCAATCCCACCAGAACACCAGCCAAGGCTAATTACAGACCTCGAGACGGATCCGTTTGTTGGACACGCGCTAAGCACTGCCACTTGTGAGCTATATCATCGCTATGGTATGTTTTTAGCTCCCTTAACTGCGGCTTTAACAACAGTTAAGCACTGTCAATTTGGAAAAAACAAGCACCGAAACAACAGGGGCCGGTGGAGAGGAAGACACCACTTCCTTGCTATAGTATGTGTTTAACTCTGATATAGCATGTGCTTAACTCCGCTATAGCATGTGCTTAACTCCGCTATAACAGGTGCTTACTAAGAGCTATCAATTGGACAAATAAATTTAGTAAGTAAACATGGAAGAAACGAACACGAATCAAGGGGAGACAACACCGGTGGAGATAACGTCAGTGACAAAAAAACGCTAAAAGGGTTGCGGCAGGACGAAAGGGTGCTGCAGCTCGAAAAGCCAATCAAAATAAGCTTCTGAGAGAGCTCCGAGAGGCTAAGGCAGCGCTTACAGATGGTAGAGACGAAGCTGTCGAGCCAATATCAACGAGCAAACCTATGGAAAGGTGGACGTGGCCAACATGGGCTGTGCCTTTAGTTGTCGGCGGTGTTGGCGTGTTGGCATTGTATTGCTACAGGCACCAGATGGTAGCCTCACACCCTAAACAGGTTGTGGTACAAAAAAAGCCTCCAGACGCTCATTTAAAGGATCCGTTTTATATGGAATAAGATGACAACACCAATTACTGATGGAAAAATGCTCGTAAACGCTCTGTACCACGGTGTAGTTGTTTCCGGTATTTCAATAGGCTATGCCAAGCTTGCTAAGATGGCTCTGGGTGGTGGGGTGCCACGTCTTGATTTCACCCCACGGGACCTGGCTATGGCTGTTGCCGATGTATCACTAGCTATGGCCACAAAGGATATGCTAATTAAACAAGGAATCTTACCAGTTGATATACTGAAGTAATGGCCACACTTGCTCTACTTGTTGGGGGTGCTCTTGTTAACGCCCTTGCATTCTCTGGGAGCAACTTTTTATTCTCTAAATTACGAGGCAGCCAAGTGGACGCGGAACGTAAACGCCATGATATGGCAATCGAGCAGCTTCAATCTGCTCAGGCAGCATGGGCCAAGAAGAGAACTGAGCGCTTAGACTTCATCAATGAGCAACTGCGCCGCCAGGGCCACGCCGAGCATACTTTTAAGGATGCGGACGAGGCTATGCGTGAGTACGCCTTAATTACGAATAAAACCGTCGACCCGCTGGGCTCTGAGCCGCAGCTTTCAGACTTCTACGAGCCCTCAGATGAACAGAGGGGGCGTGAGGTGGCATTCATTATACTGGGTATGGCTGCGACTGGGCTGGTTGCATACAGGCTTGCTAAGTAGGTCATTTGGAGACTCGAACGTTTACTGTATATGGATCGTCGCATGCAAGAGATCTACTATAGTCCTAAGGGATACTGGAAAGGCATTACTGCTATCAAGAAGCTTGCGACAGAAGCGAGGGTTTCTGAGGAAGTTGCCAGGGGGTGGCTAACAAAGCAAGCTATATGGCAAATATACCTGCCAGTGCCAAAACACATTCCCAGGCCAAAGTTTGATGTCCCTGTCCCCAATGAGGTTCACCAAGCCGATCTCTTATTTCTTCCTCATGACGTTGTGAAGCGCCGGACTTACAAGTATGCCCTAACATTGGTTGATGTGGCCTCGCGCTACAAAGCGGCTGAGCCATTGACTACAAAAGAGGCTAAGGAGGTCGCAGGTGCACTTGAGAGGATATACAAACGAGGACCGCTGCATTGGCCTAAACTACTTCAGGTGGACCCCGGACGGGAGTTTATGGGTGCAGCGAATCAGCTGTTAGTAAAACATGGAGTATCAGTCAGACGTGGCCGTGTGAATATCCATCGAGACCAGGGTATAGTGGAACGCTTTAACCGAACCCTTGCTGAACGACTCTTTGGTCACCAGTATGCCGTAGAGTTAAGGGATACTGGAAAACGATCGACTGAGTGGGTTTCTCGACTGCAGGCTGTAGTCTCTGCGATAAATAATGAGGTGACCCGCTTGACTGGAAAAAAACCTAAAGATGCTATAAAGGCAAAACGAGTTGCACAAGAGAGCCCTCTGCAGTCGTACCAGGGCGCCCTCTGGGGGTCAAAGAGCAAAAGCTTCCCTCTGATGTTGGCGTTCGCTACCTCTACCAGCCTGGTGAGGCAGAGCAAGACCACCGGCGGCGGGCCACTGACCCTGTGTGGTCACTCAATGTTTACCGGATTGGAAGCTCTGTCACTAAATCTGGTGAGCCTGTACTATACTATTTGCTGGATGGACCTCTCCGTGGCTTTGTAAAGGAGGAGTTGCTTGTGGTGCCGTCCGATACCCAGTTGCCGCCAGACGGTATTATCAATTAGACTAATAGATATCTATATATATATAACAATGGTAGTATTTGACAATAAGTGCCCATGGATATTGCTCGGAAAGAAAGTCCCCTGTAACAGGCCCTGTACGCAAGAGCAAGAGTTTTGTGGATTACACAGATATAAGATAAAACATGGTGTCATTAATCGTCTTTGTACAGGTTGTCAGAAGGCTATAAAAAATAATAAGGTAGGATTGTGCATGGATTGTGGGTTCGATAAAGTCAACCACAGTCGTCTTCGTCTTGCCCAAAAAATTGTTTCACAACGGCCTATAGCTGGGGACACGCCAGTCGGCGCCACTGAACGGGGATTCCCCACTGTATAAAAATAGAAATCTTGTGGCGCTGTCAACAACATGGTTTGGCGGCTAGGTGCGACGAAGCTTGGCACCTTGTCAGAGACGGGTGTTTACTGCATAGGTCAAAGTCCGCTCGCTGTATTGTTGTTGCCTTTTGTGTATCAACGAATTCCCTTTTAGACTAATGGAACTGTATAGTAAACATGACTCATAATCAGCGAGCACGTGAAGCCCAAAACGATTATGTTTCAATTCACGGTTTTCAGCCTCCTTATCCACGCTCTAAGGCTGCACTCAAAGCACTCCAAGTGCGTAATGAATATGACCGTACATACAAGGAGATTTTCGCTAGATTAAAGGCTGGGGTGCGTGCCACCCCTGTCCCCACTCCTGCCCCACGCAGACCAGTCCCTGCCCCACGCAGACCTGTCCCTGCCCCACGCATCCCCACAACCCAGTCCCCAGTCCCCACAGCGCGTCTTGCCTTCAAGAAGACTAAGTGGGCTGTTAAAAACTATTTGCGTGGATGGGTGATGAACGTTCCTGAGTCTCACCCCCTTAGCTCGGACCTTATGATGTTCTTTAAGGGCATGCGTCGGAAGATGCATAAAGTTTTGACTGGTGAGCTGGAAGAGCTAGGTGGAATCAAGTGTCAGTTTGCCCTTAAGGTAAGACTCTCCAAGCACTCAGATGATGACAGCACTGAGTATTTTGAGCCTGTATTGCGTAATAAGCAGCAGGTGGTTCTCTCCCTAGAAGATATTAACGATGAGCTGGACCAGTGCAATGCTAATATCCAAGAGCGGTTGGAGAAGTGGACCAACCAAGGTTCTGGCTGGGAGTTTCAGGCGGTCACAACTCTGTGGATTGATATTGCCAACTACCAGCCATTGAAAGGTGGCTCCTACCTGAAACTGCCGAGAAAGCTGGCGGTAAAGAAGGCAATTAGAAACGTAAAAAACACAAACGACCCACACTGCGTTCTATATTCCATTGAAGCGGCTCTGCACCCGGTTGCCAAGAACCCGCAGCGACCATCAAAATATAACATTAAGCCGCTCTTAAGACTCTTAGAAGGAAAAGGTGTGGACTATCCAACACCTATCTCGCAGATTGAGAAGATAGAAAAACATGCTAAAGTAGGCGGCTTGAATGTCTTTGGCTGGGATGGAAAGGCCACCATCGTTCACCGTATCAGCAGACAGCCTGGTCCATGTATAAACCTCATGCTGATTGAGGAGGACGGTAGGTTTCATTACACGCAGATCGAAGACCTGAACCGCCTGCTGTATGACCAGAGTAAGTACGAGCACCGCAAGTTCTTCTGCGAGCGATGCTTGCATGGATACACCACTGAGAAACTGCTCCTGGCGCACAAACCTGAGTGCATGGGTATCGGGCAGACTGCTGTGCGAGTTGACATGCCTGAGGAAGGGAAGAACATATTATCCTTCCAGAACTGGCAGAAACAGCTTGCTGTCCCCTATCTTATCTATGCCGACTTTGAGGCGCTCACAGTGAAGCTTCCGGGACCTGCGCCTAATCCTGGTAAGAGCAACACGCAGAGAACGCAGGAGCATGAGCCATGTGGTTACGGCTATGTGGTTGTCCGATGTGATGGGCAGACAGAACCCCCTGTGGTTTATAGAGGAAGCGATGTTGTGGAGAAGTTCTTACAGGCTCTGCAGCAGGAGGAGCAAAAGATCAAAGCAGTTCTGTCCAAGCCTGTCCCTATGCGGATGACTCGGGAGGATAGAAGGGCACATAAGGCTGCAACTCACTGTCATGTGTGCAAGAAAAAACTGGGCTGTGACTCTGTTCGCGATCACTGCCATATAACAGGCTTGTACAGAGGGCCAGCCCATAACGTGTGTAACCTGAAACTTCGGCTGAGTCCCAAGACAACACCCATCCCTGTGGTGTTCCATAACCTGCGGGGCTACGACTCCCATCTCTTGATGCAGGGTATAAGCAAAGTGGAGGGCAATATCAACTGCATCCCAAATAACATGGAGAAGTATATCTCCCTGTCAGTCGGACAGTTGCGCTTCATTGACAGTGCACAGTTCCTCCTAGCCTCGCTCGACAAGCTTGTGTCTGCTAACAACCCAGATGCCTTTGCTGTGACGGCGGAATACGAGCCAGACCAGATGAAGCGGCGCTTGCTGCTGCGTAAGGGAGTGTATCCCTATGAGTTCATGGATGGCTGGGATAAGTTTGATGCTCCACTGCCGCCGATCCATGATTTCTACAGCAAGCTCTCTGAACAGGGTATATCTGCTGCAGACTATGAACACGCCCAGAAAGTCTGGAACGCGTTCGGTTGTAAAAACATGGGGGACTACCATGACCTTTACTTACGCACGGATGTACTGCTCCTGGCCGATGTGTTTGAAACATTCCGCAAAACCTGTCTTAAGCAATACGGGTTGGATCCGGCCCACTACTATACCAGCCCCGGTTTGTCGTGGGATGCGCTTCTTAAGAGCACAGGGGTGGAACTCGAGCTTCTCACCGATTATGACAAGCACCTGTTTATTGAGAAGGGGCTGCGCGGTGGGATAAGCATGGTATCACATCGCCACGCTAAAGCGAACAACCCATACGTGGAGGGCTTTGAGCAGGATAAGCCAGCGAGCTATATCCAGTACCTCGATGCCAACAACCTGTATGGGTGGGCGATGAGCCAAGCCCTACCTACTTCGGGTATTGAGTGGGTGGAACGGCCTGAGAATCTAGAGATCCAGGACCATCCCGATGATGCTAAAACGGGGTTTATACTTGAGGTTGACTTGGAGTATCCTGCTGCGCTTCATGACGAACACAACGATTACCCCCTAGCCCCGGAGCGGCTTCTTGTGCAAAATGAGTGGTTGTCAGACTACCAGAAAGATCTCCTAGGTGCATTGGGGAGCACCGGAAATGGAGTTGAAAAGCTGGTGCCCAACCTGCGGAACAAGGAGAAGTATGTGGTACACTACAGGAACCTCAAGCTATATCTGTCTTTGGGGTTGAGACTCACCAAGATTCATCGTGCGCTTGTCTTTGACCAGAGTCCATGGATGGAGCCTTACATAAGGATGAATACAGATCTGCGCAAGGCCGCCAACAGCGACTTTGAGAAGGATCTCTATAAACTTATGAATAACTCCGTCTTTGGTAAAACGATGGAGAATCTCCGGAGGCGAGTCGACGTCAAGATTGTGCGCTCATCGGGAAAAGAAAAAATACGTAGGCTTGTGGCCAGCCCCGCCTATGCTCGACAAAAAGTGTTTGACGATGATCTAGCTGCCCTGCATATGCACAAGACTCGCTTAGTGCTGAACCGTCCCGTCTACGTTTGCATGTGCATTCTGGACCTCTCCAAGCACTTGATGTATGACTTTTACTACAATACCATGAAGGCTAGATATGACAGTAATATTAACCTGCTTTACACAGACACAGACTCGCTGCTGCTTGAGATCCGTACCACTGACGTCTATGCTGATATGAGGGAGGATGGGCATCTCTTTGACACTAGTAACTTTGACCCTTCTCATGCCCTGCACAGTGACAAAAACAAAAAGGTTCTGGGTAAGATGAAGGATGAGTGCGCTGGCGTGCCCATCAAGGAGTACGTTGGTTTGCGCCCTAAGATGTACTCTATCCTGATGTCTGATGAGGGCGAGATAAAAAGAGCTAAGGGTGTGAAGAAGGTGGTGGTGAAGAAGCACGCTCAGTACGTGGAGTCACTGTTCGCCCAAAAGCAGTTTCGCCACGGAATGAACATGCTCAGGAGTGACTGCCATAAAATATATGGGCTCCACGTTAACAAGGTGTCTCTCTCCCCCTTTGACTCAAAGCGGTGGATAGCTCCAGGTGGTGTAGACACTCTGGCCTATGGGCACGCGTCGATATGTTGAACATATGAGATCTGAGGTATAGAATGAGCACCGATGAACATATTGGGGTGGCCGAGCTGCAAGCAGATGTGGAACATATATGGGAGAAGAAGGTGGACCTTGAGATTGAGGTGAGGGATTTGGAATCAAAGTATGAGGACCTTTTGGAGTGCGTGAGTCGTTTAGAAGAGCTTATTCCTCAGGGTCCTGGTGTAGAGTAGAAGGTGAGGGAATTGGAATCGAAGTATGAGGACTTTTGGAGCGCGTGAGTCGTTTAGAAGAGCTTATTCCTCAGGGTCCTGTTGTAGATGGTTGACAATGATGTCACCCTCTTTAGTGGGCCTATACCATAGGGGCTGGAAGGGCTGGGCTCATATGGTGGGGGGAGGTGCGAGCGGTTCGCTGGCTCATGTGAGTCACCCTGTATATGTGTGTTTTCTGGGTTGTACCCATATGAGATAGGTGTGTCATAATCATATGAGATAGGTGTGCCAGTACCGCTAACATCTATACTACTCTGTTTTTGCCGAATAATTAACGATCACATCGATCGAGAATGCCCACGAAACATTGCTGCTGGGGTAGGTGCAACTCAGACAGCCGATAGAGAGATCGCGAAAGAAGCTACGCTCCAATCCAAAGAAATGCAGATAGTGGGCCAGGGGGCATGTGGACGGGTAGCCGTGCACGACGTCTTATTGATATATTTATATTACCGTCGCGCGCGGCTAGTGGACGGGAAAATTTTGGGCCAGAGATGGTTAATGAGGGCACCTATATCTTTACAAAGTATTTTATCAGGGGAAACAGTCCAACAATTGAGCATCCTAACCCAATACCTGTTACTTTCCAATCAGAAACTGAACTTTAGCGCTTCATGCGAAAAAACAAAGGCCTGCACCTAAAGAAAGATCCTGTGTTGATCCCCATTGCCAAAGCAGCAAAAACCTGGTGTGCGTAGCAAGAACCAAGTAACCATATTAAAACATAAACACGTTCTCAAGACCCAAATATATGCTTGTGTTAAAAGTATGATTTCTTTTTCTTAACTGCAATTAAGAAAAAAATAGTTTATATCTATTTGTTATAGACCAGTTTATATTTTTCCCCAGAATATAACGAGACAGTTCTTTGTCAACTCTACAAAACACTGATTAATTTTACAATAAAGAATGATAAACACACTTCCATTGCATTTAACCGAGTACCATTTATTTATAAACATTGTGGCTATTATGAACGAGAAAAGGAATATTATCAATTAATACAAACTATACATTAAAACATTAATGCACAGAATAAATAAGAACACTATTGCTGTGCCAACTTGATTACTTCAGGAAAGAGAAATAATGAAAAGAAAAATGCGACACATTACACACAATTTCTGCAAACTTGATAGTAGAAATTTCTCATGGACTAAATAATCCTAACTGACAACTTTAGCCTGGGATCAATACAGCTAATGTTATCTCATATGAACCAAAATATTTGTCTCACCTGGCACTCCTTATTGTCATATCCTGTACTGGCAAAGGACAGTCATGCTATCTAGAACGTCTCTGCTGGAGAACATGGCCATCAGCAAAAAGTCTATAGTCTTCGAAACACTAGTAGCTCTTCACTTTTCTTTTGTCGAAGTCAGAGCGCGATGCAATCAAATAGTTGAAAATATCGTAGAGAGTAATCTTCGGATTACCACAGAAACGTCAGCGGAGAACTGAAAACTAGATTCCGAGCACGGGGGCAATACCAATTTCGCACGACTAAAGTCAGGATCACAGGGCAATTAAAGACCAAGTTTAACTCGATCTTGACGTCGGTAATCCGTCGTTGTAACCCCTCTATCCTTCAAAAAACCCCGCAGTTGTTCGACTTTGTGAAGATAATGATGGGTGGTTTTGTGAAATACTAGAGGACGGACCTTGGTATGTCCCTTAACAGGACATCATACTTCCCAGTCTTTAGATTCTTGTGCTGTTTATTTACTGTTTTATGTTTTGCTTATGCAATGAAGTCCAGAAAAGAATGCAACATTCACCCAACACGACAGAAATCAGTTTTCTGATACATAACGGTGCCGGCAACAAATTCCTCATTATTTCAATTTTTTTTATTCATCCACAGAAATATCATGATCCTATTTGGCCTAATAAAATCATGATATCATATTGCACCTAAAAAAAAGCCCCGCAAAATCGTTGCAAAGAAGCAACAAATTGTGGTACGTACATTGGTGACAAATTTAAACACTCATCGTCATATTCTCTGAAATGTCAAGAGAGCACACGGTCTCATCGGTGTCCAGGGGCAAGATTCTGACTTCCATTGCTGTATAAGTGTCAGTGTCTTCACCAATCAACATCATATCGCATTAATCCCTTATAAATTGTGGTTGTATCAGTTTATATGATTGATATAAATCATCAGAACAAACCAGGGCCAATATTGACCATGGCACTATATCCATTATGGGGAGTGACTGTTCTTATCCACCATTGACTTCAATGGCTTACTCTCAATCAATCAGAATCAAAGATCCCTCATTTGACAATAAATCAGACTCAAAATAATTTCTTTCTGAGGGAACAAATTATAATGTACCACGTTAATTCCTACGTCAGTACGTTATCTTGTGGCAATCGTTGCTATCATAAACGGAAGCATTCCATTAGCCAACAGTAATTACATGTCAATACCATGCAATGAACATTTCAACAATGATATTGTCACTTTTGGGTCATGTAACGAGCCAATTCTGTCGCTGTATACATTAGGTTGAATTCGACAGAATCCATTCTCAGGATGTGAATTAACCTGAGGATAAAGGTTGTACGCTATATTTTGAGTTGACAAGTTTAGTATAAGGCCTTGCAAAAGCAATAATCTGTTTATTTATGATTTATCGCCCCATATGGTCAGTATAGAAATCCATAAAAAGATGCAACGACTGGTAGCAAGTACTAGTTAATGTAAAAGCGATTGACATGAGGCCGACAAAAGTAATGTGGCCATTCCTCTTTCAAGAGAGTCTACTAAAACATTTCACGAAATGGTATATTGTGTGATCCAATGCAACGTGATGACATTCTGTGCCACAATTTACACTCGGCCTGAGTGCTAAAGAATAAAATTTGCCTCTAGTTGCAAACTCCGTCGATAAAATTGTAATCTGTCGATGAATTCCCTATTCATTAGTTTGTTGACTATTTGCATCAATTGATGTGAAAAAAATGGCCATCACGTCTATTTGACAAAATCACATGACAGGGTTTCTGCTGCAATTAAGCCTATAAGTAACTTGTCAGAATATATATTGTAATTACACTCATTAGGTTCACAAAACTATGTTGTCGCCATCTACGACGAGGGATGATTGCAACTCGATATCATCAGTATTCCCATGAAATGCCAAATTGATTTTTATCTGTACAACATCCATTTATCACCGCTGTTAAATGATGTTACTTTAGTGAATTCTCCTAAAGCAAAGCAACACCTCTCTAGACAGAAACGCAGCACTAGTTTGGATGAATATTGTTATTGACTTCCCCTGTTAAAATTGGCGGACGATGTATTCAAAGTGATCGCAACAACATTTTATAGTAGCTCTAACCTAACATAATAGCAAGAAACATATTTCAATACATTAGCGCATTTAGGTTATCGACTATGATAAAATATGAGTTCATACCGATGCATTAAATCATTATTCGGTGCCATGATTGTGCGCTAAGTTCATTTTGTGTTGCTACGCATGCTGTTCCATTCAGACGTGGTAAACCAACAACTTTACAACAGGAGAGAATGTTAACTGATGGGTATTATTTATGGAGAATAGCAGTATCATGCAGATCATCACAGGCCGATCAAATTCCGATATACGCATTTGCCGTCAGTGTATCAAACTCGGTTTAATATGAATACAATAACAGGGAGTGTAACTCACTGGTATATTATTGCAGTTAAAGAATTGCAAGCTTTCTGGACACTTTATTTCTTACGTTGATAACGAAGAGGAAACATGTTTTCAATGAAGTAAAAATGACAGGAAAACTGACATTTGCGTGCAATACACTTGGCATACGACTGATGGGGTATATCAATTCGAGTCAGAGAGCACCTGCATCAAATAACCAGCCACTAAAAAATCCGTTCATAGATACAGTTATGTCGTACTTAAACTGGGTCTCAACGAGTATGTCTTTTTATGATGGGCGCCATGTGTGGCAAACTAAAGGATGAATTTAGTCTCACCAAGCCATAAGAATATATGGCGGCAGGCTAAATATGCTGGTGTCAGCCAACGGGCCCGATTTCAATAGATGAAAACCTATGATCCTCCACTGGTTCATTTGATTTGTTTTTTAGACAAACCAGTGGCATTGGAAATAATCGTACCAAACCATAACAATATACTGTTCTCTGCCTTTATTGAACGCGTCTGTCATGATGATCAGTCAATGTGCACAATTTTGAATTTCAATGGATGGTTTGATTTCCTGACAAAACATTATCAAGAAATATTTTGATATTTTGTACAGTTTTCATTGACAGATCATAATCCAAGGAGATCAACTTGGCAGATAACAAGGATTTGTTGCAACATGTTTATTATGTAAGTTGTGATGTACCGATTGTTACTGTACCATTTTGGAATAGGTGGTATATCGAAGCACATGGACAAAGTAAGATACGAGTGTGTTCGGCGTACATTATCCATTAAACAATCAACGTAAATTACTGATTTCTACATTTCCTGTCAGGATGCGATCTTTTAAAGCCGACCGCATGGGCCGCAATATATACCCCATGTAACATACAGAGAATGAACAGAGTTGTATAGAAAGATGCCTCGCGTATTACTCAATATGTTGCTGATGATTGACCCATGTAGGTTGGTTAACGATGCCATAAGGCTGCATTGAACTTCAACCGTTATTGGCTGGCAGGTGAGTGTCCATTTCCGAACCCGTTTATGCTGAACGCACGGTTGGTAAGACAAGATTTATTTAGTGTACTATGTTGCTAATACACTAAATAAATCTTGGCACTATCGGCCGATGCAAGACATCAAATGTTTTTCATGGTAACAGGCTGTTTTTGTACCGAATGATTCAGATGGGTTTACTTTCAGCATCAAAACAACCGATAAAATGATATTGCCACCAGATGCCGGCGGTGCTACGGAAATATCGCAATTCAATAGAATTAGAGTATCTCTTGTACAAACAAACTTACGTCATTATTCAAGGGCTCAACGCATGAAATTCCTCAACAGATGGTGTACAACTAACATAAAATCCAGCACTTCGTGTTAATGTTGGTTGTTACCCTGAAATACCGCCACAAATATTTCACAGCGGATTGTCAGCATTCATCACCTTTGACTCCTCCAAACAAGATACAAAATCAATTAAATTAAATGCAATTGATATTTTCAATCAATAACATTCTAATTTTCTCTGTGAGCTTTATCCATCACAAGGCTCTGCTTATCTCTTTACATTGAATTGAAAACAGCGGAAGGAATTTGTTTGTAGACAATAAAGTGACGTAATGACGCTCCGGTGAATGTGTGACTGAGCGACTTACTCTTCGTCGCTCCGCATGCGTTGCCAATATATAGTATTTATCATCCGCCCAGAGAAGGTCTGGTACAGGATCATTGTATTATAACCAAATTACTGTTACAAAATGTATATGTATGTAAGTAAAAAAAAATAAGAAACCATACTCTCAATATAATGGAAATTTACAAACATCGTGGTAACACGCAATTGCATATCATATATATCGATGTCATACCGTATGGTTTTTAAATGATTAAGGATGTTTGACAATCTAGACAGTAGAATTTGAAAATACAGTTTTTTACACCATACTAATTTACTATTTATTTACACTATATACCTTCTTACACAACACAGCATTGTTAACTCACATTAATGATTTTTGTTTTATTAATCTAAAGAAACATGTGTGTCAATCCCCAATATATAATGTGTGTCAATATATATATATATATTTATATATATTTCATATGCATATGAGTTTATATATAATATTGTAGATTTTTCATGTCAGGTCGTTCCGTAGCTATGTGTGTGTTACTATGTTAATGTGTATGTGATCAAAATTGTGAATGCAGTCATGAGGCAATAAAATATTTTATCGCCTAACATATAATTGCTAATAAACAAAGCGCCATGTGTGTTCAACTTCAAGCATCGCCAGCCGCAACTTAGTACTTTTAGAATCGTACACGTTGCATTTATGGCACGCTGCTGCTGTTCATGTCCGTGCAAAAAGACTGAATGCTAAACTGTTCATAAATATGAACCAAAACCCCGAACACATGCATTTGAGATAAACTGTAGTTTCGAAGAGCTCTGGTGAATCATGTTGCGATTTTCCATTATCTTCTGGCTGGTTGTCTTGGGCACAGCCCGTGCGCGGTCCGAGTTTTTTATGGATGAAGATCACAGTAAGTGCAAAGGGCGATTTTGTCACTTTAATCATTAAACGTCACAGCAGAAATCACCTGCCGACAATCAAAGAATGATAGAGGGATTGTATTCGTGTTTTCTGCGCATTTAGCTATTGCTGCGGCGTTACTAGGCGTTATGGCCAGGTTGACTGATGAGTACAACATGGTCAAGTTGCTCACTTCTACACGGAGAAAGCCATTTTGACGATGCCTGAGACAGGGGATTTGAACGACAGCGAAGGTGGCTCGGTGCTTAATCATAGACTCTTTGAATCTCAGGTTTTTCATTCATGATTTGATCAAATATTTGCTAATATATATATATATCTGTCATATTTATATGACAGCTTCGGACATGACCATTGACTATTTTCTGCAGAAATACGTACGTATGGATGTGACTAATAAAAGATATGTGCATTTCAACAAAAACAAATTTCCAAATACCATCCTTTAATATAACAAGACACCTGCAGCTCAACTATTTCTTGGGTAGATGGCCTTAGCACAGGAGCAATATTCCGACTTCGAGTGATTTTTGATGAAATGCACCATTTAACAATTTCACACGTGCTATTGCATTGAATCCCAACAGTCCATGAAAACTGTTTTTAATTGGCTTTAAATTTCAGAATAAATCGCTGGTTCAAATGGTGTATATTCTGCCTTTCTTTACGAAAACATTCGTTGTCTTATCAATTATCTTGTCAAAGAATCGAGCATTGGCGATCATCTCCGATTATCCTGGCATAATCAAGCCATGACAACATTGACGATTCGCAGCTATATAAATATATTTTTGTCTACTATTTGCTTGCCTGTTACACTATATGGATTTAAGCAACACATTTATATGATACTTATTGTAAGCAAACTGTTTTAATAGAGAATATGACGATGCGATTACACCTGGTTTATGTTATACCAGCTTACACATCAGTGGTTAGTGAGTCTTTGGAAATCTCTCGCCATTTAACAGGCAGCATACCAGCACAATATGATATTTTACCCAATTACTTTAGTGTACAGTCGTCAGAATATTTTCGTGAGATTTTCAAACAGATTTACTATATACAGTCTCTCAAGATATTTGTTTACTACTTGGTCCAGCTTTGCATCCTAAAGACACCAAAGGCAACCATATGGCTCAGCAAAACCTATAACAAAGTTTGAAATAGCTTTAAGCCTCTAGCAGACTACATTTGCGAAAAATCAAGGACCTACGTTAGAGGACGTGATTGGAATCAATGGTGAATGAGGAACAGTACAACTGCATTACCAATATGGGGCCACGGCCTTGAAGTGAGTCCATATATATGTAATATACGCATTCATTATGTAATTCATTCCTGTTAAAATAGATTTATATAGTCTGATAGATGAAGATTCGGTTTTTATGCAAACGAAAAAAACGCATATTTGAATATTGGTTCTTTGTTTTATAACATGTGTATGGTATTGAAGTTTGCCTTTTTCAAGAAGTGATCGTTATTATATAGGAGTTAGTTATTAAATGTGTGCTTTAATTTCGTAGGGCTTTCTTGGTGGTCAAATTCGAGGACGACAATTGGCGCGTACATAGAGAAATAGACGTCGATGTGCAAGTCCTGTGAAGCAAGATTAGTATTGCAGCTAAGTAATTGTACCGTGTGGAAATTACTGACATTCATTGCAATAAAGTCATTTGTCAGTAGTATGTACCGTGTATCATTATGTCAGCACTTCCTTGATATGGACCGGCGATGATATGAAGCAGAATTCTAATTCATAATGGAATCGGTGTTGCAATGTCTCGCAACATCATCAGAAGATTCTACTGCCGTTCATTGTTTCTGATAAACTTTCAACACCACAGTCATTCTTTGGCAAAAATGTCAATGAGCACAGCTGCTGAGGCGATCTTTATTCACAAATTAGAAGCTGTTAAATTGGACATTTATAACTATTGCTCAGATATAAACAGCGCGGAGCAACCAATATTTGATAAACCTACCATTACGCTCTTTCACATCACCTTTTACCAGGCATCGTCCAAATCGCATTCTCCGTAAAAATGTCAGCAAGATGGCGATAATGACCCTCGTTGTATTCATCCGTCCACTTGCCTCCTTGGGTTTGTAACTCCGCGGCAACGGCTTTATAAGCAGCACAAAACGTAGAATCGTAATCCCGGTTTTGGAATATCAACAGAGCAATATTATAAAGTTACAGAAAGTTATAGGTTCATAATGTGAAGCATTGCGACTGAGTTCTTACTTTCATCTCCGTACAGTATACACTTTGAACGGACGCGGCCTGTACCGAGGATAACCAGGCAGAGGATGAGAGCACCTTGAAACATAATTCACATCTCTAGCACTTCATTGATTCATTCCAACATATGTTTGAACCTTCGTTAGCGGTGCATGGAACAGATTCATGCAATCTTTTGTTAAGCCTTACTACTATGATTAATCCACGTGTTGAACATCAAAGCCAGGTACGCTATGGCTATAGCAATCAAATATGAATGGCTTTCAGATTGCTTTCATTCCTCCCCATTCCGGCAAATGATTCCGTATTCTTCATCCAGGTAGACTCCATCGCATCCCTCGTGGTTTCGTGGCTTTAGTATATTCATCTCTCGTGGCTTCGTGACTATAGCATATTCATCACACATACGGCTATGAAGCTTCTATTGAAGATATGTAATCAACATGGGGTTCTTTTATAGACAATCAATGATTCCCGGTGGTTTGATTCATACCCTGAAGTTGAACAGTGCAATTTTTTAATTGAGCTACCATGGATGTAATCGTCCTGTACAAGATCCTAGCTGTATCGAAGAGTTTACAACTAGCATAAGAGGGTTCACTCAAGCCTCCACCCGAGACAATGAAGACGCTTGTGAGCCGCTTGTTGCTTTGTCACAGCGTCTCTTAAGACACGCTAAATTTTCTAATTAATTCGGAGGCGTGGTCCATTTGACCAATCAGATTATACCATATCTTAAACAGGCGCCGAGCCACTGGATGTTGGTTAAGCAGTGTCATGTGCGTTTGTTGACTTCACGGTATCGTCGCCTGATGACGGGCGTGTATTTCATTAAAGTTCCTTATCACCACATAACTTGACGGAATGAACCATCTTAGCGAAGTGAATCGCCGCTGTCTCAAACCAGGTGGCTTTCACTACGATTTGTGATAAAATATATATATCTGAGGCAATTGTTATGAACGTGCATCTGTTGAAACCTGCATGTGTAGAACGTGTAGAACGCTTACCGATCCGCGTATTGGTATCCATCATAATGTGATCATTCAATGCCCCCATTATGATGAGCTAGTGTCACGTGATTCCAGGTGAAATATGGATTACAAATCATATGCCCTTTGTACTTCGTGCACCTGCCTAATCTACGAGACATATGAAGGCATGACACCAATAGCCATAAGAGGCAATACCAATATGGAGGTGTCACAGATAATGCCATAGTAGGAAACTGGATAATCGACGTCGAGTCTTTATCTGTATCGACATTAAGCGTGGCAAAAACCGAAACAACCTGCATAAGCATTTCATTACGGGACACTCTTGTTCTTACGGAAGCACACAGCAATCATTCGAATGCATACAACCCAATCTTTATACATGAATATATTTATACATACAAACATACATACACATACATACATACATACACATACATACATACACATACATACATACATACATACATACATACATACATACATACATACACACATACATACATACATACACATACAGACACAGACATACATACATACATACATACATACATACATACATACATACATACATACATACATACATACATACATACATACATACATACATACATACATACATACATACATACATACATACATACATACATACATACATACATACATACATACATACATACATACATACATAAATACACACATATACATCCACATACGCATGCACACACATACACACATACACCACATACATACATACATACACACATACATACATACATACATACATACATACATACATACATACTTACATACATACATACATACATACATACATACATACATACATACACATACATACATACATACATACATACATACATACATACATACAGACATACATACATACATACATACATACATACATACATACATACATACATACATACATACAGACATACATACATACATACATACATACATACATACATACATACATACACATACATACATACATACATACATACATACATACATACATACATACATACATACACACACATACATCACACACGCACGCATGCACACACATACACACATACACCACATACATACATACATACATACATACATACATACATACATACATACATACATACATACATACATACATACATACATACATACATACATACATACATACATACATACATACATACATACATACATACATACATACATACATACATACATACATACATACATACATACATACATACATACATACATACATACATACATACATACATACATACATACATACATACATACATACATACATACATACATACATACATACATACACATACATACATACATACATACATACATACATACATACATACATACATACATACATACATACATACATACATACATACATACATACATACATACATACATACATACATACATACATACATACATACATACATACATACATACATACATACATACATACATACATTCATACATGCATATATATATATTCATAAATACATACATACAAGCATACATATATTCATACATACGTACGTACGTACATACATACATATCGCAGACACAAGCCCCTACATATACATACATACATAGTACTGAATAGATGCTAGAAAATGTACACACCCGACCATAAATGTGCTTACACGTAGACTAAGAGACGGCCATGCCGACCTGCACTTGGCCCTTGTTTCGGGACTGTCGAATACTGGGGATATCGGTGACATTAAAAAGAACTGAGCCATAAATGAACACTCTCAAGTGACCCAGCACTTACCAGCTGAAGAGACATAGCACTCTCAAATGGCGAACGAATCCATGTATTTTGATTTCTTGTGATGTTATAGACTACTCATTGGTGTTGTGTTATATGTCTCATCTTTGCACAGATTTACTCGTGTTATTCTATGGACGCCATTGTTAGGTATAAAAGACGTCATTTTTTGCATCAATCCAGCCTTTTGGGACGTCTATTGGTTTGTTTTGCAAGTCAAGTCAACAACAGCATCAACATATAAATGGCTGTATTTGGCTATTCATCCACATACAAATGCACTTTTGGTGATTTCGTGCTATTAGTATTTGATCTATCGATTTCACATTTTGTCTACAAACATACTGAATAATGTATATTGTAAGAAAGAATGGTTAGCTGAAGATCGGTTAATCGCATAGGATGGAAGAATGATTAAGAAAAATGAGGATATTAAACATTCACAGGTCCCAAGTAAAACCACATGTTGTAATTTATATAATCAGCCATGGAGCTATAACATACCGCCATCACTATAAAGGTTAGGTGTTATTCGTTGTAGTTGGGTTCTGATTTCGATCCCCATGCAGTACTCGAAAAAGGTACGTATTGCACTCTTCTGAGTGGAAACTATGTGATTCATCAGAGCTCTTGAAAACCACTCATTGTCGCCATCTTTTTGCTTGTGTCTTTGTTTCAAGTAAACATGTAGTACATTATTTGATGAGCGCTTCAATGCCATTAACTTATGCATAGAACAATCAAGCAAACTTTAAAATGTTTGGTGTAGGAAACAACTTTGTTAAACCAGACAAGTTAACCATATACACTGCCTTATATGGCAAGTTTGATGATGAATCTACGAGCACGACACAATTGTACAACAAGCTATAACCATGTTGTATTTAATAAACAGTCTAACCGGTATCCAAGCTTTATCTCTATAATCCTAATCTATATCATCCTTACATAGATATATTCGTACCGTTATATAAAGCAAACAAAACATATTTTCATACTTGTGTCTTCGGAGTACAAGTTATAGGTTGGAATGTGTGTATGACTTTGTTAAGATAATCGCCGGCAAGCGGAGGATAACACCGATTTGCTAATTTGTCAGAATTAAATATTTAACGTCATGAAATTTGAATCTCTGTTATCATTCGCTGCAAGAGATATTCCCTTTCGCACGTCCAAATATGCATCACCAGACATAACACAGACATGTCACTACCACACATGGAAGTAATCGGATGCGTTCATTGTTCAACAAACGATTTCGTTATCGAAAGTATGCCCATTCTCAATGCCGTTGTGATCAAGTCGTTGCACGTGGTATTGCGTTCTGAGCCGCATACAACTGTCCTTTTTATCGTTAATTTTGGAAACAGACTACATTGGATTTCCGTCAACGCTCGGGCTGCATTTGGTGGTGGAATGATCTACGTACGATGCATTGGTACAATGGGTATCTCGGGGATATTGTTTACTCCGTGTATGTGTATGACTTCGCATAGATAGTTAGACTTAACATTGACCTTAACGCCTTTTATATATGGAAGTAAACGAAGACAAGTTGGAAACGTGCACAAAGAACATGGAATGTATTTCTGTGTACCTGCTCTATTTATATGACATATCTATAGATATGTTTTTATGTGTTTAGATTCAGGTAAAACAATTATATCAGTCACAGCGCCTCGATCTCTCATCCACAACTAGACCAATTGATGATTTATGGTATTTGATATATATAAAGACTGATACGGGATTTCCGTGACGATATTGCCACAAGAGGCACATGTTTGTACAACATGTTAAAGTGCAAGAAGTTCTATCTGTAGACCGTTGAAGTGAATCGCTTATTCAAATGTGTGTCATATCTGCCATAAGCCCGATGAGACTACCAGTATGTGGGTTTCACTACAAGTCACCTATTATCACAGTTTTCAAAATTGAACATACGCACATTGTTGTGTATACGTTCAGGCGTTTATATGTTCAGGCAACAAAACATTCAAACTTGCTTTGATATAAGTGTCGGGGAATTAATGGTGATAGCTGCGTTTCATATGTACCACAAATGCACAAAACAATGACTTGGGGACGGGAAACAACTTCGAGAGGCAAAAGCACATATATATATATATATATATATATATATATATATATATATATATATATATATATATATATATATATATATATATATATATATATATATATATATATATATATATCTATATATATATCTATATATATATATATATATATATATATATATATATATATATATATATATATATATATATATATTCTCGTCATATCTCTCCTCGTCATTACAACACTTATTTTTCGTCATTGCAATCAGTCGTTACGGTAATATTTCTTTTTGATCTGCTTTATCGGGTTGCGCTGATTTTTTTGGCATCTTAATGCTACTGCTTAAAATGTTACCGATTCATAATGATTATGTATTGTACTCTTTCATGACGGTACAGCATACCAAATATAAAAGACACTGCACCATTTCCCAATAGTGGAAAGCTATGTTTAGATGGCACATTCTATTTGGCAGTTCCGGCACGCCCACCGTCATGTAGAGTCAACATAAAATTAGCAAAAGCACATCTTATTGGTATATGCAATCGCGACTCCAAATTTCCAAATGGTTTTAAGACAGACATTATGAAAAACCGCGGCGTTTACAAAATGTTTTTCGAGTCCTCTCAGCGTAGCTCTTAACTCTTTGTCGCGACGTTATGACTTTGTGCTGATAACGGATCATCCGCATACCACCTTAACATAAGCTGCATTTCAATTTGTTACATATTGGTGTTTTGATCCTTGGATAGACATTGGCAAGTCAGCCAGTTCAAATCATGTAATTTAGAGTTACAATAAAATCAAAACGAGCACATGGAACTGTTTTGTATGATGAAGTATTTTCCAAGAAGTTTTAAGATAAACGTTATGACGTTACAGCGGCGTTTTTAAAATTTTTTTTGAAAGAACTCACATTGGTATTTATGAACCAAAGACAGACACTGGCCAGTCATCAGAATGAAACATTTAGTAAGAATAGCAAATAGGCGATTCATCTAAAATCAATTCAACACTATTCCAGGCCAAACGAACGTCATGAATTCCACTATTGTCGATTTAATTTTTCATTCTTCATGCTATAGTCGTGCTATATCAGAATGACTGCATCAAACTCCTTTCATCGCACACTTTTGATATGAATGTCAGGCAGGAATAAAGTGGCATGTAAAGTTACGCAACATGTCTTTCAATGCTCTTGTTGTAACAGCTATTCGTCGATGGCTCGATATTGAAACATAGGTACTTTTACGGTTTTCATTAACTTTTCACATTGGCGTTGAACTCCCGGGGGGGGGGGGGGCACTTAAGTGTATAGAGGTAGTATATATGTGCCGCGCGACGGGGTATGCTTTTTCGGCCTCTCGACTTGTACGACGGGTTTTTTGACCTCATACTTGTACGACGGGGTATGTTTTTCAGCTTCAATCTGTACGACGGGTTATACATTTGCATAATACCATGTACGACGGGGTATGTTTTTGGCCATTTTGACCTTGTACGATGGGTACGGGTTTTCGAGGTCCCGCGGCACACCCCTATCCAGAATAAGGCCAAGTGCCCCCCCCCCCCCCCCCCCGGGGTTGAACTATCGATGAATGAACCTTTTGTCATGCTCTAGTAACATCACAACACATTCATATAAATTTTGTCGACATCGATTGTCAAAATTGGTCTGGGATAGAACCTCTAAAGATGAGGAAATAATTAGCACCATCGTCCTCTACAAGAGATTAACTGAGCGGTCCATAATAGCGTGACCGTTTTCGATAAGTGATAAGTGATGTTTTTAAATGGCAAGACTGTTCGTTAATCTAAGCTATCCGTTGTTTGGGTGATTGTTGGGCTGTCAGCAGCTCCAATACCTCTTCTCTAGTCAGCGTTCAAGCTTTAAACTCACAATAAGTGATGGAGTTATTGTAGCTCAGATAAAGAGACCCCGGGAGGCTTATCATATATTAATTGGCTATGGTTCTGCTGTCACAAATGGTGGCTATTATACCGTACACTTGGCGTATTTGAGCGCAGCATCTTGAATATTTTGATGCTTAATAGTTGAGGATGGGTGCTCACATGGGTGATGTGCAATCAATACAATGTACATTTACTGGCGCAGTGCGATAAGTGCATGCGGGGCGCGGCAATCCATAACCCACCTTTCTGGTAGTTTATGTCATGAGGTAATGCGTCAAGCTATCCAGATGTCGTAGTTCTGTATCGGCACTGCCAATACGGGACGTATGAAATTGTCTGCCGTGTTTGTTCAAACCAATACAAACATAAGTACGGACCCAGCTGCTTCATGCTGGAGTAACATTTACTCTATTGATGTGGGTTACCTATGTAGTGTGCCACCTTAATCATAGAATAGACTATCTATCCATCGACAAAGGCAACTGGTCTGGGGCGTACAATGGTAGTGCTACTAGTTGGCTGCATTTGCGTTAAGCAGTGGTACTTCCGTGGTAGCCGGTATGTCAAGAGAATAAACACCACAACACGCGCGTCTTGCACTGAACTAGCTGTGCCGATTGTTTTCCGGCGATACATTGCTTGTTGTTTAAATACCAATACTTTAGGAGCAGGTATGTCAGATGCGCAAACTTTTCAGTCACTCCATCTGAAATAAGGGCATTCAATTGTTTGCCTCTTAGACAAAGTCTAAAAAATGATTGGTTTCAGTTGTACTGATAATTAGGGCTGCATCTGTTGATTAACTTGCATTTTTCGTTACCCAAGGAATACTCCTACTGCCACACCCAACACCCCTACCCATCACAGGTTGTTGTCATCATGCAACCAAGAAGACTTTAGCCGTCTTTATTACAGCACATAGCTCTTGCTACACATCAGTCTGTCGACCGTATGTTTTCAGATTTTATTCTGAAGGTAGGTTGTTTATCATAGATCGAAAAATACCCCATTCGTTTCCCTCACGGATGAAGATCAGTAATGCTCTGAAACGATTAACATGCACGAATGTAAGTGAAATATCCATATACGTTTTTAGGTTTCTGAAATAACAATCTATTTTTACCTTGCTTCTTTTTCGCCATATTTATGATGGCCTTTTGAAGTTGCCCATTCATCATTGATTCCGTGTATTTCATCACATTCGATGCGAATTGTGGTTCCTTCAAGTTTTGCAAAAACTCTTTTTGTGAATTCACCAATTGCTGCCATGGAAGACATACACACAAAAGACACGATTTCATTCCACGCCAAATACAACTATTTGGCTGAGATAACTTAATTGAAGCATATGACAATGGTTTGTTTATAACACGCTTGATTTAAGGTCAAACAGGAAAATGTTTGTAGTTACATCAATCGGCAACTAAACTTAGCGTTTCGTTCCACAGACATATATTTTTAGTCCTTCCAAAAACCTACATAATTATTCCATAGTTACATTTTTTCTGGTTTTTAATCCATACAAATGTCTTCTATTTTCTTTGATCGAAAATAATAATCCCATCAAAAGCATATGAAAGCACCACAAGCCAGATAGCACACCCAACCAAGGCAAGATCTATTGTTGTAACATGTCAAGTGTCAATTTACCCAGTGATAGGTCATACCTTTGTATAACAAATGTCAGAAAATATATACAATAAATCTAACCTTCTCTACCGATGATATCACTCACGCCCTGTGTAGACACCACAGAGTCGCTGGTGTAAAACCTCTTAATATCGTTGATGTTACCATAGTTGTATGTGTTTTCCCAGTTTCGAGTGAGATTGGCTATTTCCTCTGCAATCCCTTCAACCCACACATTAAAGGTTATCTGGAATTGGAATGTAGTGATTCGTACCCTGACTTGAATAACTACACCTTTTCTGTTGCATGCAAACTATTTCAACTAGCTCCTTAGGGGAGATATTGTATGCAAATCACTTTACCTGCCCTTTTAGACTATAATGATTGTAACTTACTGATGTCACCCATCATCCGTGGAGAAGCGGCGACAAGGCTTGAGGCAAATAGTGCAGCAGTAATAATTGTGTTCGACATTTTCCTGCCAGCAGAAGTTTCCATACACCACTGAAGTGCTATTCTACTGATGCAGTTCGGCACAATGAAACGTCAGCTTCGTGTTCAACCTATCTGTTGTTGCTGCTCATCATTTTCCTGGGTTGTTCGAATTGTATATTGAAGACACAGCTGCCTGACAAACCGGTTAACATTTCGTGGATACAGTTTGGATGTTCTATAATTGCATATAGCATTATACAGATAACATTTTGCAGCCTATAAAATGTATAACCACAGAAAGATGTTCATCGTTGAACAATAAACATGTCGCTTGCGATAATTGCCATTATATAGCACCCACATTAAACCGCAGAACAAACATTCTCCCATGGGTGTCATGTGGCTGCATACTATTGTAACAAATACAAAGACTGAACGAACGTTACCATGATATCTTAGAATCGCCGTTTTATTGAACGAATCGGATTCCTCAGTGTATGTTTGTGACCTGGTTTTTCGGTTTCAAATGGTTGAAAGTGAACGTAATGTATAAATGTTTCTGCTAACGCTTATATTCATTAATTAATATGAGTTTTGAACCAACGATAGCAATCATGTTGCCTCGTTAAATCGTTACCTCTATTTCGATCCTCTTTGCCAAGTATGTAATATCGAGCGGTGATTTAGAGTACACATTATGGATTACTTAGAGGCGTTGCTAGTGCGTTTTTCTTATCAACGACGTCAACGTTTTAACTAAAATTAGGAAATGCTATTCTTTAAACTAAATTCACCCATACGAATCAAAGACAATATAAACATTTGATTTCATATAATAATAATTCAAACAAGCGTCCATGATAAAACTACACAACTAGGTCGAAATATGATGACTCCATTGTGACCATCAAGAACTACGCTTACATCAGTAAAGGGGAGATATTTGAACTTCTCCCAGGAAAGCGGATATTAAATATGAGCCAGGGAATCGAGATATCTGTCAATGGGTCCAATTGTGAAACATGGCTTTTTCTTGGGTTAAATACTGTGCTCTTAATATGAACTGATATGGAATAGAATGCACCTGCTCCCTGAAGCCTTGATCTCTATACTATCCCACTCAATACAGATGTACATTATGGCATATTTGACAGTCACTTCACCGCGAAGTCCTTCCATTTATAGGAGGCAACAAAAACATGATGTCCAAGGGAAGGAGTAATGCGGAGTAATGTATGTATTTTAACAGCTAAGTATTGGATACTCGCCTATTGTTCTATTCTCCTCACTGGAAAGCTCGGTGTTTCGCTTCAGCGCTGCTACAGCCTCATAGAACATTTGTGTCAGTCAGCATATTTAGATGGCCTTTTTTCTGATTGCGACATTACCTTGTGCAGCCAGGATACCGGCTCGGCCTTTCCATTGTATTTTCAATATCTTAGTGTTTAGTTAGCATGTGGGGTATTTGGAAAATACGACACCCCTTGCCACAGAGTATTTAGGTTTTTACCCTACTATTTCTTCATTTTGGAAATACTTATGACTGAGTTAGGTGCAAACCATAGGCTTTCAAGTCATGTTCAGAGGTCTACTTTCGTATAGAAGTATCTTATGTCGAAAGAATAGAAATAGCCATAATATGCGCATTTGTTCAACACAGCCACCGAAAATATATCAGACACTATGTAGCTGCTGCTAGATACCGCCCGAGGGCGGAATATTCTGGTACTATATTACGAGGTAGCGGACGGCATATCACCAGGTCGCACTGCCCTCTTTGATGATGGAGACTTTGTGGATATACCCCGTGCCAGTAATTCTCTATTGCGTCACTGCTGCCATACTTTTAAGAAGTGCATATAAATACTGCACACGAAACAGCTCTGATCTACCACTGAACTGTGATATTTTTCTCTATTTTTCCGAAACCAGGACGATGTATCACGGGTAGTACTTGATAATTACGCTGTATTATGACGTTTTGCTGAGCTAGGCTTATACGTGGATCGCATATCACCGATGATGTCTGATACTTGTATCATCTTGACATGAATGCGACGATCTAAATGTCACTCAATAATTATTAAAAACAACTTTGGCGTGTTGCTCTGCTCCTCTGATACTTGGGCAATGTATCGCCAGTGAATCAAGGTAATAATGGAATCTGGAAATGACTCAATATATCGCTCACTCGTCACAACCACTGAACCATGTTGTTTTGCTTTATTCAGCTGATACCATGAAGATATATCACCAACAATACTTGATACTACCATTAAACAATGACGTTTTGCTTTATTCAGCTGTTACCATGAAGATACATCACCAACAATACTTGATACTACCATTAAACAATGACGTTTTGCTTTATTCTGCTGTTACCATGAAGATATATCACCAACAATACTTGATACTACCATTTAACAATGACGTTGTTCTTTATTCAGCTGATACCTTGAAGATATATCACCAACATTACTTGATACTGATATTAAACAATGACGTTGTGCTATATTCTGCTTATGCGGGGAGCATGTGTCACAATTTGCATCACAATATGTCAACCGTGATACCTTATCTAACTAATGAATCGTCATGTTCTGTTACACACAGATGATGGACCTTGTATCACTGTCTATACATGACACATAAGCCATCTAAACGATGCTCTAAAAGTCATTCAAAGCTAATTACCACTGAAATATTCCCGTATTTAGCAGGACGATATTCGTTCCAAATGGCCATGTATCATCGGCGATACATTATACTGATGTGTTCAGGAGATGACCACGATGCTCTGGATATCACTCTTTTTGTCACGAAAACTGAACTATGAAGTTTCGCTGTATTCAGCTGATGCCAGGACGATGTATCAGCAGTGGTACTTATATAACCACATTACCACTGAACATATAGCATGCAGCAAAATGTCAAAATGTCTAACAAACATGTCTACAATCTGCATGTGATTTTAGTAGCTAAATGGTGAACCTTAACTCTAACTTCCGAAGTGATGTTCCAATTTGAGAAAAGTGCGACGTCAGAGCATTGAACAATGAAAGGTTTCCTTGACATTTAGTTAGTTGAAATGTAAGAACCAATATATAAAAGTGTGGGTATTACTGTTCAATGATGTCTGAGAAGTAGCACGATGCTCAATGGCCATAGACAACATTAACACAAGCATTATTGTCTGTCAAATGTCATAACTTTTTGTTTGCTGAGAAATTCAGTAACAACGCTATTTCAGTGACGATATTGTGGTGTTAACAAAGTGAGACACGCCACGAGAGCAAAACCACATGCTTTGCAACAACATACTGCCCTATATGCAACGTCCAATGAGGAATGCTTAGAGTATTTATTTTTCTATATTGGGTGACTCTCTTAATATAGTTTTGGGAGAGAGTGATCCGCTATTGTAAAGATGCATCACTCGTCATGACACGGTCGACAAGCCACTCACCGTCCCCAGTTCATAAATCATCAGTGCTTGCAAATGTACAAATATTGCATATCAAATGATAGATCCCAAGAACAAAGTTGAGTACCTGTAATTCAAATGAATACACAGATAGTGTTTTATTTCCTGTTATGTTCATAATGGGTTTTTGCAACTATTTTTCGTGGTTTTCAAAAATGTCAGCAAGCTACTGGCTCATGACAACAGCAATGCACCGTTTAAATGGAATCTGCTTCATACAACAAATGGGTAAAGCTTTTATAGTCAAGCTATAAAACGGCTGCCCTTCAAAATACGCCATGATGGTAAGCATGATGCTTAAAAATGCATTTTCAGGTGATTTAGTGCACTTTTGTTTTGGTTCCATCACTACGTAGTTGATGACATGACTCAATTGTAACACTTTCTTGGTTTTAAGGTACACTAAACCGTGCAAGCGCATCATTTTCTTGCATAACTCTTGTTGAAGTGCTCGTACAACAAGACCAACTGTGTGCTGACATTGCGGTTTAACAAAACATGAAACACGAGAGCAAAATGATATGCATTGCGACACCGCCTAGAAGAGCGTAGCGCATTTATTACATTAAATTTGGGGATATACTGGAAATATTCTCCACCCAGACCAATCTTCTATTGCAGAAGTGCGTCATTGGTAATAATACGGTCCACAAGCCACTCACCGTCCTCCAGTTTATAAATCATCAAGGCTCTGAAATGTACAAATATAACATACCTAATGATGGAACCCAAGAATAGGGTTGATTTGCTGTTGCAAATGAATGCATGGAAAGTACCTGTCACACCTGTTATTTTTGTTGTCATGTTCATAATGGGTCTTTGCAGCCCCCCATTTACTGCGGAATCCGATAATCTCATCACATTGCAATTGTATTTTTGCTCCTTCTAGGCTTTCAAAGGTGCCGTCAAAGAATTGATCAATGGCTGCAGCCAAACATCATTCAACTGGAATATTTTCATACAACAAAAGGTTGATCTTGCTAACAAGCAGCAAAACAGCAGTTAGTCGATAAACAGCAAGGCGGTAAACACGACAATGTGTTGTGCACACAATTAAAAGACATTTGGTCGTGGTACCAATACAGATAATTCACATCAATGAAATATGTATATATGTACAACATGCTTAACTCAAATACCAGCTTCATAAACATATCAATGTAGCGACAGACAATTGACCCACCTGCACTACCGATCAGTTCCTGTACGTTTTTCAACGAGTAGACAGCCTCCTGTGTACGATACCGAGACAGTTCGTCATACTTTCCCTTGTTGTACGTCTCCATCCAAGACCCAATTTGCTTTTCTATTGCTTTAGCAACAGCTGGAAAAAGGCTAATGCAAATATAAAGGAACTTCTTAAGGCAGTGTCAATCTTAGCTTAAAATCAATTGTTTTGTTATAATTTTATAAGTTTATCGATTCGGATACATTACCTTGGTCACCACGAATTTGTTGACAGTCGGGACGGCCGAGCGATATGCCGACAACAATAAACAGGACGCTTGCCACTTGCCACATTGTTTCTTTGTATTTGCAATGAATCAGGTTAGCAAAGAGTTCACAATAACTGCCTCGCACTGATGCACACAGCTACTTCAATCTGGTCTTCACTTAACGAACGCAACTGCTTATGGGTGCAATAGGACAATATAATAACACTACAGTAGGTATATATGTAGTTTTATTGGCAGATAAGCTGGATACCATGTGGTGCAATAAACTACAAGATGCTGCCAGCCGCGGGTAAGTTCGAATCCGTTTGGTTCTATTCTATAACCCGTCAATGTTTATTGAAACAGTGTTTGTTCTATGAGATGTATATAAAGTTGCAATGAATTTGCAGACGACATTAACTCGTCTTTAATCCGTTTTTGAATTAATGTGCCAGCTCGAATAAATATGCAATCAAACACGTACAGTGGCAGATACAGCGATAAACTACTACCCGCGCGCTTGAGTACAAATGTTTACTTCGCTGGAGAACATCAACAACAAGAGATTATATACTATAACTCCTGTCACATGTCGCTCTGGTTAGCAAACCATGTGAATAATGCATGCTGTTAGTGCGTCAATAGGTGTGGAGACATTGAAATACCGTGTTGCAAGTACTACACCAGCAAGACAAGCTGTAGGCTCAGTACACATCCCCGGTGGCAGCTTTATATTTTCGTAAATGTTAATATCTCCTGTCACGTGAACTGGTCTTGGAAATATTTAGTGCTTGTGTGCGACTGTTCATGCAACTATGAACAGGATTTACAGATGTACAGCCTTAGTATAGTTACATTGCAACTGCTGGAATAAATGGGCGCCGGTACATGGAAGTTAAGTTTGGGAGTTAAATATTGACTAGGCGCTCCCTTATACTTCGCTATGTTTGATGTATCATCCATTTCAATTTGAATGTCGAAGATTTGTTTATACTATTAATACTGGACAGCAGTGGTTAAGTCCAAGAATACTGTACCTTCTGTGAGTAATAGATACTTCCGTTTTGATTCAAATAATTCATATTTGTTTCAAACCATATAGGGGCAGACCTAAGAAGATAAGGAGCTCACCAACCAACCGACCATGGGAAGGTTGAAAGTGCTCTCAACCCATTCGTCGGTGCACAGCTGACCCAATCACTAAGTATATTGCTTTCAAGCAGTAGCTGTAGCGACATTACTACCGGCAGCAACCTGAGATAAACCTCACAGCAGTAGCTGTTGATAATTTCAAGCACATCATATTAATTTGGAACCAGATGGTTCAATATGTTGGTCCTTAACAAACCAATACAATCTCAGAGAAAAGGCAATGAGTATTGATGTAACGAAAGGCCATGATGGCTCCTTCTACATACGATAGGGTACTTGGTGCCCTTGATATCTTATACCTGCCCTGTTTATATTGAGGATATCTTCAATGACGTCTTCTATGCCTAAGGGCTATTTTCAGACAAACAGTAACTATGCAGTTGATGAAGGGATAGTTAATATCCAATCGTAAAACATAAAACGCTAATCATAAGTACGTGGGTAATAGCTAATAAAGATCCTGTTTAAATATGGATGCAAGTAAACCAGGTAACCATATTGAAATTCGACCAGATTATATGATTCATATGCCAGTTGTTTAACCATGATACTCTATACACATGATGATTACTCTTGGCTCATTCACCGAATCATTCATAATCACATGTCATATCTGTGTGTACAACCTGCCCTCTGCCACCTCATAAATCGTGATTTCATATCAGATAAGAGCAATCACAATTGTGTTTTGTTCAACATGCAGCATGTGTGCATGGTAGGTGCGTTCACACCCCAAAATGTTCTTCAGGAATATAGTGTGTTGAGAGCAAAGACTACCACAATGTACTGTGTCTTTATTTAACTGAACAACGAGTAAGTAAAGTGATTTTGTTAATATATTTCTTACCGCTTTGGTGTTATACAAAATGGCCGCAATATCATGGTCATTGTACACAGACCAGGTACGATCTCTCAATGGTCAAGCATGACATTGAGTGGTAGACGTTTCATAGGCTGGTCGATTAGGTATAGGAGTTCCTTTTTGGTTATCCATACTTCCAAAAATGTTGCCCGCATTGAACGTGCGCCTAGCCAAAAGGTGGGCATACACTGTCGTGAACTTGCCGCTACCCACGTTGATATCGACTAGATTGCCAAAACAAGAAAGGCAGGTTGCTGGACAGCTCTATTCTCTCTGGCATACAGCGTCAATCACGTCTCTTTCGAGTCTTTGCAACAGTCGATATAACCGATATCGGTGCACTATCAATACTTTGATGATAGCTGTGTTTGTAACTGGTTATGAACGTTTTCAATACGATCAGACAATGCAGTGTGTCTGATAACGTAATACCACGTTTTTCAGAGTGTGAATAAAGCGTTCCACTACATGTGCTTTGATTTCCACTTTATGCCTCGTCAAGAAATTAATATAGTTTTGTTTCTGGCAATCATTGTGGTTTTCGACCATCTTTTAAAACCTCTCCACCAAAGTGACCCCTGTTTTGGTTTTGAGTGGTACTAATTAAAGACGTTAATGTAAGTCAGTATAAATGAGCTGCCCCGGTTCTGGTTAACCTGGTAAAACACGTCCACCAAATTGGTTTGCATTCGTCTGTTCCACCCAGTATCATTCGGATGGGTTTGTGCAATGTGTAAGCATCTTGTTGTGATTACTATATTACTACCGACGGGCATTTCGACTTGGTGGTTAGCTTCATGGTGTGTATCCCACCATAGACCCCGAGTTAATGTGCATCATAATGTCATTTCTATAACTTATCCATTCCTCAATCCACTAGAGCCCTAGTCCAGCGATCGGGAAGCAAACACTTCCCAATACCGAAGCGAACAACATTTGTGTTGACGTAAAAATTCTGCAATGTTTGATTATTTCTGTACAGGACATTCAGTAGATGTGGGTCAACCAGTTTCAACTTCGATTTAAAGAGATCACCCACTACTTCTTTCAATGATTAATATCGGTCCTGATAAGGCTGACAAGAAACCATCCGCTTTGCAAGACTATCTCCTTTTTCGTTATGTATATTTTACCATTGAACACGCGGGTACGCAATCTTTAAATGATCGGGGGTTTCTTGTTTCAGATCCACGAACAGATAACCGTGGGATCCCCGGGTGCATTGACGGAGGCTTCTTGAACATTCTCGACATGATCTAGATGCATTTGCTTGGCTTGATTTGTGTTCTGTCAAACAGGTTCTTTAACATGACCAGATATTATGCATTGAGAATGATTGCTCGAAGGTGTTTGATTTACCGATATGGAGCATGCTGTATCTAGCGACATACTTATCCGTGACTTTATGTGACCATACATCAAATGAATGATAAGCTGTAAAACATATGATGATGTAGAACATTACAGCCTATGCATATGTATTAGGAACCAGAGTGATAATGCGATATATATGCTGCACCAGAAAAAGAGTATATTGCTTAGTAAACACAAGTACACAATGTTGGATCCTAGTAAACCCCACAAAATATTGTTGACACGATTAGTAAGCAATGAAACATGTCCAACTAATGTACATCCTACTAAGAAACGGACAAATGTTTTGCTTACTTATTAAATGGCCAATGTAGGTGCGAATAGATATGGTTTATACAATCACTTCATTGTATATCCAACGACATGACGATGAACAATGAACAGTGGATAAAAACAGTGGACATAATAAACTCAGAGAAATTATGTGGAATATATGTGCAAATGGACAAAAATCGATAATCGGCAAACGTCGACAGAGTGTTGCAAACAATGCCCAAAGTCTCAATTGTAATGCAGCCATGAATTTGTACGATCCTAGACTATGGCTTAGCAGATGTCGACTTCACACCCAGAAAGACCCCTGTTGTCAGAGCAACGGTTACCGAGTCGGACGTGCTATCCATGGTACTTGCCAAAGTAGATGGATCAATAGCTTACCTGCATAAATGAAAATCCTATCCGATATATGAATTACCATAATATCAATTCGTTAAAGAGAATGAGCACATCTTCATCTATAGCCTCTATATTGTCATAATGCAAGTAAGAGGCAGAGAACTCCCCCACCCCCACCTACTGCCTTGGATTTCGGATACTAAGTGGAAAACCACATGATGTAAAGACCAATACACCCAGCGTGGGATGTTGTCTGAAGTAGTGATGGATAAGCTCCCTTCATCTTTAATAAGGAGTCGTTTGAAGAAGAACAGATTGGCAAATAGTTTGTACTACGTCCGGAAAACAATCACTGACTAAGTTGTTTCTGCCTTGTATTCTACAAGGCTATTTAACAGTTATCATATTGATGAGTTGACGTACGTGTTGGGTTCCTCGTTCAGATGTGAGTAAAAGAAAGAAATGGGTTGGCTCATTTCTCTATGGTTGGTCAAACCGGTTTGTCCCCAAGATCAAATGATATTCCCCTTATGATATTTTGCTAATGATGTTTTGCTCGGAGTATAAATGCTGTTATTTTATTATGACTTACACCTTATGCCATCCTGGCATCTTTTATCCCAAATGGGTGGGTTGTGGGTGTGGGTGTCATCGTTATCCGGGCATCCATCCTTTGGAATTCATTAATATATATTTACATCAACCCTAGCAATGAATATATTCATCCTCAGATATTCTTTAAATTTTAAAGAGTAAGTTGGTAGGCATCCCAGGTTAAATGGTCACAGTGACGGATGGCTCCCATGAGCACCCACCCCTACGGGATGAATGAGATGGGCGTTGGGAAGCTGTATTACCATAAAGCGTAATCCTGCAATGTACAAGAAATATCGGATGGCAGTTAATTAAATAAACGCCGTGGATGCTGATTAAATTATTGATGTTTTGTGTCTTGGAGCAGGAAGCGTCCATGCAATGCTCTATCAATCGCCTCTACTATAACTGCTGTCGGGGGCGCTTGAGGACTTCTTGTCATAGCTAGGAAATGTATACGTTCAAATTGCATGATAGGCGCTCTGGCCCGCCCATAACACTGTGTTTACCGAACTTGGGGGAGGAACAACCTCACATCCAAACTCGTTTTGGATGAGGTTTTCAATATAACAAAATAACAGACCAATTAACTGATTAAAGCTAGTCATGTAAAACATATACCGCTGTAACAGTTGATGAAAGCAATTGGTCACAAAATTACCCAGGATCACCTCGGAGCAGTGTGTTGAGGCGCATGGAATTAATGAGAAATGGGGAATAGTTAAGACGCAATACCAATATGAAGATATAACCATGATGTGAGTCAACATATGGTTTAAAATATTGTGGCAGCGACGATGTCACAAAATATATAAATATATATATATATATATATATATATATATATATATATATATATATATATATATATATATATATATATATATATATATATATATATATATATATATATATATATCATATATAAAAAAACTCGTCCTTTTCAAAATGATAATTATTTGCTGAATCAAATTGTCGTTCCACTGATTATTCACATCGCTCAAAAACCGAATCATGCAATGTGACCAAGTTGAAATGTATGGCATTTAGCATCTACAATGCACTGCTTTGATCGCGTTGTGATATTGCGATTGAACGATCAAATCTCCGTACACTGGTGACGTTAATCTGATTTATTTGAGACACGTCACATTAATTTATTCAAATTCAATAGATTCCATGCCAACGTACCTACGACAGTGTCATGCTGAATTTCCAATCTTTCCCGTGTTTGGGGATACATAATCTATTTTAAGTATATTCGCCTTTCAAAACAATAACCGACTAGAAAGCGTACGTTGTTGGGTAAATTGATGTTTGACGCGTTCACGTTCTCAAATACGACGAACAAAGAAAAAAACCATTTTATAGCCTCCGATACTATCATTATTTTGAGGCTACTTCTGAATGTGCGATAAAGACATTGGAATGAATAATCAGTAGAGGAACTGGAGGATAATGTGATGCGTTGTTAATTTGTGTAGAAACTGCTATTGTAGATCTGGCACTCGACGCATCGTTAACAACACAAGCAAACAATGTGAATCCATAACTCTTCGCGAATCTTCAACCTCAGATAAGACTCCCTATCCCTTTTTGTACGCAGCATCAGCTTCACCCGTCTACACAATCTAATTTCCATTGCTGCTTGTATTTCACCCACCTATTTAACGGCTTAATGATAACGGACGTGACGTGCTCTGCTTCCTCTGAGTCGACATGCTACAGCGCATGGCATCTGTGTGCATTATTCCCCACTGATCCCTTCCAACCAATCATCGTCTATAGCATCATCTATAGCATCATCTATAGCATCATCTATAGCATCTTCTATAGCATCATCTATAGAATCATCTATAGAATCATCTATAGCATCATCTATAGCATCATCTATAGCATCATCTATAGCATCATCTATAGCATCATCTATAGCATCATCTATAGCATCATCTCTATAGCATATAGAATCATCTATAGCATCATCTATAGCATCATCTATAGCATCATCTATAGCATCATATAGCATCTATAGCATCATCTATAGCATCATCTATAGCATCATCTATAGCATCATCTATAGCATCATCTATAGCATCATCTATAGCATCATCTATAGCATCATCTATAGCATCATCTATAGCATCATCTATACCAAAGAAAGGATGAAGGTCACGGAAGTGTATCTGACCACAGTTAAAACCAGATCCAGAGATTTGCGTCCGCCGGATTTCACTTGATCAGTGTGGTCATTTATCTTGGTGGTCATACAATGGCAGGGAATGGACATCGTTCAGTGCGACCTGTATCATTTGAAAAACAAGGCTCACGTATCGAGGAGCAGGCATTGATACCTATTCGACCTGTAAATTTATAAAGAAATTGCATTATGTTGATTTACAACAAAAGTCACACTTTCATAGCACAATCGACGATTTTCATAGTGTGCCCAGTTGAAACAATTTTCAATAATGGGCTACGTCCGAACAGTTTTACATAAGGATATATATTAGCCCTGGTAACTATTTCAATGCGGAATAGTGGATCCCAATGTCTATGAATGAACATCAAAGCCCAATTGATTATCTCTGTATGTACCACAAACGGGATTTCACGCACATACAATTAAACACAAATGAGTGATGGGCCCCATGTATTAGGTTGTGGACTACAGGTGTGACAAAGATTTGTGCTTGCCAATTAATGCACAAAACCATACCCTTTATAATTGACGCTAGAATTTTCATTCGGCTTAGCCAAGGCTCGTCTAAACATCGGAAGCATTGTTGAAAATGCCGCGTTGAAAGCGTTAATGACAAAGCACTGATTTCCCTAAGAAGGTATAGTATGTACTCGTCCCATATGATGCTATGCTAAATGGTTTCTAAAGTGACACTATGAAAGAAACCTATATCTTGCTCCCTGGACGTGTAGATCATTGATCCCGATGAATGTTTCTTGTAAAGCAATAAGTGATTTCCGTAGTATTTTAATCGTCTAGCAATGTATAGAATGTGCAAGGCACGTATTTAAAAAGTTGATGCATAATGAAAATGCATTGAACGTTATAATTATCATAAACCTTGCGATGGATGTGCTGAAGTCGGAAAAGATGTTAAAGTGGTTCCCGCAATGTCTTATTAAAGCTGTGCCTATTTGCTAGGGATATGCGGTAGCCTAGAGCCGCTAAGGTAGGGGTGGTCGGTCGTTGTTTAACTCGCATGTGGATTTGGATCAAAGGGTGCGATGGTCAAGCCGTCGGGGTCAGCGTTGGTCTGGTATGCGTTGGACTGGAAGGGGGAGGTAGGTAGGGATGACTCTTTGTTCACTGGTGAATCGGTAAGCTAATATTCGTAAAATCTATAAGCGGTGTGGGTTACTCCCTCAAGCTATGCATAGTATCTGAAAGGAGCAATGTCGGTCCCGTGTGCATGACTTGTGGTGATGATGGTGAATTTCTGGGGTAGATAGGGTTGTCTTGTGTTAGATATAAGAACATGAATTGTCGTAAGTCTTGACTTACGTGGCAAGACATTGATAATGCATACAGATGAGGACAAAGTAAATTGTATCAATTAGATATTTGGATACAGATGTTTGAGTGAAATGAGGTGGTGATTGCCGTTACCTGTCAAGGCAGTTGAACATACTTACCGATTTTTTGTCACTGCAATAATTTAGTGGAGGTGAAATTTTGCAGTGTCTGCTCCACCCAGTGTCGAGTTGCTTGTTTTGCATCATAATGGTACTGGATTATAATAATACAATATCATAATGGCAACACATTATGATTGTAGTGTATCATAACGGTACTGCGTTGTTGTGGCTGTATCCCCCTGAGCGATGTGCTAACTTTAAAATAACATTGTCATCACACTGCTCACTTAACATAAACTGCATAATGGTATCACATTTTGTAGAATTTGTAGCCCTGTTGATTTATTAGAATCCAAAGTTCGAATCACAATGCGTTAACCAGTTTATTGGAAAGCTGACTGACATATGTAAATAAATGTATATATATATACATGAATATATGTATTAATATATATATATAAATATATATATATATATATATATATATATATATGCATACATATATATATGTATATGTATATATATATATATATATATATATATATATATTATATGTATATATATATATATGTATATAAATATATATATACATATGTATATATATATGTTTTTATATATGTACCTAAATATATATATATATGTATATATTTATATATATACATTTGAATACATATATATTTTATATATATATATATATATATATATATATATATATATATATATATATATGTATATACATATATATATATATACATTTATGTTTGTACAAATTTATTTCATCACTACATATGTGATGGCTGCTGCATAAGTTTTTAATAGATTACTCTCTAAATTGAGCTTACGCCAATAACGAGTCTCTGTGTGAAGTTGTATAGTGAATAAACCTTTTTAACGGGGCATCCTTAATTTCAGTAGATGACAACATGCGAAACCAGACAACGCATGGGAGGGTCACATGGCGATTTAACATTGATGAACCCCTCATTTTTGGTGAGCTGGGGGCGAAATCGTTGTTCCCCTTGGGTTTATGTATACACAGAAGATAGCGGCCGGCAGGCCAATGCATATCCCTGTGGGCATACGTGGCCTTGCAGCTGTGCAGCTAGCCGTGCACGACGTCTTATTGACGTCGTGCGATGGTCGTAACCGTACACGCGATGAACGGTACATGAATTCCAATTTTACACGATAATTACACAAATGTACATATGAAGAATAATTTTATACATATATAATACATATATATTTTTTAACAAGTTGAGTTAGTGTGAGATTTCGTCAAAGGCGATTTAACCCGGCCGGACAAATTATGAAAGTTCATGTTTATTTTGAACGACAAGATCGATTGCTGCGCAGCACGCGCTGACAAGGTTCTTCGCAAGCGAACTTTTGCTTTGCGAATTTTATTATTTAAGTATATGTGTCATTTTGTCAATGATTACCTTTTTGCGATACCTACCTTAGAGGGGGGATATGTATTCAACGATATCGCATTGACAATTGAAAAAAGATAACACTTATGGATTCCCGCAGCCTGGAGGGGGCACTTGGCCTTGTCCTGAGTAGGGGTGTGCCCCGGGATCTCGAAAACCCGTACCCGCTGTACAATGTGAAAATGGCAAAAGCATACCCCTTCCTACAAATATGAGGCCCTAAAAAACCCGTCGTACAAGCCTAGAGGCCGCAAAAACATACCATGGCACATGTATACTACCTCTATATACTTAAGTCACCCCCCCCCCCCCGGGACCTGCAGTCACAAGGCGAGTGTAACTGAAACTGCGTAATGTGACGTCATATGACCAAAACGGGGATTGACGTGAACGAAAGTTGTGATTAAAAAAATTCATGTGAAAATTGCTTAATAATCACGAGACAGTTGATAACCAAAATAGTGTCGTTCAGCGGATATTCATCTGAATTCTCGACATATATAGATACGTAAGTACACAACATTGATGAGAATCTACATGCACTCGAATTAAAACGCTCACCGCATGACCCACATAGCCTCGCGCACGACGGTATATATTTATATTACCGTCGTGAGCGGTTACTGTGCAGCTAGAGGTGAAATGGCGGCCATCTAAAAATAGTGTTGAGTACAGAAAGTGACTATGAACAGAGAACTACCCCCGCTTTGTATCTACATCAACTGCTTGTTGCATAGTAATAAATTTTGGTAAAATCCCCACAGCCGATTTTATTGTTGAAAGTGACCCCAGTATTCTTGGGATGATTTGTATCCGTCATACTATTGCTGGAATTACCTAATAACTATTAGAATATGCTATCATAACGCACCAAGGCACAGGCGCGCTTTCAACTGTTATCGTGTATCATGAATAGAAAAAAATGAAGCTACGAGAACTTTAACAAGTATCTCGAGGCATTGGTTAAACCCGATGCGCACGAGCGCACACTTGGTGATTCGATGTGAAGTGGACAAGTGACGTGTTTTTCTGCGCGCGCAACAGCATGTGACGCAAGCAGTTAGGATTGAAACTTCCCTGTAGAGGCGTCTGTTTGGAGCAAGCTTTGCCGGAATCTTTCTGAAAAACTAACGACAATTGGCCGCGAGGAGTTTAAGTTTGTTCACATAGGGAGGTGAGTTGTCAAACAAATGTCTGTCTGTGCTTGAATTATGTGAATAGTTGGAAACTAGCGTGTGGTGTAGAGAACAGAATCCCACTTGAGACCGAATATATTATCAACTCCGGTCTGAATCGCCGAGACGCTCGGTACGCTCTCTGTAAGTTAAATATAAATGACTCGACTTTCGTCATTCCTTAAGGTTGGTATGCTGTGAATGTGTCCGCTTGAACGCGGGGGTCTACTCACTAGGAGGAATGACAAGTCAAGCTAGATGGTTGGTAATGTATAAAGTGGATCAGACCGCTGTTTTGCAGGGAAGCTGCCACTGAATATATGTATAGTATTGAACGTTTGTTATCAGCAGCATAAGTTTTGTCAATATGAATTACTATCCTAAATATCTGTGAATTGGTGTTCGAGTCGTCTCGTTAACCTGATGGAGTAAAGGTTAAAATGCCATGGCTTGGTCTGTGTTTCGTTTCTTACTTCAAGCTTATTTTGCCAAAGAACTCGATGAGAATATATAGCGTGTCCAGTTACTAACAACGCTCCTTCCAATGAGGGTCGAAGTGGTTGGAGGGAGGGAAGGAGGGAGATATGGTGGGTTGATTTTTACTTGATTCACCGTTCAACAATAAGGTTGAGGTGATCAACTTGGCGAAAAGGGATTGCCAAGATTTTCCCTCATTCCCTCATTCATTTTACGTGACTCAAGACGGAAGTAGGTCACCGCTCCAAGCCGCGACCGATGGGTACGCCTAGGCTCGTTGGTTGCACGCTGGTGACATACGCGCTGTTCCATCGCCTGGACGCACCCGCTATGAGCAAAGGCTGCGGTTAGAAATCGATGCCCCAGTTAACAAATAAACACAGTAAAACTCACTAGACATACACCATGGATGAATACAGACAGATTTCTAAAACTGAGACGCGAGTGTGTTTGAGAGGGTGTTTGAGGGTGTTAAGCTGAAGGTGGTCCGGTTTCGACGCGGTTGACAGAAGTAAACACTAACCCTTACCGCTTCATTAGCATACGTCAATGCAAGGTGGGGCATAGCCCTACAAGACGTCTGCGTAGACGTCGTACCGTTTCTCGAAACAACGCAACGCGAATATGTTTAGATCGATTCAGACAACTATCAACACCAACCATACACAAGTGATGGAGTTATAGAATGCAATGATGTTTTACGGACGATTTTATCCCTTTTCGGCGGGGGATTTCATCCATGGTAATTATTTATAGTTTGATCAATTTGGGAAGCGGTAAAAAGTCAGAAACACAGCAACATGTTTGTTTACAAGTTCAAGACCACATGCACTGCGCATGCACAGAAAGGCGACGACTCATGCTAAGCCCGGGGGAGGGGGGGGGCACTTAAGTGTAAAGATATAGTATACATGTGCCGCACGAAGGGGGTGGTTTTTTTCGACATCTCGACTTTTACGACGGGTTAGACATTCGCATAATACCTTGTACGATGGAGTATACTTTTTCTCATTCTCAACGAGTACAACGGGTACGGGTTTTTCGAGGTTCCGCGGCACACCCCCCTATCCGAGTTAGGGTAAGTGCCCCCACTTGGGATGCTAAGGCAATGCGGGAAATAATAATTAATAGGTTCCAAAATGGCAGACTTCGTATCGCGATTTGTTCGGAAACGAACTATCGATGGCATTTATTGAAGAATTGTGTCGAGTGGTGGTAAGTTTTTTGGAGCGAAAGGTCTATTTTTTGTAAAGGCTCTTGATATATGTTATTTTCTAGGTGCGAAATATAGTCCTTCAACCCAAACGAGAACACGCCGACTGTGTTTGACGAACTCTTCGTAACGGTATAAATTCATGTTACCGTTACACCGGAGCTAGGTGGGGCATAACTATCTCATCTTAATCCTCTGTGAGTCGAAAGTCATCAAGGCGTCCGGGTATGATAACCCTGTGTCCAAATTGAAATCAAAGCTGTGGAAACTAGCGGAGAGGTGGTTCGTCAGTCTACTCAGGGTTGGTGGAAACATTTCCATGTGCTACAATCTGTCTGGTTGCATTGAGGATCGTGCACCCTTCGTGGCTTAGAGTTAGGTAATCACGTAACGTAGTGGTTGCTAGCTGTGAATTACCTCAGCCTTACACTCACTGCCAGCCATGAATAGTAAAAGTTGCCCAAACGACGTCAATTTCGATAGCTGAACACGGCATGGGGGAAGTGAATTTGAATGCAATATTTTGCTGTGGTTCCGAGTCTTCATGCTAAAATGACTCCAATGCTGTCCTCTCGTGAATTTAGGAATATCAAATCAGCGCTTTGTAAAATAAAATCGCCTTAGAACTTATTCTTGCACGCGAAAATCATCTCATAGCCTATTATCAGCTCAGGAATGTGGTACCGTGATTTGTAAGGTTTAATTCACGTCCCACCATTAAAAACTGCTATCGCCATTAACGCCAGCGGGTTTACTTATATGAATAATCCAGTAGTTTTAAAACTCGAGCGTTTTTTGTTCCTACAATGTGGTAGTCTGTGCAATATAAGGGTAGGGGTGGCAGTGATTTTTTTTCATATTAATTGTATCACATCGAAATTATACCACAAGAAAGGTATACTCATTAGGATTTTAATAAGGTATGTTACATTTTTCTAGGTTAAAGAATTTATTGAGGTTTTAAATGTCGTGGTATTGCCCAGTTTTGTGCCGGAATTCTGCGGTAAGGGATAACAGCCAATTATTATTCCACGCGTCAGCGCAAGCGGCATATTGCCTTTAAAGTTAATGGCCAGATCACCGGCCTGTAACTGAAAATGTTATCAATTTACAACCGCAAATAAATAAATATTAATACCATATTAAGTTCAAGAATAGAATATTTTCTTGTATGACATATTGCTGATAAAGCCATATGAAGGCAAGCTATACAGTCTCTCGGCGCGGACATGACAAGATCGATCATTTTAAAGTTAAAGGTTCCAATCGATTTGAAACTAAAGTTCACCAAAGTGTTCCATTATACTTGAATTACCCCCGTATATAGATGGATCTTAGGGGTCACGAATACGCGAAGAATTTGAAATTAATGCACGACAAACACACATTTTTTAACTGAGTAAAATGCGTGAAGTGAGGCAATATTATTGAAATTCGATTCATTATCTCTCGTTTGATGTATCATTCGTCCATGTATTTTGAATATAAATGCCAGTTAGAGCAAGTTGAAAAAAATGGAAATAACTCACAAGCGCGCCGACTGCGGCGAGGTTCGGCTGCCACCCCTTAGTTACAAGGTACAATCATTGATTGCGTTTGCCTGGCGATCAATGAGTCTCAATTGTTATCACTGTTTTTCCTTTATCCGCTGAATTAATTTTCCAGCATTCATTCGCAAGGCCAATATTAGAAGTGAAGTACATTGTATTTTTTGTACCATGTGTTATGTAGAGTATTGGAACAACCGTGAATAATGCAAGACCCGAAAGCGCAAGGCTATCCGCCCCCGCAAGGTCAAGGCTATCCGCCCCCGCAAGGTCAAGGCTATCCGCCCCCGCAAGGTCAAGGCTACCCTCCGCCACCGGCGTACACCCCAGCTGGAGGACAGCCGCAGTACCCCCCGCCCGCAGGGCAGCCACAATACGCCCCGACAGTGCAACAAACAGTCGTGGTGACGGGCTGCACGCATCCTGTAAGTTGCCTCAGTGGACGGCTCGCATCCTGTATGTTAACGGTTTGATAAATCACATGACCTGATGACAGATTTGGTAAATAATGCTGAAATGAAAATGCGTTTTTCACCAGAATTTTAATACGGCAGGATCAGTACATTTTGCAGCATCTCATAAACCATGTTAACTTTGCAAATTCGCATTCGCAAAGTTATCTTGGTCGGTCGCGTTTGTTAACTTGGCGATTTCGCATTCGCCAAGATTTGGCGATCAGTCCGATTTGTATGTTTGTTTGTTTGTTGGTTTGTAAAAAAAAAATTTGATCTGCGATAGAGGTCGCAATTTTTATTTCCAATATTTTTTTTTAGTCTGTGGTCTCAATGATGCACAGAACCCAGAGGTTTGTTTCGACCTTGACCTCAACCGTCAATCGTTAGGCGTCAATAATGCGCGGAACCGAGACTTTTTGTTTTGACTTTGACCTGAAACTAAGGTCAAGGTGATAATAGTCGGATTGTTACATAATTTACATCATTGTGTAGCTGATTCTAATTGCAAACTTTTTCTTATTGACTGTGTGGACATTGAACTAACATTTTTCCCAAGCGCCCCAGGTCGAAAAATTGTGGTATCGGTCCGAATGACAACATAAGTTTAACATAAATAACATAAAATTACACAAGTTTAATGCTCTATACGGCCATGCTTTAGAATTCAATTTTTAAATAGTTTACATATTCTGGAAGTTCAATGTAATAGTAAACTTTTTCTAAATCACTATAATTGTAAATAATGCATCGTAAAAAAAATTGTAGCAGGTCGAAAATATCTGGTAGCCAAGATCTCTAAACTTTTTAATTTCGTAAATAATTCACGAATTATCGTTTAATCGTTACAAAATTAACATTTTCTAAAAGCTGATACAATTATCAAACTTTCATAATTGACATGTGCTATCAAAATATTCGTCGTTTACAAAGCGCGTTGAATTAAAAAAGTAGATTTCACTTAGTCAATTTTCGTCAAATTTTCGATTTCTAATGAAATAGTAAATATCAATTCCATGGCCATAAAAAGTTGAAATAATCAGCGCAAATCTAATCCGCAAATTTTATTGATATCGGTTGCCTCACTTCCGTTTTGAAGGAATCAAAGTTAAAACGGGGCTGAAATCTGAAGTTATCGCGTCGTTTGTCCGTCGTGAATGGTCGTATCGTGAATTTATTTACACTCGAAGGAAGCCAATTCAATTCTAAACATAAATGTAAAATTTTCTGCTCTAAATATCAGACAGTTCGCTCTCAAAGTAAACTTCAAGTACATCGGGCATCACTTCTGTTGGCTCTTCACTGGTTTGTCAACAATAGCCGGCCCCTCGCACTGCACAAAGGCCGCCACTGCTCCTCGCTCGGATCGGGGCAAGTATGGCAGGCCTCGGTACTATTTAATAAAATATGCTTTTCCATGTGTCAGCCAAATCATTGTCAATCTATCATGGACCCGGCAATACGAAAATATATGTTCGATAGTCACAAATATTGGATCAACTATATCGTGAAATTTGAGTCAGTTTTGGTCCAATTTTTAAATTTTAAAAACTTTACAGTTGGCCAAGTTCCCCTAGTCAAGGTCCCCTAGCCTGATGGCTGCGGGCGCTGTTTACATGTTACTGATGTTCAATAGTCTCGCCTTCAGTCTAGGAGAGCCTAATGTATTGAACTGGACGGGCATCCCAGATTTGGGATGCTCCAATCACAAGCCGTGTCTCTCGGTCACTCTCGGGTACCTTTGAGTCGTTGTCTCTCATTGGTCAGTTCTACAATTTCCGAAGTACTTGTCCAACTGGCCGAGTGATTTTTATAAGTCGGGCACACATTCTACAACACTCCGATTTGTTGTTTCACGCTGAGTGGCACCGTTGATCACACATTCGGCGAGAGAAGCAGACACACAACTGGTTCTTTTTAACTTACTATCACGTAAACATACTATCGTGCAGCTAAGCGATTAAAGCGCTTGTTGTGGTGCCAATTTGAACTTTTGAGACGCCCCATAATTCCAGAACACATTCAATGTGTTCTCATTGGCAGCAGACCACTACAATGTCCAGACGTCACATAGAACCGAGGGTGCGTATCACAAGCCAGTTCCATGAGCCAGACACGTGCAATTAAGGTCAATCCGGGTCACAACCTTTGCTATGATTGGTCACGAAGATTAACGAACGTGTCTAATGAATATTCGGACGCACCACTTTTAGAGCTGGTCGTGTCGTAGACTCAAAGGGCGAGAAGCGTAGCGGAACCCCTGGAGTCTGGGACGCAGACTAAAAGTTCCCCCATGTCCCCATGGGTATCTCGTTCCTTAGGCGGCCAAATCATTGTCAACCTATCATGGCCCTGGACCGCATGATTTCTTAAATAAATTTGATCGCTTATAAAATTATCAATAAACGTTCGATGCACATGAAAATTAGTTGGACTGTGGTTGCCAACAAACTTAAAAACCACGATAACTTGGTCATTAATGGGCTGGTACAATTCGCCAAATTCTTCCATGTACCCATGAACATCTAGTTCAATGTTTGTCGGTCTTTTATCTTGCAGGGATTCAGCACCGAGTTCACAGCTTGCGGCATCATCCTCTGTATCCTTTTCTTTCCGCTTGGAATCATCTGCCTCTTCGCTTTGACAGAGAAAAGATGTGTTTCCTGTGGGGCTATAGCGTAGACCACGTCGTCGAATTCCGGTGAACACGCACCAGCATGTGTACTCACATTTGTTTGCGAAAGATATTAGAATATGTTACAAAATTCTTTAACATATTATGGAGAAATTGTATGATTTTATGTTATTGAAGTGTTAACAGGGAATTTCTTTCCTCTATGCATTTAATTACTAAGGTGTTATGTAAGCTGTCTTGTTACATTTCTTAAATAATACCTACGAATCCATAAGCGTCCACGTTTTGTTGTTCTGCTTCAATGAACACTGTTAAATGATCCCCGAGATATGGAAGTGAATACTAAGAATGTTGTGTGCCTCTGGCTACTAAAGAATGCAAGTATTGATTTCTCTTCTGGATCTAAGACAGATTCAGGTTGATGATATCATGTGTGTCATGATCCAAACAGACCGATGTGATGAAATCACATTACACCTACATAGATGATGTTTCTGGGCGGGCGCCTTGCCATTCGCTGTTTCATGACGGGCGCGTTGCTATTTCCTTTTTTTTGGCGGGCGCATTGATATTCTCTGTTTCATAGGTTATCTTTTTGGTAAAAGGATGAAGATATTATTGCTAGGGTAGATGCTGAAAAAGCCACTTTTAGTGTCAGAAAGCTCAACCTTTTCCGAAAATGCCTTAACGTTTAAACGTCCGTTCATGAAACTCCGTTTAAGCTCCAATACTCCTCTGACTGACGTTACAGGGGGGTTCAAAAGTTTGAAGTATTCAACCGCAGTTGTCACCATCATCATCATCATCATCATCACAAGAATTAATCGCGAGTCCTAATCATGACGTTCTCAATCATCATCACAATCATTCCTACTCATAATGATTACCAACATCATCAACATATTGGTATATTGGCAAAGTTAATGACATCCTCGCTATCGTAATCATCATATTGCCCTGTTGGTAAAGTAGATGCTACGCATACCCCTTGTGAAATATCTAGGGCTGCCGGGAAAACTATACGTACCTGATAATAATGATGACGATGTTATGATGATGATCATGATGATGTGAGAACAATTGCGTAATTGTTCACCAAGTTCACCCACTAGACAATGGGCTTCACGATACAAAGCTGTTCAACTCACTCATTAACAACGTTTAACGGATTAATATGAATTAAGTATAACTGGACGAATCCAATACGAATAGCACACTTATATCTTAAACCCGCCCCACCCACCACGACCCAAACCACACCCCCAACCCCACCCTGCCGAAGCGACCATCAGATTCAGTTATTAACTAGATGCATCCACATAAAGACTTCCGGTAAGAGGTACCGCAAAGAGGATTGGCGCAAACATCGGGTATTGTGTGGAGAACGGATCCCCAGGTAAGTGACACCATAACAGTGTCAATATCGTAGCACATGCCTCATGTAGTCGACCTGTAACTTACAAATGGACCCGTGGGGGGCACTTGGCCTTATTCTGGATAGGGGTGTGCCGCGGGACCTCGAAAACCCGTACCCGTCGTACAAGGTCAAAATGGCCAAAAGCATACCCCGTCGTACAAGGTATTATGCGAATGTATAACCCCTCGTACAGATTGAAGCTCAAAAACATACCCCGTCGTACAAGTATGAGGCCAAAAAAACCCGTCGTACAAGTCAAGAGGCCGAAAAAACATACCCCGTCGCGCGGCACATATGTACTACCTCTATACCATTAAGTGCCCCCCCCCGGGCAAATGGATCGATAGAGTCCTGGGTTGTTTGATGTTCACCACACTGGGGTATTACGTCGCGTGCAGCAAGGAAGTGCGATCAAAGAGGTAATAGCTACGTTAAGCGGGTTCATTCAGTCCTCAACCCGATCAAAAAAGTGAAAACGTCACATGTAAGCCGCCGTGTGTTGCTATGTCATAGCGTCCCTTATAAAGCGGCAGAGAAACACAACACTGGTGTCAGAATCGAATCCATGCCTGACCTTTTTTAACTACGCTTTCGGCCCTGACTTGTGGTCAACTTAAATGTTTAGCTTTATGACGTCAGCTGCGTCTTGGCCGACTTATCTTCAATTATTATTCGGGTGTGGTTGTGTTGCGCTGTTCCGCTGAGCGTCGTTGCTAGCTTGTATGTATGTATGTGTGTGCTCATAAGGGTAGGCCCAATAGAGGGGTCGAAGAGTTAAGTCCTCCACAACGGCACCCTTCAGTAGTCAACAGCCCACGGGCCCAGTTCGGATCCGCATTAATTAGTACAGCGGTGGTCCAAAGCCCAACCCCTGTTGCTGGTATGAGGCCTCCAGTTCCACGTAGGCGAGTGGAGTATGTAGCGGGGCAATTCAGGGGAAGGCCATGGGAACTTAAGGTGAGACGCCTCAAAAGGATGTGGGCGGCCACAAGAGAGTGTGGAGATGCATACAGAGAAATTCTGTACAGTCCTGGAGGTTGTTCCAAGGTGCTTCTGTCTAAGGCCTCCAAGTTTTGATTTCAGGATGGTAACTCGCAAAGAGAGTGTGTTGTGGCCAGGACAATGAAGGAGGGTCTAATACCCGCTAAGTCCCTGGTGGAGTGACTAATGATGTGCCCCAGAATAACGGGGGCACAACGGGTGGAAGCATTAAGCCACCAGGTGACGATAGCGAAAGCAAGGAAAGACCAGCAGTGGTTATGGTTGGCAGTCAGGACAGCGCTGGCTCTGCAGCTCTAGAGCCGAGGATAGATTTACCCTCAGGTGTACCCAATCACAGGCACTCAAATCAATTCATTCATTGTGCGTTCGGCAGTGTTCGGTTTCGCCTGACTAACACACACACACACACGTTCAGTTGTTAGAATTGAGGGGAGGGGGCGGGACAGGAACCTTAACCCTTGATTACCCGTGGACTTCGGTACCACATCCTTCCCAACTCCAGTTGGGTATTCTTCTAGGGTAAAAGGAACTGGGGCTGTGGAAGAAGGTGGGTGTCGAAGTTTACGAACTTTGATTATGTAGTTATTTAAGGTGACTCAACCACTGACTTCTCTGGAGCAAATTCCCCTCACACTGTTGCCCCGACATTTTGTGAGCAGCAATGTTTAATCCTTTGAGACTTGGATAATAACTCAGTAGATATGACTTATGAGCTAGATATGTCATACATAAGATCAACATTAGATCATTTTATGCTGTCCGAAAGTCTGATTTCATCAATGTCAAAATACGAATGTCTTCACGAAGGCGATCATTTAACCGACCACAGTTCTGTACTTGTACAGTAAGATGTACAGGTGGTTAATGGTTATCACTAATAGACACAAAAGGAGGCAAAGTGATGTCATTAACGTAGAATGATTAAGTTGTTACTGTAGCTGATTGTCTCAAGGGATGCATTTACCTGTACACAGATGGATTGCAATGACCCTAACGGAGGCATTGAATAATACTATGACGAAATCGTGAATGCATGTGTCAGAGCAGCTATCCAGTGTATTCCAGGGAATAGGAAATGTAAACACCGAGCTATCTGAGGTGAAACTGCTGAAAGATAAATCCATATGTTGGTGTCGAGAATGGGTAAGTCTGCAATGGAGGCGCTAAATGAATCCTTGGTTCAAGATGTACACTCGCATTGTGACGGCGGTACATGTGGCTCTTTGCGTGCTACCGACATTGCACAAGCTCGGCAGGCAGAGTGTAAGCTAAAACGGACGACTTTTGTGTAATTGCCTCTGATGCCACACTGAATGGCTGCGATGAGTTATATGCTCACATCTACGCTTGTGCTTATTCCTAAGATGAGCAAGAAATCTTCTAACATCAGTGATAATTATCGATAAATGGCTCTTGGTAGTATCACAGGGGAACTGTTAGATAATGTGATTATTAAATATCAGAGTGATGTATTGAAATCGAGTAGATTACTATTTAAAACGTACCATTCCGCAACTCAATGCACTTTTGAATCAAAGGAAATCATAGAGAATTATGCAAGTCAAGATTCGTGTTATATGACGCTTCCAAAGCGTTTGATCGACTTGATTTTATGCAATTGTTTGGTTTATTACTAAAGCGTGCTAAATATGCCATGGCTGCTTAACTCCTAGCAAACAAGTATCCGCATCAATCGCTCAGAGTGAAGTGGAACAACAGTTTCTCTGCCAAATTCAGTTGTACAAATGGAGTCAAACAAGGGGCTGATTTGTCACCCATTGTATTATGTGTATATATCGACGAACGTTGTCACGACTCTCTAAAAGGTGAATTAGTTGCCATGTTGCTCACCGTTATGCTGGCGCACTGAGCTACGCTGATGATGTCGCTCTTATTGCCCCTTCTTTAACCGAAAACATGCGAAGAGTTTGTAGAAGAATATAATTTTATATTCAACTCATCACAAAGTATTTAGGTGATTCTTAATTGTTTATCACGCGATGTTGTTTTACAATTGAATGGTGTTAACTAAATATAAGTTAACATGCTGTCCATCTTGGATCCTACATAGGAAAATATTCCGATTTTGTAATGGATCACCGTTATGGACGTTATCGAACAATTCCTTTAAAAGCTTGTGTTGCGCATGGCGAAATGTATCCGCCATACCTGGAAACTCCACCGTAGAACAAGGTTATTGTATATTCCTTTTTAGCAGGTCGGTCGCCTCAAAAAGAACGATTAATGTTGCGATGCATGAATTTGTTAATTAATAATAATAATAATAATTTTATTTTCGCACAGCAGGTGTACAGGAACATTATTATTTGATACAACAACAAAAACACACGAGAACGAATAAACAAATAAATAAGTTACGATAAACACAATTCCTTTAACAGAGCTTCAGCTTCATGTCGGGTAAGCACTGATAATGAATCCCCATCTCTAATAGAAATAGTCTGAATAGTAAGAATGAACTTGTATCGGCGGTCAGCTAATTATGTGCTGTAAGTAATTCTAATGTCGCAGTAATAAAAGATTGTCAATCGTAATACTGCCATGATTTACGACCAAACCATTAGGTTTGATCAGATTGCTAGCAAGCTGACTGTACGGAAAATTGATAAAGATGCATTGAATATTATATATTGCATACAAGAGCTTTGTAAGTCCCGTGAATAAGATAATTTTCCCAATTTCTCCCAAGAAGATATCATTGTTTTACTTAACTTTATTTGTACATTATGATGGCACCTCACACTTTGTTAAGTGATTGCACTTTACCTTGACTAACGTAAAATGTCTGTACCATGCTTACGAAATATGCTTTTATTATATAGCACAGGTAGGATGTAAATGTCTTGTTATCTAACTATGACGCACTATGCCAACAGGGCATCTATGTATTGCTTTTGTCTTTCGGACAAAGACGGAGGCCTCTTCATCTCCTGCTTACAAGTCTCGTAGGAGTGCCATGGTGGTTTGTTGTGGACCACAATGGGGTTGTACATAATCGCGTTGCCTAGGTTCCTCCATTCCTATTTCTAGCAGGTCTTTTATGGACCGGAGCCATTATGTGCTGCTACCGTACTTGTCCATTGTGCACGGTCTGTTGCAGCTCTGTCTGCAGCGTTTTTGTGCTCCATACGGTGTACGCTTCCAAAGTGTTTGTATCTTGCAGCACGGTTATAGAAATATATACCGTTCTGCTTCAACATTTTGGGCACACATTAAAACATGCGTTTGGCTATATCGCTGGGTTTGGCATCTAGAAAACAACATATATCAAGAGCCTGTAAAAAAATATGTCCCATCGCACCAAAAGCTTACCACCGATAGATGCGATACTTGAAGAAATGCCATCTATATATTATTATTATTTCCGAAAAATCGCGATGCGATGACCACCAATTTGGAAAATATTGGGTCGCGTGATTTCCCGCGATTTTCCGCCGCCCCATCTGCATTGCCTCCCTGCTAAGCTTGCGAAGCACATTGAATACAATCTGCTGTATCTTATCGAGTTCGGACGCAGTAAGCAAAAGTCGTTGACGGGTCAGGCCATTCTGAGCATGCGCGACGAACGTGGTCTTGAACTTGAAAACAAACATGTTGCTGTGTTTCGGACTTTCTGCCGCTTCCAAATTTATCGAACTATAACTAATTACAATCGATGAAATCCCCCGCCACAAAGGGATAAAATTGTTTGGAGCACCATATTCTGTTATTGGAAGCGGGTCTTCTGTGCTGCCCTTTCCTGTAGCAACAATGGCTCTCTCTCTCTAGTTTCAATTCAGTCTTTGGAGGCCATATTTCCAGGAGTCTCCTTTCCCTGCCCGCTCGCGACGTAGTGGAGAGCTTGCATTCCGTTTCCACCTCTCTGGGCTGGTAGTTTGATGTCTCCATTCCCACCCGATGGGACTACATGCGCCACACACGAAACATAATGGGTTTCTGGCAGGTTGGGGATCTGGTGCGTTGGGGTGTAGCTGGGCTGGCTTTTTGCTTGCTTCTAGGACTGTCATGGATGTGGCTTCCTTGGCGTAGCAGTGGAGAGTAGCAAACTCGATGGGATTGGTGGACTGGATGTCGATCCAGAACATTAGACAGCTGTGGAAGCCGACGTCGGACAGGCCACACACCACAGTTTATTCCCTTTGCTTGTTTGTTTCCATTGTATACTTTGTGGACCGGATGCGGATGCCA
>CM067352.1:41207067-41234567 GCA_034190875.2 Urechis unicinctus
ATATATATATATATTACCTGGCATTTCATATTTACGCGAAGCGAGGCGACCACAAAGAAGACAAAATCGTATTCTCTGCTTTGTTGCATGTGCATTACAAACTGACACGTTATGTAACGTTAAGTATAAATGTATTTTTCAAACATAGTGAAGGGTGGCTCACCTATATATTAATGATTGACAATTGTGTATATACTAGTTAATCATAATCAGTGCGCAACAGAACCGTTACTTCTGTAACTTCTACTTTTTCCCTCATTTGATTCAATGTATTTGTCTATTTGTTTTTTATGTAGCAGACTTTGCTGTGGCAAGTTTATGGTTATTCCTCACATTGCATTTTGCGCCCTTTATATTTATAAATGACTAGATGTTGTTGATATGATGGGTTAGTATTAACCGCATGTCTTACGCGCGTAATGTGTCACACAGCTCTAATGTGCGTTGTGATGCAAACACGGCTGTAATATCAGCGATTGATAATTTAAGAGAATACTATGATATCGTATATTACCAGTGAACACATATAACAAGCACGGGCATTAAGTGCTGCAAATTAATTGAATCGTGGCAAAAATAAAAGCTGGGAAATTGGTAACATTCTCATTTGCTTTAAAGCAAGCAACACTTCATGGCACAGTATTGGAACTCTGGGATTCACTGTCTCTTGTTTGGTCCTTATTTCAGTATGTAGGTATTCCGGCGGGGATAATGGATTATCAATGTTTGTGCTTGATATAATTGCACTCGCTTTTTGACCCTTCAATTTGACATACGTTTCATAACATAATAATACATCACCAACTTGTGTCGTCATTTTTCTGTTGTTAAAGGCGAGTAACGCAACATTGCTAACATGACGGATGAACGTAGCAGACCCATTACAACCGAATAATGTATATTTGTTATTCGGACAGTGAGGTTGTGATTGGAATAGAAGCGAACCATCGGTATTTAGCATGATAAATCATCGTATTGCATGTTAAATGCGGCGCAACAGCAGCAATTGATAAGCATAGTGAGCATCTTGGCTCCTAGCTGTGACTAGGCTTACAAACCCACATGGCTTTCGTAATACTTTTTAAAGAGGTAATACACGCAAAACTAATCCTTTCAGTAATGATTAACATCGTGCCAGATAAACTGGCAAAATGATCAAATAAACCACACAGGTATAGCTTGACAATTACATATCCCATGTTATTATACAGGCTACAAAATAAATAATATATCAAAACAGCAGGCACAATTAAGCGGATGTGACTATATATATATATATATATATATATATATATATATATATATATATATATATATATATAGATATATATATATATATATATATATATATATATATATATATATATATATATATAGATATATATATCTATATGTATATATATGTATATAAATGTATATACATATATATATATATAATATATCTATATATATATATAAACATATGAAAGTATGCATGCATGTATGAACGGATATACGTATGTAGGCATGTATGTAAGTGCGTATATATGTATATGTAAATGTATGTATGTAGGCATGTATGTGTGTAATTTTGTGTATATATGTTTGTATGTATATATGTATGTATGTATGTATGTATGTATGTATGTATGTATGTATGTATGTATGTATGTATGTATGTATGTATGTATGTATGTATGTCTGTATGTATGTATGTATGTATGTATGTATGTATGTATGTATGTATGTCTGTATGTATGTATGTATGTATGTCTGTCTGTATGTATGTATGTATGTATGTATGTCTGTATGTATGTATGTATGTCTGTATGTATGTATGTATGTATGTATGTATGTATGTATGTATGTATGTATGTATGTATGTATGTATGTATGTATGTATGTATGTATGTCCATCATCAATAACGCAATTTATTCAAGATTATCTTTGAAAAATAAGAGCCCACAGCTCGTTATAGGCAGCGTATTATGTAAGCAGCGGCTAATTTCACCAAATGATAGAAGGATTGAAATGAACAAACGAAGGGGATGTTCTGGAACAAAGAATACGTTCGCGCTGTATAATGAACATTTGCTCTTGAACACTTGTTTTCTAAAACAGTGATCATTTGGACAGAAATATATGTGTATCTTTTACCGTTATCGCAAAGCAGAAGCTCTTCTGTTTCAATCTAATTCCATGAAGTTTGACGGGGTTGCAATGATTGATCTCATTAACATGACGTATATATATATATCCGTATAATCCTTGCACCCGACTTGGGGCCTGGCTATACCATGTCTTAGCAATAGATAATTTCAGGTTTTCAAAAAGGGTTTTTCCTTACAATTTAATAACTCAACATCTGCTACAATCAACCCACATCTCGTATCACAAAAAACTAGTTCTGAGCTCTCTTAAGGAATAAATCCCGGTCCTTTTCCTAACTGATCCTGGTAAGTGCAGGTTACTTCATAACCTCTCTTAACCTTATGACAACACAAATGCTAAGCTCTTTGATGCCATACATCTCATACAACTGTGTTCCTAAAACTTATATAGCATTCCGCATCAACCTCCTATATCCTGCTCAATACAGACTCACAGGTGTTTTCAGGCAAGACTATTACTACGATAAATGATTGCTCATTCTCTTGTTAGATTATCAAAACCTTCTCCACATCCATCACTTGGATCCTTGAGCGTTGATTCGGGGTGCGCAATGTTGTCAATGTATAAGATGACTTTTATTTTGTGGCTCCTACCCAACAACAATGCCAAAAACAGATATTTTCATAAAACTATGTGATTTGATTGGTGTCCCTCTCACATCACACAAAACACAGTTTCTATCTACTTCATAAACCTTTATAGGCATCCTCCTCAACTCACAACCTACACAACACAGCCCCAGGCTCCTCCCAATCACGAAACTTGCCCTTCATCAACTATCAAATACCATAGAAATTGGCAATTCCTGTGATTTCACGCGTCTCATGTTTACGGCCTCCTACCTGCTTTGTTTGTATGTCTGTTTGCGTATTGGAGAAGCTGTTCATCCCAATGACACATCTCACACACTGACATTACTCAACATCTTCTACGCACCACATACCTTCCAGTTACCAAATTAGATTCACCTCATAAAAGCATAGCATACATTCCACTTCCACCTTAATTCTAAAACCTCTTCCGGCCCCCTCATTCTAGACCAATTGTTTTGACAAAACCTCAAGACCTTGCACCAGACAACGCCTTTCTTCCTTCCTAAATCCAAGTCTAGTTCTTGCTTCACTACCCCCTCGCGCTACAACCCTCACACCTACCGCATCAGCCGGGCTACACAACTGGTTTCAGAGAAAACTCACTGTCATTAAATTCACAGGCAGATTGAACAGTTCGGCCTACACACACTATATCCGGCCTAACACAGTAACCCTTCCTCACTTAATTTTCTCCAGATCCAATCCGCTAACATTCAGCTCCTATCTATCATCACGGGGTCAGCGCCCACTGTCTTACTTACTTCCTTTTTTCATATCTCAATCGTACCTGGTTCTAGTTGCTAGAGGTCAGTACATGCTATCCTTTGGTCTAAGGAGAGGCGACACGCTCTTATGCTTTATAGGAGTCAGCACGAGTATGGTTTGTGGGATGTCAGTCAGGGGCCTTTCTAAATGTATCATTTCCTGAATACTTTCTTTGTTTTTACCAAATAAGGCAATAGTTTACCGCATATTTCATATAGTGAGGTTATATTTATATTATTATATCTGTTTATTCATCATTACTTTGTTGCTTAGACGATTTCCAAATAAGACTATTGCATATTTATTTTGTAAAAGAACCCAAACTTATCATTACCTGCTCTCGCATATGTAATAAATAATTAATTGCATATCATAATTATCAATTATTATCTATAATTATCTAAAATTATCGGTTCTCATGTCTCTTTCGTACCTTCACCATTGGCATTATATTTTAATAGTTGACCTTATCACTTGTATTATGTTTCAGTCGCAATATTTCATAACTGAGCATATAATAAACAATTATATTTATGCCAAAATGCATTAGTTCTAAATCTGACACTAGATATAAGTGCTGAAAACCTCAAACGGAAATAAAGATTTGTGGCTGTTTTTGGCACCAAAGAACCAAAGAGAGTGGATGAGGTCAGCCAGTTTACATCAGGACAAACGTCTAAATACTAAGCACAACCTGTTTGATTTGCCATCAGTTTTCATACGGACAACGTGTAATTCCTGGGGACAGCTTGTTTAGTAAGCCTTCGCTTGGACATCGTAAGACGGCGTGATTGTAAAGAATTTGTGATAAGGCGACCACTGATGTCGTTTTTAACAATTCATTGTGTCGAACCACAGTATGAAATTAATACCGCATATCTCAAACGACTTTCACTTAGCAAGCAAAACGCACATTTAAAGGCATGATACACGTAGCCTTACTGGTTATTGAGTGCCTACAGGTCTTTGAATATTCTGTGAATCCCTTTACTCTACATTCAACAATTCTATCAATTCCGTTAGTTCCTTCTACCAAAAGTGGATATTACATGAGTCGCACGCCATTGTCATCTTTGCAAATTTATAGTCGGTAGTGGTGTCAGATACATGATGAAATCGCTGAAGGCAAGGTGCCATTTAAGTATGCGTAATGTATATGCCAAATGCACGCACCGTGGTTGAACTTAGATGTGATTCTATAAATTATATTTTATATATGATCATGCATGCATGTATGTATGTATGTATGTATGTATGTATGTATGTATGTATGTATGTATGTATGTATGTATGTATGTATGTATGTATGTATGTATGTATGTATGTATGTATGTATGTATGTATGTATGTATGTATGTATGTATGTATGTATGTATGTATGTATGTATGTATGTATGTATGTATGTATGTATGTATGTATGTATGTATGTATGTATGTATGTATGTATGTATGTATGTATGTATGTATGTATGTATGTATGTATGTATGTATGTATGTATTTTTTTATGTACGTATAATGTGCATATAGGTCGTATGCTTTACATGCCATGGCGCCCGTCTAGATAAGAGAATTCATTCAGCTCATTGAGAGATGTAACTACCAGCTACTGTAGCATCTGCGAATATGCTTTTTTCCAGGGGAAAGTCAAAGGCACAGAGGTCTTCTTTGATTGGAGGGTTACAGAATATGGCAGATACTAGGGTACATAGAGTTGGCATATAGGTGATGGGAAGCGCGTAGTAGTGGCAGCAAAGAGCTCAAAGCTGCGCAAAGAGAACGCACTCGCGCAGGTTTTGAACACGCCACCTACGTGCAGCGCCCTGCTCGCTCTGTCATAGCAGAAGTCGCAGATCAAGTCGGGGTTACAGTGGTCCAGACCAATCAGAGGACGCCATTTCTTCAAAATGAGCCGCACGGCGCCAATCCCCAAGACGTAGGATTAGCCGACCCGTGTGTGGTTAGTAATATATTGCAGCACCACCTGACGATCGGCGCCGTCTTAACTTACATATTCATCGCCCTCTTAGTGTTGCTATTTGGTGGCAGTCTACGAGTTTTATTAATGTCGGCACGCACCTGACCACTATGAATGCAGGGGAAACCCGTTTTATTTAGGTCACGATCGGGATTGGGGTCAGAATGTTAAATGGGGTATTTGTCGCCATGTCTCCTGTGGCAATAAGTGCTATATCATAATCTTGAGGAACGCCAAACCTGTTAATTGGGTAACGATGGCGGCAATGCGTGTTATAGAGGTTTTGTTTTCATCTGCAGCGACTTGGATTTGTTCTACTATTGTAGATAACACTGATATCAGACATGTAGGAAGTAACCACTAGATAGTACTCTACTTCAGAACATATTATCGATAAGTGTTGATAAGTGCCAGGTGTTGCCATACAATGATGTGTCCCTTTTAACGACGTTTTGTGGTATGATAAACATAAGTTGTCAGATTGATATTCGATACGAAAATAGAAAAAATCAAAACCAACGCTGTTTGCAATAGTGGCGTAATAATAATATAAAGCAAGAAGGTGAGTTGATCTATCACAATCGAAGCCTTAATATGGTGCCTCATATACTCTTCTCTATTCAGCCCGTCTGTGCTGTTCACGGGGTGGAATACATAGTGAATAGCATGAGAGGTGCGTCTGAAATGTTACCATGTTTTGTGTTTAAACCTATGTTGTTAATACCTTTAGGGCGTTAAATGCTGTTCCTTCTCACCAAACTCTCTCTTGACTGCTCCCCTTGTACGAGCTACGTTGAAACCCAGCTATAAAAGGAATATAATGAAAGATATGCAATTGATACAAGATACATCGATTATGGCAAAACCAGATAAACCGACCTAACAAAAGGGTCTTATATGCTGCTTCTAGCTTTTCAATAACAACTCTGGTGTACGTGTTGAAAACAAAGATGAGATAAGATGGACATTCTGAAGCCATTATTGGAGACAATAATAACTTCGGGGGTATGATTGTGGTCAGGGATTACTGACGAAATTATTGATTTCACTTTCAATATTACCATTATCTTCCTTCTAAGATCGAGATGTTTTACCGTCAGTTTATGGAACATTAATTTTATGTTCTTTAACATTAATACCACATAATTAAGGGTAAGTGTTTTCAAAGATCCGACATGACTACCTACAATTGGTATTGTATACCAAGGGGCAGAACTATTTACTAGTCGTGTTTTTGGAAGTCCCATGCTGATTGCTAGTAATACCCGTGATAACAGCTTTGTGAAGCTACATCATTTCGTTCAATCGTTACTTTGTTAATTGCAGCAGATATCTGAAATCTACCATTAAAGAGAACTCCATATCTAGTCCGGTGTAATTAATGTTGTAATCACAATCATACATCTATAATACATACATACATGCATACATACATACATTCATACATGCATACATACATACATACATACATACATACATACATACATACATACATACATACATACATACATACATACATACATACATACATACATACATACATACATACATACATACATACATACATACATACATACATACATACATACATACATACATACATACATACATACATACAAACATACATACATACATACATACACACATACATACATACATACATACATACATACATACATACATACATACATACATACATACATACATACATACATACATACATACATACATACATACGTACATACATACATACATTAATACATACACACATACATACCTGTATGCATACATACATACATACGTACATGCATACATACATTCATACATGCATGCATACATACATACATACATACATACATACATACATACATACATACATACATACATACATACATACATACATACATACATACATACATTCATACATGCATACATGCATACATACATACATACATACATACATACATACATACATACATACATACATACATACATACATACACACATACATACATACATACATACATAATAATATTCATAAGCACATACATACATATATGCATACATATATTCAAACATACATGCATACATACATGCTTACATATAATCATACAAATACACATGCATTCACATACAAAATAACACACACACGCATATACATACATAAATACATTCATACATACATACATTCATACGAAAATACATACAAACATACTTACATACATACATTCATACATAAATGCTTGCATACATACATACATACATACATACATACATACATACATACATGCATACAAATATACATACAGACATACATACATATGCATACACAAACTCATGCGCACGCATACACACACATATATACATACGTATATTCATACATACACAGATACATACATACATGCATACAAATATATAAACAAACATTCATAAATGCATACATACATACATACATACATACATACATACATACATACATACATACATACATACATACATACATACATACATACATACATACATACATACATACATACATACTACATACATACATACATACATACATACATACATACATACATACATACATACATACATACATACATACATACATACATACATACATACATACATACACACATACACACCATACATTCATACATACATACATACATACATACATACATACATACATACATACATACATACATACATACATACATACATACATACATACATACATACATACATACATACATACATACATACATACATACATACATACATACATACATACATACATACATACATACATACATACATACATACATACATACATACATACATACATACATACATACATACATATATACATGCATGCACATACACATACACTTACATCCATACATCCATACATCCATTTCATTATCTACCATATGTACTCAACATATAGTTGTTAGGCAACCAGATGAAAACGCTGATTAAATAACATTATGATGGTACTGGCAAGTTTTATCGATCTGGTGAAACTCGATGACAAAAAGCATTATGACATATGCATTCCGTATGTGGCATCAGTGGCTGTATCGTGTCTTTATTCGTGCAGCTAGGTTATCCTCTGTGTACTCATAAGCTGATAAAACAACTTCCGTCCGTCCGCATTTGTGCGGCAGATATGTACGCCGCATGCACGCCATTGGTATCGCCAAACATACAGCATCCCTATTAATTAACATTCGTTGTTTCCTATTCAACATTACTTTTTGCACCGTATTTACTCGCGATTATAACTCACCATTTGTTAAGCTCCATCAGAGAGACATTTACAGATTATGTTTTGGCTGTGTCTGTCATAGATATTAAAAGTAGCTAATAATGTGAGGTCCACGAATAGGCCATTAGCTCGTCAATCATTTATATTACTATTCTACACCAAGATGTTTATTCGTGAACATTACCAACAACAACAACAACAACAACAACAACAAAACTTCTGGTCATAATTGTCTGATTGATACGGCTATTTATTGAGCGGTGACTTTGCGTTTATTTTGCTGTTGATATATAAACGCCTAGATTAAAAGAAAACTATCTTGTGTCAACATTATGTGCATGTCTCTGGTACAAACCTCTTATGATGTGGACTCGCCATTGCAGCTTCACCATGGAGGATATAAGATGATATTTAGCACAGACCAAGAACGTATTGGCTGCTTGTTGTAAACGAATAGCTGCCTGAAATTCATATAACACGCGGCATCCATCGAGACCAGTCACATTCACCTCATCAACGCAGTCATTTGTCAATGTGCATAATCATTTATCTAAGACAATCAGGGCACGGCAATATGCTAGCACTACGTCATTCAGGTAATATGGTGTTAATAGGACGTTTAAAAGGCAATGATTACCGTGGGGATTAGCATGTGGTTGCGATATCAACATAAAAAGATGTGGTATATACGCTGACGCTTAAACCTCGCGCATAATAGGAATAAGGCCTGAAATTATTCGAAGAGTATGAATGCGAACAAGAACGTATTTGCATGGATCAGAGCGAAGGGAGAAAGCAGAGGAGGGGAGAGAGTTTGTATAACGACAAATGAACACGTCATTGCAAGAGCTTGCTTGTTCTGCAATCGGTTTCACATAACCATAATTGAATACGTACGTTATAACCTTTCGTGTGTGACGTATGACTATATATCTTGTAGCACGTAACGATTCCAAGAGCCCGTTATCTGACTAAATGCCACTGACGATCTATCATTAAGGCCTTATTAGCTTTCAATCATTATGTTCCCTATCATTTTCTAGTGCTTGTGTGGGAGGGGGACGGGGGACCTGGGGGTGCTGACAGCAGGTATAGTATTCATTCGGTGGCATTGTCGTGTACAAGCCTCAATTGAAAAGGAAGAGGCGTACATGTACTGTTCAACAATATGGACCAGAAATTAGGCAGGCGTTTTCCCCCATTTACAAGAAATCAAAGTGTGGCCTTTAAAAGCCAAATTAAAGATATAGTTTTGCTTGATAATATCACAGTCAGTTATATCATCAGAGCCACTTAAACTTAGATTGCATTTATTGCATTAGCTCAACACAAATACCAAGTCATATGCACACAGCATGCGTTAGCTTCTGAACTAATTGTATCCGCTTCCATTGTGTCAACGATCACTTTCTTGTGATAAAGGCTTTGTAAATGACAGCACGGCTGCTGTTTGGGCCTTTTCATTAGATGGCTCATCAGAAGGTTTTCGACGATGATGATAGATGTAGCCAGCATTTCCCAAAGCATTCTGAACTTTCAACTAATTCATTATATAGTGTAGACGATTCTTTCAGATCTAATCATGACTGTCAACTTAATAGTAACAACAAAGGCATGATCAAGGTCGTGTGAAGCATTTAACGAGCACCCATTTGAAATAAGAGCAGTATTCCATATCCGCATTTCATCAATGTGTGAACCGTGGAGCACCTCGTTTTACAAGAGGTGTTATTGCATCTAGATGCACATAGACAAGTGTCATATACAAATTGAAAATCACACCGTTTTTTCTAAACTTGCGTGCTAGCATGCTTCGTTGTGCAGGTGGTCTCATAATAACAGAGTACAGGTAATTAAATGTGTTGTATACAGGACATAAAAGACACTCAAGATGCCACGCCTTGTTTATTGAATATTCATAACATAAGACGTTACCAGCTTTGTAGCAATGTGACAAATAACTGTTAACTAACCAGCCATCTTCAAACTAGCAGATGGAAAATGTGTACGACCTGATCCAACTTGTCTCTTTATTTGTTGCAAGTGAATTGCATGCAATATACCATTGCCCGTCATTAGCAAGGTCACTATGTCAAACAATGCTGCACTACTAAAAACATAACATTTATGTCCGTTCAGCTCACAACACCAGCAAACGTAAAACGGCAAGAGATTATCGTGTTGTTCCAATAATCAATATTGTAACAAAGCAATTTACAGTAGAATTTGTCATATTCCGATTTACTATTGATTTGTCAACGCGCAAAACAAGATTCACAGAGGAGTGCTTTGTTTGTCTTTTTAGCACAAATCTTTACAAGCATAAAACACCTTAGCAACCACGACTAGATTGGTACGAGCTAATCACGACCCGCTACAATAGGGACAGGAAGGAAGTCATCTGACATTCTTATGGCCTACCAGGCAACTTTTCTGTATATCAACCTCTGACTATACTGATGTGATGTAATGATGTGGTAAGCTTGCCGGAAGTAATTGTCATACTGATTATCTCCGTGATTAATTAGTGCAGTTGAGGACACTGGTGCTTCTGACGCTACTTCTCCCCACCCCACGCGCACCTTCTCTGTCTCTTTGCTACTTAACCCCATCCCACGCGCACCTCCTCTTATATATATATATATATATATATATATATATATATATATATATATATATATATATATATATATATATATATATATATATATATATATATATTTTACACAGATATATATTTAAATATAGATAATAATGTTCATGCATATTTACAAACGCATATAAGTGTATATTATTATATATACATTTATATTTATAATTATATATACTTATGTATAGATATATAATCATATATATAGATATATATATTTATATGTACATATCAATATATATATATATACATATATATCTACATACATATATATATATATATATATATATACATATATATATATATATATTTAGAGATATATATATATATATATATATATATATATATATATATCTATATATATATATATATATATATATATATATATATATATATATATATATATATATATATATATATATATATATATATATTTATATATATATAACTAATCAAAGGCCATTGCTGTGGTTGCAATTATTATCCCGTAGCCCGGCCTTGATTCCAATTATCCCTTTAAGGTATTATCCAAGCCGATAATCACGCGTTGCGCCTACTATATAATCACAGCATTTTGTCATCAGCCATTCTTTATTGAGCTTTATTTTAGGACTATCTCATCAATATCCGAACACAACCATTTGCTAGTAAATATATATATATAAATGTGCGTATATATATATTTTTAACTGATGATTTCTGACGCTCTAACCATGACCTGACGTTGGTCATTGCTATCATGAAACCGATAAATCAAAGTCTGTGTCGGAATCCGAGTGATGATTTTGCAATACGTGCCTTTAAATGAAAGGTTGCACCCATTCTTTTGTGTCTTCTAAGGTGGTCCGAATATGGGCAGCGAGAAGTGCACTGTGACCCTCACATAACGCACACGCTTAACGGGCGCGATGGGCGTACGGCATATGCCTCATTCATCGCTAACATAACACCTGCGATAACTAAGCAAACACATAATGCATCACGCACGCGCTTCTTATATTTCAGTAAGTTTAGGAACCGTTCATTTATATTTCAGTAAGTTATCACCCTCACTGACAGCAGTATTTCTAATTTACACAGCCGTGTGATTGAAATGAAATATGTGAGAATAATCATCGGTGTCGAAACATTTATCTTACACCGATGTAACTACAATTAATCCAAGCTAATATGGACTGTTGTGTAGCAATTACTGATGCATGTTGCTCACAAGACGGCACATCCTTAATATTGTTCTCAGAGGACAGATCATGTACAATGAATTCGTCAATACGGCAAGCATACTTGCAGGGGAGTACTATGCCAATCATCGTCCACAGAGATATAAACTACCAATGGGACCATAGGTGAACACTGCTGCAAAATATGAAAATTTTGTTAATCCATCAAACAAATAGTATGATGCACGTTACGCAAATGGACGTCTACTACATTCCAGTTGTTTCCATTGTTGTCCTCTGCTCTGGATTAACTTGTGTAGCTCTGCAGTTAAATAATTTTTTCATGGCCTTTTTGAATTCTCGATACTTACAAACGTAGACAAATGGATTGCAACAGCAATTGCAGAAGACAGCAACCACGCTGAAATGATAGAAGGGGCTGTCAAAGTCAATACTGTGCCCTGTGATATACATCAGGTAATAGATCTGGTTCGCGGACCAGCACAGCACAAAACACAGACAAACGATAGCCATAGTTTTGATCATGTTTCGCCCTCCTTGAACTTTAGCTTTTCCTTGGTTCGAAATTCCTGGTGCTTGCGACTGAAATCGTAGATTACGTAGTTACTACATTTTACCAGTGAACCAGACACTTATGTGAAATAATATTTTTCAATTCGCAATGCCACTTACTCACTACAAACAACGGTTGAAATAGCACAAAGTTCGCATGTTTATCTGACATGTAGCCCTACCTGGTTTAAGAGCTTCTGTTTCTGGTGAAGAAGCAGTGCTATGCCTGAATAGCCAACCGTAAACATTGTGATCGGTATGAGGAACTGTAGGCCAACCAACATAAAACCGAGGAATAAATTGGTCTCACCAATCAGACTGTACACGTAACAATTGCCGTCCACGATTACAGATGTAACACCACCATACAGAAATGTAACAAATGGCCCGACCAGCCAGCCAAGCGTCATGATGAGGAAAGCTTTCTTTCTGCTGAACGATGTTTTGTACCACACCGGCTTCCAAACCGCAACAAGTCGTTCTATGGTGATGAAAACTAAATTCAGACTGCTGTTCATAAATGTAGCCCACAGAGGTGCACGGGTGAGCCAAACGCGACAATAGATTTCATCAAACGTGCCCGACAGATTTCGACCATTGTCTTCAAATATGGTGACAAGGATGAGGAACAAGCCAGCCAGTCCGTCAACAATACTCTGGTTGATGATGAAGGTATTCGTGACGACTTTCCTCATCGACGTCGTACTGAATATGATGAAAATGACGAGTGAGTTTCCAACTAACCCAACAAGTCCTATAGCTATGTAAACGATCTTGAGATAGAATTGGGCAGTGATCGCGTTATTTTCAACATTGGCGGCTGTTACTGTGTCGAGTTGAGTGGTATCCATGTCTATTTTAAACTGACCGCTAGCACTTGCCCAAAATCAACTGCTGGGAATGGTTATCTGACTATAAGGTAGTCAAAGCTATGTTTCTACTAGTAGAAATGAAGACCTAACTGCGTACTCCGCTGGTAGCGTCCTTATTATATCGCTGTTGCCAGGAGGAGTCTTGGTGCGCATCCCTTGTCTCCAATTGGATGGCACGCAGTGCCCGTTGGGGATGGGGTTTGTACCAATGAGGAGCTGCTTGGCTATAGAACAGCCGCGCGCCATGGTGTGGTGAACTGCGACAATGGCAGCGGAGACTGGGCATATCCTTAGGTGTTCATACAGGAACCTAATTTAACATATTTTTCACACCAAATATTAAGTTATTATTACCTTAGTTCATTCGACATATGAAGCCCGTCAACCGGCTAAGGTGGTATCCCTTTGTTGATATATCCTCATCGTGAACCCTACCTGGTTAATGTCAGCATTTATTACCGCCAACAATGGATAGGTAATCACCTCAGTCTATTCTAGTGTTACCATTTCGACAGCTCGAGAAAACAAGCAAGTCTGGCTTGCCTTGTTTTCAGGAGTTTGTACTATATGTAATCACACAAAAAATTGCTATGCCAACTTATAGTGATTGCCGAATCTCATAGCACCAGCTTGTTAACTTGATTAGCGAATATGACTTCTGCACAGAGACATCCAGCATTAAAAAAGTGTACCAAGTTATGGCAGAGCAGTAAAATAATCTAATTAATTGATTTCATTTTTCAGTTTGAAAATATTATCTTAAGAAACCGTATATTTGAGAATATTTCAATACGTATTTTTTTCGCAATACTAATTTACAAATCGTAGGGATTTGATGTATTTATTCATGGATATGCTTTTCATGGTCCACATTTGAATCCTACGTTTCTCGGAAATGGAAATGGAATTGGATTCTCTTTATAATATATCTACATTCACGCTTCGTGACAGGAGATTAATTAGTGGTTCGCTCACAAGGGATGTGTATAGCTGCTGGGGTGCAGCGTGAGGGGAAACCATTGCAGTAGGATTATAAGATTGAATGATGCAAGAAGTCCATTTAAAAAGAAACCTCAATTTTGCCACCAATGCCTACCCTTGTCTTTGCAAAAAAACATGGATACATATAAAACTTCACAAGTTTTCTGCGTCTTTGATTTCACACATCATAAACTACAAATATTGATATTGATTGAAAATAGAGGATTACAAAACGTTCGTGGGGAGTTGATTACATCCTTATACCAGGGAGGCGAGAAAAGTGATGAAGGGGTGCACGCGATTATGCAATGTGGCGTGGACGCGTTTTTACTGTTATAAATAATGCAGTGATAATACCGCTACTATCTAAACACTCGAGTTAAATTTGGCAGCAAATATCGATACGCTGTCGACCGTGAAGTCCGCATGTCATTAAAGATGGCATACACATGCTCTGATAAATAATTCACACAAGTCTTAAACGCTATTAGCAGTGGCGAAAGTGCGATCATCATGGCGTCGATGTATTGTTGGTTACGCTGCAGCTTGAGCTGCAGCTTATGCGATGTTGCCGAAGCACGCTGTTGCACGTAGTACAACATAAAGTTAACATATGCATACGCTTTTAACCTTGAGTTTCATGTTGAGTTCCTCAGAGATAACTATGATTACCGCTCGTGGACATCAACCCTTGTAGTTAATCATCCTCTAGACTCAAACCAGCTACATCCTGGCTCAATTAAACAGCATCAAGTAGAAAGAAGCCGATAGCATCAAGAAATTAACGAGGGTAAAATTCGTCAGATCATATCAGTTAAGCATCATACAAATAATACCCTTCACCAAACATTTATAGTTTGTCAACAGCATGTGGTGATACAGAGATGTACTGCTTAAAAAGGTGATGAATTGGACTGTAACTTATTGCAACTACCCATGGTAAACTTCCGCATTGCCGATGAGTGTTTGTAAAAATAACCTTGCTGCTTTCATTACGGCATTAGTTCATGTTAGCAAAGCATATAAACAATGTGTACTAATCCACTTCGATCAAAATCACATGCTTATGATTGCAACTGATAAATGGTATTAGCCGAGACGTCGCACGTGTGATATTATTTCCTTTAAACACATGTCCCAAAAAATGCTGCCTTGGATGCATGTATATCTGATAGCTGAGAATATTGTTATATTATCTGGTTGGGTTAATCGTGTTCAACAGACATGATATGCAAATTTTTGGCTTCGTCAGATCTAAATTGGATCTGGTATGTTACAAAAAAGGCAAAAGATATGAGTGATTGCCTAATTATAAAAATGTTAACGCGCATTATCAACACATGGTCATTAAAAAGGCTCTAGTAAACGGGATTAGCTGTGCAAATTGTATATACTGCATGATGTCTATTAACTTATATAGATTCTCTCTTGTGAATATATCGTAAAATGCTATTTTCACAGTAAGAAAGGTGTTCTGGATTAACTTAGTCGAATTTCATGTTTTGACAGTGGCCACATATTCATTTTTTATTGGACGGGGTTTGAAGCAATGGTGATACATGGACCCTGGCATCTGAGCAATTTACAGGTATTGATCACTAACTTACAATTACCGTCTCTGGGCTACTTTAATTGCCATCATTGCCAAAATTGTTAAACGCGTTTGTAGATTTTCAAAAATTAGAAGAAATTTTTAAATAGGGTCGTTTATTGTTAAATAAACATCTCAGCTCTTAAGATGACACTACACAGCTGGAGCAAATATCATAAATGCAAGGTTTTAAAAGTTAATTCCAATTTTCCCTCGGACTACGCAAATGGTACCATGCTGCTACGCCGATAACTACATTCTTAATATAGAACCTTGTTGCTTTTGTCGCGTATTGAACGAAGCATGAACTACTCATGCTTAGCTGTGTTGAAAACAGTTCAGACCGACTAACGAATAATGTTTTCAACACATTAAACACCCACAAACCCTCACACCGAATCCACACCTTCCTCTCCACACCCACGCACACACACACACACACACACACACACACACACACACACACACACACACACACACACACACACACACACACACACACACACACACACACACACACACAAACACACACACACACACACACACACACACACACACAAAAATATTCTTGTTTAAATTGGCATTATTCACAAAATGCACAGAAGCAAAAGTTTCTTAAAGCAATGAACTTTCATGAGAGGGCAATGGCCATACTGCATAATAACGAACGTAAATCCTTCAAGAAGCATTAGAAGACCAGACAATTCGTCACAATATCTTGTCGGTTCAGTCAGCGCACATATACTGTTTTATACTTCCGATATTCTAATCAAGATGAAGTGAATAATGCACAGATGAGCAACCAGCGGAAACGAGCCCGCTTTCTTCTAGCGATCGCCAAGCCTCAAGTAAAATGCTTACCAAATGGAGATAAAAATACTGTCAGGTCCTAAGTGATTTTGACTATCCCATCCATGTAAAGCATGAATAAATTCGCCCTAATTGTCTGTCCATTACAAAGCATGTAGTAAATGAGTATGTAGGGCATGCAAAGCTTACATCGGAGTGTGAGCATGGGCGACTTCCGGCCGGAAATAGGTAACGGAAAGGTGAGTATCAGAATTAATTACAAATTAAATAAAAAATCATCTCGAAATGCTGTCATAACGTTATCACGTCATAATAAGGGGTCATTTGATTAAAGGATTCAATCAGGTAATAGCCATTGCCATCTTATTGGAAAAGACAATAAAATATATAATATTACATTTGTTAAACTGTTTGGCTCTTACCATCAAAGCATGCATCAAGTCTGATATCGTTTTCACAGGTGATGGTTCTTACTTGAGGCATCCATCGTCCGTTCGCTCCCGAGAAGGCTAGTTAATTTCACAAACGATTGAAGCTAAGGCCATGTGAGTTCGGCTCCAAGAGGAGACAAACCCTGTTGCTAAGGCTGATATAGTAACATAAACTTTTGGTGGGATGTAAAAAGACAAGGGTGCTATTTTGACGTTTATGCAAGAAACCATAAGAAGTGTTCTATGTGCCATAATGGTAACCCGCAGATAATTTAATCATGAAATGCTGTTGTTTTAGTATAATATAAATATAGATGTAAGAGTTGATTCATTATATCAAGATATATAACGGGTTTTTTTTGGTTGGGGGTAGGGGAGGGGGGGGGTTAGGGGCGGGGGGGGTGTTGGGGTGTTGTCACCAAGTATTAACAGTTAAATCTACTTTGATGACCAGTGACATCAGGAAAACCAGTTACAAACATACATCTGCAAACAATATGATTCTGAGAAAACCAACAAAAAGATTTATGTCACTGCTAGCAAAAGAAACGTTTTTGCACAAAAAACTATAGCGACCATTTTGGCCAACTGTTGTTTTCACTTTACACTTCTCCTTCAGGGCATGGAAATAACAAACAATGAATTATGTATAAATCATAGATAACAGGAAAATATGAAACACCCTAAGGTGGTCGAGGTCAGACAAAATTACTCAATCCAAAGACTAGATGAAGCCTTTCCAGAGGAAAGAAATTTCCTACCATCTATCTCATCCCGTTACGATGAAGGCGAGAAGGGTCTATTTGTGCGAGTTCCTTGATGGCCCTTTTTACAAAGCACACTGTCTGTACTTTCCAAACGGTGCCACACCCTGAATTTACAACGGAGGATGGCCATTGCCATTAACTTAAACAATTTGCCAAAACATATCACTGACTCATCGATATTTCTGCAATTAGTCTTATATTTCACCAGTTTTGAACAAATGTACAAGGTACGTTTAAGGTGCCGTTTGGATAGCTATTCATGGTCCTATCGTGATACTGCCATGACCGCTAATGGCATGTAATTTGAGAGATTAATTCATTCAAAATTAGCATTGTATACCAACCATCGTTATTTGACAATGTTACAGCTTCTGGCAACAGGAAATAACATCGGGAGCGTCACGCGGGACAGCAAAGTCTGACGACAGTAAAAACATTCAAATGGATTCTGGCAAAATATATCCGATAACACGCTCCAGGCATCAAGCATATGCGGTCTAATTATCTACTTTTCTTCACAAGCAGCCACATCACTTGCAATGCTGCACGGTACTATTTACGTCGTTTCATTTGGAAATATGCTGCCGTCATAGTTGTAAAGCAATCACCCAAAAACTATAAGCCTTTTAGCTCCAGCTTTACTTAAAAAGACACGAGCGGAAAAAAATATTTTCATCAAACAATCCGGGCTCATAAAAGGTGTTTTTGTCATAATTATGATACAAAAACACGGAGAGGTAATTGCAGAACGCATGAAAGTTTCATACTTATACGCAATAAATGCATCCAAAGATAGATTACGGGTGGGCGAGAGTTTATTCAATGTAGCTGCATGTTATAAATCATATAATTTACTTGATAGATAGTGCCTGAGTCAACATTTACCTGTTTACTGTGCTGCGCAATTGTCATGGAAAATCTTATTGAGGTATCATTATATCATGGGTATCAATATATGTAATCAAATAGGTATAATCTATCCCAAGTACATTTTTCTTGGTCGTTATCTCGTTCTGTAAGTTGATATTCCTTTGCAATATAGTAGCAAATTTTCGAAAACATACTTACTTCGCGACAGCAAGAGCAGAATTTCATCAAATGCTTAATCATCATAGATGGTTCAAAATGATAGTCATCAACAGCACAAGTACTATTAACAGTTTATGTTTGATTATGTTTAATGAGGCTAAACAGATCGCGGATGATTATACTCAGTAGGGGCTGATTGAGTGAACATCAGATTGTAAATAACTTGTCTGCAAATAGTACCTGCTAGTTTGGTAATGATTGTTACCATAGCAACAGGCGTCAGTTTGACTCGCTTAATGACTGCCTGGAGGGCCACCACCCAATGTTTGCAAAAGTAGTAACGTTTCTATTGATTACTAATGTGTCAAGGTACATAAAAGGGGATATTACGTTATGGTTGACCCTAACGCATGTTAATTGCAATGTATGAATGAACACACCATGCAAATTCTGAATTACTTCAAATGCATACATACATACATACATACATACATACATACATACATACATACATACATACATACATACATACATACATACATACATACATACATACATACATACATACATACATACATACAGACATACATACATCCATCCATACATACATACATACATACATACATACATACATACATACATACATACATCCACATACATACATACATACATACATACACATACATACATACATACATACATACATACATACACATACATACATACATACATATACATACATATACATACATACATACATACATACATACATACATACATACATCCATCCACATACATACATACATACATACATACATACATACATACATACATACATACATACATACATACATACATACATACATACATACATACATACATACATACATACATACATACATACATACATACATACATACATACATACATACATACATACATACATACATACATACATACATACATACATACATACATACATACATACATACATACATACATACTCTATGGCGTCACTTTGGATAAAACCATTGCTCGTGGTGGTTTGATGCACAGGATTAATATCTGGATGACGTGTGTAATCTTGATTTCAATCCAATTGTATCATCCCAACTGAGGTGATACAGTGATGTCTCGTTTGCCTTCTTGATAAGGGATCGTGGCAATAATTGGTTGGCCTTGGTTTTGATTTTTCTAACAATTAGCTCTGCGGTTGAAATACCGCAGCGCCTGTTGCTAATATTTTCTCTTTCTAGCATGAACAGTTCTTGAACAGTCTGCTTCACATAAGTATCATTCTTTCACGCATGCCGATTCACTGCAAGAATGTACCAACGTTTAACAGGTCGCTTGGAATTGGATTTGGTAGCATTTTTCCGCAACGGGTTTGTCACTGAATTCGACTTAAGATTCTGAATTTCAAAGCATTAGTGACAACCCAATTAAGTTATTCAGGAGCATATTAGCTACTATGAATATTATGTGCGGATGTGTGGCAAATAAAACGTCAATAATCCAACGAATTGAGGAACCTTTCATCTTCGCTCACGAATTTATTACTTTTTATAACTATTCAGAAAAAGAATCAAAGAGTCTTTTGTCCGTAAGCCGTTCCCCCTGATGAGGATATGGCAGCACATTTAGCTCAGAGCCGGATTTCTTTACAAAGATTGAGTCTTTTCTGATAATAGTGTCAAGCATTAGCCATGCAAATAATTGTCAACAGAGGCTTTCACGTAACCAATGAAAGCTAAAATGGCTAATATTAGCGCCACATATATATGATTATGTTCGGTGTGCTCTGTGCAGCTCAGTGCTCATCTTTCGTTTCGGGTTTATCATTTGTCGTCAAAGAGCACAAACGATGGATAAAACAACCAATCTTATCAATGAGATGACTCACATTAAAAGTATAAGGCTCAGTGTGACATGTCTAAATGTTTAGTACATGTGTCTTAGCCAGTGACTTAATTAATGTCAAAGCCGTCGAATCATCTATCACGCCATACAGGTCCTCGTTAGCTCCTTGTTATTTGGCTCTGGTATTTTTATCAAGTCGTTGTGTTGCTCGTTTACTGCTTTGGGGATGATTATCCTTGCAATAATGATATAGATGGCAATCGTTTCTGGGTAATTGTATGGGTAATGATATTATTGGGGTTTAACGTCGCTTTCAACAACGAGGTGACATGCGCCGGTGATGGATGAGGATGATTGTGTTTGAGCCCCCTCCCCCGGATCGGGTGCATCCCCTTTCAGAGTTGCCCAGACCGCTATTTAACGTGATTATTCGAGTCACAGGGAACCAGTCACTTTTCACACCTTGGTATCGAACCCACAACTTGTGTGTCGAAAGGCGACGCACCGTCCGCGAAGGTGCTAATGTTAATGTCTATAATGATGAAAGGGACACAGTTGTGTGTCGAAATGATGATGATCTGCGAGGTGATAATGATGATGTGATGATGATGAAAGGGACATGATGATGATGATGATGATGATGTTAATGAAGCAATGAATTGCTTTTTGGTGGCAGCTCGGCTAAATATAGAATCAAGGACAACTCCGTTTCAAGACGGGCGAATAACTGACACGACTTCTGTTTCCTTTAACCTCCCGCTTAATTATATTGTCTCCAGGTGCCAACAGCACTTTCTATGTAAGTTAACTGCGTTATATCGTCAAGGTTATAGCGAGCGACATTTACACGCTTCAATAATTCACAAGCAAGATGTGACAGGCCTTCAAACCCTGAACAATATAATGAACGGGTTAAAATGTGGCGCCAAAGCACAAGGAAAGATTAAATTAGTAAATGGATCAGGTTCCTGGGAATGCTTTCATTTGTCTGCTGTATGAATTCATAGTGACCTTAAAAGCATACCAGCTCGAGTTTTGCCAGAGGCCCTGTTTCCTACCAGACCCATTGAAGTTCATTATTACCATGGTTCATTAGCGCTGCCCGCTCTACTGTTATAATCTCGCCTAATGTATGAGCTACAGTTGATAATGGTTGCATATGGAAAAATGCTATACTTCAACGTTTAGCAATCGGATTTCATTTTAGAAATGACACTGGTAAGTATAAATATGTTTGTACATAGTTGACATCCTCATTTAGTATTAGAATGATCCCTATTCTCACAGTTACATATGATGTGATGGAGCTTAATGGTCAATAAAGAGCTAATCGAGACCTGTGTATTGTTATCAGTAAACCTAAGCTGGAATGGAAGGGTTTGAGATGTACTCACACTTTCCTGTACATCATTACAGCCAGCGGAGAAAGGCCACTTCCACAAGGATGACTGTGTATTCCTTAAAAAGGCACTGATTCTGGTGGAGTACAGAATTGCGTTGTGAGCCCTCGCTTGTTATTATCAGGAAATATATTAGATTAGTGACTTGTTGGAGGCAATATATTGCTGGTCCTTATTGCTTGCATTTGCAAGGAAATCTAATGATACCAGCATCTTGTCTTCATTAGCTTAAAACACCCTTAGCTATAAGGCAATTTGAACTTGAGTAGCACCCAAAGAATTTCTTGAAATACACTATGCAAGTGTTCATTTACTTAATGGAGTCATGTTTAGTTAATGCATTAGTTTGACAACGACAAAAAACGTTCGTCGCGCATACATGAGCAAAGTTGAAATATCTGGATTGGAACAAATATATATCGTCTGCTTGATTGATTTAGGGCTAGTCATATTTAATTGAAGGCGTTAATACAATATATTTCAATTTTATGGTACGTCATTGAATCCCACTCATGACAGAAATATCTGCAACAGAAATGGCGCATGCTTCACTTTTCATTGACTTCGTTTCGCCAACCACAGCGTGAATTCACGTGCAGTGGATCTGTGTAATCATTGGGGTTGGTGTGTGATGTTTACTGTCGTCAAGAAAGCAAGCAATTCTGATAAAAGACATTTTTCCTATGCACCAGTGATACACCAATTGCACGTAAGCAGAAAATAGAGAGGTTTCATGAATGATTGTGTAAAAGTGTTATGATTTTCGTAGCTTAATTGACAAAGATCACCATAAGTTTTAATGGGAAATGCTACAGTTCACTGCCTCGCCACCCAGCGGCCGTCGCGTAACTGCCCATCCATTGGCGGGAACCACCTTTGACGCGCTGCGCGTATTTTCGCGCCCGTGCGACCACGTCTGCGCCGCAACGAGCTGGTTTCAAAGTAATTTGTGCACACATAGTGACGAATTAATTCCGTTGAGTTTAGATCAAAGTCACACCTCATGTACGACACAATCCAAGTTCAAATATAAATGACCTACGTTCAGAAAGAAAATATACTTCCACTTGGTCTCTGGCCTGTGCTACGCAAGATCAAGATGAAACCAAAAGGATATGTCAAGGCGAGCGTGCTAGAGCAACGAAGAGCATCTGCCTCTCAGATGGTGAATCTAAATAAAACAGTTATCAGCAGTTGTGAGCATGATCTTCGATCTGATGAATGTGGTGACGATGTGTCGTGTAGTCAACTGATTGACGATCACCATGGGATAGTTTCACTCACACGGCACAACACAAAGAAACAGAAAGACTCTTAGACAGCAACGCGCCCGTCCAGAAACAGAAAATAGCAACGCGCCCATCCAGAAACAGAGAATAGCAACGCGCCTGCCCAGAAACAGAGAATAGCAACGTGCCCGTCTAGAAACAGAGAATAGCAACGCACCTGCCCAGAAACAGAGAATAGAAACACCCCCGTCCAGAAACAGAGAATAGCAACGCGCCCGTCCAGAAACAGAGAATAGCAACGTGCCCGTCCAGAAACTTGAATAGGGTGTGCCCATTTGACATCATCTATGTAAGTGAATTGTGACTTCATAACATCGGTCTGTTTGTATCATCACTCACATGATATCATCAACCTGAATCTGTCTTAGATCCAGAAGAGAAATCGATACTTGTTTTCTTTGGTAGCCAGAGGCACAAAACGATACTTTGTATTCACTTCCATATCTCGGGGATAATTAAAGAGTGAACACTGATGCAGAGCAACAAAACGTCCACGCTTATGGATTCGTATGTGTTATTTATGAAATGTAGCAAGGCAGCTTACATAACACCTTAGTAATTAAATGCATAGAGGAAAGATCTTCCCTGTTAACACAGCAATAGCATAAAATCATACAATTTCTCCATAATTTGTTTAAGAATTTTTGACATATTCTAATATCATTGGCAAAAAATGTGAGTACACATGCTGGTGCGTGGTCACCGGAAGTCGACGACGTGGTCTACGCTATAGCCCCACAGGAAACACATCTTTTCTCTGTCAAAGCGAAGAGGAAGATGATTCCAAGTGGAAAGAAAAGGAAACAGAGGATGATGCCACAAGCTGTGAACTTGGTGCTAAATCGCTGCAAGATAAAAGACCGACAAACATTGAACTAGATGTTCAGAAAATGTTAATTTTTTATAATCGGAATATAATTAGTCAATCAATTGCAAAATTAAAAAGTTTAGAGATTTAGGCTACCTGAATTATTTGACATGCTAGAATTTGTTTAACAATGCATTGTTAACAACTACATATACTCAGAAAAAGTTTACAATTACATTAAACTTTCAGAATATATAAACTGTTTTCAAATCGAATTATTATATACGGAGAAGGATTAAACTTGTGTAATTTTTACAAATATTGATGCTTTCGTAACCGCAAGTGACGTCATCGACATCCATGAAATCTTAGAATGCGACTTAAACTGTCACGGAGAACATGTGATCTAACTTTCATTACCATCGGATAGGAATTGACTGTTTTATAAGCGCTTGAAATATTCATGACAACTTTTGATGATATTTGGACTGATACCACGATTTTCCGACCTGGGGCGCTTGGGAAAACAATAATTTTTTGCCACAAGAAATATTCAGAAAAGCATTGCAATTGAATTAAGCTTCAAAATGATATATAAAATCGAACCATTATTCACGGAAATATTCGGGATTACAGAGTTTCACTTTTTCAATGACTTTGACCTTAGTTTGAGGTCAAGGTCGAAAAAAACCTCTGGGTTCTTCGCATCATTGAGACCTTTTTTTTCTTACAAACCAACAAACATACAAATCGGACTGATCGCCAAAACTTGGAGAATGCGTAAACGCCAAGTTAACAAACGCGACTGACCAAGATATCTTTGCGAATGCGAATTCGCAAAGTTAACAAGATTTATGAGATGCTGTACTGTACTATGTACTGATCCTGTCAGATTAAAATTCTGGTGAAAAACGCATTTGCATTGCAGCATTATTTACCAAATCTGTCATCAGGTCATGTGATTAATGAAACCGTTAGCATACAGGATGCGAGCCGTCTACTGAGGCAACTTACAGGATGCGTGCAGCCCGTCACCACGACTGTTTGTCGCACTGTCTGGGCGTATTGTGGCTGCCCTGCAAGCGGGGGGTACTGCGGCTGTCCTCCAGTTGGGGTGTACGCAGGTCGCGGAGGGTAGCCTTGACCTAGCAGGGGCGGATAGCCTTGACCTTGCGGGGGCGGATAGCCTTGCGCTTGCATTATTCACGGTTGTTCCAATAGTCTACATAACACATGGTACAAAAAATACAATGTACTTCACTACTAATATTGGCCTTGCGAATGAATGCTGGAAAATTAATTCAGCGGATAAAGGAAATACAGTGATAACAATTAAGACTCGTTGGTCGCCAGGCAACCGCAATCAATGATTGTCCCTTGTAACTAAGGGGTGGCAGCCGAACCTCGCCGCAGTCGGCCGCGCTTGTGAGTTATTTCCATTTTTTTCAACTTGCTCTAACTGGCATCTATGTTCAAAATACATGGACGAATGATACATCAAATGAGAGAAAATGTATCGAATTTCAATAATATTGCCTCACTTCACGCATTTTACTCCGTTAAAAAATGTGTAATACTAATGCAACAAGAAAGTCATCGAGTCTCACCCTCTGCTTCTCTCTCTTGATAAAGGCAGGTCTGCTTTTCTCTGGCTGGGGTGGGAGGGGTTCACTTGCCTCACCATCCTTTCTTGCTTGCTTGACAGCAGAGGCCTTCGCAAAAAGAGTAGGCACAGCATCTTGCTTCAAAACCGCTTACATCGTGGTATCCAACCAAGCTTTACTCTAAGTTTCCGTGCCTGCTCAAAACATTCCTGGGTGAAATGAACCGAGCACACAATCGGGTACTTGCTCGGGCCCGGCCATTTGTCTCGCGATCGTAGTACCTGGCCAGTCCATTGTTTTTTCAAATCGTCCTCTCCAGCAAACTTGAACAAGCTCACGCCGTCCCGACTGGTACGCGAGCAGCCCCCAACACAACAATTAACCATCGTGTTCAGTCGGTCACAAGATGGCTGAAAACGATCAAAAATCCAAAAAAGAGAGACGAACTCCGACAATGTAAACAACAGGGAACTCCCTGCGTCTCTGAGAACGGGCTCACTTTAATGACGTCACACGCCTGGTCTGACCTAAATAATGGCTGCCGCAACGCTTTGTCGAGCGCGCTAATTTGAACTGACATTTTAACAAATTTTGGCCTTAACTGATCAGATACGACGATTACTGGACCGGTTTGCGTTTATTGATCACATTATGAATTGATTTCATCGAAGTACCTATAACCGAGCGATAGGCAATTTTAGGTTTACAAGGTGCGGTTGCCAAGGGGCTTGTTGGACTGGGACCCCTCGTTCAGCTGTGCATGTTGATCATCGGATATGGGCGAGGTACCCTAATGATTCGCACTGCGGTGCATGCCGATGTTATTGCGTCCCTCACCTGAGCGTGTACAACGATAAATAAATATATAAATATATAAATATATATCATCTTCTCCTGATATATCTGCATGATAC
>CM067352.1:41237067-41254567 GCA_034190875.2 Urechis unicinctus
TTACCCTATCCAAACGCAACCACCGTATGCCACGCCCGAGACGCCACGCTCTGGTCGCTTGTGACGGGCGAGCTGGGGCTATTTTAGGCATGGTGCTGCGGCAATGAGAGTAGTTTAGCTGTTTAGGGCGACAACATAGCTTGTCAAAATAATGGAAATTTATATTGATGATGTTTATACTTAACGTTATTGTACATAAGTGGATCACACGCAAGTCCGGTATTAATCTTAAAACTAGGGTATGAGTTGGTTTGGGTACGAGTTGACCCTAACTCAGTCTACATTCATTATCTTCAAAATCGCTCAAATGCCATATGACTACAACAATAACATTCCATTATTCGATCCATATATCAACTTATGTAAGTTCCTTGTGCCTCGCTTTGTACATGAGTACGAGAGTTCGAAGAAGAATAGAAAATTTTGAACGACGATGCCGGTATGACACTTTGGTCTCAGATCAATTGTTTTCTTTATACCGGAAGTGAAAACAGGCGAATCTCTCTTCGCAGCAGCTAAATTTTATCTAGGTCAGCCCGGCGAGGTGAACGCGGGAGACTCGCAATTGTTAGCGATGCCGCCGCCTTATGACATGAAACCGCTATATTGGCCGGCTTGTGCGGCAGAAGGAACATGGAGTAAGGCTGTTGATGCTATGGCCAGGCGAAGTTGTATGTTTAGAAAAGGGGTTGATTTATAGGTTAAGCTATTAAAAATAGAGAAATCTGAGGGCAATACCCAGCTTTCCTGATCATGAAATATTCATGGTATTTCAAGAGAAATCCAGGACATTTCCTGAACAAATGTACTGAATATTCTTCATAATGCATCTAAGTATTCAGGGATATTCGTGCACTACCATGAACGTTAAATGGCAACTTTTACTACTGAATACTGATGAATATTCATGGTAAACCACGATATGAATAGTCATGCTTAATCATGTTGCACCACAATACCCAATTCATGATTTTTCTGTAATGTTCATCGATAATGGTCACACGGGAAACCTTGAGTATTCGTGATTTACCATGAACGCCAAATGGCCACTTTTACAACTGAATATTAATGAATATTCATGGCAAACCACACCATGAATAATTATGCGTATTCATGTTGTCCCACAAGATTTAATTCATGAATTATCAGTAATGTTCATTGATAATGGTCATACAGGCAGTCTACCACGAACGTTAAATGGTATCCTTATATCTCTTAACGTTTACGAATATTCATGGCTTTAGCTACAGTTATCAGTGCTTTTGCAATAATGGCTAGCTCCGCCTTAAGCACAATAGAAGCCAAAGCAAGCATTTGAATTACACATTTTAGCTATACTGTAGTAGCTATAGCAGGGGCTTATCGTAAAAAATACATCGTGATTTACGGCCCGATGAAGAATGCCATGTACATCACTTAGATGTATCATTACATTAGATGGAATCCTCTTCAGCATATATATAGTTTGTAACATTGCATAAACGGCATATGTGAGTAACCGCTAACGGGCGTCAGAGGAGCTTCACACGTGACACCTAATGTGTCTTGGCTATAGTAATTGCCAAATGCTCTTACATTTTACTAATGGTACATTCCACCAGGATACATATAACAACAAAGAAAAATCTTGTATTTTTAGCATCCATTATATACCAGTGCCGACAATCCTTAATTAGTGGATTCATGGCACGATCTACCCAGCAAGAGCACCTGGTCTTTCTTAATATATATATAGATATATATATATATATATATATATATATATATATATATATATATATATATATATATATATATATATATAGATATATATATATATATATATATATATATATATATATATATATATATATATATATATATATATATATACATATATATATATATATATATATATATATATATATATATATATCTATATATATATATATATAGATATATACATATATATATATATATATATATATATATTACCTGGCATTTCATATTTACGCGAAGCGAGGCGACCACAAAGAAGACAAAATCGTATTCTCTGCTTTGTTGCATGTGCATTACAAACTGACACGTTATGTAACGTTAAGTATAAATGTATTTTTCAAACAAAGTGAAGGGTGGCTCACCTATATATTAATGATTAACAATTGTGTATATACTAGTTAATCATAATCAGTGCGCAACAGAACCGTTTACTTTACTTTCTGTAACTTCTACTTTTTCCCTTATTTGATTCAATGTATTTGTCTATTTGTTTTTTTATGTAGCAGACTTTGCTGTGGCAAGTTTATGGTTATTCCTCACATTGCATTTTGCGCCCTTTATATTTATAAATGACTAGATGTTGTTGATATGATGGGTTAGCATTAACCGCATGTCTTACGCGCGTAATGTGTCACACAGCTCTAATGTGCGTTGTGATGCAAACACGGCTGTAATATCAGCGATTGATAATTTAAGAGAATACTATGATATCGTATATTACCAGTGAACACATATAACAAGCACGGGCATTAAGTGCTGCAAATTAATTGAATCGTGGCAAAGGTAAATGCTGGGAAATTGGTAACATTCTCATTTGCTTTAAAGCAAGCAACACTTCATGGCACAGTATTGGAACTCTGGGATTCACTGTCTCTTGTTTTGGTCCTTATTTCAGTATGTAGGTATTCCAGCGGGGATAATGGATTATCAATGTTTGTGCTTGATATAATTGCACTCGCTTTTTGACCCTTCAATTTGACATACGTTTCGTAACATAATAATACATCACCAACTTGTGTCGTCATTTTTCTGTTGTTAAAGGCGAGTAACGCAACATTGCTAACATGACGGATGAACGTAGCAGACCCATTACAACCGAATAATGTATATTTGTTATTCGGACAGTGAGGTTGTGATTGGAATAGAAGCGAACCATCGGTATTTAGCATGATAAATCATCGTATTGCATGTTAAATGCGGCGCAACAGCAGCAATTGATAGGCATAGTGAGCATCTTGGCTCCTAGCTGCGACTAGGCTTACAAACCCACATGGCTTTCGTAATACTTTTTTAAAGAGGTAATACACGCAAAACTAATCCTTTCAGTAATGATTAACATCGTGCCAGATAAACTGGCAAAATGATCACATAAACCACACAGGTATAGCTTGACAATTACATATCCCATGTTATTATACAGGCTACAAAATAAATAATATATCAAAACAGCAGGCACTGGCATTTCATATTTACGCGAAGCGAGGCGACCACAAAAGAAGACAAAATCGTATTCTCTGCTTTGTTGCATGTGCATTACAAACTGACACGTTATGTAACGTTAAGTATAAATGTATTTTTCAAACAAAGTGAAGGGTGGCTCACCTATATATTAATGATTAACAATTGTGTATATACTAGTTAATCATAATCAGTGCGCAACAGAACCGTTACTTCTGTAACTTCTACTTTTTCCCTTATTTGATTCAATGTATTTGTCTATTTGTTTTTTATGTAGCAGACTTTGCTGTGGCAAGTTTATGGTTATTCCTCACATTGCATTTTGCGCCCTTTATATTTATAAATGACTAGATGTTGTTGATATGATGGGTTAGCATTAACCGCATGTCTTACGCGCGTAATGTGTCACACAGCTCTAATGTGCGTTGTGATGCAAACACGGCTGTAATATCAGCGATTGATAATTTAAGAGAATACTATGATATCGTATATTACCAGTGAACACATATAACAAGCACGGGCATTAAGTGCTGCAAATTAATTGAATCGTGGCAAAGGTAAATGCTGGGAAATTGGTAACATTCTCATTTGCTTTAAAGCAAGCAACACTTCATGGCACAGTATTGGAACTCTGGGATTCACTGTCTCTTGTTTGGTCCTTATTTCAGTATGTAGGTATTCCAGCGGGGATAATGGATTATCAATGTTTGTGCTTGATATAATTGCACTCGCTTTTTGACCCTTCAATTTGACATACGTTTCGTAACATAATAATACATCACCAACTTGTGTCGTCATTTTTCTGTTGTTAAAGGCGAGTAACGCAACATTGCTAACATGACGGATGAACGTAGCAGACCCATTACAACCGAATAATGTATATTTGTTATTCGGACAGTGAGGTTGTGATTGGAATAGAAGCGAACCATCGGTATTTAGCATGATAAATCATCGTATTGCATGTTAAATGCGGCGCAACAGCAGCAATTGATAGGCATAGTGAGCATCTTGGCTCCTAGCTGCGACTAGGCTTACAAACCCACATGGCTTTCGTAATACTTTTTTAAAGAGGTAATACACGCAAAACTAATCCTTTCAGTAATGATTAACATCGTGCCAGATAAACTGGCAAAATGATCACATAAACCACACAGGTATAGCTTGACAATTACATATCCCATGTTATTATACAGGCTACAAAATAAATAATATATCAAAACAGCAGGCACAATTAAGCGGATGGGACTATATATATATATATATATATATATATATATATATATATATATATATATATAGATATATATATATCTATATATATATATATATATGTATATAAATGTATATACATATATATATATATATATAAATATATATATATATATAAAACATATGAAAGTATGCATGCATGTATGAACGGATATACGTATGTAGGCATGTATGTAAGTGCGTATATATGTATGTATAAATGTATGTATGTAGGCATGTATGTGTGTAATTTTGTGTATATATGTTTGTATGTATATATGTATGTATGTATGTGTATGTATGTATATATGTATGTATGTATGTATGTATGTATGTATGTATGTATGTATGTATGTATGTATGTATGTATGTATGTATGTATGTATGTATGTATGTATGCATGTATGTATGTATGTATGTATGAATGTTGATATGTATGCATGTATGTATATGTGTATGTACGTATGTATGTACATATGTTGGTATGTATGTGCGTATGTACGTTTTTAAGTATGTTTGTATGTGTGTATGCATGAATGTACGTATATTGGTATGCATGCCCTCTAGTATATATGTATAATTGTATGTATTATTGTATGTATGTATGTATGTATGCATGTATGTATGTATGTATGTATGTATGTATGTATGTATGTATGTATGCATGTATGTATGCATGTATGTGAATATGTATGTATGTATGTATGTATGTATGTATGTATGTATGTATGTATGTATGTATGTATGTATGTATGTATGTATGTATGTATGTATGTATGTATGTATGTATGTATGTATGTATGTATGTATGTATGTATGTATGTATGTATGTATGCATGTATGTATGTATGTATGTATGTATGTATGCATATATAAAAGGATAAATATAATGCAAACAAACACAATCGGCTTTCTTTATGGCCTTAATACTATGACAAAATTCGGATCTTAATGAATTTTCTCTTGTGTATTTCATCTTTAAGAAGTAATCTGTGTTTTTGTTTGCTGAATATCGGATCTCAATTAGGATAATATCGGGCATATGAATTATTTAACACGACGATAAACGAATTGCTAAAAAAAGTTACATAGACGGTTATGCGAATTATATATCGTTTGCTTAATATATCCCAAAATGTAAATCACATACATGCTGGATAAATCTCTTCTTCATGTATTCTGATAGGTATGATTCAATAAGAATTTATATAACAAATGCTTTTGGGCAAGTGGGGATAATATTGTGATGTATATAACATAGCATCCTGAGTTTCAAAACCTCGTACATGTTAAATAACTTTCCTCCATGAATGGAAGCAGCAACATAAAAAAACTGCACCCCCTCACCCCCTGTCTCTAAATTCAACATTGTGAGCATTTCTGAATGACATAGCACATATTATTTTATGAAGCCACATTATCTTTCATTATCTGGATTTAAAGTTTTGCATTGTGGTTCAGTGCCTAGTTATCTTCCCGTGCGCGGTAGAATAGTAAAATGAAATCTCCAAGTGTTGCAATGCTTACTGAACTGATGATCTGCACACAGATAACAATAATGATTAAAAAGACGTTAGTAATCTTTACACTACATTCACACCGGATTGTCGTGCTTTACCTGAGTCACAGCTTCGTTAACTTGAATGAGCTGCTACAGCTCCAAACGAGGAGACGATCCCGATAAACGCAACCAAAATGAGTAGGGACACATCAGCCATCAATCGTGTGTGTGAAACGCGCTCAGTTGGATTCTCGTTTGGTTCTGAAGACAATACGCTTGCAAATGGATACCTTGTGAGGTTTTAATTACCCTATACATTTAGCACCACACCCGACAACATTGATTTCATAAATAATCGCAGAACAGTTACATTACTAGAACGCTCGTCCTTGGCCGTATATTGTTGTTTGATTATTCGGTGCAAGAGGCCAAATACGCAAACATTGTGAACAACGATGAAACTTATAGGCAGCAAATGGCCGTAGTACAGACTGCCTCCACTAAGCCCGCACCTGAAACAGTGGATCTAACTAATCTATTAGAATGATAATGATAAGATTAGACTCCGTTTTAATAAGAATTAAATAGCGATGGTGATAATCACCATCATCTGGGGATACCTGAACATGCATGCTTCGTAGATGCCATCATATCCGTTCTCGTTGACAGCAAAGACAACTCCAACTATCACAGCGGGCGAACCTACAACAGGCAACAATGGAAACCAGACGACGATTCATATGGAGTGGTTTGGTCACGGGGACTTGAGACTATTCTGCAGTGTCGGTTCAGATTTCTCACCCCATGAAACGCAGGTTGCTAGAGGCATAAAATAGTCGCTCTGTGGTGGCAGCCACGTTAGTCAGGGTAAAGTAGGTGTTGTAACCGTGGACACCGATCCACATCAGGGAGACCATAACCAAATAGGAACGCATTGCGATCACAACACGGCATCCTAGATGAGACGAATACAATTGCTCGGCAAGGAACAAGGTCAGAAGAAGCGTCGTCAGCGAAATGGTTAGATGCATCAGGATGTAAACAGAGCGGTCTCGGCTTGCATTCCTGAAATGATCACATTGGCTGCTCTTATAATCTGAACGATCGACCTACAACCAGCGAACCTGTGATGGATGAGAACCAGGTAGAATGATTCCATGAAGTCACCTGAATACCGCGAATGAAAGCAGATACGCGAGGAGACAGGGGAAGGATATCCCCCTGGCGACTAGACCGCTGATGTGTAACTCCGAGGTGTAGAGAAAAACTCGCCCACGCTACATGGACACAATGTACACATGGTTTTCTATCGTGGCAAGTGTATCGCCATCGGATAAATAAACCGTGTCATATCTTCTAATTACCTTTGGTTGTATGATATTAATCGCCTCTCTCTGTTTCACTTGCTTCCATCTCTTCACATACTAATACATATAAGAGTGACATATATATATATATATATATAGATATATATAGATAGATATATATATATAGATATATATATATATATCTCTAGAGATCTATATATATATATATAGAGAGAGAGATATATATATATATATATATATATATTATATGAATGTATATATATACATATATATATATGTATATGTATACATATCTATATATATATATAAATATATATATATACATAAATAAATCTATCTATGTATATATATATATATATATATATATATATATCTATATATATATATATATTATATAGATATATATATGTATTTTAATTTAGGTCTTGTGAGCACGTACCGATGTTCATTGTACAAGAGCTATGTGCGATATGACATAATAACATCATAGCAACGGACGAATAGTTCTACCTGTTTAACACATTGACCCATGAATCCTTCTGCTCGGCATTCACATAGGACAAGGCTGTCAGTTTGTCGGGTTCGATTACAGATTCCTTCATTATCTGCGTAGAGAACTTGACCTTGTCGTGGTGCCACAGATCACCATTAAGGGTTTAAATCAAAATATCGTAAACAAACCACTGAATCAATTAGAGAGTACATACGCCCCCTGACACAGGACGAGGAGGCTCTCGACTCCCAATAGAAAGGTGATGACATCAGAAACATCACATAGTATAGTACCACAACACCGTTATCCAGAATTTCATATGTAACCTGCGTGGGTAAATATTCGGAAATTACATTTTACACGAGGAAATAAAGATACAGGGATACCAAACGGAGGGACAATGGCAGCTAGTAATGATCCGCACCCTCCACCTGCGACGTCACTGTGTATCTACAGCATAGGTTGCCAATAATAAGCGAAAGAGAGAGCGAGAGAGAGAGAGAGAGAGAGAGAGAGAGAGAGAGAGAGAGAGATAAAAAGAGAGATAAAGAGAGAGAGATAAAGAGAGAGAGATAAAGAGAGAGATAAAGAGAGAGAGATAGAGGGAGAGATAAAGAGAGAGAGATAGAGGGAGGGAGAGAGAGAGAAATAGAGAAAGAGAGAGGGAGAAAGAGAGTGGCGAGAGAGATTGGGAAGGATGAGAGAGAGCGATAAACTGGGAGGGGTGAGTGAGGGCGAGAGAAAATGTGTGCAAGTAAGATGGCAAGTTATTTGAACGCAATTGAATTCACCATTTAGCATACCCATCCATCCACCAATCACAGACGTGCCATTGCTAAATGTGTATGTGTTTCTCACAACAGGTTGATAAAGTGGTGCTGATGGAGGCGGGTCACTCTTGACAAAAAGCAAGCCTTTAGTTGCGAAATCAAACAGTGGTAACATCAGTCCGATAGGCTCATCTATGTTGTGTTTGATGTCCAAATCAAAAGCATTCCGTATACCATCTGGGATAGATGTCACGTGGGGTTCTGCGATGTTACCTGCTGGTAAACCTATAGGCAAGGTAACGCCACTGGGGTCGATAAGTGGTATTAGAAGTGATGGTATATCGAAGAACAGAAATGCCTGTACACACATATGTGCCATTCATTAAATATTTGATGAACTCTCTGTAAAAGTGACATGGGATTTCACAATATGTTTTTTTTAAGTGCTGGGATGGTAAATATGATGACAATAAATTGCAATGTGGCGCCTGAATCTTGTGAGGCTGTAATCTCCACGTGATGGTTGTCTCTCGCAAGGAACAACTTGGTCTGACCCGGTGTCATCCATCGTACAACCAAGACAATCCTACCAAGCCGTGATGAGATTCGTACCTCATCTGTGTCATTTTGTGGGATGATTAGTTTCGTAGCAGCAACGAAACTATTGAGAACGCTGAAAAGTAAATTGATTATATATTTGATGGAAGCTAAAGTTAATGCGCAATTGTTGGAGATAATATACTGGTGAATTTACAACGATTTAAATTGTAAATGCATTGGCTATGCAATTTACAAATTTCACACATCAGCTGGGCAGCATTGCAAAGTTGAATAAATTTTTGGCACCATGCATGCAACTTGATGCTACTAGGAAACGAAGAATACCTTCAGGCAAGATGATGTTTAATTCGTTTAACACTAAAGGAAAATGTTTGAAGTCACCATCATCATATCTGAACATGCATAGTGTGCAATATTTCAACTTACTGTGGTAACGTTTCTACGAGGACTTCCAAAAACATGGTGTCTAATATCTCATTGATTTTCATCACAACATCAAGTAAATCCACAAGCTCCTGTAGAGCCAAACGAGTTTCTGTTGACCATGGTAACCTGCTTACAATGGTCATCCTCTCAAGAATGACGTCATATATCCACTGCAACTCGTTGCCGTGCAGTCTGACCGGCGCATCGGGGTACTTGCCAGCTATGAAGTTCAACTGCTGAATATCTCTTCTAAGCATTGCTTCCTATTAGCAAGTCAGTATATCGTAGATAATTCGCTGGACATAACATCGTGATAAAATTTAACGTTATGGTTGTGATAACACAACGCCTGTCTGATCTGTTTAATAATGTCGAGAATACCAATTTCATACCGAAACATCATTCGCCATATGGGTGTCATATAGTAATATGATTTTCTCTTGCAAAGGCGGACTGTCCGATCTCATATGGAGGACTCCAGAAGGCCTGAAGTGTTTCGTCGACAACGCATTCTAAATAAGCGTAAAGTGGATGGTCTAATGAATAGGGGCATCGTACAATAACTCTGGTCCCAGCAAGAGCCTTGGGCTAGACCGAACTCTGGGTCATATAATTCTCCTCCAGAACACGTCCGCTCTGCAACAAAGCACGGCATGATATCCCTTATTGCGTCCACATCGTCGCATCTACCCTGTTTTGCCCTAAAATAAACTGGGCTGAAACGTTGTCACAAGTACAACGTGTTCAACATGTTGACAGCCAAATTCCTGATATTTTTTGAAAAATATCAATTTTTATACAGAAATGCGTCTGCAGAATCTCAAAGTTTTATTATTTGAAGCACATGGTCGCAACACTAACGGTTATTCTGACGTCACTGATAGTCGAAGCATCGGTGGGTGGCACTCAATATTAAGCATATCCAACCGACCGTATCAATCGGAGTCGTAAGCGGTGGCGCTATTGACCGAGCCGCCGATCCATCAGTACGTACCTCTGGCTTATAGCATACGTTTCGATTTAAACAAGGGAAATATTCTCGCTACCGCCTATGACCGTGAAATTCTCTTACTCTATCCATGCACCTTTTCCTGATCCGCCATCATATTTTTGAATGTGACGAATTTCGCGAGGTAAATGCAAAGTTATTGATCAGCATTCAAACAGTAATGCAAACAATTAATGGGACGTGACACAATCAAATCTGGACTATATCATGGTAATTCCCAAGGGTTTCATCCGCATTACGATGGCAAAGGGTTTATCGTCATGCTTGAACGAGCTTTGAAGCCTCTATGCCAGGTGGTACTGATGGACGACCCAGGGAACTCCTTTAAGGCACGATCTAAATACAGTTAGGTAATTCTCTTCACGCACTCTGCTGACACCGTCACACCCGAGAAGTCCATCATCAATAACTCAATCTATTCAAGATTATCTTTGAAAAATAAGAGCCAACAGCTCGTTATAGGCAGCGTATTATGTAAGCAGCGGCTAATTTCACCAAATGATAGAAGGATTGAAATGAACAAACGAAGCAGATGTTCTGGAACAAAGAATGCGTTCGCGCTGTATAATGAACATTTGCTCTTGAACACTTGTTTTCTAAAACAGTGATCATTTGGACAGAAATATATGTGTATCTTTTACCGTTATCACAAAGCAGAAGCTCTTCTGTTTCAATCTAATTCCATGAAGTTTGACGGGATTGCAAAGATTGATCTTATTAACATGACGTTTTAAGCGAAACCATAAACAAATGCAGACTCATAAGAGGATCATGAAACAGTTTTAATCCGACGTTATGACTAATTCGATTCGCTTGTCGCCATTACAAGATAGATGTGAGCTAGACAGCTCTGATGACAGTATGCTTAACCTGAGCAGTTCACTTGGAAGTTTTCACTGTTTGCTTTCACCGTGCTTCTCACTCCCACAGGCAACTCATTGCTTATATCTTCAAACTTGATGTCCCAGCTGAGGTCTGGGAGGCCGTAGACGATGCCAAACAGCTCGAGGAATAGACAGACCCACGTCATGGTCAGGCATAGATGACTGTAGCGCATGGCCTAGTCAGCAGCAGCAGCAGCAGCAGCTTATATATAACATGTACCAATAGAACCATCAATGACATGAAATGTGGTCAGTTAATTACAATTAAATTGATACTGAAATATTGTCAACAACGCCCAGTAAGCAGATGCTATTAAATATAAAGAATACTAGCCGATGACAAAGTCACAGGCACACCTTAGCGTCTGTAATCTTACGCGACAGTGATGACTTGACTGCGGGTATTGTTTGGCGCTATTGAGTTGACGGACAAAGACAACTAGCATTAATCAACTGCACAAATTCATCAGCGTTACTGCCCTTCACAATTAGCCAATATTTGCAACGGTGTCTATGGTCATTATGGTCAACGCATCATTCTAAATCACCACATGCCGTGTTAATCTTACACGATAACGGCCACCACAATACTTGTTATTATTGTGCATCAATCTGCCATGGATGTGGCGAATAACATCAATGATCGGATTGTAACATTTGCCCTTTTTTTATTTCACATCTAAATGTTTTGATGCAACACGCCCACGTAAACAAAATGAATGATTTCCTTAAAATAGTGTGATATTCATCGTATTAAGTGTCTACATAGGGTTCAAAAACGCCATATCATATGTATCCTATATTATATCATTACATATCACTGCTCAACTACAGCTCAACCTGTGCTAACGATAGCGATCAATGCAATTACTGCCATAATGTAACAGTGCTTAAAGTTGCAGCGCTAGCCTTTTCCATCACTATATGTGAATGCCCAGAATATCCAAGAACCCGTTGGATGGGTAACGGTGTAGCCAGTCTTAAGTGTGTGTGTCTGTGTGTCTGTGTGTATGTGTGTCTGCGTGTCAGTACGTTTTTGTGTGTTTGTGTATGTGTGTGTCTCTGTGTGAGTCTGTGTGTGAATATGTATTTGTGAGTGTGTATATGTGTAAGTGTGTGTTTGTGTGTGTATGTTTGTGATTACATACAGTTGCTTGCATGTATTGTACTTGGGAATATCTGAACAGTAGTTACCCATCTATATTGTCGTAATATTTGTCTTTAACTTGAATATGTATGTGCTTATGCCCGTATGTGGGTGTGGGCAATGAGTGAGGTAATCTTACCTTAACATAGGCCATAGAACCCCCCCCCCCCCCCGATATATCTATGAGGATTTGCTTGATTGTGTTTACTATGGTAAATGTTGACGGGATGCTGCCTCTACGGATACATCAAGTACATCATGGCGGATGTTCTGGTGTCGCTAAGTGACGAAGTACATCATAGTTAGGCTACAAGACATAACGTCTGCAGGCTGACAGCACCAGCAGCAAGCCAGCAGCCCCTGTCATGATGCACTTGTGCCTTTACTTCGCTATGTGGTGACTTGTTCTTTTTCCTTGTCCTCATCTATTAATAGACTAATAGTTCATAGGTGAAAGGCATTTTGTGATATAACATCCAAGAACCATCCTACACGAACAATTACCATTCGCAGTTTTTAAAACCTGACTGATAAAATAGCTTCCATGACTGATATGGTCACGTGAGTCAAGGCTGATACACCGCGTATTGGGTGTTGTGTGGATGATCCCTATTTGTGAACTCGCTTATTGGCAGGGATTGTGCTGGCTCTCTTCCAATCGAATAAGTCATATCGGTGTGTATATATGTACCAAGCATGCCCTGTTTGTTTGTTCAAGAACGTATTTCAATTTTAACCGCAGGGGTACAGGGGTACTGAGAGGTTGAAAGTTTGATACACAAAATTATTCATATCACGGATTTATTCATATCACATGGAGGCTTAACCGCATTCTGCCATAACATATGTACAGACAGAAAGTATGACAATTTGATATAACAAGAGTCTTCGTCGGCTGATATCATGTTCATGGGACCACAATGGTGTCTAGACTGGCATTATGATCACGTGATTACAATGAAGTCAAGGCTGGCATTATGTTCACGTGATTACAATGAAGTCTAGGCTGGCATTATGTTCACGTGATTGCAATGAAGTCAAGGCTGGCATTATGTTCACGTGATTACAATTAAGTCTAGGCTGACATTATGTACTCGTGATTACAATGAAGTCTAGGCTGGCATTATGTTCACGTGATTACAATGAAGTCTAAGCTGGCATTATGTTCACGTGATTACAATGAAGTCTAGGCTGGCATTATGTTCACGTGATTACAATGAAGTCTAGGCTGACATTATGTTGACGTGATTACAATGAAGTCTAGGCTGACATTATGTACTCGTGATTACAATGAAGTCTATGCTGGCATTATGTTCACGTGATTACAATGAAGTCAAGGCTGGCATTATGTTCACGTGATTACAATGAAGTCAAGGCTGGGATTATGTTCACGTGATTACAATGAAGTCAAGGCTGGCATTATGTTCACGTGATTACAATAAAGTCTAGGCTGACATTATGTTCACGTGATTACAATGAAGTCTAGGCTGACATTATGTTCACGTGATTACAATGAAGTCTAGGCTGGCATTATGTTCACGTGATTACAATGAAGTCTAGACTGGCATTATGTTCACGTGATTACAATGAAGTCTAGGCTGGCATTGTGTTCACGTTATTACAATGAAGTCTAGGCTGACATTATGTTCACGTGATTACAATGAAGTCTAGGCTGGCATTATGTTCACGTGATTACAATGAAGTCTAGGCTGGCATTATGTTCACGTGATTACAATGAAGTCTAGGCTGGCATTATGTTCACGTGATTACAATGACGTCTAGGCTGGCATTATGTTCACGTGATTACAATGAAGTCTAGGCTGGCATTATGTTCACGTGATTACAATGAAGTCTAGACTGAAATTATGTTCACGTGATTACAATGAAGTCAAGGCTGGCATTATGTTCACGTGATAACAATGAAGTCAAGGCTGGCATTATGTTCACGTGATTACAATGAAGTCAAGGCTGGCATTATGTTCACGTGAGCCCTCTGTTTGATAACCAGTTGGCTTGAAGCTTTGTACAGTAATATTATTTAGCCATACTTCCGATAATGCTATGATATCAAACATGTGATTCTTTGTTTGTAAATATTACATTAAACAATCAAACTTTTTCAAAATACTACGCACATTCATGTACATAATTGAAATATGATTCATCATCGTCATCTAAATGAATAAATGGGTAAATACTTTGTATGCATTCAAAACAATAATAAAGATTTGAGATCGCTCTACACCCTAAATATATAACATGTGTAAAGCATTTGCAAATGATGCACATGGATTTAAATGAATGTAAATGTACGTGTCGATTACAAACTGTCCATGGTAAGAAAATTGTTAAGTGTAAATAAAGAGAAAAATTGGGTAAACATTATACTGAAGGTTGGAAGGATAACACCATTACAGGGTTGTGTATGCAATGTTACTTATTGGGCCTTTCAATATCTGCCTCAGCGTAAGTCTTGGTGCTGCCGCTGAGGGTTTTTAAAAGCAGTTTACCGTCGCGGTTCCAGCAGCCTCTGATTGTGTCTTTGCGCTTAAAGTGTCGGCCCTCGTATAGTAGTCGCGACCTTCTTTGAGCTAAGTCCACATTAATGAAGATAGGTGCTGTAGATTTTCGTAAATTTGTTGGGGGCCTGAAAATTCTAGCACGAGTATGATAAGATGTGAACTTGACGATAACTTGCCTTGGGGTTCATCATTGACTGTCAGTGGAGGCAAAACATATAGTTTTACAGGGAGTTCATTCAACAAATCTTCATTATTTCGTTCATCATTCTGACGTTGTTTTTCCTATTGCACTGAGCATATTAATTCCAGATCGCTCACGGTTTTTGCACGATTTGTTATTTCTGTACCCTTTGCTGTGATCCTGTCCTTCAATTCTTCAAATTGAGCAAGCAGGGAACACAGAATGTCCTGGAATGCGGTCACTATTAATTCGTCTTGGAAGGCAGCTTTCAGGCCTTTCACAAATTCGTTGCTATCCATGCCTATTGTTCTTGTGAGTGAGCGATTTCAGCCGAGCATATGGGTTTAATTAAATTGATCGATATTATGTGAAAAAGCTGAAAAGTTCTTAAAAAATTATCCTTTTTTGTAGAGTGGCGTCAATAAAAGAATATATATATATATATATATATATATATATATCCGTATAATCCTTGCACCCGACTTGGGGCCTGGCTATACCATGTCTTAGCAATAGATAATTTCAGGTTTTCAAAAAGGGTTTTTCCTTACAATTTAATAACTCAACATCTGCTACAATCAACCCACATCTCGTATCACAAAAAACTAGTTCTGAGCTCTCTTTGGGAATAAATCCCGGTCCTTTTCCTAACTGATCCTGGTAAGTGTAGGTTACTTCATAACCTCTCTTAACCTTATGACAACACAAATGCTAAGCTCTTTGATGCCATACATCTCATACAACTGTGTTCCTAAAACTTATATAGCATTCCGCATCAACCTCCTATATCCTGCTCAATACAGACTCACAGGTGTTTTCAGGCAAGACTATTACTACGATAAATGATTGCTCATTCTCTTGTTAGATTATCAAAACCTTCTCCACATCCATCACTTGGATCCTTGAGCGTTGATTCGGGGTGCGCAATGTTGTCAATGTATAAGATGACTTTTATTTTGTGGCTCCTACCCAACAACAATGCCAAAAACAGATATTTTCATATAACTATGTGATTTGATTGGTGTCCCTCTCACATCACACAGTTTCTATCTACTTCATAAACCTTTATAGGCATCCTCCTCAACTCACAACCTACACAACACAACCCCAGGCTCCTCCCAATCACGAAACTTGCCCTTCATCAACTATCAAATACCATAGAAATTGGCACTTCCTGTGATTTCACGCGTCTCATGTTTACGGCCTCCTACCTGCTTTGTTTGTATGTCTGTTTGCGTATTGGAGAAGCTGTTCATCCCAATGACACATCTCACACACTGACATTACTCAACATCTTCTACGCACCACATACCTTCCAGTTACCAAATTAGATTCACCTCATAAAAGCATAGCATACATTCCACTTCCACCTTAATTCTAAAACCTCTTCCGGCCCCCTCATTCTAGACCAATTGTTTTGACAAAACCTCAAGACCTTGCACCAGACAACGCCTTTCTTCCTTCCTAAATCCAAGTCTAGTTCTTGCTTCACTACCCCCTCGCGCTACAGCCCTCACACCTACCGCATCAGCCGGGCTACACAACTGGTTTCAGAGAAAACTCACTGTCATTAAATCCACAGGCAGATTGAACAGTTCGGCCTACACACACTATATCCGGCCTAACACAGTAACCCTTCCTCACTTAATCTTCTCCAGATCCAATCCTCTAACATTCAGCTCCTATCTATCATCACGGGGTCAGCGCCCACTGTCTTACTTACTTCCTTTTTTCATATCTCAATCGTACCTGGTTCTAGTTGCTAGATGTCAGTACATGCTGTCCTTTGGTCTAAGGAGAGGCGACACGCTCTTATGCTTTATAGGAGTCAGCACGAGTATGGTTTGTGGGATGTCAGTCAGGGGCCTTTCTAAATGTATCATTTCCTGAATACTTTCTTTGTTTTTACCAAATAAGGCAATAGTTTACCGCATATTTCATATAGTGAGGTTATATTTATATTGTTATATCTGTTTATTCATCATTACTTTGTTGCTTAGACGATTTCCAAATAAGACTATTGCATATTTATTTTGTAAAAGAACCCAAACTTATCATCACCTGCTCGTTGATCTATCACAATCGATGCCTTAATATGGTGCCTCATATACTCTTCTCTATTCAGCCCGTCTGTGTTGTTCACGGGGTGGAATACATAGTGAATAGCATGATATGTGCGTCTGAAATGTTACCATGTTTTGTGATTAAACCAAT
>CM067352.1:41259567-41264825 GCA_034190875.2 Urechis unicinctus
GCAGGTCCGCGAGACCGGGAAATTTGAAATGCGAACAACAGTCACAATGTTTAATGTTATGAATAACCTTGGGGGTAATCACGCATGGGTAGCATGAATCATTCTTATGTCTTGGGTCTGCGAGGGGGTACGAAATTGTGGGGGTCAGGGAAAGGCATATATATAGTGAGGGAAGGGCATTGTCGCGGCAACGAGTGATTGTAGACTTTGCCATTTGACACTCAGATGCTTGACATCGGGCAATGAACGCCTGCTATTCCTTACTTATATAAATACAATGAGGTATACACATAAGCGGATACATAAATCAATGTTCAGGGCCAGAATTAACAAATGTTCGGGAATTATGCCATTGTGTTTTTATATATCATGCGGACTAATGGCTTATTTCTAGGATGATGTATCTGCCGAGGGGGTTTGACATTTTTCACCCTGTATTTGGAGAACACTCGAAGTAAAGTTTTCCTGCCACGGTAATTGGGTTTTCTAGGACTAGTCATGATTGTTATAGTGCGTACTTTTGACCCTCCATTCCACAACAAAAGATTCATTGTCCCGTTTCTGAGTTGGTTTGATGCTTACATGATATCGGCATATAATTGGGTTATAAGCTGGGTTGTCGGCCGTTCTTAACCGATGGACCAACAACGTCGACATTAATGTATTGGTAAAACATTGATATTTACACTAATTTAGTTGTTCAAAGACATTTGGCTAATATGCTTTATAAATATGAACAGCTATATAAACTAAAACTGCATTTTGAACCATATATCCACGGTTAAAGCCTTAATTTAAGCTGAATTCTACAGGGTTAATTTGACCCATGAGCTTAAAGATGCATTTTTTCAAAAAAATGACATGCGGTTTTTTTGCTCCATTTAATAGAACAACTCTTTTGGAACCCATATAAACCATTTTGCGGACTAGTTCAACGCTATATCGTCGATTACACCGTATCGAAATCTGTCGGCCACACCGATGTTTACAAACATGAGCACATGTCGATGGGAAAATGACGCATGCGTATTGAAGGGTCATTTGTTGACAACACATAGTCGTGACGTCACGCGCAGCGCAGATTCGATAGAAGGTGGAAACGCATGCAACCGAAATGGTGAGTGTTTTGATTCCTACATTTCTCTTCTTTCTTCTTCTTTGATTGGAGTTTTCGAATGTTATATATAAAAAGGACCCGCCTCAATAAAGTGAACACTATCGGTACAATAGATTACCGTAAATTTAACAACAGATAGCGTTACACCTGCGAACGAACCCTGAGGTAGCCCTTAGACTTAGTATATTTATACTGAGGCTGCGCATGTTCAAGCGTAATAAAAACGATATTCTTGACTAGTCTTTCACGTTTTGGAGTGTAAAGCCATGACACTTGTTCGAAGTTTGATTATTTCTTATGCAATTATCGGTGCTTTTTCATAGCAAACTATTGGAGTATTCCTGAATGAACACATAAATTGTATTATAAATCAAGGGACTGGGGTCTCCCTCATGACGTCTACTTTATCTGGTTATAGTGAACTGAAACAGGGATTTGAATTGGCTGGCGGGTCGCTATCTTCTATGCATACATAAACCCTACAGAGAAGATAGCGGCCAGCCAATGCAAATCCCTGTGTACTGAAACGTCCACGCTAGGAGTTTGGGGTGGTATGTATCATCGTATGGGTTTGGCTGACTTTTGCAGGCTTTTGGCTCAAACACTGTAACATTATTGATTGAATTATTCTTGTGATGTTCATTCATTGATTAAATTGAACCAACCCACTTTCAAATTTAAAGGAAATCAAAATGCCAAGGAGGGGATAAGAGGCAGTGGAAGGGGTCATGGTATAGATTCTGACAACATGTGTGGAATTGAGGTTGGTTCCTTTTTTATTTGATTTTTATCAAGGGTATTTTATTGAACTCAATACACCCATTATGACTGGGAAGGATGTGTTTAATGGTTTGAAATTGTTCACCATGGCACAGGTGTCCAAGTTGGTGGAGGTTGCAGACAAGCCTGAAGAGGTGGCAGAGGAGCCCCACCTTCTTCAAACAAGGTACTTTTGGGCTTGCCTTACCTAATTGAATCACTTTGTCAGTAAATAGGTCCAATGTTGAACTATCGAACCATACATTTCCATTGGTTCTCATTTGTTTGTAGACCTCGACAGGCCGAAAGCGAGTCAATCTTGTTTTCAGAGGCTACCTTTGCAACACACCAATAACTAACCAGACCCTACAGCAGAGTAGAGTGACTGCTAAATCTTTAGAGCTGTCACAGAAGGAGAAATTGAAGGTATTGTACAACTCAGCATTTAGCACTCTTCAGCTGCTCCAAAAACCTTCTTGCAATTTGGGTCACAGAGAGAGATTTGTATTGTAGATATTCAATCCATCAAAAAGAAGACCTTTGATTACTCATATTTTCAGAATTTAGTGCGGTGGCTGGATTTGGATGGGGTGGGTCAGTTGCTGGTTAGAAAGACAGCCACAGTTTGCGCTTACAATCACCCGACAACCCACACCGCCGAAAGAAGGATTCCACCCTCCATCAACTACCACTTCTCTGTTGCATCTGCCTTCAATGTAGGGAAATGCCTCCCCCTGTGGAGCGGCAATGGTGCACTAACAGCCCAGATTTTTGCACATATGCACTACCTCAGATGGAAGGAGTTGTGCTTGACCCGATGGTCATTGAGGTTATTAACAGGTACCGGGTGGACTTGCTATGGGATGCGGTTGTCGAGGACAAAAAAAAGATGCTTAGACACGGCGCCTATCAGCAATTGGTTCTGTGGATTCATGTATTTTTGGAGGAGTGCAACAGGAGGGTAACTCCGGTTGTGTAAGGAAGATCAGAGACCTCTTCCTTAACAAGTATTGACAGTATGCAGGCTTAATACAAAATAGGTTTTGGTAATATACTAAACCTAAATGTTTTAATTTTAATCCGGAAATATCACATTGTTCTGATTGGTATTTTTGTGTGGATTATAAATTGCTTAGTCTTACAAAACATGGGGTATTATTTGTTCTGAACATTTTTGCTTCAACAATCTGATAACTTATTGTCTATTTGTTTTATGGAATGAGCATTCATATATTAGTAAATTTTTCGTCTCTCAAACACAGAAGAAAAGAATTATGCACACATTATTTTGTCAATTAGTCATGACACTTATCTTCAGATTTGACATTTTATGTTCATAATTCTAGCCCTGATAAAAAAAGAAGTGACATTAAAATGAGTTCATGTATTATTTATTTGCCAATTACATGAGTTCTTCTATTACAGTTTGGATTTACAGACAAAAGAATGTGACTAATAAAATATTTGTACATTTCAACAAAAACAAATTTCCAAATCATATTTTTAATCAAAATGAGACTCCTGCAACTGTTTCTTGGGTAGATGGCCTGGCACAGGAGCAATGTTCAAACTGATTTTGCGGGGTCATCAGCAGAGCGTTGTGGGTGTTGTTGTGATTGCTGTCGCATTGCTTGGGCCTAAAGATTTCTGTCATCATATCTGGTATATGGGCGTAAGTCTTGGCCTCTAAACCGATGACCACGTCTTTGACTGCTTGTTGAAGCGATTACTGTACCTGTAACACAACAAATGGCATTATATGGCCAAATAGCTAGAACACATTACATGTGCAGCATCAGTATTTTGTTTTCTGATAGGACATTTAGTCAGTGCGTAGTTGAGTGGTCATGAGAGACTTACATTGGCTGACCAACCCTACTTGAGTGCATATGCCTGTTGTGGTCCATTGTCACAACTTGACTGCAGGCAAGGTATGACGAACACTTGATCACCAGCCATTGAATTAGGGTCAAGAGGATGCAATAATTTCTCTACCTGAAATTTACAAATTAAGTAAGGTATGTTTGCAGCAACAATTTACAAATCTAAATGGTGCAATGGACTCACAATAGACCCTTAGATTTTATTTAATCGGTGACATTTACACAAGTCGATTCAATACAGACCGATTCGATAGCAGGGTATTCATAATACAACGAGATTACTTACATGTCCAGCAAAACTTTGCAGCTTCTTCGTTGGTCACACTCCTCACTTCCCTGAATGCCTATCTTAAGACACCCTCGTGTTAGACCGCAGCTGGTCTAGCTCACGCTTCCTTCTCTTAGTTGTTGAATCAATTAACAGCTTCTTTCTCCCTCCACCTTTTCTTCGTTTCTTGGTTTGATCGTCCATTATCGCAATGAAAATAGCGCAAACTAAACACCCGCCGGCGGCAATCGGCACAGAGTGATGACGTTTCTGCGCTTCCTGAATTAATAATACATGAGCTTCCAAATATGGGGTCTATTCTTGGCTGGAAGTGAAAAATAAGGAATTGAAGGTTTATTCACGAACAACAAGAAATATATACAGCCATTCCAACTTTGGTATCCGGATATCAGCACCATTTAGGGTACTCTTGCAGTTAGCAACTTTTTTTGTCGATTCGATTTTTTTGAAAAAATGCACCTTTAATGTTTATGCAGAGGTATATAAACAAAAATTGTTTTGTGATATATATATTTACGGTTAGAGCCTAATTATTCAATACGTGTCAATATAATGTTCCTTCTCTCCAACCTCTCTCTTGGCTGCTCCCCTTGTTTGCGCTACGTTGACACCCAGCAATAAAAGGAATAGAATAAAAGGTATGCAATAGATACAAGATGTATCGATTATGGCGAAGCCAGAAAAACGGAACTTATTATAGAGTCTAAGATGCTGCTTCTAGCTCCTCAAAAGCAACTCTGGTGTACGTGTTGAAATCAAAGATGAGATAAGATGGACATTCTGAAGCCGTTATCGGAGAAAATAGTTACTTCGAGGTGATGATTGTGGTCCGGGATTACTGACGAAATTATTCATTTCTCTTTCAATATTACCATTACCTTCCCTCTAAGATCGAGATGTTTTACCGTCAGTTTATGGAACATCAATTTTATGGTCTTTAACATTAATACCTTATAATCAAGGGTAGGAAAAAGGACAAGTGTGACATTTTGCAACATTAAAATCTAATACAAAGAGGCCTCGACGTTTTTTTTAAACTTATCTCTATTGCTTTGTGAATAAATGCGAAGCTGCAGGCGGAATAAGTGAGTGTCCAACATAATGGGAATTTACCAAGATCCGACATGACTCACTACAATAAGTCTTGTATACCAAGGAGCAGAACAATTTACTAGTTTGTTTTTGTTTTTGTGGAAGGCGCATGCTGATT
>CM067352.1:41272798-41275298 GCA_034190875.2 Urechis unicinctus
TCTGATTGGTGAGACCAATTTATTCCTCGGTTTTATGTTGGTTGGCCTACAGTTCCTCATACCGATCACAATGTTTACGGTTGGCTATTCAGGCATAGCACTGCTTCTTCACCAGAAACAGAAGCTCTTAAACCAGGTAGGGCTACATGTCAGATAAACATGCGAACTTTGTGCTATTTCAACCGTTGTTTGTAGTGAGTAAGTGGCATTGCGAATTGAAAAAATATTATTTCACATAAGTGTCTGGTTCACTGGTAAAATGTAGTAACTACGTAATCTACGATTTCAGTCGCAAGCACCAGGAATTTCGAACCAAGGAAAAGCTAAAGTTCAAGGAGGGCGAAACATGATCAAAACTATGGCTATCGTTTGTCTGTGTTTTGTGCTGTGCTGGTCCGTGAACCAGATCTATTACCTGATGTATATCACAGGGCACAGTATTGACTTTGACAGCCCCTTCTATCATTTCAGCGTGGTTGCTGTCTTCTGCAATTGCTGTTGCAATCCATTTGTCTACGTTTGTAAGTATCGAGAATTCAAAAAGGCCATGAAAAAATTATTTAACTGCAGAGCTACACAAGTTAATCCAGAGCAGAGGACAACAATGGAAACAACTGGAATGTAGTAGACGTCCATTTGCGTAACGTGCATCATACTATTTGTTTGATGGATTAACAAAATTTTCATATTTTGCAGCAGTGTTCACCTATGGTCCCATTGGTAGTTTATACCTCTGTGGACGATGATTGGCATAGTACTCCCCTGCAAGTATGCTTGCCGTATTGACGAATTCATTGTACATGATCTGTCCTCTGAGAACAATATTAAGGATGTGCCGTCTTGTGAGCAACATGCATCAGTAATTGCTACACAAACAGTCCATATTAGCTTGGATTAATTGTAGTTACATCGGTGTAAGATTAATGTTTCGACACCGATGATTATTCTCACATATTTCATTTCAATCACACGGCTGTGTAAATTAGAAATACTGCTGTCAGTGAGGGTGATAACTTACTGAAATATAAATGAACGGTTCCTAAATACAAGAAGCGTGCGTGATGCATTGTGTTTGCTTAGTTATCGCAGGTGTTATGTTAGCGATGAATGAGGCATATGCCGTACGCCCATCGCGCCCGTTAAGCGTGTGCGTTATGTGAGGGTCACAGTGCACTTCTCGCTGCCCATATTCGGACCACCTTAGAAGACACAAAAGAATGGGTGCAACCTTTCATTTAAAGGCACGTATTGCAAAATCATCACTCGGATTCCGACACAGACTTTGATTTATCGGTTTCATGATAGCAATGACCAACGTCAGGTCATGGTTAGAGCGTCAGAAATCATCAGTTAAAAATATATATATACGCACATTTATATATATATTTACTAGCAAATGGTTGTGTTCGGATATTGATGAGATAGTCCTAAAATAAAGCTCAATAAAGAATGGCTGATGACAAAATGCTGTGATTATATAGTAGGCGCAACGCGTGATTATCGGCTTGGATAATACCTTAAGGGATAATTGGAATCAAGGCCGGGCTACGGGATAATAATTGCAACCACAGCAATGGCCTTTGATTAGTTATATATATATAAAAGAGAGAGAGAAGATATAGGAGAGAGAGAGATAGAGATAGAGAGAGATAGATATATAGATAGACAGAGAGAGAAAGAGAGAGATAGGGAGAGAGAGATATATAAATATATATATATGTATATGATATATATAAATATATATATATATCTCCTATATAGTATGTAGATATATATGTATATATATATACATATTGATATGTATATATAAATATATATATATCTATATATATGATCTATATTATATATCTATACATAAGTATATATAATTATAAATATAAATGTATATATAATAATATACACTTATTTGCGTTTGTAAATATGCATGAACATTATTATCTATATTTAAATATCTATATATATATAGATATATATATATATATATATATATATAGATATATATATATATATATATATATATATATTATATATATAAGAGAAGGTGCGCGTGGGATGGGGTTAAGTAGCAAAGAGACAGAGAACTATACCTGCTGTCAGCACCCCCAGGTCCCCCCCTCCCCCTCCCACACAAGCACTAGAAAATGATAGGGAACATAATGATTGAAAGCTAATAAGGCCTTAATGATAGATCGTCAGTGGCATTTAGTCAGATAACGGGCTCTTGGAATCGTTACGTGCTACAAGATATATAGTCATACGTCACACGCGAAAGGTTATAACGTACGTATTCAATTATGGTTATGTGAAACCGATTGCAGAACAAACAAGCTCTTGCAAGTGACTACTAGCAAGTGACGTGTTCATTTGTCGTTATACAAACTCTCTCCCCTCCTCTGCTTTCTCCCTTAGCTCTGATCCATGCAAATACGTTCTTGTTCGCATTCATACTCTTCGAATAATTTCAGGCCTTATTCCTATTATGCGCGAGGTTTAAGCGTCA
>CM067352.1:41280298-41285298 GCA_034190875.2 Urechis unicinctus
AGGCCTGAAAGCTGCCTTCCAAGACGAATTAATAGTGACCGCATTCCAGGACATTCTGTGTTCCCTGCTTGCTCAATTTGAAGAATTGAAGGACAGGATCACAGCAAAGGGTACAGAAATAACAAATCGTGCAAAAACCGTGAGCGATCTGGAATTAATATGCGACGAGCTCGATCAGTGCAATAGGAGAAACAACGTCAGAATGTTTGGACTAGATGAACTCCCTGTAAAACTAAATGTTTTGCCTCCACTGACAGTCAATGATGAACCCCAAGGCAAGTTATCGTCAAGTTCACATCTTATCATACTCGTGCTAGAATTTTCAGACCCCCAACAAATTTACGAAAATCTACAGCACCTATCTTCATTAATGTGGACTTAGCTCAAAGAATATCGCGACTACTATACGAGGGCCGACATTTTAAGCGCAAAGACCTCATCAGAGGCTGCTGGAACCGCAACGGTAAACTGCTTTTAAAACCCCTCAGCGGCAGCACCAAGACTTACGCTGAGGCAGATATTTAAAGGCCCAATAAGTAACATTGCATACACAACCCTGTAATGGTGTTATCCTTCCAACCTTCAGTATAATGTTTACCCAATTTTTCTCTTTATTTACACTTAACAATTTTCTTACCATGGACAGTTTGTAATTTACATTCATTTAAATCCATGTGCGTCATTTACAAATGCTTTACACATGTTATATGTGTAGGGTGTGGCGCGACTTAAAAAAATCCTTATTATTGTTTTGAATGCATACAAAGCATTTACCCATTCATTCATTTAGATGACGATGATGAATCATATTTCAATTATGTACATAAATGTGCGTAGTATTTTGAAAAGGTTTGATTGTTTAATGTAATATTTACAAACATAGAATCACATGTTTGATATCATAGCATTATCGGAAGTATGGCTAAATAATATTACTGTACAAAGCTTCAAGCCAACTGGTTATCAAACAGAGGGCTCTGTCAGACTGGAGAAAACAGATGGCAGAGTAACGTTATTAATTTCGGATAAAAATCTAATTCAAACGGAGAGAATATCTATCGATCGTGACCGACAATTACGAATGTGTTTTTGTTGAACTACTCAATGGTCATTTGGAAAATAGTGGCATACTGCTAGGCGAATTATATCGAGCCCCCCAATTCCAATGTTACTATTTTCAATGATAAATTTCCTCAATTCTCGCGACTCTAAGCAATGTTATCTAATGCGCGACACCAACATCAACCGACTCATAAGCCATATTGCCACATCTGAATTTATAGAAATGTTATTCTTCACGTGAACATAATGTCAGCCTAGACTTCATTGTAATCACGTGAACATAATGCCAGCCTAGACTTCATTGTAATCACGTGAACATAATGCCAGCCTAGACTTCATTGTAATCACGTGAACATAATGCCAGCCTTGACTTCATTGTAATCACGTGATCATAATGCCGGTCTAGACACCATTGTGGTCCCAATGAACATGATATCAGCCGACGAAGACTCTTGTTATATCAAATTGTCATAATTTCTGTCTGTACATATGTTATGGCAGAATGCGGTTAAGCCTCCATGTGATATGAATAAATCCGTTAATAAAGAATTTGTGTATCAAACTTTCAACCTCTCAGTACCCCTGTACCCCTGCGGTTAAAATTGAAATACGTTCTTGAACAAACAAACAGGGCATGCTTGGTACATATATACACACCGATATGACTTATTCGATTGGAAGAGAGCCAGCACAATAAGCGAGTTCACAAATAGGGATCATCCACACAACATCCACTACGCGGTGTATCAGCCTTGACTCACGTGACCATATCAGTCATGGAAGCTATTTTATCAGTCAGGTTTTAAAAACTGAGAATGGTAATTGTTCGTGTAGGATGGTTCTCGGATGTTATATCGCAAAATGCCTTTCACCTATGAACTATTAGTCTATTAACAGATGAGGACAAGGAAAAAGAACAAGTCACCACATAGCGAAGTAAAGGCACAAGTGCATGATGACAGGAGCTGCTGGCTTGCTGCTGCTGCTGTCAGCCTGCAGACGTTATGTCTTGTTGCATAACTATGATGTACTTCGTCACTTATCGACACCAGAACATCCGCCATGATGTACTTGATGTATCCGTAGAGGCAGCATCCCGTCAACATTTACCATATTAAACACAATCAAGCAAATCCATGGAAAAGGCTAGCGCTGTTAATTTCCTATGTCTATATTATGTTGTTTCCGTGTCTTTTATTTTGTCATTGTCCTTCATAGATAAGATATGCTGCAAGTGTGAACATGTACATTATGACAGTAATTGGATTGATCGCTATCGTTAGCACAGGTTGAGCTGTAGTTGAGCTATCGTTAGCACAGGTTGAGCTGTAGTTGAGCTATCATTAGCACAGGTTGAGCTGTAGTTGAGCAGTGATATGTAATGATATAATATGATATAATATACGATACATACGATATGGCGTTTTTAAACCCTGTATAGACACTTAATACGATGAATATCACACTATTTTTAGGAAATCATTCATTTTGTTTACGTGGGCGTGTTGCATCAAAACATTTAGATGTGAAATAAAAAAAGGAAAATGTTACAATCCGATCATTGATGTTATTCGCCACATCCATGGCAGATTGATGCACAATAATAACAAGTATTGTGGTGGCCGTTATCGTGTAAGATTAACACGGCATGTGGTGATTTAGAATGATGCGTTGACCATAATGACCATAGACACCGTTGCAAATATTGGCTAATTATGAAGGGCAGTAACGCTGATGAATTTGTGCAGTTGATTAATGCTAGTTGTCTTTGTCCGTCAACTAATTAGCGCCAAACAATACCCGCAGTCAAGATATCAGCTCCTTCTTCACCGCGCGAAGTCATCACTGTCGCGTAAGATTACAGACGCTAAGGTGTGCCTGTGACTTTGTCATCGGCTAGTATTCTTTATATTTAATAACATCTGCTTAGTGGGCGTTGTTGTCAATATTTCAGAATCAATTTAATTGTAATTGACTGACCACATTGCATGTCATTGATGGTTCTATTGGTACATGTTATATATAAGCTGCTGCTGCTACTGCTCCTGACCAGGCCATGCGCTACAGTCATCTATGCCTGACCATGACGTGGGTCTGTCTATTCCTCGAGCTGTTTGGCATCGTCTACGGCCTCCCAGACCTCAGTTGGGACATCAAGTTTGAAGATATAAGCAATGAGTTGCCTGTGGGAGTGAGAAGCACGGTGAAAGCAAACAGTGAAAACTTCCAAGTGAACTGCTCAGGTTAAGCATACTGTCATCAGAGCTGTCTAGCTCACATCTATCTTGTAATGGCGACAAGCGAATCGAATTAGTCATAACGTCGGATTAAAACTGTTTCATGATCTTCTTATGAGTCTGCATTTGTTTATGGTTTCGCTTAAAACGTCATGTTAATGAGATCAATCTTTGCAATCCCGTCAAACTTCATGGAATTAGATTGAAACAGAAGAGCTTCTGCTTTGTGATAACGGTAAAAGATACACATATATTTCTGTCCAAATGATCACTGTTTTAGAAAACAAGTGTTCAAGAGCAAATGTTCATTATACAGCGCGAACGCATTCTTTGTTCTAGAACATCCCCTTCGTTTGTTCATTTCAATCCTTCTATCATTTGGTGAAATTAGCCGCTGCTTACATAATACGCTGCCTATAACGAGCTGTTGGCTCTTATTTTTCAAAGATAATCTTGAATAGATTGAGTTATTGATGATGGACTTCTCGGGTGTGACGGTGTCAGCAGAGTGCGTGAAGAGAATTACCTAACTGTATTTAGATCGTGCCTTAAAGGAGTTCCCTGGGTCGTCCATCAGTACCACCTGGCATAGAGGCTTCAAAGCTCGTTCAAGCATGACGATAAACCCTATGCCATCGTAATGCGGATGAATTACCATGATATAGTCCTGATTTAATTGTGTCACCCCCTTAATTGTTTGCATTACTGTTTGAATGCTAATCAATAACTTTCCATTTACCTCGCGAAATTCGTCACATTTAAATATATGATGGCGGATCAGGAAAAGGTGCATGGATAGAGTAAGAGAATTTCACGGTCATAGGCGGTAGCGAGAATATTTCCATTGTTTAAATCGAAACGTATGCTATAAGGTACGTACTGATGGATCGGCGGCTCGGTCAATAGCCACACCGCTTACGACTCCGATTGATACGGTCGGTTGGATATGCTTAATATTGAGTGCCACCTACCGATGCTTCGACTATCAGTGACGTCAGAATAACCGTTAGTGTTGCGACCATGTGCTTCAGACGCATTTCTGTATACAAATTGATATTTTTCAAAAAATATCAGGAATTTGGCTGTCAACATGTTGAACACGTTGTAATTGTGAAAACGTTTCAGCCCAGTTTATTTGAGGGCAAAACAGGGTAGATGCGACGATGTGGACACAATAAGGGATATCATGCCGTGCTTTGTTGCAGAGCGGACGTGTCCTGGAGGAGAATTATATGACCCAGAGTTCGGTCTAGCCCGAGGCTCTTGCTGGGACCAGAGTTTTTGTACGATGCCCTTATTCATTAGACCATCCACTTAACGCTCATTTAGAATGCGTTGTCGACGAAACACTTCAGGCCTTCTGGAGTCCTCCATATGAGATCGGACAGTCCGCCTTTGCAAGAGAAAATCATATTACTATATGACACCCATATGGCGATTGATGTTTCGGTATGAAATTGGTATTCTCGACATTATTAAACAGATCAGACAGGCGTTGTGTTATCACAACCATAACGTTAAATTTTATCACGATGTTATGTCCAGCGAATTATCTACGATATACTGACTTGCTAATAGGAAGCAATGCTTAGAAGAGATATTCAGCAGTTGAACTTCATAGCTGGCAATGTTTGAAGTCACCATCGGCGCAACAGCAGCAATTGATAGGCATAGTGAGCATCTTGGCTCCTAGCTGTGACT
>CM067352.1:41287798-41307798 GCA_034190875.2 Urechis unicinctus
CACTGGTATATAATGGATGATAAAAATACAAGATTTTTCTTTGTTGTTATATGTATCCTGGTGGAATGTACCATTAGTAAAATGTAAGAGCATTTGGCAATTACTATAGCCAAGACGCATTAGGTGTCACGTGTGAAGCTCCTCTGACGCCCGTTAGCGGTTACTCACATAAGCAGTTTATGCAATGTTACAAACTATATATAAGCTGAAGAGGATTCCATCTAATGTAATGATACATCTAAGTGATGTACATGGCATTCTTCATCGGGCTGTAAATCACGATGTATTTTTTACGATAAGCCCCTGCTATAGCTACTACAGTATAGCTAAAATGTGTAATTCAAATGCTTGCTTTGGCTTCTATTGTGCTTAAGGCGGAGCTAGCCATTATTGCAAAAGCACTGATAACTGTAGCTAAAGCCATGAATATTCGTAAACGTTAAGAGATATAAGGATACCATTTAACGTTCGTGGTAGACTGCCTGTATGACCATTATCAATGAACATTACTGATAATTCATGAATTAAATCTTGTGGGACAACATGAATACGCATAATTATTCATGGTGTGGTTTGCCATGAATATTCATTAATATTCAGTTGTAAAAGTGGCCATTTGGCGTTCATGGTAAATCACGAATACTCAAGGTTTCCCGTGTGACCATTATCGATGAACATTACAGAAAAATCATGAATTGGGTATTGTGGTGCAACATGATTAAGCATGACTATTCATATCGTGGTTTACCATGAATATTCATCAGTATTCAGTAGTAAAAGTTGCCATTTAACGTTCATGGTAGTGCACGAATATCCCTGAATACTTAGATGCATTATGAAGAATATTCAGTACATTTGTTCAGGAAATGTCCTGGATTTCTCTTGAAATACCATGAATATTTCATGATCAGGAAAGCTGGGTTTTGCCCTCAGATTTCTCTATTTTTAATAGCTTAACCTATAAATCAACCCCTTTTCTAAACATACAACTTCGCCTGGCCATAGCATCAACAGCCTTACTCCATGTTCCTTCTGCCGCACAAGCCGGCCAATATAGCGGTTTCATGTCATAAGGCGGCGGCATCGCTAACAATTGCGAGTCTCCCGCGTTCACCTCGCCGGGCTGACCTAGATAAAATTTAGCTGCTGCGAAGAGAGATTCGCCTGTTTTCACTTCCGGTATAAAGAAAACAATTGATCTGAGACCAAAGTGTCATACCGGCATCGTCGTTCAAAATTTTCTATTCTTCTTCGAACTCTCGTACTCATGTACAAAGCGAGGCACAAGGAACTTACATAAGTTGATATATGGATCGAATAATGGAATGTTATTGTTGTAGTCATATGGCATTTGAGCGATTTTGAAGATAATGAATGTAGACTGAGTTAGGGTCAACTCGTACCCAAACCAACTCGTACCCTAGTTTTAAGATTAATAATACCGGACTTGCGTGTGATCCACTTATGTACAATAACGTTAAGTATAAACATCATCAATATAAATTTCCATTATTTTGACAAGCTATGTTGTCGCCCTAAACAGCTAAACTACTCTCATTGCCGCAGCACCATGCCTAAAATAGCCCCAGCTCGCCCGTCACAAGCGACCAGAGCGTGGCGTCTCGGGCGTGGCATACGGTGGTTGCGTTTGGATAGGGTAAGGTAAGGTAGGGTAGGGTAGGGTAGGGTAGGGTAGCGTCGGGCCCGGGCCGGGCCGGGCCGGGTAGGGTAGCGTCGGGCCGGGTAGGGTAGGGTAGCCTCGGGTCGGGTAGCATCGGGTAGGGCAGCGTAGGGTCGGGGAGGGGAGGGGAGGCTAGCATCATATCGGGGAGCGTCGGGTAGGACTGCGTGATCATTTAAAACCCCATGAGTTAATCTGAGCAGCTAGCAAAGCGTGAATCAAAGACAAGTTAATCAAGAGCTTCTTGTCAAATTTGATTCCTGCAAGTTTTACGATGATTTTATATCGTGATAATTATCTTACTGGTCGCCGGTAAGAACGGATTGCTCACCAAGGGTCCTGCATGAGTTGTTTGAATATGGATAAGGCAATCGAAGTATCAGCGGTGACGGCAAAGCACGATTTGTATCAGTAATAGTGTATTTCCATTTCCGCTGAATATTTGCTACGGCGATCACCATTCACAAACATAGAACAGATCATGCTGAACTAATTTCCATTCTGGTATATTATGTGCAACAATTACTACCGCCTCCCACCCCCCACACAGAGTCCCTGCTCTGCTAGAAGTGGTCACGTTGTGTTGTGGGATATTGGTTAATCTAATGTCCCGTAAAACTTCTGCTTGCACTATATACAAATGGCGACAGAATCTATAGCGACAACGCTTTCATGTAATATATCGTTGAGCAATTCTTCGTTATGTTGGCGGTTCAAACCGAAACCCTAGTCAAGAATAAGTAAAATATTTGGATCTAGTCTCGAGCATTTAAGTTAACATGAGCCATTCTTCAACGGCAATACGAGGACGTTCGTGCGAGATATAGATTTAGGCCGAACACGATATTTTACATCACGACATGTGCGTTTTTCATGATATTATGGTGAAACATGTTACTAATACTAGTCTAGTATGTGCTGAAACATTACCGTTAGTGTTACAGCTATTGTGGCAATTACCTTAATATTTTTCATATCGGTGGAGTTTACGCACACAGAATCGGCTTCCGTGGGTTGTGCTTGGCTGCGAATGAGACATACTTGTTCATAACATGTCACTTCAGATAATGAAAATCATCATGTATTACGGGTCATTGTGAACGCGTCGAATATTAAGCATGCGGGATCTGTTCTTCAGTCACCGCCGACGCAGGTCCTAAACCATAGTCGATATTAGTAATGCGACGGGGGATCTATTGAATTTTTGCTCACCAGTGAACAACAAACACAATGACAAGCGTTACTCAGTCTTGCAACGCAATAAAATATCTCGCGGTGACCAAACATTTCAATGCCCTTCGCTCCTTTGTTTTCACATCCCTTCGAGCATGCCGCCAAAATTTTAGTCATTATAAAGAATGATAGACTAGTCGAAATTCAACCGTTTGTGGTTGATTACATGTAAATACAACCACGAATTTCTGCAACCCGTACCGCTCGGGTTCACTATCAAAACTTTCGATTGTCAACAGAAGCGTTTATCTGATTGGATGATGAAGATCACGTTTCCAACAACAGCCGTGTTCAGAAAATTTTTTGCGGGATATTGTATGGCAACGTTTCATGGCAGATGTATGATGACTGGCGCCATCTGGTACAGTAGCTCTTTGAGCACTGTGGGCGATTTGACCGACAACCACTATGGGACACGTTTTACAAAAACAGTACTTCAGTCAACAACAGTATATATATATATATAAATGTATATATATACATATATATATATATATTTATATGTTTTTATATATATATATATATACATATATATATATTTTATATATATATATATGTGTGTGTGTATATATATATATATATATATATATATATATATATATATATATATATATATATATATCTATATATATATATATATATATATATATATATATATATACCTATGTGTGTGAATGCCCCATAAGCTAGCATACGGAAGTTCAGTTCGGGTAACTTACCTTTATGAGTGACATAGACGCATTGAACTAGACCTCCGAGTTTATATGAGGTCCCAGGGGGTAAAAAAACGTTCATAAATGGTGGGAAATGAGATGCAATTTGACCGATGGGAGGCACCACCTGGTGCCAGTAGAAAGACTGTTCATGAGAGACCGTTTTCAACATAGTGGAAACTAACGGTTGTGATTAAGGTTGAATGATAGACATATATATACATATACATATACATATATATATATATATATATATATATATATATATATATATATATATATATATATATATATGTGTGTGAGTGTATATATATATATATATTATATATATATATATAAATATATATATATAATATATATATGTGTGTGTGTGTGTGTGTGTGTGTGTGTGTGTGTGTGTGTGTGTGTGTGTGTGTGTGTGTGTGTGTGTGTGTGTGTGTGTGTGTTGTGTATATTGACGCGGGATTGTATCATGCAGATATATCAGGAGAAGATGATATATATTTATATATTTATATATATTTATTTATCGTTGTACACGCTCAGGTGAGGGACGCAATAACATCGGCATGCACCGCAGTGCGAATCATTAGGGTACCTCGCCCATATCCGATGATCAACATGCACAGCTGAACGAGGGGTCCCAGTCCAACAAGCCCCTTGGCAACCGCACCTTGTAAACCTAAAATTGCCTATCGCTCGATGAAATCAATTCATAATGTGATCAATAAACGCAAACCGGTCCAGTAATCGTCGTATCTGATCAGTTAAGGCCAAAATTTGTTAAAATGTCAGTTCAAATTAGCGCGCTCGACAAAGCGTTGCGGCAGCCATTATTTAGGTCAGACCAGGCGTGTGACGTCATTAAAGTGAGCCCGTTCTCAGAGACGCAGGGAGTTCCCTGTTGTTTACATTGTCGGAGTTCGTCTCTCTTTTTTGGATTTTTTGATCGTTTTCAGCCATCTTGTGACCGACTGAACACGATGGTTAATTGTTGTGTTGGGGGCTGCTCGCGTACCAGTCGGGACGGCGTGAGCTTGTTCAAGTTTGCTGGAGAGGACGATTTGAAAAAAACATGGACTGGCCAGGTACTACGATCGCGAGACAAATGGCCGGGCCCAAGCAAGTACCCGATTGTGTGCTCGGTTCATTTCACCCAGGAATGTTTTGAGCAGGCACGGAAACTTAGAGTAAAGCTTGGTTGGATACCACGATGTAAGCGGTTTTGAAGCAAGATGCTGTGCCTACTCTTTTTGCGAAGGCCTCTGCTGTCAAGCAAGTAAGAAAGGATGGTGAGGCAAGTGAACCCCTCCCACCCCAGCCAGAGAAAAGCAGACCTGCCTTTATCAAGAGAGAGAAGCAGAGGGTGAGACTCGATGACTTTCTTGTTGCATTAGTATTACACATTTTTTAACGGAGTAAAATGCGTGAAGTGAGGCAATATTATTGAAATTCGATACATTTTCTCTCATTTGATGTATCATTCGTCCATGTATTTTGAACATAGATGCCAGTTAGAGCAAGTTGAAAAAAATGGAAATAACAAGCGCGGCCGACTGCGGCGAGGTTCGGCTGCCACCCCTTAGTTACAAGGTACAATCATTGATTGCGGTTGCCTGGCGACCAACGAGTCTTAATTGTTATCACTGTATTTCCTTTATCCGCTGAATTAATTTTCCAGCATTCATTCGCAAGGCCAATATTAGTAGTGAAGTACATTGTATTTTTTGTACCATGTGTTATGTAGACTATTGGAACAACCGTGAATAATGCAAGCGCAAGGCTATCCGCCCCCGCAAGGTCAAGGCTATCCGCCCCTGCTAGGTCAAGGCTACCCTCCGCGACCTGCGTACACCCCAACTGGAGGACAGCCGCAGTACCCCCCGCTTGCAGGGCAGCCACAATACGCCCAGACAGTGCGGCAAACAGTCGTGGTGACGGGCTGCACGCATCCTGTAAGTTGCCTCAGTAGACGGCTCGCATCCTGTATGCTAACGGTTTCATTAATCACATGACCTGATGACAGATTTGGTAAATAATGCTGCAATGCAAATGCGTTTTTCACCAGAATTTTAATCTGACAGGATCAGTACATAGTACAGTACAGCATCTCATAAATCTTGTTAACTTTGCGAATTCGCATTCGCAAAGATATCTTGGTCAGTCGCGTTTGTTAACTTGGCGTTTACGCATTCTCCAAGTTTTGGCGATCAGTCCGATTTGTATGTTTGTTGGTTTGAAATTAAAAAAAGGTCTCAATGATGCGAAGAACCCAGAGGTTTTTTTCGACCTTGACCTCAAACTAAGGTCAAAGTCATTGAAAAAGTGAAACTCTGTAATCCCGAATATTTCCGTGAATAATGGTTCGATTTTATATATCATTTTGAAGCTTAATTCAATTGCAATGCTTTTCTGAATATTTCTTGTTGCAAAATATTGTTTTCCCAAGCGCCCCAGGTCGGAAAATCGTGGTATCAGTCCAAATATCATCAAAAGTTGTCATGAATATTTCAAGCGCTTATAAAACAGTCAATTCCTATCCGATGGTAATGAAAGTTAGATCACATGTTCTCCGTGACAGCTTAAGTAGGATTCTAAGATTTCATGGATGTCGATGACGTCACTTCCGGTTACGAAAGCATCAATATTTGTAAAAATTACACAAGTTTAATCCTTCTCCGTATATAATAATTTGATTTGAAAACAGTTTACATATTCTGAAAGTTTAATGTAATTGTAAACTTTTTCTGAGTATATGTAGTTGTTAAACAAATTCTAGCATGTCAAATAATTCTGGTAGCCTAAATCTCTAAACTTTTTAATTTAGCAATTGATTGACTAATTATATTCCGATTGTAAAAAAATTAACATTTTCTGAACATCTAGTTCAATGTTTGTCGGTCTTTTATCTTGCAGCGATTTAGCACCAAGTTCACAGCTTGTGGCATCATCCTCTGTTTCCTTTTCTTTCCACTTGGAATCATCTTCCTCTTCGCTTTGACAGAGAAAAGATGTGTTTCCTGTGGGGCTATAGCGTAGACCACGTCGTCGACTTCCGGTGACCACGCACCAGCATGTGTACTCACATTTTTTGCCAATGATATTAGAATATGTCAAAAATTCTTAAACAAATTATGGAGAAATTGTATGATTTTATGCTATTGCTGTGTTAACAGGGAAGATCTTTCCTCTATGCATTTAATTACTAAGGTGTTATGTAAGCTGCCTTGCTACATTTCATAAATAACACATACGAATCCATAAGCGTGGACGTTTTGTTGCTCTGCATCAGTGTTCACTCTTTAATTATCCCCGAGATATGGAAGTGAATACAAAGTATCGTTTTTAGCCTCTGGCTACCAAAGAATACAAGTATCGATTTCTCTTCTGGATCTAAGACAGATTCAGGTTGATGATATCATGTGAGTGATGATACAAACAGACCGATGTTATGAAGTCACAATTCACTTACATAGATGATGTCAAATGGGCACACCCTATTCAAGTTTCTGGACGGGCACGTTGCTATTCTCTGTTTCTGGACGGCGCGTTGCTATTCTCTGTTTTCTGGACGGGGTGTTTTCTATTCTCTGTTTCTTCTGGGCAGGCGCGTTGCTATTCTCTGTTTCTAGACGGGCACGTTGCTATTCTCTGTTTCTGGGCAGGCGCGTTGCTATTCTCTGTTTCTGGATGGGCGCGTTGCTATTTTCTGTTTCTGGACGGGCGCGTTGCTGTCTAAGAGTCTTTCTGTTTCTTTTGTGTTGTGCCGTGTGAGTGAAACTATCCCATGGTGATCGTCAATCAGTTGACTACACGACACATCGTCACCACATACATCAGATCGAAGATCATGCTCACAACTGCTGATAACTGTTTTATTTAGATTCACCATCTGAGAGGCAGATGCTCTTCGTTGCTCTAGCACGCTCGCCTTGACATATCCTTTTGGTTTCATCTTGATCTTGCGTAGCACAGGCCAGAGACCAAGTGGAAGTATATTTTCTTTCTGAACGTAGGTCATTTATATTTGAACTTGGATTGTGTCGTACATGAGGTGTGACTTTGATCTAAACTCAACGGAATTAATTCGTCACTATGTGTGCACAAATTACTTTGAAACCAGCTCGTTGCGGCGCAGACGTGGTCGCACGGGCGCGAAAATACGCGCAGCGCGTCAAAGGTGGTTCCCGCCAATGGATGCGCAGTTACGCGACGGCCGCTGGGTGGCGCGGCAGTGAACTGTAGCATTTCCAATTAAAACTTATGGTGATCTTTGTCAATTAAGCTACGAAAATCATAACACTTTTACACAATCATTCATGAAACCTCTCTATTTTCTGCTTACGTGCAATTGGTGTATCACTGGTGCATAGGAAAAATGTCTTTTATCAGAATTGCTTGCTTTCTTGACGACAGTAAACATCACACACCAACCCCAATGATTACACAGATCCACTGCACGTGAATTCACGCTGTGGTTGGCGAAACGAAGTCAATGAAAAGTGAAGCATGCGCCATTTCTGTTGCAGATATTTCTGTCATGAGTGGGATTCAATGACGTACCATAAAATTGAAATATATTGTATTAACGCCTTCAATTAAATATGACTAGCCCTAAATCAATCAAGCAGACGATATATATTTGTTCCAATCCAGATATTTCAACTTTGCTCATGTATGCGCGACGAACGTTTTTTGTCGTTGTAAAAACTAATGCATTAACTAAACATGACTCCATTAAGTAAATGAACACTTGCATAGTGTATTTCAAGAAATTCTTTGGGTGCTACTCAAGTTCAAATTGCCTTATAGCTAAGGGTGTTTTAGCTAATGAAGACAAGATGCTGGTATCATTAGATTTCCTTGCAAATGCAAGCAATAAGGACCAGCAATATATTGCCTCCAACAAGTCACTAATCTAATATATTTCCTGATAATAACAAGCGAGGGCTCACAACGCAATTCTGTACTCCACCAGAATCAGTGCCTTTTTAAGGAATACACAGTCATCCTTGTGGAAGTGGCCTTTCTCCGCTGGCTGTAATGATGTACAGGAAAGTGTGAGTACATCTCAAACCCTTCCATTCCAGCTTAGGTTTACTGATAACAATACACAGGTCTCGATTAGCTCTTTATTGACCATTAAGCTCCATCACATCATATGTAACTGTGAGAATAGGGATCATTCTAATACTAAATGAGGATGTCAACTATGTACAAACATATTTATACTTACCAGTGTCATTTCTAAAATGAAATCCGATTGCTAAACGTTGAAGTATAGCATTTTTCCATATGCAACCATTATCAACTGTAGCTCATACATTAGGCGAGATTATAACAGTAGAGCGGGCAGCGCTAATGAACCATGGTAATAATGAACTTCAATGGGTCTGGTAGGAAACAGGGCCTCTGGCAAAACTCGAGCTGGTATGCTTTTAAGGTCACTATGAATTCATACAGCAGACAAATGAAAGCATTCCCAGGAGGCTGATCCATTTACTAATTTAATCTTTCCTTGTGCTTTGGCGCCACATTTTAACCCGTTCATTATATTGTTCAGGGTTTGAAGGCCTGTCACATCTTGCGTGTGAATTATTGAAGCGTGTAAATGTCGCTCGCTATAACCTTGACGATATAACGCAGTTAACTTACATAGAAAGTGCTGTTGGCACCTGGAGACAATATAATTAAGCGGGAGGTTAAAGGAAACAGAAGTCGTGTCAGTTATTCGCCCGTCTTGAAACGGAATTGTCCTTGATTCTATATTTAGCCGAGCTGCCACCAAAAAGCAATTCATTGCTTCATTGACATCATCATCATCATCATCATCATCATCACCATCATCATCATCATCATCATTATCATCATCATCATCATCATCATCATTTGTACTGTGTCCCTTTCATCATTATAGACATTAACATTAGCACCTTCGCGGACGGTGCGTCGCCTTTCGACACACAAGTTGTGGGTTCGATACCAAGGTGTGAAAACCTGACTGGTTCCCTGTGACTCGAATAATCACGTTAAATGGCGGTCCCAACTCTGAAAGGGGATGCACCCGATCCGGTAGCTCAAACATCCTCATCCATCACCGGCGCATGTCACCTCGTTGTTGAAAGCGACGTTAAACCCCAATAATATCATTACCCATACAATTACCCAGAAACGATTGCCATCTATATCATTATTGCAAGGATAATCATCCCCAAAGCAGTAAACGAGCAACACAACGACTTGATAAAAATACCAGAGCCAAATAACAAGGAGCTAACGAGGACCTGTATGGCGTGATAGATGATTCGACGGCTTTGACATTAATTAAGTCACTGGCTAAGACACATGTACTAAACATTTAGACATGTCACACACTGAGCCTTATACTTTTAATGTGCGTCATCTCATTGATAAGATTGTTGTTTTATCCATCGTTTGTGCTCTTTGACGACAAATGATAAACCCGAAACGAAAGATGAGCACTGAGCTGCACAGAGCACACCGAACATAATCATATATATGTGGCGCTAATATTAGCCATTTTAGCTTTCATTGGTTACGTGAAAGCCTCTGTTGACAATTATTTGCATGGCTAATGCTTGACACTATTATCAGAAAAGACTCAATCTTTGTAAAGAAATCCGGCTCTGAGCTAAATGTGCTGCCATATCCTCATCAGAGGGAACGGCTTACGGACAATAGACTCTTTGATTCTTTTTCTGAATAGTTATAAAAAGTAATAAATTCGTGAGCGAATTATTGACGTTTCATTTTCCACACATCCGCACATAATATTCATAGTAGCTAATATGCTCCTGAATAACTTAATTGGGTTGTCACTAATGCTTTGAAATTCAGAATCTTAAGTCGAATTCAGTGACAAACCCGTTGCGGAAAAATGCTACCAAATCCAATTTCAAGCGACCTGTTAAACGTTGGTACATTCTTGCAGTGAATCGGGCATGCGTGAAAGAATGATACTTATGTGAAGCAGACTGTTCAAGAACTGTTCATGCTAGAAAGAGAAAATATTAGCAACAGGCGCTGCGGTATTTCAACCGCAGAGCTAATTGTTAGAAAAATCAAAACCAAGGCCTACCAATTATTGCCACGATCCCTTATCAAGAAGGCAAACGAGACATCACTGTATCACCTCAGTTGGGATGATACAATTGGATTGAAATCAAGATTACACACGTCATCCAGATAAAAATCATGATAATCCTGTGCATCAAACCACCACGAGCAATGGTTTTATCCAAAGTGACGCCATAGAGTATGTATGTATGTATGTATGTATGTATGTATGTATGTATGTATGTATGTATGTATGTATGTATGTATGTATGTATGTATGTATGTATGTATGTATGTATGTATGTATGTATGTATGTATGTATGTATGTATGTATGTATGTATGTATGTATGTATGTATGTATGTATGTATGTATGTATGTATGTATGTATGTATGCATTTGAAGTAATTCAGAATTTGCATGGTGTGTATATTCATACATTGCAATTAATATGCGTTAGGGTCAACCATAACGTAATATCCCCTTTTATGTACCTTGACACATTAGTAATCAATAGAAACGTTACTACTTTTGCAAGCATTGGGTGGTGGCCCTCCAGGCAGTCATTAAGCGAGTCAAACTGACGCCTGTTGTTATGGTAACAATCATTACCAAACTAGCAGGTACTATTTGCAGACAAGTTATTTACAATCTGATGTTCACTCAATCAGCCCCTCCTGTAGTTTCACTGAGTATAATCATCCGCGATCTGTTTAGCCTCATTAAACATAATCATACATAAACTGTTAATAGTACTTGTGCTGTTGATGACTATCATTTTGAACCTTCTATGATGATTAAGCATTTGATGAAATTCTGCTCTTGCTGTCGCGAAGTAAGTATTTTTTCGAAAATTTGCTACTATATTGCAAAGGAATATCAACTTACAGAACGAGATAGCGACCAAGAAAAATGTACTTGGGATAGATTATACCTATTTGATTACATATATTGATACCCATGATATAATGATACCTCAATAAGATTTTCCATGACAATTGCGCAGCACAGTAAACAGGTAAATATTGACTCAGGCACTATCTATCAAGTAAATTATATGATTTATAACATGCAGCTACATTAAATAAACTCTCGCCCACCCGTAATCTATCTTTGGATGCATTTATTGCGTATAAGTATGAAACTATTATGCGTTCTGCAATTACCTCTCCGTGTTTTTGTATCATAATTATGACAAAAACACATTACAGAAAAGCACAATACCTTTTATGAGCCCGGATTGTTTGATGAAAATATTTTTTCCCGCTCGTGTCTTTTTAAGTAAAGCTGGCGCTAAAAGGCTTATAGTTTTGGGTGATGGCTTTACAACTATGACGGCAGCATATTTCCAAATGAAACGACGTAAATAGTACCGTGCAGCATTGCAGGTGATGTGGCTGCTTGTGAAGAAAAGTAGATAATTAGACTGCATATGCTTGATGCCTGGAGCGTGTTATCGGATATATTTTGCCAGAATCCATTTGAATGTTTTTACTGTCGTCAGACTTTGCTGTCCCGCGTGACGCTCCCGATGTTATTTCCTGTTGCCAGAAGCTGTAACATTGTCAAATAACGACGGTTGGTATACAATGCTTATTTTGAATGAATTAATCTCTCAAACTACATGCCATAGGCGGTCATGGCAGTATCACGATAGGACCATGAATAGCTATCCAAACGGCACCTTAAACGTACCTTGTACATTTGTTCAAAACTGGTGAAATATACGACTAATTGCGGAAATATCGATGAGTCAGTGATATGTTTTGGCAAATTGTTTAAGTTAATGGCAATGGCCATCCTCCGTTGTGAATTCAGGGTGTGGCACCGTTTGGAAAGTACAGACAGTGTGCTTTGTAAAAATGGCCATCAAGGAACTCGCACAAATAGACCCTTCTCGCCTTCATTGTAACGGGATGAGATAGATGGTAGGACATTTCTTTCCTCTGGAAAGGCTTCATCTAGTCTTTTGATTGAGTAATTTTGTCTGACCTCGACCACCTTAGGGTGTTTCATATTTTCCTGTTATCTATGATTTATACATAATTCATTGTTTGTTATTTCCATGCCCTGAAGGAGAAGTGTAAAGTGAAAACAACAGTTGGCCAAAATGGTCGCTATTGTTTTTTGTGCAAAAACGTTTCTTATGCTAGCAGTGACATAAATCTTTATGTTGGTTTTCTCAGAATCATATTGTTTGCAGATGCATGTTTGTAACTGGTTTTCCTGATGTCACTGGTCATCAAAGTAGATTTAACTGTTAATACTTGGTGACCACCCCCCAACCCCCCTAACCCCCCCCCCCCCTCCCCTACCCCCAACCAAAAAAACCCGTTATATATCTTGATATAATGAATCAACTCTTACATCTATATTTATATTATACTAAAACAACAGCATTTCATGATTAAATTATCTGCGGGTAACCATTATGGCACATAGAACACTTCTTATGGTTTCTTGCATAAACGTCAAAATAGCACCCTTGTCTTTTTATATCCCACCAAAAGTTTATGTTACTATATCAGCCTTAGCAACAGGGTTTGTCTCCTCTTGGAGCCGAACTCACATGGCCTTAGCTTCAATCGTTTGTGAAATTAACTAGCCTTCTCGGGAGCGAACGGACGATGGATGCCTCAAGTAAGAACCATCACCTGGTGAAACGATATCAGACTTGATGCATGCTTTGATGGTAAGAGCCAAACAGTTTAACAAATGTAATATTATATATTTTATTGTCTTTTCCAATAAGATGGCAATGGCTATTACCTGATTGAATCCTTTAATCAAATGACCCCTTATGACGTGATAACGTAATGACAGCATTGATTTTTTATTTAATTTGTAATTAATTCCTATACTCACCTTTCCGTTACCTATTTCCGGCCGGAAGTCGCCCATGCTCACACTCCGATGTAAGCTTTGCATGCCCCACATACTCATTTACTACATGCTTTGTAATGGACAGACAATTAGGGCGAATTTATTCATGCTTTACATGGATTGGATAGTCAAAAATTTTTATCTCCATTTGGTAAGCATTTTACTTCTTGAGGCTTGGCGATCGCTAGAAGAAAGCGGGCTCTTTTCCGCTGGTTGCTCATCTGTGCATTATTCACTTCATCTTGATTAGAATATCGGAAGTATAAAACAGTATATGTGCCCTGACTGAACCGACAAGATATTGTGACGAATTGTCTGGTCTTCTACTGCTTCTTGAAGGGTTTACGTTCGTTATTATGCAGTATGGCCATTGCCCTCTCATGAAAGTTCATTGCTTTAAGAAACTTTTGCTTCTGTGCATTTTGTGAATAATGCCAATTTAAACAAGAATATTTGTAATTGTAAGTTAGTGATCAATACCCGTAAATTGCTCAGATGCCAGGGTCCATGTATCACCATTGCTTCAAACCCCGTCCAATAAAAAATGAATATGTGGCCACTGTCAAAACATGAAATTCGACTAAGTTAATCCAGAACACCTTTCTTACTGTGAAAATAGCATTTTACGGTATATTCACAAGACAGAATCTATATAAGTTAATAGATATCATGCAGTATATACAATTTGCACAGCTAATCCCGTTTGCTAGAGCCTTTTTAATGACCATGTGTCGATAATGCGCGTTAACATTTTAATAATTAGGCAATCACTCACATTCAGTACAAACAGAAAAATAGAATTCAGATTAATCGACAACACTATTACAACATTATGATTATGAAATATCCAAGAACAACATCTTGTATAGGGGCGTTTGAATAATTCTAGAAGCATATTGTGCAACATATCATGCATATCTTTTGCCTTTTTGTAACATACCAGATCCAATTTAGATCTGACGAAGCCAAAAAATTTGCATATCATGTCTGTTGAACACGATTAACCCAACCAGATAATATAACAATATTCTCAGCTATCAGATATACATGCATCCTAGGCAGCATTTTTTGGGACAAGTGTTTAAAGGAAATGATATCACACGTGCGACGTCTCGGCTAATACCATTTACCAGTTGCAATCATAAGCATGTGATTTTGATCGAAGTGGATTAGTACACATTGTTTATATGCTTTGCTAACATGAACTAATGCCGTAATGAAAGCAGCAAGGTTATATTAGTAGATTTTTACAAACACTCATCGGCAATGCGGAAGTTTACCATGGGTAGTTGCAATAAGTTACAGTCCAATTCATCACCTTTTTAAGCAGTACATCTCTGTATTACCACATGCTGTTGACAAACTATAAATGTTTGGTGAAGGGTATTATTTGTATGATGCTTAACTGATATGATCTGACGAATTTTACCCTCGTTAATTTCTTGATGCTATCGGCTTCTTTCTACTTGATGCTGTTTAATTGAGCCAGGATGTAGCTGGTTTGAGTCTAGAGGATGATTAACTACAAGGGTTGATATCTACGAGCGGTAATCATAGTTATCTCTGAGGAACTCAACATGAAACTCAAGATTAAAAACGTATGCATATGTTAACTTTATGTTGTACTACGTGCAACAGCGTGCTTCGGCAACATCGCATAAGCTGCAGCTCAAGCTGCAGCGTAACCAACAATACATCGACGCCATGATGATCGCACTTTCGCCACTGCTAATAGCGTTTAAGACTTGTGTGAATTATTTATCAGAGCATGTGTATGCCATCTTTAATGACATGCGGACTTCACGGTCGACAGCGTATCGATATTTGCTGCCAAATTTAACTCGAGTGTTTAGATAGTAGCGGTATTATCACTGCATTATTTATAACAGTAAAAACGCATCCACGCCACATTGCATAATCGCGTGCACCCCTTCATCACTCTTCTCGCCTCCCTGGTATAAGGATGTAATCAACTCCCCACGAACGTTTTGTAATCCTCTATTTTCAATCAATATCAATATTTGTAGTTTATGATGTGTGAAATCAAAGACGCAGAAAACTTGTGAAGTTTTATATGTATCCATGTTTTTTTGCAAAGACAAGGGTAGGCATTGGTGGCAAAATTGAGGTTTCTTTTTAAATGGACTTCTTGCATCATTCAATCTTATAATCCTACTGCAATGGTTTCCCCTCACGCAGCACCCCAGCAGCTATACACATCCCTTGTGAGCGAACCACTAATTAATCTCCTGTCACGAAGCGTGAATGTAGATATATTGTAAAGAGAATCCAATTCCATTTCCATTTCCGAGAAACGTAGGATTCAAATGTGGACCATGAAAAGCATATCCATGAATAAATACATTAAATCCCTACGATTTGTAAATTAGTATTGCGAAAAAAATACGTATTGAAATACTCTCAAATATACGGTTGCTTAAGATAATATTTTCAAACTGAAAAATGAAATCAATTAATTAGATTATTTTACTGCTCTGCCATAACTTGGTGCACTTTTTTAATGCTGGATGTCTCTGTGCAGAAGTCATATTCGCTAATCAAGTTAACAAGCTGGTGCTATGAGATTCGGCAATCACTATAAGTTGGCATAGTAATTTTTTTAGTAATAATTTGGCATAGTACAAGCTCCTGAAAACAAGACAAGTCAGAATTGCTTGTTTTCTCGAGCTGTCGAAATGGTAACACTAGAATAGACTGAGGTGATTACCTATCCATTGTTGGCGGTAATAAATGCTGACATTAACCAGGTAGGGTTCACGATGAGGATATATCAACAAAGGGATACCACCTTAGCCGGTTGACGGGCATCAAATATAGGGACCTCGAATGAACTAAGGTAATAATAACTTAATATTTGGTGTGAAAAATATGTTAAATTAGGTTCCTGTATGAACACCTAAGGATATGCCCAGTCTCCGCTGCCATTGTCGCAGTTCACCACACCATGGCGCGCGGCTGTTCTATAGCCAAGCGGCTCCTCATTGGTACAAACCCCATCCCCAACGGGCACTGCGTGCCATCCAATTGGAGACAAGGGATGCGCACCAAGACTCCTCCTGGCAACAGCGATATAATAAGGACGCTACCAGCGGAGTACGCAGTTAGGTCTTCACTTCTACTAGTAGAAACATAGCTTTGACTACCTTATAGTCAGATAACCATTTCCAGCAGTTGATTTTGGGCAAGTGCTAGCGGTCAGTTTAAAATAAACATGGATACCACTCAACTCGACACAGTAACAGCCGCCAATGTTGAAAATAACGCGATCACTGCCCAATTCTATCTCAAGATCGTTTACATAGCTATAGGACTTGTTGGGTTAGTTGGAAACTCACTCGTCATTTTCATCATATTCAGTACGACGTCGATGAGGAAAGTCGTCACGAATACCTTCATCATCAACCAGAGTATTGTTGATGGACTGGCTGGCTTGTTCCTCATCCTTGTCACCATATTTGAAGACAATGGTCGAAATCTGTCGGGCACGTTTGATGAAATCTATTGTCGCGTTTGGCTCACCCGTGCACCTCTGTGGGCTACATTTATGAACAGCAGTCTGAATTTAGTTTTCATCACCATAGAACGACTTGTGGCGGTTTGGAAGCCGGTGTGGTACAAAACATCGTTCAGCAGAAAGAAAGCTTTCCTCATCATGACGCTTGGCTGGCTGGTCGGGCCATTTGTTACATTTCTGTATGGTGGTGTTACATCTGTAATCGTGGACGGCAATTGTTACGTGTACAGTCTGATTGGTGAGACCAATTTATTCCTCGGTTTTATGTTGGTTGGCCTACAGTTCCTCATACCGATCACAATGTTTACGGTTGGCTATTCAGGCATAGCACTGCTTCTTCACCAGAAACAGAAGCTCTTAAACCAGGTAGGGCTACATGTCAGATAAACATGCGAACTTTGTGCTATTTCAACCGTTGTTTGTAGTGAGTAAGTGGCATTGCGAATTGAAAAATATTATTTCACATAAGTGTCTGGTTCACTGGTAAAATGTAGTAACTACGTAATCTACGATTTCAGTCGCAAGCACCAGGAATTTCGAACCAAGGAAAAGCTAAAGTTCAAGGAGGGCGAAACATGATCAAAACTATGGCTATCGTTTGTCTGTGTTTTGTGCTGTGCTGGTCCGCGAACCAGATCTATTACCTGATGTATATCACAGGGCACAGTATTGACTTTGACAGCCCCTTCTATCATTTCAGCGTGGTTGCTGTCTTCTGCAATTGCTGTTGCAATCCATTTGTCTACGTTTGTAAGTATCGAGAATTCAAAAAGGCCATGAAAAAATTATTTAACTGCAGAGCTACACAAGTTAATCCAGAGCAGAGGACAACAATGGAAACAACTGGAATGTAGTAGACGTCCATTTGCGTAACGTGCATCATACTATTTGTTTGATGGATTAACAAAATTTTCAGCAGCAGTGTTCACCTATGGTCCCATTGGTAGTTTATACCTCTGTGGACGATGATTGGCATAGTACTCTCCCTGCAAGTATGCTTGTCGTATTGACGAATTCATTGTACATGATCTGTCCTCTGAGAACAATATTAAGGATGTGCCGTCTTGTGAGCAACATGCATCAGTAATTGCTACACAACAGTCCATATTAGCTTGGATTAATTGTAGTTACATCGGTGTAAGATAAATGTTTCGACACCGATGATTATTCTCACATATTTCATTTCAATCACACGGCTGTGTAAATTAGAAATACTGCTGTCAGTGAGGGTGATAACTTACTGAAATATAAATGAACGGTTCCTAAATACAAGAAGCGTGCGTGATGCATTGTGTTTGCTTAGTTATCGCAGGTGTTATGTTAGCGATGAATGAGGCATATGCCGTACGCCCATCGCGCCCGTTAAGCGTGTGCGTTATGTGAGGGTCACAGTGCACTTCTCGGATTCCGACACAGACTTTGATTTATCGGTTTCATGATAGCAATGACCAACGTCAGGTCATGGTTAGAGCGTCAGAAATCATCAGTTAAAAATATATATATACGCACATTTATATATATATTTACTAGCAAATGGTTGTGTTCGGATATTGATGAGATAGTCCTACAATAAAGCTCAATAAAGAATGGCTGATGACAAAATGCTGTGATTATATAGTAGGCGCAACGCGTGATTATCGGCTTGGATAATACCTTAAGGGATAATTGGAATCAAGGCCGGGCTACGGGATAATAATTGCAACCACAGCAATGGCCTTTGATTAGTTATATATATATAAAATATATATATATATATATATATATATATATAGATATATATATATATATACATATATATATATATATATATATATATATATATATATATATATCTATTATATATATGTATATATATATATATATATATATATATATATATAGAGATATATATGTATATATATATATTGATATGTACATATAATATATATATATCTATATATATGATTATATATCTATACATAAGTATATATAATTATAAATATAAATGTATATATAATAATATACACTTATATGCGTTTGTAAATATGCATGAACATTATTATCTAAATTTAAATATATATCTGTGTAAATATATATATACATATATATATATATGTATATATATATATATATATATATGTATGTATATATATATATATATATATATATATATATATATATATATATATATATATATATATATATATATATATATATATATATATATATATATATATATATATATAAGAGAAGGTGCGCGTGGGATGGGGTTAAGTAGCAAAGAGACAGAGAAGGTGCGCGTGGGGTGGGGAGAAGTAGCGTCAGAAGTACCAGTGTCCTCAACTGCACTAATTAATCACGGGGATAATCAGTATTACAATTGCTTCCGGCAAGCTTACCACATCATTACATCACATCAGTATAGTCAGAGGTTGATATACAGAAAAGTTGCCTGGTAAGCCATAAGAATGTCAGATGACTTCCTTCCTTTCCCTATTGTAGCGGGTCGTGATTAGCTCGTACCAATCTAGTCGTGGTTGCTAAGGTGGTTTATGCTTGTAAAGATTTGTGCTAAAAAGACAAACAAAGCACTCCTCTGTGAATCTTGTTTTGCGCGTTGACAAATCAATAGTAAATCGGAATATGACAAATTCTACTGTAAATTGCTTTGTTACAATGTTGATAATTGGAAGAACACTATAATCTCGTGCAGTTTTTACGTTTGCCGGTGTCGTGAGCTAGATGGATATGAATGTTTTGTTTACAGTAGTGCAGTATTGCATGAACATAGTGTCCTAGCTAATAACGGGCAACGGTATATCGCATGCAATTCACTTGCAACAAATGAAGAGACGAGTTGGATCAGGTCGTACACATTTTCCATCTGCTAGTTTGAAGA
>CM067352.1:41312798-41315298 GCA_034190875.2 Urechis unicinctus
TAAGAATGATTCATGCTACCCATGCGTGATTACCCCCAAGGTTATTCATAACATTAAACATTGTGACTGTTGTTCGCATTTCAAATTTCCCCGTCTCGCGGACCTGCATAAACGTTAAAGATACGTAAATGAACACAAGTTTCCGATTGTGGCTGGATGGAGCGGTCGTGGCAAAAGCTATATTTGCAACACAAAAGGGTGACGATCACTGATACAAGAACCACGAATGTCTTTGTTCAAACAACCTGCTGGTCGTGACAGACCCCAGGATTTTCTTTTCAATACTTCAACAATATCATTGTTTCCCAATATTTTCGTTATATTTCTATTCTGCATATCAGAGTAGGCGGCTGTTTTATCATGAAAGTACATCATCGACGGCGCCCTAATTGACGCTATATATAGATGTACTTCGCTTGGTTTTCTGGTGCGTCAGAAGCACCAGTGTCCCTAACTGCACTAATTAATCACGGAGATAATCAGTATGACAATTACTTCCGGCAAGCTTATCACATCATAACTCCACATCAGTATAGTCAGAGGTTGATATACTGAAAAGTTGCCTGGTAGGCCTAATAATGTCAGGTGATATCCTTCCCACCCTATTGTAGCGGGCCGTGATTAGCTCGTACCAATCTAGTCGTGGTTGATAAGGTGTTTTATGATTGTGTGGATTTGTGCACTCCTCTGTGAATCTTGTTTTACGCGTTGACAAATTCTACCGTTAATTGCTTTGTTACAATGTTGATAATTTGAAGAACACTATAATCTCGTGCAGTTTTTACGTTTGCCGGTGTCGTGAGCTAGATGGATATGAATGTTTTGTTTACAGTAGTGCAGTATTGCATGAACATAGTGTCCTAGCTAATAACGGGCAACGGTATATCGCATGCAATTCACTTGCAACAAATGAAGAGACGAGTTGGATCAGGTCGTACACATTTTCCATCAGCTAGTTTGAAGATGGCTAGTTAGTTTACAATTATTTGTTGCATTGCTACGAAGCTGGTAAAGTCTTATCTAATGACTACTCAATAAACAAGGCAGGGCATCTCGAGTGTCTTTTATGTCTTGCATACTACACATCAATTACCTGCACAGCAAAGCATGTTAGCATGCAAGTTTAGAAAAAACGGTGTGATTTTCAATTTGTATATGACACTTGTCTATGTGCATCTAGATGCAAAAACACCTCTTGTAAAACGAGGTGCTCCACGGTTCATACATTGATGAAATGCGGTTATGGAATACTGCTCTTATTTCAAATGGGTCCTCGTTAAATGCTTCACACGACCTTGATCATGCTTTTGTTGTAACTAGTAACGTTGACAGTCATGATTAGATCTGAAAGAATCGTCTACACTATATAATGAATTAGTTGAAAGTTCAGAATGCTTTGGGAAATGCTGGCTACATCTATCATCATCGCCAAAAACCTTCTGATGAGCCATCTAATGAAAAGGCCCAAACAGCAGCCGTGCTGTCATTTACAAAGCCTTTATCACAAGAAAGTGATCGTTGACACAACGGAAGCGGATACAATTAGTTCAGAAGCTAATGCATACTGTGTGCATATGACCTAGTATTTGTGTTGAGCTAATGCAATAAATGCAATCTAATGGCTATAATGTGTTTATTTAATAATGTTACTGACGGTGATATTATCAAGCAAAACTATATCTTTAATTTGGCTTTCAAAGGCCACACTCTGATTTCTTGTAAATTGGGGAAAACGCCTGCTTAATTTCTGGTCAATATTGTACATGTACGCCTCTTCCTTTTCTATTGTAGGTTGTACACTACAATGTAACCGGACGAATACTATAACTACTGTCAGTACCCCCAGGTCTCCCCTCTCCCTTCCACACAAGCACTGGAAAATGATATGGAGCATAATGATTGACAGTCAGTAGCATATAGACAGATAACGGGCTCTTGGAAGCGTTACACGCCGCTACAAGATATATAGTCGTACGTCACACACTGAAGGTTATAACGTACGTATTTAATTATGGTTATGTGAAACCGATTGCAGAACAAGCAAGCTCTTGCAAGTGACGTGTTCATTTGTCGTTATACAAACTCTGCCCCCTCTTCTGCTTTCTCCCGTCGATCTGATCCATGCAAATACGTTCTTGTTCGCATTTTTACTCTTCGAATAATTTCAGGCCTATTTTCTATCATGCGCGAAGATTAAGCGTCAGCGTATATACTACATCTTTCTATTTCGATATCGCAGCAACATGCTAATTCCCACGATAATCATTGTCTTTTAAACGTCCTATTAACACCATATCACCTGAATGACGTAGTGCTAGCATATTGTTGCGCGTTGATTGTCTTAGATAAATGATTATGCACATTGACAAATGACTGCGTTGATGAGGTGAATGTGACTGGTCTCGATGGATGCCGCGTGTCATATGAATTTCAGGCAGCAATTCGTTTACAACAAGCAACCAATACGTTCTTGGTCTGTGCTAAATATCATCGTATTTCC
>CM067352.1:41322798-41325298 GCA_034190875.2 Urechis unicinctus
CAAAATGCAGTTTTAGTTTATATAGCTGTTCATATTTATAAAGCATATTAGCCAAATGTCTTTGAACAACTACTTAGTGTAAATATCAATGTTTTACCAATACATTAATGTCGACGTTGTTGGTCCATCGGTTAAGAACGGCCGACAACCCAGCTTATAACCCAATTATATGCCGATATCATATAAGCATCAAACCAACTCAGAAACGGGACAATGGTTCTTTTGTTGTGGAATGGAGTGTCAAAAGTACGCACTATAACAATCATGACTAGTCCTAGAAAACCCAATTACCGTGGCAGGAAAACTTTACTGCGAATGTTCTCCAAATACAGGGTGAAAAATGTCAAACCCCCTCGGCAGATACATCATACCAGAAATAAGCCATTAGTCCGCATGATATATAAAAACACAATGGCACAATTGCACAATTCCCGAACATGTGTTAATTCTGGCCCTGAACATTGATTTATGTATCCGCTTATGTGTATACCTCATTGTATTTATATAAGTAAGGAATAGAAGGCGTTCAGTGCCCGATGTCAAGCATCTGAGTGTCAAATGGCAAAGTCTACAATCACTCGTTGCCGCGACAATACCCTTCCCTCACTATATATATGCCTTTCCCTGACCCCCACAATTTCGTACCCCCTCGCAGACCCAAGACATAAGAATGATTCATGCTACCCATGCGTGATTACCCCGAAGGTTATTCATAACATTAAACATTGTGACTGTTGTTCGCATTTCAAATTTCCCGGACTCGCGGACCTGCATAAACGTTAAAGATACGTAAATGAACACAAGTTTCCGACTGTGGCTGGATGGAGCGGTCGTGGCAAAAGCCATATTTGCAACACAAAAGGGTGACGATCACTGATACAAGAACCACGAATGTCTTTGTTCAAACAACCTGCTGGTCGTGACAGACCCCAGGATTTTCTTTTCAATACTTCAACAATAGCAATGTTTCCCAATATTTTCGTTATATTTCTATTCTGCATATCAGAGTAGGCGGCTGGTTTATCATGAAAGTACATCATCGACGGCGCCCTAATTGACGCTATATATAGATGTACTTCGCTTGGTTTTCTGGTGCGTCAGAAGCACCAGTGTCCCTAACTGCACTAATTAATCACGGAGATAATCAGTATGACAATTACTTCCGGTAAGCTTATCACATCATAACTCCACATCAGTATAGTCAGAGGTTGATATACTGAAAAGTTGCCTGGTAGGCCTAATAATGTCAGGTGATATCCTTCCCACCCTATTGTAGCGGGCCGTGATTAGCTCGTACCAATCTAGTCGTGGTTGCTAAGGTGTTTTTATGATTGTGTGGATTTGTGCACGCCTCTGTGAATCTTGTTTTACGCGTTGACAAATTCTACCGTTAATTGCTTTGTTACAATGTTGATAATTGGAAGAACACTATAATCTCGTGCCGTTTTTACGTTTGCCGGTGTCGTGAGCTAAATGGATATGAATGTTTTGTTTACAGTAGTGCAGTATTGCATGAACATAGTGTCCTAGCTAATAACGGGCAACGGTATATCGCATGCAATTCACTTGCAACAAATGAAGAGACGAGTTGGATCAGGTCGTACACATTTTCCATCTGCTAGTTTGAAGATGGCTGGTTAGTTTACAATTATTTGTTGCATTTCTACGAAGCTGGTAAAGTCTTATCTAATGACTACTCAATAAACAAGGCAGGGCATCTCGAGTGTCTTTTATGTCTTGCATACTACACATTAATTACCTGCGCAGCAAAGCATGTTAGCATGCAAGGTTAGAGAAAACGGTGTGATTTTCCATTTGTATATGAGACTTGTTTATGTGCATCTAGATGCAAAAACACCTCTTGTAAAACGAGGTGCTCCAAGGTTCATACATTGATGAAATGCGGATATGGAATACTGCTCTTATTTCAAATGGGTGCTCGTTAAATGCTTCACACGACCTTGATCATGCCTTTGTTGTAACTAGTAACGTTGACAGTTATGATTAGATCTGCAAGAATCGTCTACACTATATAATGAATTAGTTGAAAGTTCAGAATGCTTTGGGAAATGCTGGCTACATCTATCATCATCGTCGAAAACCTTCTGATGAGCCATCTAATGAAAAGGCCCAAACAGCAGCCGTGCTGTCATTTACAAAGCCTTTATCACAAGAAAAAGTGATCGTTGACACAATGGAAGCGGATACAATTAGTTCAGAAGCTAATGCATACTGTGTGCATATGACCTAGTATTTGTGTTGAGCTAATGCAATAAATGCAATCTAATGGCTATAATTTGTTTATTTAATAATGTTACTGACGGTGATATTATCAAGCAAAACTATATCTTTAATTTGGCTTTCAAAGGCCACACTCTGATTTCATGTAAATTGGGGAAAACGCCTGCTTAATTTCTGGTCAATATTGTACATGTACGCCTCTTCCTTTTCTATTGTAGGTTGTACACTACAATCTAACCGGACGAATACTATAACTACT
>CM067352.1:41335981-41345981 GCA_034190875.2 Urechis unicinctus
AGAATTCAGTTTAAATTAAGGCTTTAACCGCGGATATATAGTTCAAAATGCGATTTTAGTTTATATAGCTCTTCATATTTATTAAGCATATTAGCCAAATGTCTTTGAACAACTACTTAGTGTAAATATTAATGTTTTACCAATACATTAATGTCGACGTTGTTGGTCCATCGGTTAAGAACGGCCGACAACCCAGCTTATAACCCAATTATATGCCGATATCATGTAAGCATCAAACCAACTCAGAAACGGGACAATGGTTCTTTTGTTGTGGAATGGAGGGTCAAAAGTACGCACTATAACAATCATGACTAGTCCTAGAAAACCCAATTACCGTGGCAGGAAAACTTTACTTCGAGTGTTCTCCAAATACAGGGTGAAAAATGTCAAACCCCCTCGGCAGATACATCATACTAGAAATAAGCCATTAGTCCGCATGATATATAAAAACACAATGGCACAATTGCACAATTCCCGAACATGTGTTAATTCTGGCCCTGAACATTGATTTATGTATCCGCTTATGTGTATACCTCATTGTATTTATATAAGTAAGGAATAGCAGGCGTTCAGTGCCCGATGTCAAGCATCTGAGTGTCAAATGGCAAAGTCTACAATCACTCGTTGCCTCGACAATACCCTTCCCTCACTATATATATGCCTTTCCCTGACCCCCACAATTTCGTACCCCCTCGCAGACCCAAGACATAAGAATGATTCATGCTACCCATGCGTGATTACCCCCAAGGTTATTCATAACATTAAACATTGTGACTGTTGTTCGCATTTCAAATTTCCCGGACTCGCGGACCTGCATAAACGTTAAAGATACGTAAATGAACGCAAGTTTCCGATTGTGGCTGGATGGAGCGGTCGTGGCAAAAGCCATATTTGCAACACAAAAGGGTGACGATCACTGATACAAGAACCACGAATGTCTTTGTTCAAACAACCTGCTGGTCGTGACAGACCCCAGGATTTTCTTTTCAATACTTCAACAATAGCATTGTTTCCCAATATTTTCGTTATATTTCTATTCTGCATATCAGAGTAGGCGGCCGTTTTATCATGAAAGTACATCATCGACGGCGCCCTAATTGACGCTATATATAGATGTACTTCGCCTGGTTTTCTGGTGCGTCAGAAGCACCAGTGTCCCTAACTGCACTAATTAATCACGGAGATAATCAGTATGACAATTACTTCCGGCAAGCTTATCACATCATAACTCCACATCAGTATAGTCAGAGGTTGATATACTGAAAAGTTGCCTGGTAGGCCTTATAATGTCAGGTGATATCCTTCCCACCCTATTGAAGCGGGCCGTGATTAGCTCGTACCAATCTAGTCGTGGTTGCTAAGGTGTTTTATGATTGTGTGGATTTGTGCACGCCTCTGTGAATCTTGTTTTACGCGTTGACAAATTCAACCGTTAATTGCTTTGTTACAATGTTGATAATTGGAAGAACACTATAATCTCGTGCCGTTTTTACGTTTGCCGGTGTCGTGAGCTAAATGGATATGAATGTTTTGTTTACAGTAGTGCAGTATTGCATGAACATAGTGTCCTAGCTAATAACGGGCAATGGTATATCGCATGCAATTCACTTGCAACAAATGAAAGAGACGAGTTGGATCAGGTCGTACACATTTTCCATCTGCTAGTTTGAAGATGGCTGGTTAGTTTACAATTATTTGTTGCATTGCTACGAAGCTGGTAAAGTCTTATCTAATGACTACTCAATAAACAAGGCAGGGCATCTCGAGTGTCTTTTATGTCCTTGCATACTACACATTAATTACCTGCACAGCAAAGCATGTTAGCATGCAAGGTTAGAGAAAACGGTGTGATTTTCCATTTGTATATGAGACTTGTTTATGTGCATCTAGATGCAAAAACACCTCTTGTAAAACGAGGTGCTCCAAGGTTCATACATTGATGAAATGCGGATATGGAATACTGCTCTTATTTCAAATGGGTGCTCGTTAAATGCTTCACACGACCTTGATCATGCCTTTGTTGTAACTAGTAACGTTGACAGTTATGATTAGATCAGCAAGAATCGTCTACACTATATAATGAATTAGTTGAAAGTTCAGAATGCTTTGGGAAATGCTGGCTACATCTATCATCATCGTCGAAAACCTTCTGATGAGCCATCTAATGAAAAGGCCCAAACAGCAGCCGTGCTGTCATTTACAAAGCCTTTATCACAAGAAAGTGATCGTTGACACAATGGAAGCGGATACAATTAGTTCAGAAGCTAATGCATACTGTGTGCATATGACCTAGTATTTGTGTTGAGCTAATGCAATAAATGCAATCTAATGGCTATAATTTGTTTATTTAATAATGTTACTGACGGTGATATTATCAAGCAAAACTATATCTTTAATTTGGCTTTCAAAGGCCACACTCTGATTTCATGTAAATTGGGGAAAACGCCTGCTTAATTTCTGGTCAATATTGTACATGTACGCCTCTTCCTTTTCTATTGTAGGTTGTACACTACAATCTAACCGGACGAATACTATAACTACTGTCAGTACCCCCAGGTCTCCCCTCTCCCTTCCACACAAGCACTAGAAAATGATATGGAGCATAATGATTGACAGTCAGTAGCATATAGACAGATAACGGGCTCTTGGAAGCGTTACACGCTACAAGATATATAGTCGTACGTCACACACTGAAGGTTATAACGTACGTATTTAATTATGGTTATGTGAAACCGATTGCAGAACAAGCAAGCTCTTGCAAGTGACGTGTTCATTTGTCGTTATACAAACTCTGCCCCCTCCTCTGCTTTCTCCCGTCGATCTGATCCATGCAAATACGTTCTTGTTCGCATTTTTAACTCTTCGAATAATTGCAGGCCTATTTTCTATCATGCGCGAAGATTAAGCGTCAGCGTATATACTACATCTTTCTATTTCGATATCGCAGCAACATGCTAATTCCCACGGTAATCATTGTCTTTTAAACGTCCTATTAACACCATATCACCTGAATGACGTAGTGCTAGCATGTTGTTGCGCATTGATTGTCTTAGATAAATGATTATGCACATTGACAAATGACTGCGTAAATGTAGGCGCATGTGACTGGTCTCGATGGATGCCGCGTGTCATATGAATTTCAGGCAGCAATTCGTTTACAACAAGCAACCAATACGTTCTTGGTCTGTGCTAAATATCATCGTATTTCCTCCCTGCTGTAGCTGCGAGGGCTAGTCCAAAGTATACGGGGTTTGTACCAGAGACATCCACATAATGTTTTATTAATCTAGGCGTTAATATATCAACTGCAAAATATACGCAAATCACCGCTCATTAAATAGCAGCGTTCATCAGAAAATTATGACCAGAAGTGTTGCTGGTGTTTTTGCTGTTGGGAATAAACATCTTGGCGTAGAATAACATTCAAGAAGTGATTGAGCTCATGGCACATGCGTAGACCTCACAATATTAGCTTATTGTTACTCTCTATGACAGACACAGCCAAAACATAATCCGAATTGTAAATGTCTCTCTGATAGAGCTAAACAAATGGTGCATTATAATCGCAAACGAATACGTTGCAAAAAGTATTGTTGAATAGGAAACAACCAATGTTAATTAACAGGGACGCTATATATTTGGCGACACCAATGGCGTGCATGTGGCGTACATATCTGCCCCACAAATACGGACGGACTGATGTTGTTTTTAACAGATATGAGTACTGATGCACTAAGAGGTATTGTGACTATATGAAAAGCATATGTCATAATGCTTTTTGTCATCGATTTTCACCAAATCGATCAAAGTTGCCGGTACCATTATAATGTGATTTGATCAGCATTTTCATCTGGTTGCCTAACAACTATATGTTGAGTACATATGGTTGATAATAAATCTGTGTTCCACAATCGCTGGGAAAATCCCAACGGAGAATAAGTCATGCGTCACTCGATTTTGAATGTGAACGATAGGCAAGCATTCTCGTATGTATGTAACAATAACAAGTTCCCTTATCACATAAATGCTTGTGGCGCAGTTAAATATTCAACTATATCTGTGCATATGCATTGACTGTGTACATATGCAAATACAAATTGAAGAAATGTATTTCCTCGGTATTTTTAGATTAAACCATGGAGGTCTCGCGATAAATGTATGTTGTATGTTTCAGTATGTTGTGACGAATAGAGCTTCGTTGACTGCCTTATTGTTCTAGAAATATTCGCAAAGAACATAAGAGAAATGGGATATATCACTGTTTTTTATGACACGTATGACATGAATATAGAGTTGACATATAGGCGTGGTTCATATCCTATACTGCTAATAAAACACTGGATAGGTGTGCACCCTGCGGCGATGTTTGTATTCAAAGTAAACCCAAATCGAGCATCGTAGAGCTTTGCTCATCTATACCGTACATGTATGTACAAGTAAATAAATGTGCATTGACGCGTCGTATAATGTGTCCAAGATGTATGGCGTAAGATGTTCAGTCTACATGTTGGACATGTATGTATAATGTTATGTATGTAGTATGTATGTATGTATATGTATGTATGTATGTATGTATGTATGCATGCATGTATGTATGTATGTATGTATGTATGTATGTATGTATGTATGTATGTATGTATGTATGTATGTATGTATGTATGTATGTATGTATGTATGTATGTATGTATGTATGTATGTATGTATGTATGTATGTATGTATGTATGTATGTATGTATGTATGTATGTATGTATGTATGTATGTATGTATGTGTATGTATGTATGTATGTGTATGTATGTATGTATGTATGTATGTATGTATGTATGTATGTATGTATGTATGTATGTATATATGTATGTATGTATGTATGTATGTATGTATGTATGTATGTATGTATGTATGTATGTATGTATGTATGTATGTATGTATGTATGTATGTATGTATGTATGTATGTATGTGTATGTATGTATGTATGTATGTATGTATGTATGTATGTATGTATGTATGTATGTATGTATGTATGTATGTATGTATGTATGTGTATGTGTATGTATGTATGTATATCTGTATGTATGTATGTATGTATGTATGTATGTATGTATGTATGTATGTATGTATGTATGTATGTATGTATGTATGTATGTATGTATGTATGTATGTATGTATGTATGTATGTATGTATGTATGTATGTATGTATGTATGTATGTATGTATGTATGTATGTATGTATGTATGTATGTATGTATGTATGTATGTATGTATGTATGTATGTATGTATGTATGTATGTATGTATGTATGTATGTATGTATGTATGTATGTATGTATGTATGTATGTATGTATGTATGTATGTATGTATGTATGTATGTATGTATGTATGTATGTATGTATGTATGTATGTATGTATGTATGTATGTATGTATGTATGTATGTATGTATATGATTACAACATTAGTTACCCCGGTGCCTGACGTACAAGATATGTAGTTCCCTTTAATGGTAGATATTTGTTCCATTTAATAAGTAACGATTGAACCAAATTATGTAGCTGCACAAAGCTGTATCACCTCCTGTTATCAAGCGTTATTACATGCAATCAGCATGCGCCTTCCACAAAACAAAAACAAACTAGTAAATTGTTCTGCTCCTTGGTATACAAGACTTATTGTAGTGAGTCATGTCGGATCTTGGTAAATTCCCATTATGTTGGACACTCATTTATTCCGCCTGCAGCTTCGCATTTATTCACAAAGCAATAGAGATAAGTTTTTAAAAAACGTCGAGGCCTCTTTGTATTAGATTTTGATATTGCAAAATGTCACACTTGTCCTTTTTCCTACCCTTGATTATAAGGTATTAATGTTAAAGACCATAAAATTGATGTTCCATAAACTGACGGTAAAACATCTCGATCTTAGAGGGAAGGTAATGGTAATATTGAAAGAGAAATGAATAATTTCGTCAGTAATCCCGGACCACAATCATCACCTCGAAGTAACTATTTTCTCCGATAACGGCTTCAGAATGTCCATCTTATCTCATCTTTGATTTCAACACGTACACCAGAGTTGCTTTTGAGGAGCTAGAAGCAGCATCTTAGACTCTATAATAAGTTCCGTTTTTCTGGCTTCGCCATAATCGATACATCTTGTATCTATTGCATACCTTTTATTCTATTCCTTTTATTGCTGGGTGTCAACGTAGCGCAAACAAGGGGAGCAGCCAAGAGAGAGGTTGGAGAGAAGGAACATTATATTGACACGTATTGAATAATTAGGCTCTAACCGTAAATATATATATCACAAAACAATTTTTGTTTATATACCTCTGCATAAACATTAAGCTCATGGGTCAAATTAACCCTGTAGAATTCAGCTTAAATTAAGGCTTTAACCGTGGATATTTGGTTCAAAATGCAGTTTTAGTTTATATAGCTGTTCATATTTATTAAGCATATTAGCCAAATGTCTTTGAACAACTACTTAGTGTAAATATCAATGTTTTACCAATACATTAATGTCGACGTTGTTGGTCCATCGGTTAAGAACGGCCGACAACCCAGCTTATAACCCAATTATATGCCGATATCATATAAGCATCAAACCAACTCAGAAACGGGACAATGGTTCTTTTGTTGTGGAATGGAGTGTCAAAAGTACGCACTATAACAATCATGACTAGTCCTAGAAAACCCAATTACCGTGGCAGGAAAAACTTTACTGCGAATGTTCTCCAAATACAGGGTGAAAAATGTCAAACCCCCTCGGCAGATACATCATACCAGAAATAAGCCATTAGTCCGCATGATATATAAAAAACACAATGGCACAATTGCACAATTCCCGAACATGTGTTAATTCTGGCCCTGAACATTGATTTATGTATCCGCTTATGTGTATACCTCATTGTATTTATATAAGTAAGGAATAGAAGGCGTTCAGTGCCCGATGTCAAGCATCTGAGTGTCAAATGGCAAAGTCTACAATCACTCGTTGCCGCGACAATACCCTTCCCTCACTATATATATGCCTTTCCCTGACCCCCACAATTTCGTACCCCCTCGCAGACCCAAGACATAAGAATGATTCATGCTACCCATGCGTGATTACCCCGAAGGTTATTCATAACATTAAACATTGTGACTGTTGTTCGCATTTCAAAATTTCCCGGACTCGCGGACCTGCATAAACGTTAAAGATACGTAAATGAAACACAAGTTTCCGACTGTGGCTGGATGGAGCGGTCGTGGCAAAAGCCATATTTGCAACACAAAAGGGTGACGATCACTGATACAAGAACCACGAATGTCTTTGTTCAAACAACCTGCTGGTCGTGACAGACCCCAGGATTTTCTTTTCAATACTTCAACAATAGCATTGTTTCCCAATATTTTCGTTATATTTCTATTCTGCATATCAGAGTAGGCGGCTGGTTTATCATGAAAGTACATCATCGACGGCGCCCTAATTGACGCTATATATAGATGTACTTCGCTTGGTTTTCTGGTGCGTCAGAAGCACCAGTGTCCCTAACTGCACTAATTAATCACGGAGATAATCAGTATGACAATTACTTCCGGTAAGCTTATCACATCATAACTCCACATCAGTATAGTCAGAGGTTGATATACTGAAAAGTTGCCTGGTAGGCCTAATAATGTCAGGTGATATCCTTCCCACCCTATTGTAGCGGGCCGTGATTAGCTCGTACCAATCTAGTCGTGGTTGCTAAGGTGTTTTATGATTGTGTGGATTTGTGCACGCCTCTGTGAATCTTGTTTTACGCGTTGACAAATTCTACCGTTAATTGCTTTGTTACAATGTTGATAATTGGAAGAACACTATAATCTCGTGCCGTTTTTACGTTTGCCGGTGTCGTGAGCTAAATGGATATGAATGTTTTGTTTACAGTAGTGCAGTATTGCATGAACATAGTGTCCTAGCTAATAACGGGCAATGGTATATCGCATGCAATTCACTTGCAACAAATGAAGAGACGAGTTGGATCAGGTCGTACACATTTTCCATCTGCTAGTTTGAAGATGGCTGGTTAGTTTACAATTATTTGTTGCATTGCTACGAAGCTGGTAAAGTCTTATCTAATGACTACTCAATAAACAAGGCAGGGCATCTCGAGTGTCTTTTATGTCTTGCATACTACACATTAATTACCTGCACAGCAAAGCATGTTAGCATGCAAGGTTAGAGAAAACGGTGTGATTTTCCATTTGTATATGAGACTTGTTTATGTGCATCTAGATGCAAAAACACCTCTTGTTAAAACGAGGTGCTCCAAGGTTCATACATTGATGAAATGCGGATATGGAATACTGCTCTTATTTCAAATGGGTGCTCGTTAAATGCTTCACACGACCTTGATCATGCCTTTGTTGTAACTAGTAACGTTGACAGTTATGATTAGATCTGCAAGAATCGTCTACACTATATAATGAATTAGTTGAAAGTTCAGAATGCTTTGGAAATGCTGGCTACATCTATCATCATCGTCGAAAACCTTCTGATGAGCCATCTAATGAAAAGGCCCAAACAGCAGCCGTGCTGTCATTTACAAAGCCTTTATCACAAGAAAGTGATCGTTGACACAATGGAAGCGGATACAATTAGTTCAGAAGCTAATGCATACTGTGTGCATATGACCTAGTATTTGTGTTGAGCTAATGCAATAAATGCAATCTAATGGCTATAATTTGTTTATTTAATAATGTTACTGACGGTGATATTATCAAGCAAAACTATATCTTTAATTTGGCTTTCAAAGGCCACACTCTGATTTCATGTAAATTGGGGGAAAACGCCTGCTTAATTTCTGGTCAATATTGTACATGTACGCCTCTTCCTTTTCTATTGTAGGTTGTACACTACAATCTAACCGGACGAATACTATAACTACTGTCAGTACCCCCAGGTCTCCCCTCTCCCTTCCACACAAGCACTAGAAAATGATATGGAGCATAATGATTGACAGTCAGTAGCATATAGACAGATAACGGGCTCTTGGAAGCGTTACACGCTACAAGATATATAGTCGTACGTCACACACTGAAGGTTATAACGTACGTATTTAATTATGGTTATGTGAAACCGAATTGCAGAACAAGCAAGCTCTTGCAAAGTGACGTGTTCATTTGTCGTTATATACAAACTCTGCCCCCTCCTCTGCTTTCTCTCCCGTCGATCTGATCCATGCAAATACGTTCTTGTTCGCATTTTTAACTCTTCGAATAATTGCAGGCCTATTTTCTATCATGCGCGAAGATTAAGCGTCAGCGTATATACTACATCTTTCTATTTCGATATCGCAGCAACATGCTAATTCCCACGGTAATCATTGTCTTTTAAACGTCCTATTAACACCATATCACCTGAATGACGTAGTGCTAGCATGTTGTTGCGCATTGATTGTCTTAGATAAATGATTATGCACATTGACAAATGACTGCGTAAATGTAGGCGCATGTGACTGGTCTCGATGGATGCCGCGTGTCATATGAATTTCAGGCAGCAATTCGTTTACAACAAGCAACCAATACGTTCTTGGTCTGTGCTAAATATCATCGTATTTCCTCCCTGCTGTAGCTGCGAGGGCTAGTCCAAAGTATACGGGGTTTGTACCAGAGACATCCACATAATGTTTTTTATTAATCTAGGCGTTAATATATCAACTGCAAAATATACGCAAATCACCGCTCATTAAATAGCCGCGTTCATCAGAAAATTATGACCAGAAGTGTTGCTGGTGTTTTTGCTGTTGGGAATAAACATCTTGGCGTAGGATAACATTCAAGAAGTGATTGAGCTCATGGCACATGCGTAGACCTCACAATATTAGCTTATTGTTACTCTCTATGACAGACACAGCCAAAACATAATCCGAATTGTAAATGTCTCTCTGATAGAGCTAAACAAATGGTGCATTATAATCGCAAACGAATACGTTGCAAAAAGTATTGTTGAATAGGAAACAACCAATGTTAATTAACA
>CM067352.1:41350981-41360981 GCA_034190875.2 Urechis unicinctus
AGAAGCAGCATATAAGACCCTTTTGTTATGTCGGTTTATCTGGTTTCGCCATAATCGATGTATCATGTATCAATTGCATATCTTTTATTCTATTCCTTTTATTGCTGGGTGTCAACGTAGATCGTACAAGGGTAGCAGTCAAGAGAGAGTTTGGTGAGAAGGAACAGCATTTAACGCCCTAAAGGTATTAACAACATTGGTTTAATCACAAAACATGGTAACATTTCAGACGCACCTCTCATGCTATTCACTATGTATTCCACCCCGTGAACAGCACAGACGGGCTGAATAGAGAAGAGTATATGAGGCACCATATTAAGGCTTCGATTGTGATAGATCAACGAGCAGGTGATGATAAGTTTGGGTTCTTTTACAAAATAAATATGCAATAGTCTTATTTGGAAATCGTCTAAGCAACAAAGTGATGATGAATAAACAGATATAACAATATAAATATAACCTCATTATATGAAATATGCGGTAAACTATTGCCTTATTTGGTAAAAACAAAGAAAGTATTCAGGAAATGATACATTTAGAAAGGCCCCTGACTGACATCCCACAAACCATACTCGTGCTGACTCCTATAAAGCATAAGAGCGTGTCGCCGCTCCTTAGACCAAAGGACAGCATGTACTGACCTCTAGCAACTAGAACGAGTGAGATATGAAAAAAGGAAGTAAGTAAGACAGTGGGCGCTGACCCCGTGATGATAGATAGGATCTGAATGTTAGAGGAATGGATCTGGAGAAGATTAAGTGAGGAAGGGTGACTGTGTTAGGCCGGATATAGTGTGTGTAGGCCGAACTGTTCAATCTGCCTGTGGATTTAATGACAGTGAGTTTTCTCTGAAACCTATTGTGTAGCCCGGCTGATGCGGTAGGTGTGAGGGTTGTAGTGGAGCAAGAACTAGATTTAGGAAGGAAGAAAGGCGTTGTCTGGTGCAAGGTCTAGAGGTTTTGTCAAAACAATGAAGTAACCTACACTTACCAGGATCATTTAGGAAAAGGACCGGGATTTATTCCCAAAGAGAGCTCAGAACTAGTTTTTTTGTGATACGGGATGTGGGTTGATTGTAGCAGATGTTGAGTTATTAAATTGTAAGGAAAAACCCTTTTTGAAAACCTGAAATTATCTATTGCTAAGACATGGTATAGCCAGGCTCAAAGTCGGGTGCAAGGATTTATACGGATATATATATATATATATATATATATATATATATATATATAGATATATAGATATATATATATATATATATATATATATATATATATAGATATATATATATATATATATATAGATATATATCTATCTGAGATATATATATATATATATATATATATCTGTCTATATATATCTATATATATATATATATATATATATATATATATATATATATATATATATATATGTGTGTGTATATATATATATATATATTCTTTAATTGGCGCCACTCTACAAAAGGCCTGAAAGCTGTCTTCCAAGACGAATTAATAGTGACCGCATTCCAGGACATTCTGTGTTACCTGCTTGCTCTATTTGGCGAATTGAAGGACAGGATCACAGCAAAGGATACAGAAATAACAAATCGTCAATTTAAAAAACCGTGAGCAATCTGGAATTAATATGCGACGAGCTGGATAGATCAGTGAAATGCCTGAAAGAAACAAGACGTCAGAATGTTTGCTCACTAGAATTGAAGGAACGCAAAAATAATGAAGATTTGTTGAATGAAACAACGTCCCTGTTTTGGAAAACTGAACGAAATAAATGTTTTGCCTCTGTAAAACTAAATGACAGTCAATGATGAACCCCAAGGCAAGTTATCATCAAGTTCACATCTTATCATACTCGTGCTAGAATTTTCAGACCCCCAACAAATTTACGAAAATCTACAGCACCTATCTTCATTAATGTGGACTTAGCTCAAAGAATATCGCGACTACTATACGAGGGCCGACACTTTAAGCGCAAAGACCCCATCAGAGGCTGCTGGAACCGCGACGGTAAACTGCTTTTAAAAACCCTCAGCGGCCGCACCAAGACTTACGCTGAGGCAGATATTGAAAGGCCCAATAAGTAGCATTGCATACACAACCCTGTAATGGTGTTATCCTTCCAACCTTCAGCATAATGTTTACCCAATTTACATTCATTTAAATCCATGTGCATCATTTGCAAATGCTTTACACATGTTATATATGTAGAGTGTAGAGCGATCTCAAATCCTTATTATTGTTTTGAACGCATACAAAGCCTTTACCCATTCATTCATTTAGATGACGATGATGAATCATATTTCAATTATGCACATGAATGTGCGTAGTATTTTGAAAAGGTTTGATTGTTTAATGTAATATTTGCAAACATAGAATCACATGTTTGATATCATAGCATTATCGGAAGTATGGCTAAATAATATTACTGTACAAAGCTTCAAGCCAACTGGTTATCAAACGGAGGGCTCTGTCAGACTGGAGAAAACAGATGGCAGAGTAACGTTATTAATTTCGGATAAAAATCGAATTCAAACGGAGAGAATATCTATCGATCGTGACCGACAATTACGTATGTGTTTTTGTTAAACTACTCAATGGTCATTTGGGAAATAGTGGCATACTGCTAGGCGAATTATATCGAGCCCCCCAATTCCAATGTTACTATTTTCAATGATAAATTTCCTCAATTCTCGCCAGCATTGAACGCGACTCTAAGCAATGTTATCTAATGCGCGACACCAATATCAACCCACTCATTAGCCATATTGCCACATCTGAATTTATAGAAATGTTATTCTTCATTGTAATCACGTGAACATAATGCCAGCCTAGACTTCATTGTAATAACGTGAACATAATGCCAGCCTAGACTTCATTGAAATCACGTGAACATAATGCCAGCCTAGACTTTATTGTAATAACGTGAACATAATGCCAGCCTAAAATTCAATGTAATCACGTGAACAAAATGCCAGCCTAGACTTTATTGTAATAACGTGAACATAATGCCAGCCTAGACTTCATTGTAATAACGTGAACATAATGCCAGCCTAGACTTTATTGTAACAACGTGAACATAATGCCAGCCTTGACTTTATTGTTATAACGTACATATAAAGCCAGCCTTGACTTCATTGTAATCACGTGAACATAATGCCAGCCTAGACTTCATTGTAATCACGTGAACATAATGCCAGCCTAGACTTCATTGTAATCACGTGAACATAATGCCAGCCTTGACTTCATTGAAATCACGTGAACATAATGCCAGCCTAGACTTCATTGTAATCACGTGAACATAATGCCAGCCTAGACTTCATTGTAATCACGTGAACATAATGCCAGCCTAGATTTCATTGTAATCACGTGAACATAATGCCAGCCTAGACTTCATTGTAATCACGTGAACATAATGCCAGCCTAGACTTTATTGTAATCACGTGAACATAATGCCAGCCTTGACTTCATTGAAATCACGTGAACATAATGCCAGCCTAGACTTCATTGAAATCACGTGAACATAATGCCAGCCTAGACTTTATTGTAATAACGTGAACATAATGCCAGCCTAGAATTCACTGTAATCACGTGAACAAAATGCCAGCCTAGACTTTATTGTAATAACGTGAATATAATGCCAGCCTTGACTTTATTGAAATCACGTAAACATAATGCCAGCCTAGACTTTATTGTGATAACGTGAACATAATGCCAGCCTTGACTTCATTGTAATCACGTGAACATAATGCCAGCCTAGACTTCATTGTAATAACGTGAACATAATGCCAGCCTAGACTTTATTGTAATCACGTGAACATAATGCCAGCCTAGACTTCATTGTAATCACGTGAACATAATGCCAGCCTAGACTTTATTGTAATCACGTGAACATAATGCCAGCCTTGACTTTATTGTAATCACGTGAACATAATGCCAGCCTTGACTTTATTGTAATCACGTGAACATAATGCCAGCCTGACTTCATTGTAATCACGTGAACATAATGCCAGCCTAGACTTCATTGTAATCACGTGAACATAATAGCAGCCTAGACTTTATTGTAATAACGTGAACATAATGCTAGCCTTGACTTTATTGTAATAACGTGAACGTAATGCCAGCCTTGACTTTCATTGTAATAACGTGAACATAATGCCAGCCTAGACTTCATTGTAATAACGTGAACATAATGCCAGCCTAGACTTCATGGTAATCACGTAAACATAATGCCAGCCTAGACTTTATTGTAATAACGTGAACATAATGCCAGCCTTGACTTTATTGTAATAACGTGAACATAATGCCAGCCTTGACTTCATTGTAATCACGTGAACATAATGCCAGCCTTGACTTCATTGTAATCACGTGAACATAATGCCAGCCTTGACTTCATTGTAATCACGTGAACATAATGCCAGCCTAGACTTCATTGTAATAACGTGAACATAATGCCAGCCTAGATTTCATTATAATCACGTGAACATAATGCCAGCCTAGACTTTATTGTAATCACGTGAACATAATGCCAGCCTAGACTTTATTGTAATAACGTGAACATAATGCCAGCCTTGACTTTATTGTAATCACGTGAACATAATGCCAGCCTAGACTTCATTGTAATAACGTAAACATAATGCCAGCCTTGACTTCATTGTAATAACGTGAACATAATGCCAGCCTAGACTTCATTGTAATCACGTGATCATAATGCCGGTCTAGACACCATTGTGGTCCCATGAACATAATGCCAGCCGACGAAGACTCACGTGTTATATCAAAATGTCAGCCTAGATTTCATGTAATCACGTGAACATAATGCCAGTTAAGCCTCCATGTGATATGAACATAATGCCGTTAATAAAGAATTTATTGTAATCAAACTAATTCCAGCCCTGACTCTCATTGTACCCACGTGAACCCCTGCCAGCTTAGACTTCAAATACGTACTTGAACATAATGCCAGCCTCGGCATGCATTGTATCACGTGAACATAATGATATGACTAGACTTCGATTGGAAGATACGCCAACATAATGCCTGCCAATGAAGCGAGTTTACAAATACGTGATCATAATGCCAACATAGATACGCGGTGTATCAGCCTTGACTCACGTGACCATATCAGTCATGGAAGCTATTTTATCAGTCAGGTTTTAAAAACTGCGAATGGTAATTGTTCGTGTAGGATGGTTCTCGGATGTTATATCGCAAAATGCCTTTCACCTATGAACTATTAGTCTATTAACAGATGAGGACAAGGAAAAAGAACAAGTCATCACATAGCGAAGTAAAGGCACAAGTGCATGATGACAGGAGCTGCTGGCTTGCTGCTGCTGCTGTCAGCCTGCAGACGTTATGTCTTGTTGCATAACTATGATGTACTTCGTCACTTATCGACACCAGAACATCCGCCATGATGTACTTGATGTATCCGTAGAGGCAGCATCCCGTCAACATTTACCATAGTAAACACAATCAAGCAAATCCATGGAAAAGGCTAGCGCTGTTAATTTCCTATGTCTATGTTATGTTGTTTCCGTGTCTTTTATTTTGTCATTGTCCTTCATAGATAAGTTATGCTGCAAGTGTGAACATGTACATTATGACAGTAATTGCATTGATCGCTATCGTTAGCACAGGTTGAACTGTAGTTGAGCTATCGTTAGCACAGGTTGAGCTGTAGTTGAGCTATCATTAGCACAGGTTGAGCTGTAGTTGAGCAGTGATATGTAATGATATAATATGATATAATATACGATACATATGATATGGCGTTTTTAAACCCTATATAGACACTTAATACGATGAATATCACACTATTTTTAGGAAATCATTCATTTTGTTTACGTGGGCGTGTTGCATCAAAACATTTAGATGTGAAATAAAAAAAGGAAAATGTTACAATCCGATCATTGATGTTATTCGCCACATCCATGGCAGATTGATGCACAATAATAACAAGTATTGTGGTGGCCGTTATCGTGTAAGATTAACACGGCATGTGGTGATTTAGAATGATGCGTTGACCATAATGACCATAGACACCGTTGCAAATATTGGCTAATTGTGAAGGGCAGTAACGCTGATGAATTTGTGCAGTTGATTAATGCTAGTTGTCTTTGTCCGTCAACTCAATAGCGCCAAACAATACCCGCAGTCAAGATATCAACTACTTCTTCACCGCGCGAAGTCATCACTGTCGCGTAAGATTACAGACGCTAAGGTGTGCCTGTGACTTTGTCATCGGCTAGTATTCTTTATATTTAATAGCATCTGCTTACTGGGCGTTGTTGACAATATTTCAGTATCAATTTAATGTAATTAACTGACCACATTGCATGTCATTGATGGTTCTATTGGTACATGTTATATATAAGCTGCTGCTGCTGCTGCTGCTGCTGCTGCTGCTGCTGACCAGGCCATGCGCTACAGTCATCTATGCCTGACCATGACGTGAGTCTGTCTATTCCTCGAGCTGTTTGGCATCGTCTACGGCCTCCCAGACCTCAGCTGGGACATCAAGTTTGAAGATATAAGCAATGGGTTGCCTGTGGCAGCGAGAAGCATGGTGAAAGCGAACAGTGAAAACTTCCAAGTGAACTGCTCAGGTTAAGCATACTGTCATTAGAGCTATCTAGCTCACATCTATCTCGTAATGGCGACAAGCGAATCGAGTTAGTCATAACGTCGGTTTCATGATCCTCTTATAAGTCTCTATTTGTTTATGCTTTCGCTTAAAACGTCATGTTAATGAGATCAATCTTTGCAACCCCGTCAAACTTCGAGGAATTAGATTGAAACAGAAGAGCTTCTGCTTTGTGATAACGGCAAAAGATACACATATATTTCTGTCCAAATGATCACTGTTTTAGAAAACAAGTGTTCAAGAGCAAATGTTCATTATACAGCGCGAACGCATTCTTTGTTCCAGAACATCCCCTTCGTTTGTTCATTTCAATCCTTCTATCATTTGGTGAAATTAGCCGCTGCTTACATAATACGCTGCCTATAACGAGCTGTTGGCTCTTATTTTTCAAAGATAATCTTGAATAGATTGCGTTATTGATGATGGACTTCTCGGGTGTGACGGTGTCAGCAGAGTGCGTGAAGAGAATTACCTAACTGTATTTAGATCGTGCCTTAAAGGAGTTCCATCAGTACCACCTGTCATAGAGGCTTCAAAGCTCGTTCAAGCATGAAGATAAACCCTATGCCATCGTAATGCGGATGAAACCCTTGTGAATTACCATGATATAGTCCTGATTTAATTGTGTCACGTCCCTTTAATTGTTTGCATTACTGTTTGAATGCTGATCAATAACTTTGCATTTACCTCGCGAAATTCGTCACATTCAAAAATATGATGGCGGATCAGGAAAAGTTGCATGGATAGAGTAAGAGAATTTCACGGTCATAGGCGGTAGCGAGAATATTTTCCTTGTTTAAATCGAAACGTATGCTATAAGCCAGAGGTACGTACTGATGCATAGGCGGCTCGGTCAATAGCCCCACCGCTTACGACTCCGATTGATACGGTCGGTTGGATATGCTTAATATTGAGTGCCACCTACCGATGCTTCGACTATCAGTGACGTCAGAATAACCGTTAGTGTTGCGACCATGTGCTCCAAATAATAAAACTTTGAGATTCTGCAGACGCATTTCTGTATAAAAATTGATCTTTTTCAAAAAATATCAGGAATTTGGCTGTCAGCATGTTGAACACGTTTTAATTGTGCAAACGTTTCAGCCCAGTTTATTTTAGGGCAAAACAGGGTAGATGCGACGATATGGACGCAATAAGGGATATCATGCCGTGCTTTGTTGCAGAGCGGACGTGTCCTGGACGAGAATTATATGACCCAGAGTTCGGTCTAATCGTCTGGCCCCAAGCTCTTGCTGGGACCAGAGTTTTTGTACGATGCCCTTATTCATTAGACCATCCACTTAACGCTCATTTAGAATGCGTTGTCGACGAAACACTTCAGGCCTTCTGGAGTCCTCCATATGAGATCGGACAATGCGTTGGTCCGCCTTTGCAAGCGAACATCATATTACTATATGACACCCATATGGCGAATGATGTTTCGGTATGAAATTGGTATTCTCGACATTATTAAACAGATCAGACAGGCGTTGTGTAATCACAACCATAACGTTAAATTTGATCACGATGTTATGTCCAGCGAATTATCTACAATATTGTATATGAATACTGACTAGCTAATAGGAAGCAATGCTTAGAAGAGATATTCAGCAGTTGAACTTCATAGCTGACAAGTACCCCGATGCGCCGGTCAGACTGCACGGCAACGAGTTGCAGTGGATATATGACGTCATTCTTGAGAGGATGACCATTGTAAGCAGGTTACCATGGTCAACAGAAACTCGTTTGGCTCTACAGGAGCTTGTGGATTTACTTGATGTTGTGATGAAAATCAATGAGATATTAGACACCATGTTTTTGGAAGTCCTCGTAGAAACGTTACCACAGTAAGTTAAAATATTGCACACTATGCATGTTCAGATATGATGATGGTGACTTCAAACATTTTCCTTTAGTGTTAAACGAATTAAACATCATCTTGCCTGAAGGTATTCTTCGTTTCCTAGTAGCATCAAGTTGCATGCATGGTGCCAAAAATTTATTCAACTTTGCAATGCTGCCCAGCTGATGTGTGAAATTTGTATACCGCATGGCCAATGCATTTACAATTTAAATCAACCATCTTACTTGCTCGCATTCTCTCTCTCCCGCCCTCACTCACCCCTCCCAATTTATCTCTCTCTCTCATCCTTCCCAATCTCTCTCTCTCCACTCTCTCTCTCCCTCTCTCTCTCTCTATTTCTCTATCTCTTTATTTCTCTCTCTCTCTACCTCTCTGTCTCTCTCTCTTTCTCTCTCTCGCTCGCTCTTTCGATCATTATTGGCAACCTATGCTGTAGATACACAGCGACGTCGCAGATGGAGGGTGCGGATCATTACAAGCTGCCAGCGTCCCTCCGTTTGATATCCCTGTATTTTACTCAAACTCTCTATATTTCCTCGTGTAATTTCCGAATATTTACCCACGCACGTTAAGCACGAAATTCTGGGTAACGGTGTTGTGGCACTAAACTATGTGATGTTTCTGATGTCATCACCTATCTATCGGGAGTCGAGAGCCTCCTCGTCCTGTATCAAGGGGCGTATGTACTCTCTAATTGATTCAACGATATTTTGTTGTTATCCCTTAATGGTGATCTGTGGCACCAGGACGAGGTCAAGTTCTCTACGCAGATAATGAAGGAATCTGTAATCGAACCCAACAAACTGACAGCCTTGCCATATGTGAATGCCGAGCAGATGTTATTATGCCATATCGCACATAGCTCTTGTACCATGAACATCGGTACGTGCTCACAACCCTCTAAGACTTAAATTAAAATACAGTTATATATATATATATATATATATATATATATATATATATATATATATATATATATATATATATATATATATATATATATATATATATATATATATATATATATATATATATATATATATATATATATATATATATATATATATATATACATCTATCGCTCTTCTATGTATTAGTATATGAAGAGATGGGAGCAAGTGAAACAGAGAGAGGCGCTTAAAACCATACAACCAAAGGTAATTAGAAGATATGATATGTTTATTTACCCGATGGCGATACACTTGCCAGGATAGTAAACGATGAATACATTGTGTCCATATAGCGTGGGCGAGTTTTTCTCTACACCTCTGAGTTACACATCAGCGATCTAGACGCCAGGGGGATATCCTTCACCTGTCTCCTCGCGTATCTGCTTTCATTCGCGGTATTCAGGTGACTACATGGCAATCATTCTGCCTGATTCTCATCCATCACAGGTTCGCTGGTTGTAGGTCGATCGTTCAGATAATAAGAGCAGCCAGTGTGATCATTTCAGAAATGCAAGCCGAGACCGCTCTGTTTACATCC
>CM067352.1:41365981-41403481 GCA_034190875.2 Urechis unicinctus
TGGAAGAGGTCATGGTTGGCAATAGGTTGAGATCGTTGCTGGGATTAGGGTTGGGACAGTGAGGATGGGAATGGAGCTTTGGTGGCATACTCTCAACCCAACTTGTCAATTATGTTGTGTTTGAAAGTTATGTTAATCGATATATTACCATGACTTTTTTGTGGGTCAATCTATAAATATTTATATATGTATATATATATATATATATATATATATATATATATATATATATATATATATATATATATATATATATATATATATATATATATATATATATATATATATATATATATATATATTATGTATAATATTTATATATGTAATATATATATATATATATATGATTTATTTATTTAATATTTAAATATATATATCAATCGTCGGACACGCTCAGCTGAGGGACGCAATATCCGCGGCATGCACCGCAGTGCAAATCATTAGGGTGCCTCGCCCATATCCGATGACCAACACGCACAGCTGAACGAGGGGTTCCAGTACAACAAGCCCCTTGGCAACCGCACCTTGTAAACCTGAATTTTAAGGTTTGGTTTTGAGTCTTTTATTTGCAACGCGGCACAGCTATTTCTGAAGATAGATCCTTCGCCATTTTTGCTGTTGGAAATGACGCCTACGTGCTCTTTGGTCTCTTTGTTTGTGAAATGTGGTCATGAATACAAAGACTAAACCTCATTATTGATGTTTTCTTTGATCCTTTCTGGCTGATCTTCCTCGCGGTAACCAGCTCACGCTCTAACAATGATTTCAAGAAGATCGCAGTCGAGTAATTTATGTTTAGTGGCATCATATTCATCGAAGTAGGCCACAACTTTGGCAAGTTAAGATTTGATGTAATTTACATTTTGTAACCTCAGCGACAGTATACACAACTGCAGTGAGTTAGTTATAAGGCGTGTGGAATGATTCACAACCACCATCCACGCGGTTCTAGGTTTTAGGATGAAGCCGTTAATCGATGAGACGATACGTCTAAATGGAAGAGATTTGTTGCTGTAGATCATGTCGCTCCAGCCTTTATCATGACGTTGATAATCGATCAGCATTTTTTTCAACTGAGTGAAATTCGCCACACAAAATAACGGGCGCCATTATTTAGATGCTGCGTTTAACGTGATGATGTTGAAACAAAGTGATTCCCCTATCGCCTTACATGGGGCTGGAACCCTCTTTCAACTCGTGGAAGATCACGACCGAATTTTGTTTTGTTCATAATCTTACCCTTTAATTATGGATAAGTACGACCCTCTGACTCTAATACAGCTCCGACCCTGCGATCATATCAGTAAAGCTGTCTCACCTACCCGTTTACATATTTTCATCACTTCAAAATAGCTGCTTCTTACGAAGGGGTTAATTGACAAGTCATGTGCGAACCATCGTTAAATGTCACCACCCCGCCTTCAACAACGGAAAAGGTCAGAGTGAATTAGGCTGAATTAGCAGAGCGGGTCGCAGTTCTTTAAGCCGATCGCTCATTGGAGCAAGCAACCCCAATTGGTCCAATCATAACGTGCGTTACGTTAGATTACGCTGGCCATCTATTTCCATAGGGAATTAATAATGGCAGCTTCTGTGAGAGTATTATGTGCTCTGAGGTGGGAGGGCGCATAATCCCAGTGATCGTGTATTAATCCCCAAGGAGAGAGTGAAATATCAATGACGTAATATTTTAACAGCTTTTGCCATGGTATTTAGCATTGTAATCTACTCTTTAATAGCGAATAGAAAACGGCGCGTGTTGATAGCGTAATATTAGCGTCAGTTGCCTTCTACAACTGGATGCGGCTTGAAGTGCTGTGGCGCCAAGGGGATCACGACTCGCACAAAAATGACGCAACCCTTCAATGTACTCCCAAGAGACATCGGCATATTTCTTCAAATGGTTGCGCTCGTTAGAATAAAATATGGCTAGTCTACAGCGCTTCCTACTTAGCGCACAGTACAACGGGTGTTACCACCTTGGTCACAAAAATGAATTTCCAGTAAAAGACAAATGCTTTGTAGGCGAGGTATCATACATCGCACATACATCGCACCATAACCTGCATGGAGTTGTATGCGGACAGAGATAAGGTCTCCTTTGGATACGATCATTGATAACCTCGTCAGTCATGAGATAACAGACACATCGGAGGTATGAAGAAGGAAAGAATCGGACTCGTTGGTCTCTTTTTTGTGAAAGGTGGTCATGAAATAACAGACACATCGGAGGCACGAAAGACCCAAGAATCGGACAAGATAGAAACCTGGTCATGTCTTCCATAGCAACGTTAACTTCCCAGGTTGTATTTTATTGATTTCCTGGGCTGTGGTTTTATACATGAGGTTGGGCTTGGACACTTACCAATTTAAAGGAACTTCACTCCTGGTCGATTACTTCCTGGGATAACAGCGGAAATAAATCTCAGCTGAATTCAACCATGTGAAAATCAAATTTGTATAACATTTGGCAGGTAATGATATGAAAATAGTGACATGCATTCTTAGCCATTCGAAGATTCAAAAGGTAGTTGAGTTGTTGTGTGCAATGATTAAAGTTGTAAATACAGATTAATTGAAATACCATATATCTACAGCATTCCAGAATCGAAAGCCCCCCATGTGTTCTGCACACACTCTTCCATCTCCATCTTCCTTTGACGTGTTCTTTCACCAATCATCTCCATGTTCCTTTGACGTGTTCTTTTACCAATCATCTCCATCTTCCTTTGACGTGTTCTTTTACCAATCATCTCCATCTTCCTTTGACGTGTTCTTTTACCAATCATCTCCATCTTCCTTTGACGTGTTCTTTTACCAATCATCTCCATCTTCCTTTGACGTGTTCTTTTACCAATCATCTCCATCTTCCTTTGACGTGTTCTTTTACCAATCATCTCCATCTTCCTTTGACGTGTTCTTTTACCAATCATCTCCATCTTCCTTTGACGTGTTCTTTTACCAATCATCTCCACCAATCATCTCCAGCTTCCTTTGACGTGTTCTTTTACCAATCATCTCCATCTTCCTTTGACGTGTTCTTTTACCAATCATCTCCATCTTCCTTTGACGTGTTCTTTTACCAATCATCTCCATCTTCCTTTGACGTGTTCTTTTACCAATCATCTCCATCTTCCTTTGACGTGTTCTTTTACCAATCATCTCCATCTTCCTTTGACGTGTTCTTTTACCAATCATCTCCATCTTCCTTTGACGTGTTCTTTTACCAATCATCTCCATCTTCCTTTGACGTGTTCTTTTACCAATCATCTCCATCTTCCACGTGTTCTTTTACCAATCATCTCCATCTTCCTTTGGCGTGTTCTTTTACCAATCATCTCCAATCATCTTTTCCCAATCTTCCTTCCTTGGCGTGTTCTTTTACCAATCATCTCCATCTCCATCTTCCTTTCCATCTTCCTTTGACGTGTTCTTTTACCAACCTCCATCCACGTGTTCTTTTCCATCATCTCCATTCCTTTGCGTGTTCTTTTACAATCATCTCCATCTTCCTTTGACGTGTTCTTTACCAATCATCTCCATCTTCCTTTGACGTGTTCTTTTACCAATCATCTCCATCTTCCTTTGACGTGTTCTTTTAACAATCATCTCCATCTTCCTTTGACGTGTTCTTTTACCAATCATCTCCATCTTCCTTTGACGTGTTCTTTTACCAATCATCTCCATCTTCCTTTAACGTGTTCTTTTACCAATCATCTCCATCTTCCTTTGACGTGTTCTTTTACCCATCTCCATCCATCTCCATCTCTCCATCTTCCTTTGACGTGTTCTTTTACCAATCATCTCCATCTTCCTTTGACGTGTTATTTTACCAATCATCTCCATCTTCCTTTGACGTGTTCTTCTACCAATCATCTCCATCCACATTTTGAGCCAACTATGCACATATATATATATAAAACGTTCAGAATGAACAAGGTTGTATGAATTCTAAGTGATGTTTGTTTAATTTGGCTACTACTTGAGGTGCGCGACTTATTTTTCAAGAGTATTGCACATTTGACCTCAATTTCAACCATTGACATCATTAGAGACAAAACGTAGATCTGCATGATTCGCCGTGATAGTCTATGTGATTCCTTCCAACGAAATTGCCGCTTGTATGATCTTAATGGCCTGGTGCGGTCCTCTTCGAGAAGTCAACGCAATGTTCGTTTACGTTGCGTAACTGACATCCTGATTACCTTGAACAGAATAGGGTCTAAGCAACATTATGATATAAGACCATGCTGGCTTCGCCAGAACCACTTCTGCTATCTCGCAAGGTATCGTCGCCACCCTGAGCACCTGCTGTCCATCTGCCCATATCACACGAGAACGCTATACTCACCTTGGCTATATCCTAATTGTTCACACATGCGGGTATGTTGTATTCATATTTACCAGAGGGATCACAAGCTATATAAACGGCGGTGTCATCAGCTAACTGTTGGTCAGGATAAGCTGACAAGCAGATCCCAGATCGGAGGCGGTGTCACCAGTAACTGTTGATCAGGATAAGGTGACAAGCAGATCCCATATCTGAGGCGGTGTCATCAGTAAGTGTTGATCAGGATTAGGTGACAAGCAGATACCAGATCGGAGGCGGTGTCATCAGTTACTGTTGATCAGGATAAGGTGACAAACAGGTTTCAACTGAAGTACGGTGTATGACGGACACGACTCAATAGGCGGGTTAATCTACGAAGCACGGACATTGATGAGACAGACGATCTAGACCGGTGTTAAAGCTGCTGAAACTGGTGATGAAGACCTGTCGGAGATGTCGCTCACGGTAACCTGCTGACGACGCAAGCAGTTACTGCAAGGGTGACGATTCTCTCCTTTGCAATGCCGCACGCGTATGTATCACTTTCACAATCAACATCAGTTCGATCGCTTTGATTGATATCATTACAATCGCCGTCATTATCACAATCGAATCAACGCAATCATTTTTTTGAATAGATCAGCAGCAACAGTCTTGGTTTGGAGTACATTGATTTCTTAAAAATCACTGTTTAATCACAATGATCGATCCACTGTCTAACCCCGGGGGGGGGCACTTAATGGTGTAAAGGTAGTACATATGTGCCGCGCGACGGGGTATGTTTTTTCGGCCTCTTGACTTGTACGACGGGTTTTTTGGCCTCATACTTGTACGACGGGGTATGTTTTTCAGCTTCAATCTGTACGAGGGGTTATACATTCGCATAATACCTTGTACGACGGGGTATGCTTTTGGCCATTTTGACCTTGTACGACGGGTACGGGTTTTCGAGGTCCCGCGGCACACCCCTATCCAGAATAAGGCCAAGTGCCCCCCCCCCCCGGGTGTCTAACCCACTCCTAAAGGCTAAACTTGATGTTGTGAAGATAACGAACTTTCCAGGCAACGACTATAAACTTCCCAACTACCACTCATTATCGTACTTACCACTCACTTTCTTACCACCGCTCTAGATCTAGCCTAACACTGATGAACTTACAAATCACTCATTGTCTGAGCTGCCTTTAATTATCGTACCCACTGCTTATAAAAGTGATTTCAGATCATTATCCTACAAAGAATTGTTTATCTTACATACTACTTCTCCCTAGTAATCCCTGGGTATCGTATTAATCGATCATCATATACTGTGCAACTCATTATCGTAATTACCACTCATCATCTTACCTACCACTCATCATCTTACCTACCATTCATCATCTTACCTGCTACTCATTATTTTATCTACCACTCATCATCTTATCTACCATTCATCATTTTACCTACCACTCATCATCTGATCTCCAACTCATCATCTTACCTACCACTCATCATCTTACCTACCACTCATCATCTTACCTACCACTCACAATCTTACCTACCACTATAATCTTACCTACCACTATAATTTTACCTATCACTCAACATCTTACCTACCACTTATCATCTTACCTACCAATCATTATCTACCCAACCACTCATTATCTTTCCAACCACTCCTTATCTGAGCTACCATTTATCATCGTACCCGCCAGTTATTCTCATGACTGCTGATCAAATAACTGATTTAAATAACTACCAATTATCAAACCTACCACTCATTACTTTACCTACCACTCATTTACCCATTGCTCATTATCGACCGTTTATGGCCCCGCCTACTATTGATAACTTTGCTTGTCACTCATTATCATACCAAACTATCCTATTTAACACCCTTTATCTTGCCTCTCACTTGTCATCATATTACACACATATTATCTTACCTACCATCAATCATCTTATTAAACTAGCTTTATCATACCTGCTACTGATATGCCTTCTGACCACTCGTTAACTTATCTACTACTTATCATCCTCTAAAGCACTCATCATTTTACCTGACACTTATCATCCTATCAAACACTCTTTATCTTACCTGCCTCTTATCGGCCTATTGACCACTCGTTACCATTCCAATTGCTCATCTTTCCTTTCAAACTTTATCTTTACCACAACTCATTATTTTACTTGCCACTAATTCTCAAAACTGCCACTAATCATTTTACTTATCTCTCATTCTTTTCATTACCATCTTATCCAGCATTCCTCACATTAGCAATCAGTAATTATCTACCCTACTACTAATGATCTTCTCCTAACCCTCACATTACAAATAACTTTATTTCCGCCACTCACCATCATCACACATGCGCTTACCACTCCTTTTCACGATGACACGTTTGAGTAAACTCCTGTAAATCATACATAATAGCCACTTGATATATGAACCTGTTGGCTCTTACAAAAAACAAACCTATAATTTTCAGCTTTATTTATCTAACTTATTGCCAAAACGATAGCAAGAATCATTGCTGGTCGGACATGTTGCTCAGGGGTATCTGTGAGAAATATTCGACTTGCCACGCATTAGGGGATCGTTATGAGTTCACATTAGTGTTGGTTAGTGGGATAATCCGTCTTGTTTGTCTTCCTCTCTGGTTGGAGATGAGGTATCGATTGACTTTATTGTGCTTATTTGATTGAAGCTTAACAGTGTTACTTTCCTCGCGATTTGCTGTGTAAATACTAATCAACGTAAATTGACCGTGTGAAAACCGCGCGAAGCATCTTACCGCCTTATCCAAGCAGGTCTCGTCGTAACGAGCACCAATTCCGCTATGTAGTCAGCTGCCAAATGTAGTCGTGTTATGATTAAGTGGATGAAACTCATTTTAGTTCAAGGCTTTATTTTCATCTATCTCTGCAAGCAAAACAGTGATGCCAGTTGCCTAATGTGTGTCTTTCTTTGGGTTCGATCTTTCAATGATAACGATCTTATTATACACCTCACCATTGAGTCCCCTTCCTAAACACAGTTATTGACCCACTGCCAAGACACACGACGCCAGCATGATCAATACAGCGAGCAATCATTGTGCCTGGGCTGGTGTACTCATTTCACATATTAGGGTGCTTTATCGCCCACTTTGGATTGTGATAGCCCTCACAGCTTTCGTATTAATTCCGTCGATTTGCCTATCGTGTTATACCGACAAACGTAATAAACCTGTGGCATAGTGGATATAATGCATGGCGATGCACGAACTTCCCAAAAAGTGAAGAAAAGGATACCAAAACCTGATACCTGCGTGTACCGGATGAAGAAAGCTATAAGGAGCATACGAGATTCTCGGCGGGGGCGAGAAATCAGCGCCATAGTTCTGGGAAGTTCTGTCATGCCGTGGAATAAGTCTCGTCGTCAGATGGTATGTATGCTCTCATGTGTCTGTGTGTGAGCGAATTCTGCGCGGATAATTATTTTCTGCCATACCGAGATCTAACACGCGAGGAGAACATATTCAGAAACGATTGTTCCTGTGTGAAATGAACACGAATTTCACACGGGTGAATTAATTAGCCCAAAAGACCAACGTCAGGTTCTATTTATCACCTTGTCGGTCCAACAGTTTAAGCTAAATTTTTGGTCGATGCATTCGATCAACCCAGAACTCACCACTTTTTTCACGAAATATGCATGTTCTGACGAGTTTAGGGCGATCAGTGTCGAAAGTTATTATCTAATTCGGTTCGAGATAATGTTTCATATTCCTATCGTCTGCGGAAAACTATATTTTCGATAACTTTCCAAGTTTACCGGTGATATTTTCTTCCGAAATACAAGCGCGGAGGACGATATCCCAGACAGCCCCAGAAACTTCCGATGTAAATAAGGCGATGAGAACATAGGCAAAAACTATAGCTGATAATTCCTTTCGCCTTTTCCCCAGGTTTTCGTTGCTTTCTTCGTGATTCGGTGTGATATTTGTGCGACAGTGAATGTTAGTGGCCTTTTCTACATGTTAGACAAGGTCATTTTAGCTTTTAGCTTCGTGCCACAAATAGTCCTTGTGAACCCGCGTCTTGTGAGTAGTCTCGCCTATGTTCCAATTGGTGAATCCTCCCGCTGGTCAGTTTCCGCCGCCTCGCCGCCATGTTACCAAGTCGGGCTCAGATATTACCGTTTGGTGTGTTTTAGGCCAAAATACTTATTCACAGGATACTGTTGTTGCTGAAATTCAGCTTCTGGTCCTATAAATGTTTGGTGAGTTGATTTTCTTAGCTAAAACTAGGTAAAGCAGCGGAACTCTTGATGATTCCGTTGACTTATGCCGGGAATATGCGTTGGATGCCAGAACTAAGAGGGAGTGCATGCATCACTCCTGTACTTAGTTCGAAAGAGCTAGAATCAATCCACACAAATAATGTTCTTGTTTTTTGCAAGAGAGACATTGATAATATGAGGGTAAATTATTCTCTCGTTTAATGCTGGCCAGACTAGCCCATGACTTGATGAGGTTATTGTAAATGTAGGCTATGTGTTGCCAGTGTAACCTGTATTATGTCATAGCCACCAGCGCCAACTCGCTATGGATGGGGTGGTTGATATGGCTCACAAAACAATGTGTGCATAGCAGAGAGTAAAGAGCTTGTACGTACACGCCAGTTAGCGTTCACTGCATACTGCGGTGTAAACCATACATACGGATCGCCACAGCGCATTACGTGTAATAAGCGTTTGTTGACCTTAGACCCCGACGAGCCGTCCCTGATGACGGCGAATGCTGCGTCATCAGATGGTTACAGCAAGATCTCATCGTTTGCTGAAGGTGCCCCACGTTGGCCGTGGATAGGCGAGGACGTGGCTGTTGGTGTGAGCTGAGTGGGCTCCTATCTCACCTCTAGTTCCCTAATCATAATGCTCATCATAAATCCGTTGCCGTCTTTTATTGCCAGGATTTGGAAATTTAATTCAATGGTGGCAGACAAAGTGCCTGAAGCAGGTGTCGGTGGTCTGAGGGTGTCGGTAAATGGTCTCTTAGATTATTATGTTCACTATCTGAGGTGGGAGATGGTGGGTGGTTCATACCTGAGATGGGGTGGTGGGATGGTGACACCTGAGGTGGGGGATGGTGGGTGGGTCACACCTCAGATGGGGATGGTGGGATGATGACACCTTAGGTGGGAGATGTTGGTTGGTTAATGCCTGAGATGGGGGTGATGGGATGGTGACACCTGAGGTGGGGGTGGTGGATGGGTCACGCCTGAGGTGGGGTATAGTGGATGGGTCATACCTGAGGTGGGGGATAGTGGATGGGTCACACCTGAGGTGGGGGATAGTGGATGGGTCACACCTGAGGTTGGGTATAGTGGATGGGTCACACCTGAGGTGGGGGATAGTGGATGGGTCACACCTGAGGTTGGGGATAGTGGATGGGTCACACCTGAGGTGGGGGATAGTGGATGGGTTACACCTGAGGTTGGGGATAGTGGATGGGTCACACCTGAGGTTGGGTATAGTGGATGGGTCATACCTGAGGTGGGGGATAGTGGATGGGTCATACCTGAGGTTGGGGATAGTGGATGGGTCACACCTGAGTTGGGGATAGTGGATGGGTCACACCTGAGGTAGGGGATAGTGGATGGGTCACACCTGAGGTGGGGTATAGTGGATGGGTCACACCTGAGGTTGGGGATAGTGGATGGGTCACACCTGAGGTGGGGGATAGTGGATGGGTCACACCTGAGATTGGGGGTGTTAGGTGGGTTACATCAGGCGTAACAAATATTGGTGCGGACAACAGACATCAATTGGTATTGTTCTGTTGGCAGGTAACACATCGGTTCCCCTGTAGATCGCCTTGTTCCTGCAACAGCCAATGATATGCAAAACAATCATTGTTATTATCATACACGATGCATACAAAAACGCACACATGAAGAATTGATTAATTTCCACATCTATGAATGTTTAGCAACAATTTGTATGAGATTTCGTCAAATGCGATTGAATCCAGCCAGAGAAATTTGGAAAGTTCACATCATGACATACGACATTATGTTTGTTTTGGTGCAACATGGCGCTACCAAAATAGTACGGGACGCGAGTAGTCAAAGACCCCACGCACCTGGCCGCGGGACTTATACATGTTTCGGAAATTTGAAGCCAAGGCGAGCAGCGCAGCGAACCTCCTGGAGTCAGTGACGTAGACTAGGACGCCAGGTATACATCCCAATTCTTGATCCTAAGAAGATACGTAGGAACAGAAGATTGGCATAAAGCGCGAGCTGCTCGAAACTTTTTTCATTGTTTTGGACAGCATCGTTGGCGGAGAGTATATAACTAGGTCACCGTCCGACCGGGGCTACACCTCGGTCAGTTTTCTCGTTAAACATTTAAAATACTACCCCTCGTGATTACAAAAAATTCGCTTTTCACCATTGTCATCATCTAACCTAAGCACCATTCATTAAAACCATTTACTGTAATCACTATTTAAAAATATCACCATTCACCATATTCACAATTCATCATATTCACCATTCAACAATATCTCCGTAACAATCATTCACAGTAATCACCATTCATCGTAATCACCATTGATATTTATCAACATCGAACCATATCATCTTTCAATATTAGCATCGTTCAATATTAACACCATTCAGTAATATCTCCATTCCAATAATATCGTCATTCAAAAATATTTTCATTATATACTCTTATCATTGAACATAATCGCCTTTCACTTTTATAAAGAAACATGCAAACTTTACCACATTGTCACCAGAGCGTATCACAGAATATTACTATATATGTATAAATCACACCTCTTATCGCCACTTCATTTGACCAACATTTACCATGATAGCCAACCATGACAGGCAGTTGTACATATTATATTCCACTACAGCCTCCCCACTCATTGAGTTACCTGTCCCACCTTGCTGATAGCCACCCTCTGTCTGCTACGTTCAGGGTACTGTGAAGGTCCACGCTCTGTGCCTCTCGGAGGAGAACACCCTCAAGACGTACGTGGTCACCAGCAGGACCTCCGTGAAGGACCTCATCAGTATCGTGCTGTGTGGCTACGGCGCTGTGTATACTGACCCCGCCATCTTCTCCCTGGCCCTGGAGCGGGCGAGCTCAGGTGAGTTAATTAGATGACACGAGAAGAGGCAGAGATAGTGCAAATTTGGATTAAGATTAGGTGCGAGGGAAGGGGTATAGGGTTGGGTTATTAAATGATGGGACTGAAATGATAGAGGGTTTTTCATTTATTGGGGACGTGCAGTGATTGGGACTGGGGGTTAACTGGTTTGAGACGTGTAAGGTTATGGGTTTAAATGCCCTCAAGGTAATTACCATACATAATTATGTCACCCGATTATATAAGGTAAACGTGAAGGACGTGATGACTCGTACGTATTGCAAAGAGCAGTTGCGGGGTCGACGTTATGATTCAATTGTACCTCATTACCGTTATGATTTCCATAGACAAATTTCTAAAGTTGTGGTACCTCTTAAAAAGGCTGAAGCAATTTCAAGCTTTATGCAGCCTGGTCAAATCCATTTCATTGTTCATGCAACCAGGGTCTTCTCCACTGCGCGTTGTCAAGTTGCACGATACGGCGTGTCCGTTAGCGATACAGTCCAGCTACGCCGGAGGACACACCAGGTAAGGCGCGACCATCATCTCATGTTCTCGTAAGAAGAGTTATCATCCCATGTTCCGGTAAAATAGAGTTATCATCTCACGTTCTGGTAAATTAAAGTCATCATCTCACGTTCTGGTAAGATAAAGTCATCATCTCACGATCTGGTAAGAAAGCTTTATAATACCACACTCTGGTAAGACAGAGTTATCAGCTCAAGTTCTGGTAAGACAGAGTTATCATCTCACGTTCTTGTAAGATGCAGTCATCATCTCAAGTTCTGGTAAGATACGGTCATCGTCTCACGTTCTTGTAAGATGCAGTCATCATCTCACGTTCTGGTAAGATACGTCATCATCGCACGTTTTTGTAAGATACGGTCATCATCTCAGTTCTGGTAAGATACGGTCTGGTTCTTGAAAGATGATCACGTCACGTCATCATCTCACGTTTTTGTAAGATACGGTCATCATCTCAAGTTCTGGGTAACGGTCATCATCACGTTCGGATCATCATCTCACGTTCTTGAAAGATGCAGTCGTCATCATCTCACGTTCTTGTAAGATACGGTCATCATCTCACGTTCTTGAAAGATGCAGTCATCATCTCACGTTCTGGTAAGATACGGTCATCATCTCACGTTCTTGAAAGATGCAGTCATCATCTCACGTTCTGGTAAGATGCGGTCATCATCTCACGTTCTGGTAAGATACGGTCATCATCTCACGTTCTGGAAAGAGATACGGTCATCATCTCACGTTCTTTGGTAAGATACGGTCATCATCTCACGTTCTGGTAAGATACGGTCATCATCTCACGTTCTTGAAAGATGCAGTCATCATCTCACGTTCTGGTAAGTAAAATACGGTCTGGTAAGATCATCATCATTCACTGGTAAGATCTCACGTCATGAAATCTCAGTCGTCATTCACGTTCTGGTAAGATACGGTCATCACCTCACGTTCTTGAAAGATGCAGTCATCATCTCACGTTCTGGTAAGATGCAGTCATCATCTCACGTTCTGGTAAGATACGGTCATCACCTCACGTTCTTGAAAGATGCAGTCATCATCTCACGTTCTTGTAAGATACGGTCATCATCTCACGTTTTGGTAAGATGCAGTCGTCATCTCACGTTCTGGTAAGATGCAGGTCATCATCTCACGTTCTTGTAAGATGCAGTCATCATCTCACGTTCTGGTAAGATGCAGTCATCATCTCACGTTCTGGTAAGATACGGTCATCACCTCACGTTCTTGAAAGATGCAGTCATCATCTCACGTTCTGGTAAGATGCAGTCATCATCTCACGTTCTGGTAAGATACGGTCATCATCTCACGTTCTGGTAAGATACGGTCATCATCTCACGTTCTGGTAAGATACGGTCATCATCTCACGTTCTGGTAAGATACGGTCATCATCTCACGTTCTGGTAAGATACGGTCATCATCTCATACGGTCATCATCTCACGTTCTGGTAAGATACGGTCATCATCTCACCTTCTGGTAAGATGCAGTCATCATCTCACGTTCTGGTAAGATACGGTCATCATCTCACGTTCTGGTAAGATACGGTCATCATCTCACGTTCTGGTAAGATGCAGTCATCATCTCACGTTCTTCTCACGTTCTTGTAAGATGCAGTCATCATCTCACGTTCTGAAAGATGCAGTCATCATCTCACGTTCATGCAGTCGTCATCTCACGTTCTGGTAAGATACGGTCATCACCTCACGTTCTTGAAAGATGCAGTCATCATCTCACGTTCTTGTAAGATACGGTCATCATCTCACGTTCTGGTGAAAGATGCAGTCGTCATCTCACGTTCTGGTTAGATACGGTCATCATCTCACGTTCTTGAAAGATGCAGTCATCATCTCACGTTCTGGTAAGATGCAGTCATCATCTCACGTTCTGGTAAGATACGGTCATCACCTCACGTTCTTGAAAGATGCAGTCATCATCTCACGTTCTGGTAAGATGCAGTCATCATCTCACTTTCTGGTAAGATACGGTCATCATCTCACGTTCTGGTAAGATACGGTCATCGTCTCACGTTTTGGTAAGATACGGTCATCATCTCACGTTCTGGTAAGATACGGTCATCATCTCACGTTCTGGTAAGATACGGTCATCGTCTCACGTTCTTGTAAGATGCAGTCATCATCTCACGTTCTGGTAAGATACGGTCATCACCTCACGTTCTTGAAAGATGCAGTCATCATCTCACTTTCTGGTAAGATACGGTCATCATCTCACGTTCTGGTAAGATACGGTCATCATCTCACGTTTTGGTAAGATACGGTCATCATCTCACGTTCTGGTAAGATACGGTCATCATCTCACGTTCTGGTAAGATACGGTCATCGTCTCACGTTCTTGTAAGATGCAGTCATCATCTCACGTTCTGGTAAGATACGGTCATCACCTCACGTTCTTGAAAGATGCAGTCATCATCTCACGTTCTGGTAAGATGCAGTCATCTTCTCACGTTCTGGTAAGATACGGTCATCACCTCACGTTCTTGAAAGATGCAGTCATCATCTCACGTTCTTGAAAGATGCAGTCGTCATCTCACGTTCTGGTAAGATACGGTCATCACCTCACGTTCTTGAAAGATGCAGTCATCATCTCACGTTCTTGTAAGATACGGTCATCATCTCACGTTCTTGAAAGATGCAGTCGTCATCTCACGTTCTGGTTAGATACGGTCATCACCTCACGTTCTTGAAAGATGCAGTCATCATCTCACGTTCTGGTAAGATGCAGTCATCATCTCACGTTCTGGTAAGATACGGTCATCACCTCACGTTCTTGAAAGATGCAGTCATCATCTCACGTTCTGGTAAGATGCAGTCATCATCTCACTTTCTGGTAAGATACGGTCATCATCTCACGTTCTGGTAAGATACGGTCATCATCTCACGTTTTGGTAAGATACGGTCATCATCTCACGTTCTGGTAAGATACGGTCATCATCTCACGTTCTGGTAAGATACGGTCATCGTCTCACGTTCTTGTAAGATGCAGTCATCATCTCACGTTCTGGTAAGATACGGTCATCACCTCTCATGCAGTCATCATCTTCTTGTAAGATGCAGTTCTTCAGTCGTCATCTCACGTTCTGGTAAGATACGGTCATCACCTCACGTTCTTGAAAGATGCAGTCATCATCTCACGTTCTTGTAAGATACGGTCATCATCTCACGTTCTTGAAAGATGCAGTCGTCATCTCACGTTCTGGTAAGATACGGTCATCACCTCACGTTCTTGAAAGATGCAGTCGTCATCTCACGTTCTTGTAAGATACGGTCATCACCTCACGTTCAGTCATCATCTCACGTTCTGGTAAGAAGATCATCTCACGTCTTGAAAGATCATCTCACGTTCTGGTAAGATACGGTCATCATCTCACGTTCTTGAAAGATGCAGTCATCATCTCACGTTCTGGTAAGATGCAGTCATCATCTCACGTTCTGGTAAGATACGGTCATCATCTCACGTTCTGGTAAAGATACGGTCATCATCATCATCATCTCACGATACGGTCATTCTCACGTTCTGGTAAGATACGGTCATCATCTCACGTTCTGGTAAGATACGGTCATCATCTCACGTTCTGGTAAGATACGGTCATCATCGTTCTCACGTCATTCTTGTAAGATGCAGTCATCATCTCACGTTCTGGTAAGATACGGTCATCACCTCACGTTCTTGAAAGATGCAGTCATCATCTCACGTTCTGGTAAGATGCAGTCATCTTCTCACGTTCTGGTAAGATACGGTCATCACCTCACGTTCTTGAAAGATGCAGTCATCATCTCACGTTCTTGAAAGATGCAGTCGTCATCTCACGTTCTGGTAAGATACGGTCATCACCTCACGTTCTTGAAAGATGCAGTCATCATCTCACGTTCTTGTAAGATACGGTCATCATCTCACGTTCTTGAAAGATGCAGTCGTCATCTCACGTTCTGGTTAGATACGGTCATCACCTCACGTTCTTGAAAGATGCAGTCATCATCTCACGTTCTGGTAAGATGCAGTCATCATCTCACGTTCTGGTAAGATACGGTCATCACCTCACGTTCTTGAAAGATGCAGTCATCATCTCACGTTCTGGTAAGATGCAGTCATCATCTCACTTTCTGGTAAGATACGGTCATCATCTCACGTTCTGGTAAGATACGGTCATCATCTCACGTTTTGGTAAGATACGGTCATCATCTCACGTTCTGGTAAGATACGGTCATCATCTCACGTTCTGGTAAGATACGGTCATCGTCTCACGTTCTTGTAAGATGCAGTCATCATCTCACGTTCTGGTAAGATACGGTCATCACCTCACGTTCTTGAAAGATGCAGTCATCATCTCACGTTCTTGTAAGATACGGTCATCATCTCACGTTCTTGAAAGATGCAGTCGTCATCTCACGTTCTGGTAAGATACGGTCATCACCTCACGTTCTTGAAAGATGCAGTCATCATCTCACGTTCTTGTAAGATACGGTCATCACCTCACGTTCTTGAAAGATGCAGTCATCATCTCACTTTCTGGTAAGATGCAGTCATCATCTCACTTTCTGGTAAGATACGGTCATCATCTCACGTTTTGGTAAGATACGGTCATCATCTCACGTTCTGATAAGATACGGTCATCATCTCACGTTCTGGTAAGATACGGTCATCGTCTCACGTTCTTGTAAGATGCAGTCATCATCTCACGTTCTGGTAAGATACGTCATCATCTCACGTTTTTGTAAGATACGGTCATCATCTCAAGTTCTGGTAAGATACGGTCATCATCTCACGTTCTTGAAAGATGCAGTCGTCATCTCACGTTCTGGTAAGATACGTCATCATCTCACGTTTTTGTAAGATACGGTCATCATCTCAAGTTCTGGTAAGATACGGTCATCATCTCACGTTCTTGAAAGATGCAGTCGTCATCTCACGTTCTGGTAAGATACGGTCATCACCTCACGTTCTTGAAAGATGCAGTCATCATCTCACGTTCTTGTAAGATACGGTCATCATCTCACGTTCTTGAAAGATGCAGTCGTCATCTCACGTTCTGGTAAGATACGGTCATCACCTCACGTTCTTGAAAGATGCAGTCATCATCTCACGTTCTGGTAAGATGCAGTCATCATCTCACGTTCTGGTAAGATACGGTCATCACCTCACGTTCTTGAAAGATGCAGTCATCATCTCACGTTCTGGTAAGATGCAGTCATCATCTCACTTTCTGGTAAGATACGGTCATCATCTCACGTTCTGATAAGATACGGTCATCATCTCACGTTCTTGAAAGATGCAGTCGTCATCTCACGTTCTGGTAAGATACGGTCATCACCTCACGTTCTTGAAAGATGCAGTCATCATCTCACGTTCTGGTAAGATGCAGTCATCTTCTCACGTTCTGGTAAGATACGGTCATCATCACAGTCACGTTCGTTCTTGAAAGATGCAGTCATCATCTCACGTTCTTGAAAGATGCAGTCAGTCATCATCTCACGTTCTGGTAAGATACGGTCATCACCTCACGTTCTTGAAAGATGCAGTCATCATCTCACGTTCTGGTAAGATACGGTCATCATCTCACGTTCTTGAAAGGTCATCATCTCACGTTCTTGAAAGATGCAGTCATCATCTCACGTTCTGGTTAGATACGGTCATCACCTCACGTTCTTGAAAGATGCAGTCATCATCTCACGTTCTGGTAAGATGCAGTCATCATCTCACGTTCTGGTAAGATACGGTCATCACCTCACGTTCTTGAAAGATGCAGTCATCATCTCACGTTCTGGTAAGATGCAGTCATCATCTCACTTTCTGGTAAGATACGGTCATCATCTCACGTTCTTGAAAGATGCAGTCGTCATCTCACGTTCTGGTTAGATACGGTCATCACCTCACGTTCTTGAAAGATGCAGTCATCATCTCACGTTCTGGTAAGATGCAGTCATCATCTCACGTTCTGGTAAGATACGGTCATCACCTCACGTTCTTGAAAGATGCAGTCATCATCTCACGTTCTGGTAAGATGCAGTCATCATCTCACTTTCTGGTAAGATACGGTCATCATCTCACGTTCTGGTAAGATACGGTCATCATCTCACGTTTTGGTAAGATACGGTCATCATCTCACGTTCTTGAAAGATGCAGTCGTCATCTCACTTTCTGGTAAGATGCAGTCATCATCTCACTTTCTGGTAAGATACGGTCATCATCTCACGTTTTGGTAAGATACGGTCATCATCTCACGTTCTGATAAGATACGGTCATCATCTCACGTTCTGATAAGATACGGTCATCATCTCACGTTCTGGTAAGATGCTGTCATCATCTCACGTTCTGGTAAGATACGGTCATCATCTCACGTTTTGGTAAGATACGGTCATCATCTCACGTTCTTGAAAGATGCAGTCATCATCTCACGTTCTTGTAAGATACGGTCATCATCTCACGTTCTTGAAAGATGCAGCCGTCATCTCACGTTCTGGTAAGATACGGTCATCACCTCACGTTCTTGAAAGATGCAGTCATCATCTCACGTTCTGGTAAGATGCAGTCATCATCTCACGTTCCGGTAAGATACGGTCATCACCTCACGTTCTTGAAAGATGCAGTCATCATCTCACGTTCTGGTAAGATGCAGTCATCATCTCACTTTCTGGTAAGATACGGTCATCATCTCACGTTCTGGTAAGATACAGTCATCATCTCACGTTTTGGTAAGATACGGTCATCATCTCACGTTCTTGAAAGATGCAGTCATCATCTCACTTTCTGGTAAGATGCAGTCATCATCTCACTTTCTGGTAAGATACGGTCATCATCTCACTTTCTGGTAAGATACGGTCATCATCTCACGTTCTGATAAGATACGGTCATCATCTCATGTTCCGGTAAGATACGTTTGGTTTTTCAAACCACCCCATGGTTTACCTAGTTAATATGAATGGAATTTGAATTAATCTTATCATATTACTTAATTTATATTCCATTCCGCGCCTTTTAAAGTTGAAAAACCCTCGCCTCGTTCACCATGCGTGGACAGTGGTGATCACCTTGACCGGTTGACCATTGCGTCGGATTCTTGCAGGTTCCGCGTGACGCTGAAGGACGAGGCAGGGAAGATCACAGTTCATGACCGGACGGCGCAGGTGAGCTCACATTGGCGGCAATCGGCAATCGATGTTTGGTACCGCGGGCGCTCGGTTCCCAAGATTAGATTTCCGAGCGCCTAGAGGCTAGATTGTATGATATATATTGTACAAGCTGCTCAGCGCTCGGAAACCTGACACAGGAAACTGCGCCCCTGCATATGTTCCGAGACTACCCTTACAACATTATGATTGTAATACAAACCCTCATATTCAATTAATATTCATAATGCCAAATGTGGTGAAAATAACCTTAACTTATCACTGCTACAAATATACAAGATGATAAACAAGGAGAACTATCTCATATAGCTTGTTTGTAATTAAATCGGTGTATTTTCCAGACAGCTGACGTACATACAGTATTCATGGCGGAAACACACGATTGTGGTGACGTCATTAGAGCGGTCCTACGTCACAAGAAGCAGATCAGGGACCGGAAAGAGGCTGATACGTCATTGGTCTTGTTTGAAGTGAATAACAAAGATGAAGGTTAGTGGTGTACCTATGTGTCTCGGTGGTGAAGGGTTAAGACGACCAGCGCGTTTGCATAAAGAACTGTTTGAGCGTGGCAGTGATTGTAGGATTTGGTAGTACACGAGCTACCGTCATGGATGACTGGTGGTGTTTTTTCGTTTGTAAATCTGCAATTGTGTAAATTATTCAGGACATGGAATGATGGTTAGGTAGCTTAAATCTCGTATTGCGCTGACATATGTCACATACATTTCAATTCCATTGTATTTGTGGATAGGGGCTGTCCAGCTTGCTCGACACCACCAACCGCTACGTGGAACACGTGTCTGGCACGATCCCGATCACACTTACTTCGAAATCCGCCATCTTGATGACGTAACGCAGGTAGTACAGGGGACATATCGCAACTATATTGAAGCTTTATTGAAACTTCTGTCGGACTTCCATGTTTTGACGCGTTCCCTTTGGTTGTTGGACTAGGTTTATCATGTTTTGACGCGTTCCCTTTGGTTGTTGGACTAGGTTTATCATGTTTTGACGCGTTCCCTTTGGTTGTTGGACTAGGTTTATCATGTTTTGACGCGTTCCCTTTGGTTGTTGGACTAGGTTTATCATGTTTCCCGGACAGAGGTTGTTTGGTTTGTCGAATTCAGTCACCGCAAACAATACCTACAAGGCTGAATGCGTGCCGTTTGCCGAGTCGTACGTTCGATTGAGGTTCACTAAGTAGTGACCCATCTCGCGTAGATCAGTGTATTATTCGGAGATGGTGCTAACCCATCGTGACTGCCTCAACTACAGCACCATGCACATGCGCAATCATTGGTTCTCGCCCGAACCATGCGAGACAAACAAGCCAACTCTAATACGGCTCTTGCGATCAAAATAACCATCTTTCCGTTCAAACGTAATTCCATATGAGTTCCCACTGGACCAGCTGTATCGTAACTTCTGTAACGTCATAGTCCCGGGAGCGGAGTGACTCGCGTATAACGCTAAACAATTGAACTGATCAATGTTTCATGCATGGCCATATGGTCGATCAAACGACCGATGAGGTATATATAGTATATATATATATATATATATATATATATATAGAGATATATATATATATATATACTATATATATATATCGAGATATATATATATATTATATATATAGAGATATATATAGAGAGATATAGAGAGATTCGAATGGTTAGTCGTGAGTCTCTCTCTATATTGTGCTCCCTCTAGATAGATATAGAGATAATATCTCTCACATCTATCGATGATACGTTCTATCTCCCTCTGATCTCTCTCTCGGAGATCTCTCTATACCTCTGATCTATTTCTATCTACTAGATAATCCTATCTCTCTATATATATCTCTCTCTCTTATCTATTCTATCTCTCTATCTCCTCTCTCTATCTAGTAGGCTCTATCTATCTATCTGTATATATATCTCCATGTATCTATATATTTATTATATCAAATACATTTGGGAGATTTAGTGTGTACGTTCTCTTCTCATACGACTGCAGCTTGAAGACTTGGAATGCAATTTATGTATAGAAGGTCACGACCTGAAAAACCGTAATGCGCAGAGGCGGAGTTGCTTGCGTGAACCAATTTGCAACTGGCTAAGTGCGGCCGTTAGGTAGGACAACACTACACAAGCAGGTTAATCATAGTGTATTATCGGCATCGACACATAGACAGACAACCACGCAGGCAAACATCCTCAACTATATATCAGATATGTTCGCCAGTAGGCTCATGGGCTCGCTTTTGTGAGTGAGTGAGTGAGTGAGTGAGTGAGTGAGTGAGTGAGTGAGTGAGTGAGTGAGTGAGTGAGTGAGTGAGTGAGTGAGTGAGTGAGTGAGTGAGTGAGTGAGTGAGTGAGTGAGTGAGTGAGTGAGTGAGTGAGTGAGTGAGTGAGAGAGTGTGTGAGTTTGGGTAGTGAGTGAGTGAGTGTGAGTGAGTGAGTGAGTGAGTGAGTGAGTGTGTGAGTGAGTGTAAGTGAGTGAGTGAGTGAGTGAGTGAGTGAGTGAGTGAGTGAGTGAGTGAGTGAGTGAGTGAGTGAGTGGAGTGAGTGTTGAGACCCCTGTTGAAGTGAGTGAGTGCATGGTGTGTGTGTGTGTGTGTGTGTAATTGTGATTTATTGAGGAAATTAATTAGCTGTATGGAGATACGGACACTGGCGTCACGATGGTGGAGCAGTGAGCGCCTGTGTAGCTGATTCCCTCAGTGACCTCACACCCTGCTGAGTGAGTGAGTGATTGACCCCAACTAAGCCTATCAGGGATTGCGTGATGGATTGAGTTCAGATGCCGGAGTCGGCTTTCACACCTGACGGTAAACAGTAGAGCTACAAGCAGTGAGTGAGTGACTGTACATGGTGAGTGTATGAGTGACCCGTCATTTGAGTGAGACAGGTGAGCCCTATCCACGTGAGTAACCCGTGAGTGAGTGAGTGAGTATGAGTGATGTTACTGTAGTTCGCCCCGTCGTTGTGATATATAGTGTAAAGTGAGTGAGTGAGTGAGAGTGAGTGGTGAGTGAGTGAACGGGGTCACAGGGGGGTGCAGATCATGCAAGTGTTTCCATGGTTTCACGGTTTCTTCGCGTCAGCAAGTGTACATTATGAGCGCCTGTTGACACCCCAACTAATTGATTGATTCAGATAAGCTGTTCAAACGTGAAGCCCTTAACTGCTTAAACTCATCAAAACACTGGTGGGTATGAATGTTTTTTCACAATACCGATCTCAACGATATCACAAGTCGTTAAAACCCTAGTCCCCCATGTGGCCCTTACCCGGCTACGCCAGTGTCACCCGTTCCTCTGTAACCGTCTCACAGAGCCCATAGCCACATGGTAGCCGTCGCCGAGGGACCAACTGGCTGCACTGTCAACAAGGCATGCCTTGATATCGACAGAACATATGGGCAATATTTCCGTCGCGTATATAAGAGGTCGATATGCGTGCTTGTGTGAAGTGTTGTACCTCTATGAGGTCTTACGTTGATCGAGTGTTCCATATAGACATCAAAGACGAGCGGGTGTCCGTCCCTCCATGAACGACCTCAGCCAAATCACCTCGTTCTATATCAGCGTATACCTGGTCGCTCTCAATTTGTCGTCTGACGTGTATAGTTGAAGTATTGAAGGGATTAAGTCTGGGCCCAAAGTCGTTTTCTACTAACTCGCCTTTAAGAATTATAGCTGTGCGCCTTGTCACGGCTCCAACAGGTGGCTGGTCACCGGATATTGGATTACCCGTTTCAGGTACCCCTTTGTGGTGATTGGTAGACTGGGAACAAACTATAAACCGCGATCGACGCGTATTCAATACTTTTTTTTAGCAATCTGGGTTGGTCGAGAAGTGAGAGGAATTCTTCACGGAATTAACTTTTACACCGGTGATTGACAGGTGACATTATGCTGCTCACCTGTCGGGATACTTACCATCGGTGTTTGTGATCAATATGCGTGAATGAAGAAGCGGTGAGTGTCTCAACAGGTGCGTTATCAGCACGAATTATCGTCGTACTTATAGAGGTGGTTGTTGTTGGGGTCAACTCAGTGTAAACTCGACTCATGAGAGGTGCTGCTAGACAGACGGGCAGCTGTGAGCCCCATTTTGTATTAGCGACCAGTATGCCTCACATAGGCCCTCCATTTGGCTTGAAAATCGATATGATGTCACATAGTTACATCAACTCTCATCTGGTCGTACTAAGCTTATAAAGTAAAAGACTTTCGCTTCAGTCAGCGGTCGCGTTCACGTTAAGTCTCGTTGATTATCGCTCAGGCGTGACTCGACTGTTCCCCTGTGTACGTGGTAACCACGAACTTAGTGCGCCAAAGCAGTGATTATCTTCGCTTTGTATTCAGGTTTGAGCGTGTATAACTATCTAGACGTGGATGTGGTTTCCACCTCGTGTTGTTCCATGTTGTTGAAACAGCTGTTACATCTAACTTTCACAGCAAACAATGGCCGTCGTTTGTCTGGCTCTGGCAACGTTCGCTCTCGAAGCGCTGCATGGATTGAGGTTGTCTGTACTTAATAGCACTGATGTTTACCTGCTCTGAGAGCAGCGTCTTTCTTCAGATTTTACGATTCACATTCACCGATGATTTTCGCGAGCACCAATGATCGCACGAGTCGATATAGGCATGATCCCTGGTGTTATGGCTGTTAATCAGCCCAAGGAGGGGGATCTTATGTAGCATTGGTAGTCAGTAATCAGAAGTGTACCTGTGGTGTTCAGTTGGAATGTTGTGCAGATGTCTATATTTAGAAGTGGTGTATGTGAAGTCAATATTAGGCACCGCGCGTGAAGATGTAGAATGTAGGGCAGCTGTCGTGTCGATTTCGATTATTAGATACCTGTATGTTCAGACTGTTGGGTACAAAACATATATCCAGAATGAAGGATACCAGGTGTGTACTTGTTGGAAACATGTTGGGTACCAGGTGTGTACAAGTAGAATGTTAGATTCCCGGCGTGTGCATTTAGAATGGGTGGTGACAGGCTTGTACATTTATTATGATGGGTACCAGGTGTATATTTAGAATATTGGGTACAAGTCATGCACATTTAGTGTGTTGAGTACATATAGAATGATGGGTACCAGGTGTATAAATTTAGTATGTTGGGTACCAGGCGTGTACATTTAGTGTGCTGGGTACCAGGTGTGTACATGTAGTATATCTGTACATGTAGAATTCTTGGTACCAGGCATGTAAATTTAGAATGTTTGATACCTGTGTGTACATTTGGAATTATGCATACCAGGCGTGTGCATGTAGAATATTGGGTACCATTTTATTTTGTTTGTTGGATATCACGTTAATATTTAAAATGTTGGGTACCAGATATGTATATTTAGTATGTTAGGTACCAGGCATGTACAGGTAGAATGTTGGGTACCATTTTATTTAGTATATGTGGTATAATATTTGTTTATTGAGTCTGTTGGGTACCAGGTGTGTATATTTAGTATGTTGGGTACCAGGCATGTATGTTTAGTATGTTGGGTATCATATGTGTTTATTTATCATGTTGGCTACCAGATGTGTTTATTTAGTATATTGGGTACTAGGTGTGAATATTTAGTTTGATACCAGGTATGCCATACTCCACAGCACGTGTTTCTCATACACCTGAGCTACCAAGCCAGCTTAGTCAAGTCAAGATGTCATCATGAATGGTGTTATCAGATAGGCTCGTTGATCACCTAAAGCTGTTTGATGATTACTGATACTAGTGCCTCTGAGGTGCAAGATGTCACAAAAGTTGTTATACCCGTACTATCCTTCATGTTTTACAATGCAAAAGAGGTTTTTCGGTACAAGTCATGCACATTTAGTATGATGAGTACACATAGAATGCTGGGTACCAGGTGTATAAATTTAGTATTTTGGGTACCAGGCGTGTACATTTAGTGTGCTGGGTACCAGGTGTGTACATGTAGTATTTCTGTACATGTAGAATTCTTGGTACCAGGCATGTAATAAAATATAATTTTTCGATATATATTTGGTAGAATCCCTGCTATAGTACTGAAGGCCCAGGGATTGTAGACGTTTACAGGTACTAGAACAGTGGGGGAGTGGCAAAGCAATGTAAGCGCCAACCCTAGTATATATGTAGAATGTTGGGCATATATGGGGTTTTGAACAGAGGACACCATCTAAAATTTGATTTCTCATGGAACTGGCTCTCTTAGGAAAGAGCATGCACAATCATGAAAGCCTAGCTACTGTTAAGCCTTAAATGGTTACTCCCTGCACTAGTCATTATGGGTTTTGACCTGATCCTTACAAGATAATATGGACATCACGACCGCAGCGGCAGCTTCCCCTGCCCTCGCTCGTATTACAGCATGTTTTCATGATCCAGGCGATCAATTCATATCAGGTATGCTGGCGTATGTAGGTGCTTTTCAAGTGGTCATCTTGGTGCTGAGCCAAACTCTCGGTTAAAGGATCAGTTGTAAACCATTCAATTAAAGGTAAGAACCGGTTTTGTTTGATCATCACTCAGTCGGAGACCCGCTTGCCGGACGACAACGTTGGTTAGAGTTGTGGATAGACATGCCCAGCTTTACTGACACTGAGTCTAATGACAGATCTCAAGTTCGCACTTTACTAGTTGAGCCGACGTTCCAATCGTAGCATGGCTATATTGCTGTGGTTCTTATCACATGTGGGTTGATTCTACTCTTTAATATACTGCCAGCCGTTACACATTCGGATTTGCGTAAGTCAGGTGAGTTGATTAACATTCATGTTATGACAGGTATATAGCTGATTGTTTGTGTTCACGTTGACTCACACAGCCTAACTCATGTCGCGTGTACTCCACACAGAAGTGAAATCTTACTCGAATTGACGCCGGCCCTATATAACCTGGAGATAATCTTCGGCTCATTATTTCCATCATGACAAATTTAAGTGCATTTATTAACATTCGGCTCCAGTCTGACCAGCGACCCCGGCAATATTACAGGTGTTTCTGTCAGGATTGTCTGTATGTATGGACTGCTTGTTGGGAACGCGATGGATATGGTTAAACATGCTAAGCTGTATTGTGAGTGACAAAACCAGAAAACGATGAATTGTACATGTATCATGTATAGACCGGTCCGACCCTCATTTGCATATGTTTTAAGCAATATATTGAACTGATTGTGACATTAATCAGAGCCCTATGTCAGGCAGGTCTGACCTTCGATATGGACTAAGGTCACAGGCCAGGCGAGTGATATATTCTTTTTGATGAAGCTTTTAATGTGAATGATTTAAATCCTTAGCCCCTTACCAATTTCTTACCCTACGCCAACATAACCCGCTTTATATTCCTCAAAAGCCTCAACCTGACAGGTAAGATAGGTTCAATCAGCATTATCAGACTGAACGCATTCGATAGTAATAGACACCTATTGTAAACCGGAATGTGAGCCCTCTGAGTCTCGCCAACACAGGAACCCATTGATTATAGCTGAGAGGGGGTGGGGGTCAGTATCCAGGCTCTGAGGTGGAGGAATGGGTTTCCTGTTGGAGTGGGGTTTGGGTAGCGGCTCTCTCTGTCTCTGTCTCTCTTTAAGCGATTGGTACGACCTACGCCGACGTAATGTCACGGTGTTTGAACGCCAAGAAATCACACGGCGTTCTGTCGCGTTCCCTAAGCCAGTCCAGTGGAAGTTTCATGCCAAATCGTACTTTTTACTTCAGAAAGTCATCACTGTGATCGAACATTGTGCCATTACCACCAACGATAATGTTATACGTTACTCATTCAACCACCTCCCCCTCCCTGCCCCTTACTTTCCTCATCCCCTCAGGCTTCTGAATCCTTTGTGCGCGTTGTGCTGTGGGTTAGTGGGCGTTATAAATATGTGAGTACCTGTATGGGGATATTGTGATGTCCTAGCAAGCCACTGGTTACAGTACAAAGTAAGCTTGGTTCACACGGACTTCAGTTGATTCGAGTCGTCCGTATCGAGTTTCGAGTATCCTAGACGCGTCGCCACTTGCTGTGGTGGTTAGCAACGACGCATAAAGTAGTCCTGCTGGTCGTTGGTACACCACGTCTTGAGCTACTTCTTGTACACCTGGTCGACCCACGAGTGTGGGAAAACATGGCTTACGTTCTCTCTCATCCTTACTTCACTATTACATCGCTTTACTCACAGTCATAATAATCCAGTTTATAATTTATATCTTCCTGTCCACCTCCACTTGAATGTCCTCTTACCCGGTGTCCAGAGCTGCCCGGCTGTCACAGACCATGACTCCAATGTGAAGACAATCGAGGCCCACTCCGCCATGTCTAAACTCAAGTACAATCTGAGGAAACTCCGCGAACACCTCGATCACGTTTCCAGCAAGAAATCTCTCCCAATCACAGCCACACCGGATGTTGCACAGGCACCATTCGACGACACCGAGGAATGCATTCCCACGGACGACCGGAAGTGGTGGTCAGCGTCAATGAATGAGAATGCCGCTGATGACGTGGGTGCAGACGTGATCACGCGCCTAGATCACGGCAGCGCGAATACGTAAGTGTTGTACCTGTAACTCAAGTCTGTTGAGTTTCAGTGTCCTTCATCTTTGAAACGATTCACTTGCTTGAGAACTTGAGGTCGAATAATTGTGTGTTCTTGAATAAGCGTAACCGTGTCGTGGTTCATAAATAATAATTAGGGATTATTTGAGTCAATTATTCTGTGCTGGGCGATCTTTCGTTCCCTATTCACGTGTGTTTGTGCCAAACTGACTGTATGTACTTCGATAATGGTATTTAGGGTTGGAAGATGGGATTTCAGAATTGTCTCATTGTCCTAGCCACTTACTGCCAGCCTTTCATGTTGAAATTAACATTTATACGGCCAACCCTAATTACCATCGGATTATGACTTCGTTTCTGCAGCTTGCCGAAGCGACGCACGACGACGCACGCAGAATCTCACCTGCTTAGTACGCCCCCTACACTCCGACGCGCATTATCACTGGTGCGTCCCAAACCAGGCGCTCTGGGGGGCGAATCCCACTCGAATTCAGCTCTTTCAGGAACCTTGGAGTTAAACGACAGCAAATTAAAGAATTGCTACTCCAGTTCAGATTTAAGTCGTCACAGCAGCACGAACGGTGCAACACTCCTCCGCCCGGTCGGTAGATCAGCTAGCATGGGCTGTCACATGAATCACATCGACAGTGAGACTCAAAGGGGTCTCAAATCTCGACCAAGGCGCGCATTGCCTCAAGTGCCCCTCAAAACCACGAAAGAAAGTCTGGAGGAAAAGACACGGCGAATGGCAGGTGAAGCTGTCCGCCGGGCGGTCTCACGCGGGGGGTCGGCGTCGTCCAAAAACGCGCTAGATCAGCTTCCGGTGGAACTAAGGAGTGATTTTGTATTCAGATGTATTCATAGTGCCGACGCTACCGGGCGTATTGCCCCTAGTCGCGAGACTAATGTGTTGAATGGTGACTCTTGTGAAGAAAGGGGCGTGGTTTCGCTTAGTTATGAACAGAGTGGGGGTGGACAGCAGTTTGACCACACCCAGACTGTAGATGGTATTATATACGATCGTTATGAAGAAAATGTCCATTGCAATCAGTATGGGAATGTCCGATTGATGTCCAATGCCCGCGTGTATGAACAGTACCACACACATGACTCTCACTGCCCAGATGGTAACAAGCATACAGATAGTACTTATGAACATTTCAACCAAACACATCGGGTAAATAATCATACGTCCAGTACAACCCCAGGAAGTCCAGATGAAAATTCCATCAGTAAAGCCAGCACAGAGGACTATTTGTTGAGTACCGATTGGACTGCAAGCGCGTCTGCCTCATCCACGGGGACGCCTTATGCTCAACAAGGTGCACATTCGCCGTTTGTCTCCACCGAGGCTATGGAGCATAACGGGTTTACGGATTCCGGAAGAGAATCTGCCCTGTCTCACCCCTCTCTTCACCGGATACTTAAACGTTGCGATATTCACTGTGTCAGTCTCTCAAGGACACACACAGGTGATTTTGGCATAGATTTTTTCGAATCTGTTTTTACAGACTCCCTCGGTCTGGATTCTCCGAATGATTCCGGAATTCAAACACCGTGTGGCAAGAAGCCTGTGATTGGTCGGCGGCCTGGAGGGGCTTTCCTGCCCGTGTGTAATAATGATTCGTCCTTGACGCTTTCGTTGGTTGCTGTGGATACTATCAAGAATTATGCCGAGATAGGCGAGGGTGACACGTTGATGGAGGGGGACTATATATTAGAGGTAATATCAATTTATCTTTTTATTTCTTCTATGAACACGACATATATTTGGGTACTTTGTTTAGTGGCATTCTAGTCCAATTTAAATGAATACACAAAATTTCGTGGTTTTAGTCGGAAATCTTCCTCGTTGGATTGGTTCCAATTATAAATCAAACGAATACACAAAATGTTCGTGGTTTTAGTCAGGAAAATCTTCCTCGTTGGACATGGTTCCAATTATAAATCAAACGAATACACAAAATGTTCGTGGTTTTAGTCAGGAAAATCTTCCTCGTTGGACATGGTCATTATATGTGATGTTTTTGATCGAAAAGTGAAGAAAACACACAACTGTTGTCCCGATAGTAAGTTCGTAATAAGTTTGCTCGTGGGCAGACGTTTGACCAATTTACAAGTTTTCACAATCAAACTTCTTGCACGTATGCATAGTCACAATGGCAATATACAGACGGAGTGATTCAAATGTATCAAGTTTTAGGGTGTGAATAGACCAAAGAACAATGTGTAAAATATTCATTTGCTTAAAGAGTTTGTCTCTGTATGTGCCTTTGATTGCACGTCATAGTGTACACAGGAGCCATATTGTAGTTGCTTCGTGCCATATTTGTTTAAAGTGTCACCCACACGTGGTAGTTGTACAGGGTTCATGTTTGATGCTGTGCCATCGACAAAATGTGTTTGTATGTACACCATTTTTATCCTGAAATATGTCAACAAAAACTATGACCTGGTGGATTCAGTGTCAAGGACGTATTTTTATTGCGGTGGAGCCACATTTGACGCAACATTACTCTTATAGTATAGTCGGATAATTGCCATATAACTATAAGGTTCTGTATCATAGATATTTTGACAAGATATATTTTAGTTTGACATGAACCAGATGTGATGCAATATCACATATAATTTACTTATGTGCTGTATCGGGCAAAGTGTCACTGACACCGGTCATAATAAAACAGGACCATCACAGTGCTTTACATGCACTGAGGATACATCACCCAAATATGTTAGTTTAATATATGTCATGTTGTTTGCTCAATTAGGTCAACGGAAAGTATGCAACTCATTGTAGCACAGAGGATGTACGTTCTATGTTTACATCCGCCCACGCCATGGTTATCCTCGTCGTAGCAAGGTCAAGGAAAAATTCGCCATCATCTACTAATCAGGTATACATGCTTATATTGTGGTAATCCTTTAAATCCAACTAAAGTTATATAATCAGTGACAAAATAATGTTTAAACATTTTATATGATTTTATATTTGATTTTGTGGAAGATGAACTCCGACTTGTCCAATCGAAGGGAAGTAGAAAAATTGCGATTGAAGTGCGATGGCCTACAGCTGGACGCGGAGCGGTATCTCGTCTTGATTACCGAGCTCAAACTTCAGTTGCAAGAACAAGAAGCATCTCTTAATAGTTACCAATTATCGCTGAAGGAGCAAGCGAAATATGTTGAGAATTTAAATGACCAAATCAGTGAAAACGAGCTTATCAGAGTTAAATATACATCCGAATTGAACGATAGCAAGGCTGAAACATCTCGATTGAGTTTTGAAGTTGAGAAACAAGAGGACCGCATTTTACAGTTGCGAAAGTTACTAATACAGCACGCTGAAGTTTTGCACACTGCCGGAATGAAAGGCGACTTGGGGAGCCCCGTACCATTCGGGGGAGAGAGGGTATCTTCTGTGTGAATCAATAATGCTCTGATGGATTATTTATGTTAACTTTTAACATGATGTGAAGTTGTGTATGAATATATAAATGACGGATTGAACTGTGTGTATTTTGCCTTCATTTAACTGATGTGCACATATTTAATATATATATTTGAAGAATGGTGTTTGTCAGAAACGCTATTTGTGATTGTCTGTTCTTTTTGTCCAGTCATAAATTTGCTCTGAAGTCTAACACACCCATTGTTTGGGACACATAGAAGTATCTGCCTTTGTTTGTTTGGTCATTGGGTACTTTTTCATGGAGCCAAAATATTATCCAAAAATATTACATTACGAATACACCAAAATGTCCCCAAGGGTTGTCCCCGAGAGGACGGAAGGTCTCCTGAAGGATCGATTGTTGTTTATCTTCCATGGAGTGTGCAGCTACAGACGAATGCTGGCATTTTGGGATTTGACATTTTTCACCCACGATCATGTGTTGCACATAAGGCCTATTGTTAGCGCATGCGCGTGCGGTTATCTTCAAAACATGCCCTTCAGTGCCGGATTGCTATAATAAGCTCTCGGCATGTTTGGGAATGGATTATCTATTATATCTTTGACAAGGATGCAAATTTTTATTTTTGGCATTTTCAATTAGAGTATCGTTAGGGTTTTTATCGTAAATGCAATGATCGATGACAACACAGAGAGTAGGGAGAGATGCCTTGTATTTTATTGTATGCATGCATTCAGGTCAATTTCTACAGCGTATGATGCGGTAATATGCAGGGGTGTGGGTCAACGCCTCTTAAGTCCAATCGGGTGATCAGTAGCAGTGCCGAATCTCTACAAATACGAGGGGAAATGTCAATTTAAGACCCATTATCTGGGTATGCAATGCATTTCCTATTTTGGATGCATAAATCAAATGCATATTATATTTTTAATGCATAAATACAATGCAATTCACGAAAGTCTGCCGAACACCTACCGCGCCAAAAGAAACCTACCTTGTCGTTTACTTTGCGCTTCTGAATAAAGGATCCATACAACCGGTAAATGGCAGGGTAGGACAATTGGTGTCGCACATATCATAGCAATCTTGGAAGTTGGAGCATGGATTGCATAGCTCTTGAGCTTGCAGCGACGCGATGTTGTTACAGACCATCACTAGGAGCAACATGAAGACCACTTTTCCCATGTTGCTATCTGAAAAGTCCAAACAAACGGAAGAACGAGAAATTATAGCACTCGTTAATCTCAGCAAACCGCTTTAAACTCAACTCAATGTTTAATGCTAAAGTATAAGACCAATTGGGTTTTAACATCACAACTCGAGAACTCACTCAATGCGGTTCCGGATTCGTGCAAAAAATTGCTCTTGCTTGAGGCAGGGTGTACTTTTGCCAAGACCACGTCCGTCTTATATAGCCCCTGACCAAGTCTCATCACTTCCTTCTAGCCTGATAATACAAGCTAATTCGGAAGGGGAAGACTCAGGAACACCTGCTACAACCATATCAATAGTTGGCTATTATTACTTCAATCCATTTACGCCGTATTGAGATAAAACACATACGAACGTGAGAGTTAGGGTGGAAAATGGGCATTCGCATTGTTTTTACGCTGATAAAGCATTCTGAACCGAATAATTTACGGTTTTTACGATTTAATTAATATCACAATTGAATTTTTCATATACACGTTGCTACACCCTTGAATCAAGATCATCCTTCAACTCGTTCGTCCCCTTCAACCCCGCCACTGTGCCTTAGCCTAGAATGTTCCCTAAGCTATAACCACACTACCTAGAACGTTCTAAACACCACAACCACACATATCCTACATCGTCCACGCCATAACTAGGAATGTTCCCCTAGCCACCAGCACATTGTAATAACCCACACAGCTCGCGCAGCAACGCCACGGTTCCCATAAAAAGAGGATTTCCGTCACCGCCACAGTGTCATAACATAGACCCCCCCCCACCCCCCGTTAACACCATCACTGCTCTTCTAGAACCTCGAACCTGCCCCACATCACCAACACCATGACATCACATGTTATCATCAGCAACACAATTACTTAGCCATAACCCAACACGTTCTCGCCAGCAACATAATTACTACGCCATATTCCAACACGTTCCCGCAAATAACATAATTACTATGCCACAACCTAACACGTTCCTGTCAATGACACAACCTTTATGCCAAAACCAACACGTTCCCGTCAACGACAAAACTATTGTGCAATAACCTTGCGCTTTCCCAACAACGACAGCACTTCTATGCCATAGCCACGTTCTCGCTTTGCCACAACATAGAGCGTTCCCGTCAGCGCCACTATTGTGCTGTTACCTAGATTGTTCCCGTCAGCCCCACTTTTGTGACGTTACTTAGAGTGTTCCCGTCAGCACCATCATTGTGTCACAATCAAGAGTGTTACCGTCATTATCACAACTTTATCACAACCTACAATGTTTCCGTCAGCCACGCCACTGTGTCATAACCTAGAATGTATCAACATCGTAACTGTGTCAGAATTAAAAACTTTTCCACCGACACTACTGTTTTATTATCTCTAAGAACATATCTGTTACCAAAGCCTCTGTGCGTAACCTGGAACATTCCCCTACCATTGGAACAGTGCCACAACCTATGGGTAATTGTATAAGGCAGTAAAATAGCACAGAGCTATGCTTCATTGTCACCAACGTAGAGTTGTATGGACCTATGCTTCTCTGTCATCAGTGTAGAGAGTTGTACAGAGCTACGCCTCTTTGTGACCAACATAGACATTTTCAGATGATGCTGACGCATCCATGTTTGAATCTTCGCTATGCATAATTGCATTCTCATAATTGTGCCATCGTGATATTTGGGTTCACAGCTTGAATGTAGCTGGATGTCATCAGCATATTAGTGATGATTGATGTCAGAAGTTTGTATCAGGTGACCAGGCGACGATGTGTAGAGAGTGAAGAGCAGTGGTCCTAAGATGGACACACCACAGCCGACCGCTTTAGGGAAAGACGTCATGCCATTTGTATATATATATATATATATATATATATATATATATATATATATATATATATATATATATATATATATATATATATATATATATATATATATATATATATATATATATATATATATATATATATATATATATATAATATATGTGATGAACCAATTTAGTACTTGTATAGGATATCTATGATCCACTGCGCCAAAGGCAGCGGATAGGTCTAAGAGCACCAACACTACAACCTCCTGCTGGACCAGTGCATGGATAATGTCGTTTTGGGCTTTCACCAGTGCTGTTTCAGTGCTAGAATACTGTCCGTATGATGACTGGTGTGGTTCCATCGAATTGTTCGGAATTTGGAGGAGCGTGAAAACTGGTGCAGATATTAGTGATTCTGGGAAAACTCCTGTTGATAATGATCTGTTGATTATACATGCGAGAACAGGGACATGGTGCTTAGTAGTTTCATTCACCAATGATGTTGGGACTTGGTCATTTATTAGGACATGATAACATTTTCTTATGTTACAAGCACCAATTGATCTAATGAGTCATAGTCAGATCCCCGGATGTTGGTGTATGTTCATATGATATGGAGCTATCGATCTTTTCTATTTAATCTTTAAAGAACTCGCTCAACTTATTGACCGTAGATTAAATATTCAAGTCCGGATGTTAGGGGTCTAGCTTGACCCTCAATAGCGTGCGTACTATGTTAAAACGCTGCTTGGCATTCCCTTCGCTGTGTGTGATTAGCTTACTCTAGTGATTGGCTTACTAGATCACGTTGTTTGATATACACATCGCTGTGTGTGATTAGCTTACTCTAGTGATTGGCTTACTAGATCACGTTGTTTGATATACACATCGCTGTGTGTGATTAGCTTACTCTAGTGATTGGCTTACTAGATCACGTTGTTTGATATACACATCGCTGGGAATTCGAAGGTGTGTTTTTCTCCAGAATCTCTCGCCTGTCTCCGGCTTAGTTTTGCTTTGCGAATCTAAGCTGTATAACACTCCACTTCCGGTCTGAGGGTGATGTTGCAAGTGGTAAAAAGCCGTTCATGTATATTTAACCTAATGTACTTGTCAGTAGGTGCGAAAATGACGTAAAATAATGTGACACTGCAAGTGATGAAATTGCCAATTTTATTGCATGCACTCAGGTCTTCCCTTTGAAGCTTGGCTGTTAAATATCATGGTCGTATTCCAAGGTCATGTCGAGTTCTTGCAGTACCACACAAAGCACTTGTTTCTGACAGTGCTTGCCTTCGCTTGACACATCATGCAGGAAAACACCCCTGTAATTATCTACAAAGCACTCTCAACACACGAGGTTGTATATGCGAATGAATGTTTGAATTTACTCACCAAATCAGAAAAGAAGAGAGATATGTTCATCCATGCATATATCGTACGGCACACCACAGGTTAAGCAACCAGCGGAGCAGGCATTGTAGTTGTCACATAATATGCATGCCATAATGGAAGGTATATCATATGACAGTCCAATGACGACGACCAGTAGGACCAAAACGGCAAACTTCATCTTTGCTTAGAGTCAAAATGTAAAGAAGAAAAAGGTATTATTAAGCCGACTGTTTGAATACACTACTTAATCGGCCATTAAAACACAATTAAGGATGCAAGGTCACTCGTTTGAGTGGTCGTAATCAACAGGCTACGCAAAAACGCACCTGATCTAAAGCAACATCGTTCAATAGCTCTCATACCTTGTATCACCATAATCATCTGGTTGGTTTCACCATGATGAAGTCATCTGGCTTCACCATGATGAAGTCATCTGGCTTCACCATGATGAAGTCTCATCACAATAAAGTCATCTTGTCTCACCATGATTAAATCATCTGGTCTAAACGTGATTAAATCGCCGGGGACCACACAGTCTTTGGGTCCCATCATAAGTCATTCGTCTGATTTCAACATCATTGAGGTTTCAGTCTAAATTTGAACCCCGTCTTAACAATACTATTTCATTCGGTCAACAAACATCGAGTAATGACAATGACTTTGATTCGGTCCAACTCACCTTACCTTAAAATGGAAGCAGATGGCAACGCGTTGCTAATTCCACCCCACTCACGACCCTTATATGCCGTGGTGCTCCTCATCACCGCCGCCAGGTGGCGATAGGACACGGCATCCGTCTGGGTCCAACGTTAATTCCGGTGCTAATGACGACGCTTGGATCAGATAACAAATAATTGGAAAAGGCGAATTACATAGTAATATATCAGTGAGGAGAAGTCGTCATATGAACAGTAATAGTTCAAACAAAGCGCATCAAGAGAGTTAAATGGTAATTCAGCCGAGATTCAAGCTATAAATATGCAATGTAGAATCATCAGCAAGAATGTATGAATGTATGTATGTATGTATGTATGTATGTATGTATGTATGTATGTATGTATGTATGTATGTATGTATGTATGTATGTATGTATGTATGTATGTATGTATGTATGTATGTATGTATGTATGTATGTATGTATGTATGTATGTATGTATGTATGTATGTATGTATGTATGTATGTATGTATGTATGTATGTATGTATGTATGTATGTATGTATGTATGTATGTATATATGTATATATGTATGTATGTGAGTTAGTGTGTGGGTACGTTACAGTATATATGTGTATGTGTGTATGCATGTATGCATGTACGCCTGCATGCATGTATGTAGATATGTATATATGTATGTACGTCTATGTATGTACGTGTGTATGTATGTATGTATGTATATATGTATGTATGTATGCATGTATGTAGATATGTATATATGTAAGTATCTATTTATATTTGTATATATGTATGTATGTATGTGTATGTATGTACGTATGTATGTATATTTGTATGTATGTACGTATGTTTATAGGTATATGTGTATGCCATCTATGTATGTATGGTTGTTATCCTATATTTAAAGCAATCGTGTTTTTGACTAACTCTGCGTTCGTACTGCTGAGACCGGCGCTCATCCAAAATGCCTCCGGTAAAACGCACATAACTAATGATCCTCTCACCTGCACAATGTTTGATTTGGCTAAGATCCTATGAACGGTATTTTGGGCCAGCCCCAAAGCATTCGCTCTGGGTAGGAAATCTCGTTCCGTCGTTTCAGTGAGCTTTTCCCGTTATAGCGGCGAAGAAACTCAGATAGGAAGCTTAGCCGTAACAAACCATTAACAAAGTGAGTGAAAATGAACTCAATTCGACGATGACCTTCTTTCAACGAAGGGACATGATGACCTAGTCATGACTACTAGCGATTATGCCATGTACGGAGTGGTTTGGGTGGTGGTGCTGGCGAACTGCGGAGCTGCTTTACTTAGTGGCACAAAGACCACATGCATAAAGACCC
>CM067352.1:41408481-41502386 GCA_034190875.2 Urechis unicinctus
ATTCATCTTTAGAACGTAGATTGGGTGACATAGGTCTGAATTCATTCATCTTTACAGCGTAGATTGGGTGACATAGGTCTGAATTAATTCATCTTTAGAGCGTAGATTGGGTGACATAGGTCTGAATTCATTCATCTTTAGAGCGTAGATTGGGTGACATAGGTCTGAATTCATTCATCTTTAGAACGTAGATTGGGTGACATAGGTCTGAATTCATTCATCTTTAGAGCGTAGATTGGGTGACATAGGTCTGAATTCATTCATCTTTAGAGCGTAGATTGGGTGACTTGGGTGCGAATTAATTAATCTTTTGAGTACGGATTGGGTGACATGGGTTCGATTTTATTCATCTTCAGAGTGTTGATAGGGTAACATGGGTTTCATTTCATTCATCTTTAGTCAGTAACTTGGGAGCCAGGTGTTATAAGAACCGATGTGGGTTGAGTGGTATGGTGGATACTAATTGTGTCATCTGAAGAGATATCCGCTGTGTACGCAGAAGAAGAACGGACCATGACAGACAGGCCACAGAACGGCACGACGATGGAGGTCCCCGCCAGCCCAACAGGTACCAAGCATAGTTCATACCAACACCAACCCACACATATAACAAAAATCAAGCACACTCAGATACAACATACGCACGCACTTGCGTACTCACATACACATGCAAGAAAACACGTGTACACATATACGCAAAGGCATATTCATTCGCGATGCAGACAGACAGTAAGGTAAATACTCGAGGAAAGCATGGAGAGAGAGAGAGAGAGGAATTGATAGAGGGAGAGAAAGAAATAGATATGCACAGATTATGATAAATAGTATTGAAGGACATCGAGTGGCACTTGAAGAGACAAATAATAGCGAGTGAGAGGAATGAAAGGAAGAGGAAGCAATATAAATAAAGAATAGGGTACATAGGGAGAGGAATGAAAGGAAGAGGAAGCAATAAAATAAAGAATAGGGTACATAGGGGGAGAAATGAAAGGAAGAGAAAGCAATAAAATAAAGAATAAGGTACGTAGGTAGAGGAATGAAAGGAAGAACAAGCAATATAAATAAAGAAGAGGGTGCATAGGGAGTAGAATGAAAGGTTGAGGAAACAAAGTAAAGAAGGGGGAGAGAGATGTAGGGAGCAAAATAAGCAACGAAAGGGGGGACATAGTGTGTGGAATGAAAGGAAGAGGAAACAAAGTAAAAGCTAGAGTAGAAGCACAGGGAATAGAATGAATGATAGTGGAAGCAAAGAGTGGGAAGCTTAGAAGAATCAAAGGCAGAGCAAACAAAGTGAAGAAAGGATGGGAAGCTTAGGTAGTAGAATGAAAGGCAGAGCAAACAAAGTGAAAAAAAGGATGGGATGCTTAGGTAGTAGAATAAAAGGCAGAGCAAACAAAGTGAAGAAAGGATGGGAAGCTTAGGTAGAAGAATGAAAGGCAGGGAAAGGCAGGGCAAACAAAGTGAAGAAAGGATGGGAAGCTTAGGTAGAAGAATGAATGGCAGGGCAATCAAAGTGAAGCAAAGAGTGGGAAGCTTAGAAGAATCACAGGAAGAGCAAACAAAGCGAAGAAAAGATGGGAAGCTTAGGTAGTAGAATGAAAGGCAGAGCAAATAAAGTGAAAAAAGGATGGGATGCTTAGGTAGTAGAATAAAAGGCAGAGCAAACAAAGTGAAGAAAGGATGGGAAGCTTAGGTAGAAGAATGAAAGGAAGGGCAAACAAAGTGAAGAAAGGATGGGAAGCTTAGGTAGAAGAATGAATGGTAGGGCAATCAATGTGAAGCAAAGAGTGGGAAGCTTAGAAGAATCAAAGGAAGAGCAAACAAAGTGAAGAAAGGATGGGAAGCTTAGGTTGTAGAATGAAAGGCAGAGCAAACAAAGTGAAAAAAAGGATGGGAAGCTTAGGTAGTAGAATAAAAGGCAGAGCAAACAAAGTGAAGAAAGGATGGGAAGCTTAGGTAGAAGAATGAAAGGCAGGGCAAACAAAGTGAAGAAAGGATTGGAAGCTTAGGCAGAAGAATGAATGGCAGGGCAATCAAAGTGAAGAAAGGATGGGAAGCTTAGGTAGAAGAATGAATGGCAGGGCAAACAAAGTGAAGAAAGGATGGGAAGCTTAGGTAGAAGAATGAATGGCAAAGCAAACAAAGTGAAGAAAAGATGGGAAGCTTAGGTAGAAGAATGAATGGCAGAGCAAACAAAGTGAAGAAAAGATGGGAAGCTTAGCTAGAAGAATGAATGGCAGGGCAATCAAAGTGAAGAAAGGATGGGAAGCTTAGGTAGAAGAATGAATGGCAGGGCAATCAAAGTGAAGAAAGGATGGGAAGCTTAGGTAAAGATGGGGCTGGGCAAACAAAGTGAAGAAAGGATTGGAAGCTTAGGTAGAAGAATGAATGGCAGGGCAAACAAAGTGAAGAAAGGATGGGAAGCTTAGGTAGAAGAATGAATGGCAGGGCAAACAAAGTGAAGAAAGGATGGGAAGCTTTGGTAGTAGAATCGAAGGCAGAGAAAACAAAGTCAGTCGGTTAAATAGGCAGTATAAGGAACAAATGAACATATAAAGTCGGAGGCATAATGTGATAAACGAAGGGCACTGACTTTTATAACTATGTACAAGATGACGAGACCGATAAAGGCATCCATCGATCAGACGCGGCAGTATTATGATTTCAGTTGAGTCTGCCACCGAGTTTACACTCGCCGACACCACCCCGCGGTCTGATTACGACTGGGTAACAGACAGATCAGCTCCTTGCAGCACAACTTGTGTATCCGGTAAGACCCGCCAAGTTGTCATAGTGTGACTCCGCTGGGTCACCAGCAATAGGATTCCTACGAAACTTTATCAGTAATTATGAATGCTTTTTGACATTTCATTTGGTGGAGGATTTTTGTGATGGGCATCGCTTTTTATCCATGCAAGTTTTAGTTAGGAAAAGGGCAGGGTTCAGCGACATGTCACACCAACACACTGTTGACAGACCCATTCCTTAGCCATGTCGCTAAATTGTACCATGTAGACGATGCCATATGGGTGCCCTGTCCAAGCAACACAATAAGTCCACCCAACACTATAGTCATATCGGCGTTTGTCTATATTCGATTATAGCCAAACCATGCATGCTCATATAATTATCGTTGATGAAAGTGACCAGAACCGAATCAATCAGCGGAAAATCTTCATGTATGTAGCCTCGGATACCTCCTATCCGGCTAAGAACCCATCACACATATGCCGCTATACACCTGCCTTACCTTACCTTGACTGTCGCGGAACCAGATCTTTGATTGAGCAAGAAAACCTACATCCGGGTATCGATCTCAAAGCTTTTAGTCGACTCGCTTGTTCGAATATAGATGTGCCCTGAATTCAGCGTAACAAAATCAAACATCTGGCGTAATATTACCTTTTCGAGTATTGCTGAATTTGACAGACTAGTGTTTTATCACTGGTTTTGGTGTGTGTGATAGTGATGATTTATTTAGTTGTCCAACTATGAGTACCTTCCTCAGAAATGCATAGTATAGACACTAAACTTGTATTCGTTCATCGGTCGGAGCAGTAATAATAGAGCAAACAGATGAGTAGAGGATTATTATTAGTAAATAGTGGCTTGCCAAGGGATATCCGGTTTAATTCATAATATACTTCCAGGTCATAGGTCATGATGTGTAGAGCGGTTTGTTAGCGCGGTCCTTGCAAAACTACAATATCATCATTCTATATCTTGTTATTATTACATTCAACACTACATCTAGTGTCATCATCAACGCTCGTCGTATTATGTGTTTCATTGCTTATAATCACATCTCTGTGCGTATTTGATCAGGAGCTGCAACATCGCACGTTCAGTGTCAGCGACTCGAGGACGGCTCTGTCGTAGCAGATGCCCTGTGCGATGGACTCACCAAACCTCCTCTTGTTGTCACCGTCTGTGATGGACGACCCTGTAGACCTAGGTGAGTCGCATTTCAATACTCAGCTTTGTCCTGTAGGGACGTTACTTACATCAGTCAGCTTTATGTTGGTGTCATTTAGGTACTCTACTTACATCAGTCAGCTGTATGGTGGTGTCATTTAGGGATGTTACTTACATCAGTCAGCTGCTTGGTGATGTCATTTAGGGATGTTACTAACATCAGTCAGCTGTATGTTGGTGTCCTGTAGGTACGTTACCTACATCAGTCAGCTGTATGTTGGTGTCCTGTAGGGACGTCACTTACATCAGTCAGCTGTATGGTGGTGTCCTGTAGGTACGTTACCTACATCAGTCAGCTGTATGTTGGTGTCCTGTAGGGACGTCACTTACATCAGTCAGTCTACGTTACCTACATGCTGTATGTTGGTGTCCTGTAGGTACGTTACCTACATCAGTCAGCTGTATGTTGGTGTCCTGTAGGGACGTCACTTACATCAGTCAGCTGTATGGTGGTGTCCTGTAGGTACGTTACCTACATCAGTCAGCTGTATGTTGGTGTCCTGTAGGTACGTTACCTACATCAGTCAGCTGTATGTTGGTGTCCTGTAGGGACGTCACTTACATCAGTCAGCTGTATGTTGGTGTCCTGTAGGTACGTTACCTACATCAGTCAGCTGTATGTTGGTGTCCTGTAGGGACGTACATCAGTCAGCTGTATGTTGGTGTCCTGTAGGTACGTTACCAGTCAGCTGTATGTTGGTGTCCTGTATGTACGTACCTACATCTCAGCTGTATGTTGGTGTCCTGTAGGGACGTCACTTACATCAGTCAGCTGTATGTTGGTGTCCTGTAAGTACGTTACTTACATCAGTCAGCTGTATGTTGGTGTCCCGTAGGGACGTTACTCACATCAGTCAGCTGTATGTTGGTGTCCTGTAGGGACGTTACTTGCATCAGTCAGCTGTATGTTGATGTCCTATAGGGACGTTACATACATCAGTCAGCTGTATGTTGGTGTCCTGTAGGGACGTCACTTACATCAGTCAGCTGTATGTTGGTGTCCTGTAGGTACGTTACCTACATCAGTCAGCTGTATGTTGGTGTCCTGTAGGGACGTTACATACATCAGTTAGCTGTATGTTGGTGTCCTGTAGGGACGTTACTTACATCAGTCAGCTGTATGTTGGTGTCCTGTAGCGACGGTACTTACATCAGTCAGCTGTATGGTGGTGTCCTGTTGGGACGTTGCTTACATTAGCTGGTTGTATGGTGGTAATCTGTGGGAACGTTACTTACACAAGTCTGCTGATTTAATGTGATATATATCCCTATTTTCTGTCTTTGCCAACGTGATCAATTACAACGTATATTAATTGAATTGCCTGTATTCTTACCAGCCCGAAAGCAAACTGGTTATCCTGTCTTTGATAATCCATTAGTTATCAACATCTCTCGGTGCGCTGCACATTGTGCTTGCTTTGCCTACCGCTAGAGTTCGTTATAAAGTACGGACCCTGTGGAGGAGACTGTTGAAATAAATTGTACCACTTAACTGACATCATTACGGAAGTCAACAGCCACATATGCAGCAGTTAGTCGCGGGGTATAACACCCCCACTTTTCTTTAGCACATGTTTTGTCATCGTGGGAATCAAAGCAAAATCATCATCGCAAATTCTTGAACTAAATCCTCTTATCACACAACCAGAGAAACACACACAAAATCGTACACAACAACCCGGGCCCTGGATGAGTTGTTGAAGATTGCGTTTAATGTCAACAATTTGTTGATTGTTTGGGATTTGCGGAGGTGGGAGACGACGAGATGGAGTGAGTGCTCGGTAGCATGCGGCGTGGGCAACCAGACTCGCTCCGTGCGCTGTTGGAGGATGATAGCTCCCGGTTTTGATTCGACCGTCAGTCGTGTCCTGTGTCAAGGTCAGACGATCCCGGCCAATTCCCGCCCTTGCTACAAGACGGAGTGCGGACCACAATGGGAGGTGTCCAGCTGGGGAGAGGTAAGTGATTCTGTCTTGAGAGCGATGTAAGTAATTATGTGCGTGAGAGAGTGTGTATCTATGTATGTATGTGTATGTGTAAGTGTATGTGTATGTGTATGTGTATGTGTAAGTGTATGTGTAAGTGTATGTGTACGATTGTGTTGGTTACTGTATGTTTATGTCTGCGTTTGTGGCGTTTTTTTACACCAAGGCACCACTAATAGGGAGCTTCTTATTGTAGTAAATTCATTTATGAGAAGCATATTGTTGCAGAATAGTGTGTGCGACTGACTTATCTGCATCATCTATTTAATGCTAGTACGCTAACAAAGCGGCTGAGCGTGACTAGTACACGGAGCAGGCCACTGTTCTGGGTGTGACAATGGCCCGGTAGCGATGTACGAACAATATGAGGTTCACATCAAATCCTGCACTGCGAAGCAATGAATTATTTCAGCACTTACTGCATTGGCGCCGAGCTAAATACCGGGTTCTTTGTGACACATGCGACAATCTACTGTAGTCGCCTGTTGAAGAACCTACCACTCAGCCTTCGCATGAAATTAACAAGCTGTCAATTAGCCATTATGACCGAGAACTTAATGATCAATACAGTAGGCAATGGTTCTATCGGAAACAACTGGCGGTTAAGTGCTCGGGGAGGCCTCCCCCCTCACCCCCGACAAACTACAGCTGCTTTGTACTGACGGATGCTAAATGACGCCCTCCATCACGACTATCGTAAAGAAGCAATCCTATGTCACGCGGTGTCATCAAGTGATGTTGTGATCGTGGAGTATCAATGGGTTGATTAAAAGCACGGTTTGTTGTTGATAAGCAGGCTGAAAGTGATTTCAATAAATAAGTGATGTATTCAGAGAGACGGAGACATGCTATAGTACGCTTGCTGAAGCGTCTCCCACTATTTGTTTAGAGCGTTCGTGACTGGGTCTTTACTAAGTTTGCCCGATAAATCTGTTCATTGACTTGTCATTAATACCTGTCTGAATCTGACATATGTCGCCTTTACACATCTTAGCTAACCACGGAGAGGCTAAATAACATGGAGGTAGTAAAGTCCGGGCGACTTGAATAACATGGAGGTAGTAGAGGCCGCGTGACTTAATAACATGGAGGTAGTAGAGGCCGGGTGACTTGAATAACATGGAGGCAGTAGAGGCCGGGTGACTTAATAACATGGAGGTAGTAGAGGCCGGGTGACTTAATAACGTGGAGGTAGTAGAGGCCGCGTGACTTAATAACGTGGAGGTAGTAGAGGCCGAGTGACTCAATAACGTGGAGGTAGTACAGGCCGGGTGACTTAATAACGTGGAGGTAGTACAGGCCGGCTGACTAAATAACGTGGATGTAGTACAGGCCGGGTGACTTAATAACGTGGAGGTAGTAGAGGCCGGGCTACTGAATAACATGGAGGTAGTAGAGGCCGGGTGACTTAATAACATGGAGGTAGTAGAGGCCGGGCTACTGAATAACATGGGGCTAGACTGAATAAACATGGAGGTAGTAGAGGCCGAGTAACATGGACTTAATGACTTAACGTGGATGTAGTAGGCCGGGCCGGGTAGCAGACTGACTTAATAACATGGAGGTAGTAGAGGCCGGGCTACTGAATAACATGGAGGTAATAACATGGAGGTAGTAGAGGCCGGGCTACTGAATAACGGATGACTTAATGTGGAGGTAGTAGAGGCCGCGTGACTTAATAACATGGAGGTAGTAGAGGCCGCGTGACTTAATAACTTGAGTTAGTAGAGGCCGGGTGACTTAATAACGTGGAGGTAAGTGGAGGTAGTAGAGGCCGCGGACTTGAATAACCTGGAGGTAATAGAGGCCGCGTGACTTAATAACTTGGAGTTAGTAGAGGCCGGGTGACATAATAACGTGGAGGTAGTAGAGGCTGAGTGACTTAATAACGTGGATGTAGTAGAGGCCGGGCTACTGAATAACATGGAGGTAGTAGAGGCTGGGTGACTTAATAACATGGAGGTAGTAGAGGCCGGGCTTCTGAATAATATGGAGGTAGTAGAGGCCGAGTGACTTAATAACGTGGATGTAGTAGAGGCCGGGCTACTGAATAACATGGAGGTAGTAGAGGCCGAGTGACTTAATAACGTGGAGGTAGTAGAGGCCGGGCTACTGAATAACATGGAGGTAGTAGAGGCTGGGTGACTTAATAACATGGAGGTAGTAGAGGCCGGGCTACTGAATAACATGGAGGTAGTAGAGGCCGAGTGACTTAATAACGTGGATGTAGTAGAGGCCGGGCTACTGAATAACATTGAGGTAGTAGAGGCCGCGTGACTTAATAACTTGGAGGTAGTAGAGGCCGGGTGACTTAATAACGTGGAGGTAGTAGAGGCCGGGCTACTGAATAACATGGAGGTAGTAGAGGCTGAGTGACTTAATAACATGGAGGTAATAGAGGCCGCGTGACTTAATAACTTGGAGGTAGTAGAGGCCGGGTGACTTAATAACGTGGAGGTCGTAGAGGTCGGGTGACTGAATAACGTAGAGGTAGTAGAGGCGGTGGGACTGAATAGTGGAGACCATGCGACAAAATAACACAGAGGTAGTAGAGGCCGAGTGACTTAATAACACGAAGGCAGTAGAGACTGGGCGACTTAATAACACGGAGGTAGTACAGGCCGGTCGACTAAATAATGTGGAAGTAGAAGAGGCCAGGTGACTTAATAACACAGAGATAGTAGAGGCCGGGTGACTTAATAACATGGAGGTAGTAGAGGCCGGGCTACTGAATAACGTGGAGGTAGTAGAGACCGTGCGACTAAATAACGTGGAGGTAGTAGAGGCCGGGCTACTGAATAACATGGAGGTATTAGAGGCCGGGTGACTTAATAACATGGAGGTAGTAGAGGCCGGGCTACTGAATAACATGGAGGTAGTAGAGGCCGAGTGACTTAATAACATGGATGTAGTAGAGGCCGGGCTACTGAATAACATGGAGGTAGTAGAGGCCGTGTGACTTAATAACTTGGAGGTAGTAGAGGCCAGGTGACTTAATAACGTGGAGGTAGTAGAGGCTGAGTGACTTAATAACATGGAGGTAATAGAGGCCGCGTGACTTAATAACTTGGAGGTAGTAGAGGTCGGGTGACTGAATAACATGGAGGTATTAGAGGCTGAGTGACTTAATAACATGGAGGTAATAGAGGCCGCGTGACTTAATAACTTGGAGGTAGTAGAGGTCGGGTGACTGAATAACGTAGAGGTAGGAGAGGCGGTGGGACTAAATAGTGGAGACCATGCGACAAAATAACACAGAGGTAGTAGAGGCCGAGTGACTTAATAACACGGAGGCAGTAGAGACTGGGCGACTTAATAACACGGAGGTAGTACAGGCCGGTCGACTAAATAATGTGGAAGTAGAAGAGGCCAGGTGACTTAATAACACGGAGGTAGTAGAGGCCGGGTAACTTAATAACACAGACGTAGTAGAGGCAGGGTGACTTAATAACACGGACGCAGTAGAGGCCGGGTGACTTAATAACATGGAGGTAGTAGAGGCCGGGTGACTTATAAATACGGAGGTAGTAGAGGCGGGGTGACTTAATAACACGGACGCAGTATAGGCCGGGTGACTTAATAACACGAAGGTAGTAAGGGCCGGGTGACTTATAAATACGGAGGTAATAGAGGCCGGGTGACTTATAAATACGGAGGTAGTAGAGGCAGGGAGACTTAATAACACGGACGCAGTAGAGGCCGGGTGACTTTATAACACGGAGGTAGTTAGAGGCTTGGTGACTTAAAAACATGGAGGTAGTAGAGGCCGGGTGACTTATTAACACAGAGGTAGTAGAGGGAGGGTGACTTAATAACACGGACGCAGTAGAGGCCGGGTGACTTAATAACATGGAGGTAGTAGAGGCCGGGTGACTTATTAACGTGGAGGCAGTAGAGGCCGAATGACTTAATAACACGGAGGTAGTAGAGGCCGGGTGACTTAATAACGTGGAGGTAGTAGAGGCCGGGTGACTTACTAACGTGGAGGTAGTAGTGGCCGGGTGACTTAATAACATGGAGGTAGTAGAGACTGTGCGACTAAATAACAAGGAGGTCGTAGAGGCCGGGTGACTTAATAACGTGGAAGTAGTAGAAGCCAGGCGACTGAATAACGTAGAGGTAGTAGAGGTTGTTGGACTAAATAGTAGAGACCGTACGACAAAATAACACAGAGGTAGTAGAGGCCGAGTGACTTAATAACACTGGGTAGTAGATGCCGGGGGACTTAATAACACAGAGGTAGTAGAGGCCGGGTGACTTAATAACACGAAGGCAGTAAAGACCGGGTGACTTATTAACACGGAGGTAGTAGAGGCTGGGTGACTTAATAACACGGAGGAAGTAGAGGCTTGGTGACTTAATAACACGGAGGTAGTAGAGGCCGGGTGACTTAATAACATGGAGGTAGTAGAGACTGTGCGACTAAATAACAAGGAGGTCGTAGAGGCCGGGTGACTTAATAACGTGGAAGTAGTAGAAGCCAGGCGACTGAATAACGTAGAGGTAGTAGAGGTTGTTGGACTAAATAGTAGAGACCGTGCGACAAAATAACACAGAGGTAGTAGAGGCCGAGTGACTTAATAACACGGGGTAGTAGATGCCGGGGGACTTAATAACACAGAGGTAGTAGAGGCCGGGTGACTTAATAACCCGAAGGTAGTAAAGACCGGGTGACTTATTAACACGGAGGTAGTAGAGGCTGGGTGACTTAATAACACGGAGGAAGTAGAGGCTTGGTGACTTAATAACACGGAGGTAGTAGAGGCCGGGTGACTTATTAACATGGAGATAATAGAGGCAGGGTGACTTAATAACACGGAGGCAGTAGAAGCCGGGTCACTTAATAACATGGAGGTAGTAGAGGCCGGGTGACTTAATTACGTGGAGGCAGTAGAGGCCGGGTGACTGAATAATATGGAGGTAGTTGAGGCCAGGTGATTAAATTATGTAGAGGCAGCCGAGGTAGGGCAGCTTAATAACGTAGGGGCAGTAGAGGCCGGGCGTCTGAATTATGAAGAGGCAGTAGAGGTAGCGCAACTTTATAACCTGGAGGCAGTAGAGGCCGGGCGTATGGATGACGTAGAGGCAGTAGAGATCGGGCTGCTTAATATCGTTGGGGCAATAGAAGCCGGGTGTCTAAATGACATTGAGGCAGTACATGCCAGGCGACTGAATAACGCAGAGGTAGTAGAGTGACTTAACAAGTGAACAACGGTGGGTGATGCGCACTGAAACAAGTGTGCTGATGCGCGAGCTCTCCACGGATCAATCTGCAGCATTTGGTATTCTTTTTCGCTGTAGATACAGTCGACTTCGCTTTTTGTTATATATGTGATCTTCGTATTAACATAACATGAACACAGTAATATACACGATTACTTTATTGACGTAGAAAAAACCAAATCAGGTAATAGAGCAATTTCAATATTTCCCCCTAGGGTTCAACATTATGGTACGACAACTTGTTGCACAAAACTACTCAAATATGTCACTCGATTCCTACCGACAAAAACAAGTCCCTTTACAATTATGTGTCTTTAGTTATTATCTACTATTCCACTGGGCGTGTTCCGGTTCTCTTGATTATAATATATTACCGCATGTGTTGTATTAGAGTGGGCGCAGGTGTTGTATTAGAGTGGGCGTTGTCGCAGCGAGAAACGAGAAACACATGGGTTGAGACCAGGCCCCGTTATCAGCCGATACAACGTGCTACAATGCCGAAACAATGGCAATATTTGTGTTTTGGCGACCTACAGTCACTCATGTCTTTATCAATACATTTATACTTCAGCACTAGAAGATCTACGTCATAGGTATTTTATGACCGCACCTGATACATTGTTTGTAAACAATATTCAATTGTCAATGCTCTTAACAATAGTTACAATAATCCTTGGCATTTTTCCATTTGTCGATTAACATGAGGGGCGTTTTCTCATAATAACAGATAACCAATCTCTTATGCAGTGAATGAGACTTGCCCCTACGCTGGGGGAGGGTGAGTTGTCAAAAATAGTTGACAAGAATTTTACTGTGCAAAGAATAAAGTCGTGCGTACGTAAAACATACTGGCGAACCTACGTAAGATGAACAGACAGATCACAACATCCACCAAGTTTTAATGCTTCTGTCATTGATAGGTCCTTGACATCTCTCATCGATACGATTGATCCGTCACTTGTTCCATCTCTGTATCAGTTGACGGGGTCAGCCAGTCGGTGCCTCCGGAATCACTGTGCCTCTCCTTTCCCATTGGTTTTCGTCACATTGGCGCCAGAGGCCGACACTGACGAACTGCCAAGTTTGGTGGTGTACGTCTTGCTTTGGTCCTTACCCGCAAAACGACGCACTGAAGCATATTAAAAAAAGTGGGCTTAGGTTTGTTGGTTTTAACGGGTTTTTTTTTTAATATCTACCATTGGACTGGTGCGCATATGACGTGCTGGTGAGCAGTGTTATCTTAGACTGCCTGTATGCATGAAAATGTGTATTGTGTTGCTAGTAATGTAGTTAACTATATGGCTAGTTTTCAACATTGTCAAAGATACACTTGATCATATCGAACACCGCCTCGGACGATCATGTCGTCGATCATATTGATCCTGTGTAGCCTCAATTATATTTCCGCGTTGGTGTACGCTTACGCCTCTGTCGTTACGATCAACATTCATGCACTGTGCACATTCTAATTCAAGCTCAGAATTGTAATGTCCGTGGAATTACGATATAAGGTGACATATGAAACGTTATAGACTTGCTACAGATGAAGGACAGGCAATATAAAAGAAAATTCAATATGTCATCGATACGTTGTCAAAGCCGGAAGCAGCCTTGCGGCCTATTTGGCGGAACGGAAGCAGCCTTGCGGCCTATTTGGCGCGGATGTTATAGGATATAGAACATCTATTGAGAACACTTATAAAAGAAGCTTTCTAAGTGCTTGGAAGCTCGTTAACTGATTGAATGAAATATGAATAGGTTTTGTTGTAATATTTTTTCACGCTGGGCTGAGCACCATTCATCACTGCTCAGTGCAATCTTATTGAGCGTATTGTAGGAAACGACTTACCTAACCCACATGTGACGATCTTCAGAAACTCCTGTCGGAACTGCCGTCCTCCAATACAATAGAATATGAAATTGCAACCGAAATTGAATTCGGCAATGAAGTCAAAATACACACGCAGTGTTTGACCAAGCAGATCATAGAACCGTATATTTCGGTAATACAACTCAGCGACGACTGTTGGAAAAGTGACTATGATGGAGAAAAGTGAAACCGAAACCAGCATGACAGTGAGGGATACGTTCCCGGTGTCGGCTTTCTTCTCCTGCGCAGACATAGCTGCGCGTTGAGTAGCATACTTCCGGATGGACGTGATAATGCCTACATTGAATAACAATGTCAGAATAGATGGCAACAAGAATCCAACTCCATCCTTTAAAGCAAATTGGCAAAGTTTTAACATATCCCTTGTTTCACGCTTAATAGTACAATGTCCGCCCCGCCCTATCGACACAAAAGCTATGTAGTATATTTGAGAAAGGCAAGATATGAGGGTAGCAATGAGGAAAAGGATCAACATTCGTGACTTGTTGAGTAGTGTGACTTTCTTGAGTGGATAGCGAACAGCAACAAACCTCTCCAATGTGAACAGCGCTACATACCAAGAGGAACAAGAGCGACCAACGTACGTCATATAGTGCAGCAGCTTACATGCAAACTTACTGGTATCTAACACTGCCGTATTTAACACACTCTTTGTCATTACCTCCCATCTCTTGATGAGAGCACAACTGTCAGCTACAGCCAGTGAACAGAGGATGAAACAGATACTTTGTTTTCGAAACTTCGGTTGCAAGAAAACCAATACTGAACATATATTGAACACAAGAAACAGAGGAAGAAGAACATTATCCATCTCTCTCGTAATCTTTGTGGAACGTCGATATTGATTGATCCAATATTGACTTGGACTAGGGAAACTAAAAACAAATCTTCTGGTTGTCGTGGATACGGTTGTTGCATCTTCCCATGTCGTGACGTCATAGTCAGCTGTCGTGGAGGTGTTCGTGGCGTCAGCAGATATGAACAGGTAGCAGGCGACGAGCAAAATCGAAGCAATTCGCCACGTTCCCTTGGTATATGTCATGGTTTCCACCTGCTAAGACAGAAATTTAATTCGGGATTTACATGCGCGAGTATTTGTGGTTTACGTGCATGAGTTGTTGGGGTTTACATGTATGAGTAGCATGGTTTACATCCATGCGTTATCAGAGTTTACACGCGTGCATAGTCATGGTTTACATGCATGAGTTATCACAGTTTACATGCGCAAGTAGTCATTGTTTACATGCATGAGTTTTAAGAGTTTACATGCGTACGTAATCATGGTTTACATGATTAATTAAATGTCAGATCTCCGCCGGGCTCAAATGGTGTATCATCATCGCATTGACACATCCATCATAATAATACATTTCGCGGGGCACATTGGTAATCTCTGACAGCGGCCATTTTTTTTTTTTACTGCTCGTGATGACAGTCCAGCCCACGAGGTACCGGCTCAATAAGTTTCAACGGGAGACATATCACGCTGTAAGCATGAAAGAGTATTTTAGTCTATGGTAATATATAAAAGGGTTTGGTTAGAAGTCAGTCGCCTTGTCTCTACGAAATCTACGTTGTTAAACACCTATCTATTGCCTCTGAATTATTTAGTTACCAGGCCTCTTCAGCTTCTGTATTATGTAGTCATATGACCTCCACTGCCCCTACATTTTTTGGTCGCCTGACCTCTTCAGTTCAGCATTATTTGGTCGCCTGGTCTCTTCAGCTTCTGAATTATTTGAGTCGCCTGGTCTCTTCAGCTTCTGAATTATTTAGTCACCTGGTCTCTTTAGTTTCTGAATTATTTAGTCGCCTGGTCTCTTTAGTTTCTGAATTATTTAGTCGCCTGGTCTCTTAAGCTTCTGAATTATTTAGTCGCCTGGTCTCTTAAGCTTCTGAATTATTTAGTCGCCTGGTCTCTTTAGTTTCTGAATTATTTAGTCGCACGGTCTCTTTAGTTTCTGAATTATTTAGTCGCCTGGTCTCTTTAGTTTCTGAATTATTTAGTCGCCTGGTCTCTTTAGTTTCTGAATTTTTTAGTCGCCTGGCCTCTACTGCCAGTACATTACAATAAGAAATAAGAATTGCGCGAATTCGCCGAAAGGTTCAAACCAACATTCTTATTAAATAATGAATAATTGCATGTTGCATAGCGGCCTGAGGATGTTTACTTCTAAAATCATCTATTGTTCAGTCGCCTGACCTCTTCAGTTCATCATTATTCAGTCGCCTGGTCTCTTCAGCTTCTGAAATATTTTGTCGCCTGGTCTCTTCAGCTTCTGAATTATTAAGTCGCCTGGTCTCCTCATCCTCTGAATTATTAAGTCGCCTGGCTTCTTCATCCTCTGAATTATTAAGTCGCCTGGCTTCTTCATCCTCTGAATTATTAAGTCGCCTGGCTTCTTCATCCTCTGAATTATTAAGTCACCTGGCTTCTTCATCCTCTGAATTATTAAGTCGCCTAGCATCTTCATCCTTTGTTTTATTTAGTCGCGAGGCCTATACTGCCTTTATCCACCATTCCACACATGTTGTTTGTGGTAATCAGATGAGTTATGGCATTATCTAGGGTATCAGCAATCAATACGGCTGTCAGTCGACATGGAGCTTCATGTCCTACTAGTGAAATTTTTTGGCCCTTGTCCGGATTCACGTAGAGCAAGTGGTTTCAACGAACCACTTCTGATGTCGTCCAAATTCTGCCCCGTTGAATATTTTGACGGGTTGTGAAGAATAGAAAAAAATAGTGCTAGTCCTAGGCAAAATTAAACATCCGAAGGTTACGCACCAACATATAATTAAATAACGCATGCGTAATGACACGCCCCGTTTGTTTGCATACTTGAGTAAGGAACGTTAGATGGCGTCGATATTGATAAAGTATTGATGATTTGGTGTTCCCAATACCAAAAACGGCCCACAATTGATTCATTGTAGGAACTACACTAAAACGGAACCAAAATAAGGATTGCGCGAATTCGCCGAAAGGTTCAAACCAACATTCTCATTAAATAATGAATAATTGCATGTTGCATATCGGCCTGAGGATGTTTACTTCTTGACCAGCACCAGGATATTGTCATGTTGGGCTAAACCCGTCCAAAAGCACCAGGATATTGTCATGTGGGGCTTAACCCGTCCAAAAGCACCAGGATATTGTCATGTGGGGCTAAACCCGTCCAAAAGCACAAGGATATTGTCATGTGGGGCTTAACCCGTCCAAATGCACCACGACATTGTCATGTTGAGCTAAACCCGTCCAAAAGCACCAGGATATTGTCATATTGGGCTAAACCCGTCCAAAAGCACCAGGATATTGTCATGTGGGGCTAAACCCGTCCAAAAGCACCAGGATATTGTCATGTGGGGCTAAACACGTCCAAAAGCACAAGGATATTGTCATGTGGGGCTTAACCCGTCCACAAGCACCACGACATTGTCATGTTGGGCTAAACCCGTAAAAAAACCCAAGGATATTGTCATGTGGGGCTTAACCCGTCCAAAAGCACCACGATATTGTCATGTTGGGCTAGACCCTTCCAAAAGCACCACGATATTGTCATGTTGGGCTAAACCCGTCCAAAAGCACCACGATATTGTCATGTTGGGCTAAACCCTTCCAAAAGCACCACGATATTGTCATGTTGGGCTAAACCCATCCAAAAGCACCACGATATTGTCATGTGGGGCTAAACCCGTCCAAAAGCACCACGATATTGTCATGCTAGGCTAAACCTTCCAAAAGCACCATGATATTGCCATGTGGGGCTAAACCCGGGCAATAACACGACTGAAACAAGTTGATCCTACAATTGCCGGCTATACCTAGATAAAACCAAAACGATGGTGTCATTTAAAATTTCTATTAAAATCTTATCTATTTACGGAGCCCGCCTTCGATGACTCAAGAAGTAGAGAAGTAGAGGAGGGCTTGATCTACCTTTCAAAAGCGGCGTCGATGTATGCTCGAGATGAAGCTAACTTGCTGTACGGAGCCCGCCTTCGATGACTACAAGAAGTAGAGAGGGCTTGAGTTTTTATCATTAGCCAGCAGCCAATCGGATGCCAAACTATCAGTATCAGGCAAGCCTCTCACATCCCATTGATTACTGATATACAATCCCCCCCCCTCCCCTCCCCGCAGAGTTCGACGAGGCCCGTGAGGCCCTGTGACTTCGTTCAAGCCAGGTGATGATTCAGGTAGCCTTATGTGAGCAGGATGTCAACTTTATTATAAATTGTTACTCGCGTCACTCCGTATCGATCGTGTCGGGCATACGAAATTGATGAACTATTTTAGACTGACACAGCGAAAAGTCAAAGCAAGCGGTCAAGTAAGTCTACATAAAGCAAGAGAATTCACCGGCACAATAATCCACGAGTGACTGCAAACAACTACGCCTACGACGCGTTGGCTGTCAATGCACAGCGTACTGAGTGCTTGATCAATCTGAAGCCGGATAAATGTTAGGACAGCCTTGACGAAGGCGGCAAAAATGTAGAGTAAACATCACGAATGTTTGTACACGCTGAATGAGGCTAGTTGTTAGATATCTGACCTCAAAAACGACACAGCACTGCAAGATATATAACAATTTCATATATATATATGTATATATATATAAATATATATATATACATATATATATATATATATATATATATATATATATATATATATATATATATATATATATATATATATATATATATATATATATATATATATATATTTATATAAATATATATGTGTGTGTGTGTGTTTGTGTGTGTATGATTGTGGATGCGTCCACATCTATCCCCATTTTTGTATTTGTTGTTCCTTCTAGTGTTTCAGCCAATGCGGTTCTGGCGTCAAGAAGAGACGAGTGTTATGTAGCTCGAGCGGATGTGACGCTGCAACACGCCCAGCCGAGACGCAGCCATGCGACACAGGACCGTGTGCAAACAGCTGGGGTGTGGACGAATGGAGCAGCGTAGGTATTTGCGTTCGCCAATCTCAAACCCCTCCTCACCTTAACTATATACCAATAAAGTTGCTCTACCTGAGTCTTCGTTGCGATGTGATGTGGGTGTCATTCATGAGAGAGATTGCGGTCTTCATTTACTCGTGAATGTCATGATACTACTTCTGTTACCAGTGTTCTGGGCGCTGTGGTGATGGCCTGATGCAGCGGAGCGTTTCCTGTCACGACGCCAATGGTTTATATCTGCATGATAAGCACTGCGATCCCCTAACACGTCCCCTCTCCATCAACACATGTACCACGTTGCCGGAAGAAACATGTGCGCCTGTGTGGATACCACAAAGCTGGGGCGTGGTACGTGTCTAATATATGAATATTCGACGCCCAGTTGCAACTTAATTCGGCATTTTTGGTTGGAGTTTGCTGGTTATTTTGTCCTCATTTGAGTTCCTCTCAGTATATTTTCCATCATGTGCTCCTACCATGAATTTTCCCACCTAAGTTTTCCCTTCTGTGTTTTCATTCGTGAGTTTTCAATCAGGTAGTTTTACCATGCATTTACCGTGATACGTTTTCCATCATTTTTTTATCAAGCATTTGCCGTGATGGCGTTTTCCATCATGTTTTATGCATCTTCAGAGATGCGTTTTTCATCATGTTTTTTCGTCATGCATTTTTCATGCATTTTCCGTGAGGCGTTTTTCCATATTGTTTTTGTCATCATGCATTTTCCGTGATGTGTTTTCCATCATATGTTTTTATCATGCATTTTCCGTGAAGCGTTTTTCATCATGTCATTGTTTTTGTCATCAAGCGTTTTCGGTGATGCGTTTCCATCTTATGTTTTCCATTATCGGTTTTCCCTTTACTTTTTCCATCATATGCTTTCCATTATGTGTTTAACCTAATATATTTTTTTCACCATAGTTTGTCTCTCGTGTTTTTCAGTGTTCCCAGGAGTGCGGAGAAGGCAATTCCACCCGTAGTGTCGTGTGCGGAGCGGTTGAGAACGGGGACTTCCGGGTGGTGGAAGAGCACCTTTGTTCGCACATAGAGGAGCCGAACACGAGAGGAAGCTGTCGAGAGCAGGCTTGCAAACCTGAATGGTTTTATTCTCCTTGGTCAAAGGTACTTGAATGTTTGATTATCTACGGAAAGTATTCTCACCATTGTTGCATACAAATATTACGAGATTGAGGCTGAAAAAAGGCGCCCTGTTTATATTCTTAATTTTGAAAATCACAAGTCTCGAACGCGCATTTCATCAAAACTCATGAAATTGCTGTTGCGAAACTTTATTGACTAATTCCCTGCTACTTTTGAAAATGATATCCGTATATTCGAGTCCAATCTGTGACCCCTGCTATTTTGCCATTTCTAAGGCTGTTGTAAAATCTGATTGCTTATTTTTGACGGGACGTAAATTTTGATATAGATATGGTGCTGAGATGCGCTTCAAGACATCCGAAGCTGAAAACGGACGGAGTTTGAGCGATAATATCAGGATATTGTGAAATTGTGCTTGCGTAATTAATTGATCTAGTAACCACATTTTTGTAAACAACGCTCGGGGGATGTTTTCCATGAACCGATATCGATAAATTGTCGATGATTCAGTGTTCCCAAATAAGGCATTGAGAGGCACTACGAGACATCCGAGGCTAGAACGGGGAGGAGTGTGAGCGATGATATCAAGATATTATGGAATTACTTTGGTGTTTAAGTTTAAAGCGCCGATGTAGATTATCGATGATTCATTGTTCCCAATTTTTTGAAGCAGTTGTAATCCAGTCATTTTATCAACTAGACAAAAACGGAATTTTTTTTTTTTAAAAAAATCAACCTGGCAATATGCATCTTAAATTGTTCATCTGAAAATCGATACTCCTAACTATTCTGTTTGCTTCCTAACGAAATATGGTGAGCACAAACCAAGTGAAGTCATCTTTATAATATTGAGAGTATGCTCACGGTTCCTAGGTGATATCGAGATCTTATTGGCAAGGCAATTAGTTAAATTTGTTGTGGACAGTGAGTAGCTTTTTGGTAGACAACGCGAAAATTATTCACTGACATGCTTTGTTCTATATATCTCTAACACTGATTTCATCCTACAACTGTTTCGTTGAATGTTTTATTTTGATTTGGCAAAGGAACGGTAATATAACGGCAATGTAATATGACATCAACGCATTATGTGTGTTCTTCACTTGACAAGAACGAAGCGAAATTGTTTGTTTTCTAATGTTGTGTATACGTTATGATGTACAGTGTTCTGCATCGTGTGGCAGCGAAGGTGTTCGGATACGTCGAGTGACATGCTACCATAAAGACCTAGTGTCCATAAAATGTACACTGGATATTAAACCCTCGAACATAGAGAGATGTGTGCTGCCCTCGTGCGATGCATTTGGTGAGTATTTAACACAAACAGATAGTCGGTCATTTGTAAGAATTGACGACTGTGTCTAGAGCAAATTTAGATGTTCAATGTAATGCCGTTCACCTAACGGGAACATTGCACTTGGCAAATATAGGGTCTAATTATTTCAGGTATAACACCTACACACGGGGGTGAATGCGCTGACGACGCCGAAACCAATTGCGTGCTAGTTGCCGAGTCTGGATTATGTGTACACGAGGAGTACATGGTCTTATGTTGTGAGACGTGCTATGCAATCACAAGTACAGTAGTGAGTGAAACCACTATCGTTACTGAGACTCCGATAACAACACAAGAAGACCCCTCTCTCATGCAACAGGATGCGGCTGATAATGAGGTCTGGCAACCCTAGCCTACACCTGTCAATCTGTGCAGGATATGAGGCTTGGTTCAAAAATATTTAACTAGGATAGCAAAATTTTAATTAGGCTGATTACACCACTCAAATGTTTTACATGTATAATCGTTTCTTGTACCTGAAGTCTATCCACAGATTTGATGAAACATCAGTGTCTTTCCCTAGAAAATAATCGTCTCATCTTTTTATCAGCATGATAGGCCAATCTCACCTAGGTTGTACGGTATCCGGCTAACTGACATAATTAACTGAATAGTAATTATAGTTTATCAATCTCATTGGACATTTCGATTTTGACAAAAACAGATATATGAATCAGCCATTCATTCTAAGTTATATCCCGTACAGTGATTTATATTATTCAATGACAATACTTTGCATGTAGAAACATTTGTTTACAGAGGTAGTTATCTAAGTTTTACTTACTCAACAAAATATTCGTCAATCAATCAAGTTCACGATGAAGGCTTTATATTTGACATGTGATTCAGCAATTAATTGAATAATGTTATTTCCATAAATTAGTTCTGATCTTGTGCAATGTAAATGTTTATGCGTACAGATATTAAAATTGCTGCATTAAAATTGAAGCATTTTAGACACGAAGCCATGTATGCTTAGCAATACTGATGGGATGGACACACAAGGAGCAGCAGATCTGGGTGACTACAATTGAGAGTTTTCCCTTGTCTTGCTTTATGAGGCACGGTTGAGTGACGATTCTGTACCTAGAATATATAGATGACAGTACCATGTTTAAGCTAATGGGGGAGGGTGCTAGGTGCAAATGTAAATATACAGACATCAATTGTGACACGCACACAGCAACAGAGGGACATCGAGACCAATCTAATAGCTGGCGTACGCGGTGCCTAGCGCCGACCAAAATTGTCTGAAGGTGAAAGGCCTTGTCTGGTGCTCGTGTCTGTCCTAGAGCAATTAGAACTGAGAACGTGTCGCTACAATACCTGATGCACGGTTCAGCGTGCCCCAGATTTCTTAATACATTTCCACAATTGTACGCGCCATGCTTCACAATGTGCATGCATATTTGCATTCAAGATGTCAGTCATCAAACGTACTTATCTTGTATTGCTATTGGAACCCTTCATTGTGAGAGTCAGTCTACTGGTTTTGTGGTATCAATTTGTAGCCCTATAATCCTATACATAGATATTTTGGTAATGTTTATCAGTCAAACAAGACAAAAACAGCTATTATTTCATTACATCTCAGCATGTGGAGTCTGCTGAGCGCAAGTTAAACATAAGACCTATAAAACGTACGTAAAAAATTATTTAGATTTGTCATGGTAGAAATTGTATGTATGTATGCACTTTGCTCATAGCGTGTTTTTTTGCTCTCCTGACCTGAACTAAGCAAGATTGTTCAAAGTATGGTGTTATGTGTACGTTATGATGACGTGTGAATATGAAGGTGTTCAGCTACGTCAACTGACATGCTAGCATAAATCTTAGCAAAGATCCCCTGTTATTATTTTGAAAAGCTACCTGAAATACTGTCCTTTACAAGTATATTAGTTGCAAAAATCACCGATGCCTTCGATCGTTAAAGAACAAAATGTCAATCTGAGCACTATAGAGGACCCACTATACAAATAAAACCCTTTATTAGTCCGTACAGTACATAGCCTTACGCCGTGGGACTTGGTACGCAATAAGACCCCTCCCTCACACAGAAGAAGGTGGCTGACAATGAGATTTGATGACCCATGCCCACACAGGCTGCGGTGATGCCGGTTGATTCAAATAACATATTTACTAGGTTGAAATATTATACTAAGGCTAATTGTATCGCCTGAAAAAAATGTTTTACATGTATTATTATTTTTCATACCTGAAGTTCATTTAAAGTGTCCTTGCAAAAGTGAATTATAATTCTATTTTAGTCAAAGCGGTCTGCTAATTATCTCTAGGTATAAAGGTCAAAAAAGGAATCTAGCGAATATGAATTAACAGTTTATCAATCGCATTGAATTTTCTTCTTTACTAAAACTGAGAAATGAAAATCTTTGTATGTTTGATCAGCATTGATTTCGCTGAAACTTCTTCTACTATTAATTTAGATCGTGATTGGAACAACCTTAGCAACGACGTGGTCGCAAATCATTAATGGCGAGCACCTGTATTCAGGCCATAAATGATTTGAATTAAATACCTTCATAAGTAATCAAATCGACATATTAATTCACAGCTGTACTTATGACTATATTTTAAATTCACGCTTGTACTACTTATGCAGTTTTGGGTTACAAGTATAATAGTATTAAAACTCAAGGTACCTCGATTGTTAAAGACAAAATGTCAGTCTGAGAATATAACTGCAGATGTTATTTGTGGAAGAAATTGTAGAAGCAAATACGAAATAAAGATATACCATAATACAAACGACAAAAGAATCCCTACCGCAACTAAATTGGCTAATCCTGCCATTTTAGTACACTTATTCGGAAGACTTTTCACCCAGCACCTTGTATTACCCAATATACAAATAAAACCCTTTGAACCACACATTATCTGGATGCTTAGTCAAGAGCGTAACATATCCACAATTATACATGCCACGTTACAAAATGTGCACACTATTGTATTAAAAATGCTTGCATTTACCTTGCGTCTAGAATAATTGTATTTAGCCACAATTCATAACTTAATAATAATGATATGTCTTTAAACTGCCAAATAAAAACCAACGGAATATATTCAATCAAACTCTCCCTTTAAGCCAAGGTTTTCATTTTATACTTACTTATTCATCCATATGCTCCAGAAAATGCAATTAGATACTCTGCAAGTACATGTCCCTTTCGTTTTGAAATATTCCCGTCTTTTCCTGCTCTAACACTTTTATTTCTATCTCCATCTTGGACTCAATAAACCATTTAACAAAGCATTCACCCAAAGCCTCCCTCATGACTTGGTCTTCTTGCAATGCTTCAAGAGCCTCTATCAGAGTACTGGGCAACTCTTGGGCATCGCTTGCCATTTCTTCAGGCAGCTCTAGTTGGCGACGTAGTCCATCCATACCTGCGGCTACTGTTCCAGCCATTACCAGGTAGGGATTAGACGCAGAAGAGGGAATACGGTTCTCCAGGTAGCAGCCATATCCCTTCACTCTGAGGTAAGAATTCCTGTTGTCCATTCCCCAGTCAGCTCTTGATGGTTGTTCATATCCTCCAATACGTCGGTAGCAGTTGACAGTAGGACAGCAAATGGCAGTAAGAGCAGGGGCGTGAGCAAGAATGCCAGCACACCAGTGTCGAAAAACAGACGACATTTTATCATCCCGGAAGACGTTGTTTTCATCAGAGTCTAAAAGTGAAAGATTGAAATGCGTGCTAGTACCATACAGAAGGTCTTCAACTGGATATGTCATGAATGTTGCGATGTAACCCTCTTGAATGGACCCCTCTTTAACAATTTGTTTCAGCATGAAACTCGCATCTGCCGTTTCGATTCCAATCATTGGTATAGTGGCCAGCTCGAGCACACTTCCGGACTCTGCATGGAAACTTTCGATTTCGATTCCATACTTTGCCAAGTTATCATACATTGTGTAGAGAAGATGCTCATATTTAGCGTGGACACTGTGCGAGTAGCTATCTTGACTGCCATCTATAACCTGCTTAGAATCAGAATCTAAAATAATAAATTCGTGTTCTTGACCAGACTTCAATGTATAGCCGAATTGTTCGTGCAGTTGTTGCAATTGATGACGGGCAATTTGTCGGGTGCATGTTTTCATCGGCATTTCAGTGTCGCCAGCAAAAGTCTCACAGAGGACATTACCAACACGCCATTGACGACAAGATTTATCGCCTTCGTGTTGCTGGCCCACGCCAGGAAGTGGTCGGAGCGTGTCAGTGATAGGTCTTGCGACATCATTACCGAAATTTGACAATATACCCTTAGGTGTGTACATTTGCGAACGTGGCCCTTGAAGCAACAATCCTGAAACAAGCAACAGCATCTTTATCACTTAGGTTCTTGTCTTTAGTTAAGACCTGTCGTATCTTTTGAAAATGGAGGTTTTATATATCGTGTCTGTTTTTGGATGTACTACTTAAGTTTTCCCTATTCCATATGGGTCATGAACAGTAAACAAGTATTCTTGCTCACCAGTAAAGACTCGCAGTCCCTCTTTGAAGAACTTTGCAGCCCGAGAAGCCGGGATCAACTTTCCTCTTTGAATTCCATGAATGTCCGACCAAGTGAAACGAATGAAGTCATAATCCACAAAGTTTTTTTGTCAGTCATTGTCTCCGAATTATTTGCTTCTCGCTAGCACAGCGCTCCAAGGTAGGCGTAGACAAATAAGCTTTGTTACCTTTGCGTTGGTGTGTTAAGAATATGCACATCTGATTTTGAACTCGGGCAACAGCTTGTAGAAAGGGTCCCATTTATACAAGCAGTTGCATACACGGTTTATTACTCGTGTGATACTTGAGCGCTTTTTACTATCTTTGAGCACAGCATAGCTTCAACTAGCATAGTGTGTTGATCACCTGCGTCGTTGAATCTGGAACCGTTATGGAGCAAAGGGGACATCCTGCCCTGTAAACCAGTTTGAACCCAAGACGGTAATAATACCCAGCCCAGAACGACAGTGGGTGTAATGACGACGGGTGTAATGAGATTTGGTGAGAGTGGGTATAATGACCTTAAATCTCTATAGCGCTACTGATATGTAAAACATACTGCGAGTAATACCTAGCATCTGCCAAGTTGATCTTCTTGGATCACCATCTATCTATGTCATTTGCATAATATCCCATATTATATTCTGACCACATTTTGTCAGGATGTTGAATCATCCTTTGAAATTCATAATTTCACCAGCATGCCAGCCGTATGCGGTACCTACACAGGTATATGTACACGGCATATGTGAGAAACAAAAACGAGTGGGACGGCTATAGACTGAAAGGGAGGTAAACCTTTAATGGAATGAACCGGAACCAACCCTCACAGATTGTTCACAATGACTGAACATCATGACAGACATCAGGCAAACCACGGGCAGGCCAGAGCAGGATACTGTTACGATTTAGGAACATAGCTTCATATACCACTTATATTGACATACAAACCAAATATACCAGCGGAAGAACGTGGCCGGTTTTCATGTGGACCAGTATTAAGCTTGGCTGTCCTTACCTTGTTAACCATATATTCGTTTAGCTCTGTGACTCCGCAATAATAGGTTTGTAGTTTTGCAGTTTGGCCTACTATACTTTTCCTTTAGTCTGCCACACCTGTCACCAATCATCAAACGACATACTCGTTAAGGTTCGACTCAACTGTATCTATGAACAGATTTATGTTGTTGTTGTTGTTGTAATTTCCAGGTAAAGCAGTTCGGCAAACGGATTTATGTGCCAGAAAGGAAGCTTTTATAGTGGCTGATTATTTGACGCAGGTGCTACCTGACAGATGCGAATTGATATTCCCTATCTGTCGTATGCCGAGAGTATTGCAAGCAAAGGTGTGTTATCCTGGCATAAACAACGCGTCATACGTCGAATAAGCTGTCAGATAAACATCAGATAAACCATAAATACGAACTGCAAATCGCAATAGGGCGTTTCCATTTCCGTTTAGGCCAACGACAGAGGTACATTAAACAATTTTTTTATAACTGGCGTCGTTTCTTCATTAAACATAAATTTCTGACTTGATTCGCACCACGGGAAATAAGTATTTTTCACTTTACGACATATATTTGATGCATTGCACGGTTTTATTCGATGATAAAGACCTCAGCGAAAGAAGACAACCCTTTGAAAACATCGCACATTTTCTCTGATTCCGTGCTAACGGTGAAATCTCGAGTTACTATGGCATTTTGTCCAAACCAAATCAAACCAAAGCTTTAGTCACTTAGAGACAGCAACCCAGAAAAAAGCGTTTTTCGTCCACGATTTGTAGCCAGTGGAGAATTCTCGAGGCAAGTTGAGCATTTTCTCCATAACGAAACATACTTTATGTATACTTTCAAAAGTTATACTGTTCAGGCATGCAACGGGCAATGGCAAACATAGGCTTCAAAGGCACCATACCAGAATTTTTCGAACACTTTAAAATTCAGAAGGAATTCTGCCATTCTGATGGGGAATCTTTGTTAATGACTGAATTAAGCCAAAAATTGCTGATTACTTCCGCTACATACCTAAGCTGGGACTGCCGATCAAACCGATGCCCACGAATGGTCCTGGAGGTATTATTCCGGTGCGAAAGATGCATCCAGACCAGGGGTGTTCTCGAGGGATGGGGCCTGTACGCCGAGTTTCTGGGCGAAGAAATGGGTGTATATCGAGATGAATATGACATGCTAGGTAGGTACTCGGATGAAATGTTGCGTGCTGCACGCTTGGTTGTGGATACAGGTCTTCGTGTATTTGGCTGGGCACCGGAACGAGCGAAATATTTCATGCGGCAACACACCAGCTTACCGGAAATAGAAATAACAGAAGAAGTGGAGAGATATCTCACGTGGCCAGGCCAGGCATGCTCGTATAAGATTGGTGAGTTGAAGATAAAGGAACTCACGTCCAAAGCAGATAATTCCTTGGGGAATAATTTCTGTATCAAAGCTTTCCATGATTTTATCCTTGACACTGGTCCGATGCCTCAGGATATATTAAAACAGGAAGTCACCGAGTGGATACCGCGCCAAATCTGAGGTGTTCTTTCATTAAAGTTTGTTTCTGGTCCCATAACAAACGCTTGCTTTGTCCGTGTTCTGGGAAGTATTCGCCTGAGCGGTTTTCTTGTCAGAGTCATTATATTTTTGTTCTTTTGTCTATATGACATTATGTTGACCTTTATTTTACGTGATAAAACCACTTCTAGTTTGTACAAGCACACATTCGATGATATCTTGTCTATGGAAGTATTTTGAATCATGCTCGCCACAAGACCACCGGTCGACGTCAAGTCACTTCAACAAACAAAAGCAAAGAAACATGGTATATAATAGTCCACATATTCAAAAGTGCATCGATATAGCTGAAACTTAACATCATATCGCCGGTGTTAAATCATTACTGCGATCGGATAATATGGTGAGCGCCTTAAATGGCCTCAGTGGATCAGTTCACTTCCAGTATAGATCCGGTGCGGGTGCATATTCCAACACTTTCGGTGTTGACGCATAGGTTACTACACACCGAGCTTCCTTTCGATGTATGCAAACCACCTGTTGTGCAGACCATAAGCAGTAACATCCTTTTCTGCCACCCGTTTATGGCTTTGATGTGCAGAAAGATGGCGTCTCCTCAGAACAAGTGCTCAGAACAAGTGAATAGTGGTTGCCCGAGCCTACAATGGATCACCACGCCTGAGTAAGCCCAGTGCATGGATAGAGGGTCAGACTCAGATGCCAGACCATGTCATATAATTCGATCAACAGTAACAGTAAAGACCATGCGTAAGGGTTATGAGCTTCCAAGTCTCATTTGCTTTCATGCCTCATATTGGTATTTTTTGTTGGCAGTTTTAAACTTGGTCATTTATGTATATATGTAGTGGTTTCCATTGGCTTGATTTTTGGTGACAGTAAAGTGTTGCTGTGCTGAAAGGCTAACAGCTCTAGAATATGATATATCTATCAAGGTCTTGTGATGAATGACCCTATCAACCCTGCTTTATAATGCCCGAAATATCACTCAACCTAAGAACTACCATAGAAGATATTTCCTAAATAAATCACCTTTGATACAAGGTCTATGCATAAAGTGAAGCTGACAAAAAGTTATACTTCTGTGGTAGTATCAATGCTCACCGATAATACATCGTTCTTATATAAGATAATACAGCAAAATATCGTGTTTCGTGGGTTATGAGTGATATTTCAGGCACTATAGGTCCCGGGGGGGGGGGGGGCACTTGGCCTTATTCTTGATAGGGGTGTGCTGCGGGACCTCGAAAACCCGTACCCGTCGTACAAGGTCAAAATGGCCAACAGCATACCCTGTTGTACAAGGTATTATGCGAATGTATAACACGTCGTACAGATTGAAGCTGAAAAACATACCCCGTCGTACAAGTATGAGGCCAAAAAAACCGTCATACAAGTCGAGAGGCCGAAAAAACATACCCCGTCGCGCGGCACATATATACTACCTCTATACACATAAGTGCCCCCGCCCCGTGTTATATGTATGTCCAGATGATATTGACATCATATATCATCATATGAGGCTGGTACAACGTTATAATTCTGTGATAGTATCAATTCTCACCGAATATACATGGTCCTTATATCACCTGCATATTAACATAGTTCTTAGTTTGAGAATGATGAACGATAATTTGCAGGAAATATCACCTTTGATATATGGTCTATGTATAAAGTGAAGCTGGCGAAAAAATTATAATCTAGTGGAAGTATCAATTCTCACCGATGATACTGCTGAATTCTGGCTGATATCATAGCTCTGAGGTTGCGAATGATGAACGATATAAAAGGCTGTGTGGTCATGTCCAAAATATCGTAGTAATTATTATTCTCACCGATGATACAGCGACCTGATTTACCTGCGGTAGAATAGCCTTTCCCACAAAGGCGAGATTTTAGATGAATATTGAGTCCATGATGTCATGTGAAGCTTTTCCAACTTGCAAATGATCGTTTACCAAACAACTTATACTGATTCATAGTCCATATGTGAAAGAGTGGCTGATAATGTCAATGACAAAGAAACTTCTCTCATTTTTTGCTGGGGTACGAACAAGCACTCTACTGACACATAACCGGGTAACTATTATGCTCCTATAAACAAATAACAACTAGCTTATCGCTGTCTGATATGGAACTCCTAATCGGAACAGTACGCATCATCCACTCGAAACGCTTCATGGCAACTAGTCTAATACCACGGAGAGAAAAATGATCAGTCGATGCAAGTATTTAATATAATTCCCTGGTCTCTGCAAAAAAACGATAAAATGTAAAATATACTTGAAAACTACCCAATTCTCATGAGTTTTCTAGATCGTCCATAGCGGCAACTTGTCTGCCACTGTTTAGTTAATTATTTTTGCATCGGATGAACAGCTCCGTTATCAGTTTACAGTATGGTATGCCGACGGCCGCACGCACGCACGCACGCACGCACGCACGCACGCACGCACGCACGCACGCACGCACGCACGCACGCACGCACGCACATATACATACCGCACCTATCAAACCCACCTCTGAAGGTTGTGAATCATGGACGAAAGAGGACTGTTGTTCTTAATTGTAATCCTTGAGATCTTTGTCGCCAAATAAACTAATAATTATCGTGTTATGCGTTGCTATATCGTTTTAGCGCCTCATTGTATTTGGGATTATCTCAAGTTTGATTTATCCAAATTAGGTATGTAAGAACTTTCTTAGACTCCGATTGAACTAGGCTTTTCTTATCGTATCTCTTCTTCTACATATGTTTGATCATACATGTCAGTTAACTCCTGATCATGATGCCTTCATCAGGCTCCTGCCCGTGACAGCATCAATTTGCTTGGTTGATTATTATTGTTTATTGTGCACGGATCGAGTCTAAGATTAGATTTACACTGTTTTTGGAATACACTTATGGAAATTTATGGTCGCTGCAACTGAATACCTACATCGCTATATGAAGAATCGGTTCTTGCAATGAGTAAGATTGTGAATGGAGTTGAGGCACTGTGAGAGATGGTTTATGCAGTTCTAATGTGAGAAATTGGGAAAATGAATGAGCCCAGTAGCGTTATGTAGGTTTCATGAACACCACACCACACCAAACAAAACCAAACCACGGTTTTAAGCAAGGGAAATTCTATAAGCATGTGGTATTGCACTATGTTTTATTGAAGATGCTTACTCAAACCAAACGATGGTATGTTTGACAATAAGGGAATATATATATATATATATATATATATATATATATATATATATATATATATATATATATATATATAGATATATATATATATATATATATATATATATATATATATATATATATATATATATATATCTATATATATATATATATATATATATATATATATATATATATATATATATATATATATATATATATATATATATTCCATCCGGGTTCCAGACGATGCAGCGCGTACCCAGGCACCATGAAGACCCCGGCTGTGAGGAATTCGCGGAAAAGTCGGAGTTCTTCCTCCTGGCTGTTCTCCTTCATCTACTGTACGGATGGAGCAACACAATGACATTAACTAAGACAGAAAATAGGCGAAAGATTCCCTGAAGCAACCTATTATTATGTATGACCCGTATGAAAGTCGGGCTGGGTCAGAATGAAAAATTTTAAAATTGGCCGGATTTCAAGTTGGGTCGTAACAGCTCTACCATACAAACAGCAAAAGTACCTAGAACTTTCTAGATAAGCTATGAGGTTGAACCCATGGGCGAAATTTTCATGATATATTTGTAAAGATATATCGGCAAGATTCAGTGATTTTCAGAAATTTTCTGATATATCTAGAGAAGTTATGATATTTAAACCAAGGCTTGCTTTAGTGGGGCATATGACCTGAGCCATACCAGCATGCTTCTGTAAGTTCATCGGACTTTCGAGGGATCTAGATAAGCCCTGTGGTTGAAACCATGGGCGATTTTATTATGATATATTGTTAAAGATATATCTGCAAGATTCAGTGATTTTCGGGAATTTTCTTATATATCTGGAGGAGTTATGATGCTCAAACCAAAGCTGATTTTAGTGAGACATATCACCTAAGCTAAAGCAGCATGCTTCTGTTAGTTCATCGGACTTCCGAGGGATCTAGATAAGCCATGAGGATGAACCCATGGGCGAATTTTTAATGATATATTGGTAAAGATATATCTGCAAGATTCAGTGATTTTCAGGTATTTTCAATGACAACTTTCAGTATACCCTGCTTGTAGCTGCCATATGGATCATATGAGTCTTTGTGATGGCATGCGTCATTTGACCGATAAACCCGCATCCTTTCCAGCTTCCAATCTCACCTGCACACCATCACATCAAACCTGCCCTAAGCTCTCAACCCTAACCCCTAACCCTAGCCCTAAACCTTAACCCTTATGTATTAGAGCATATGATATATAATGTCCGGCGAATCTGCATTTGAGGTCTTTATGTCCACTGAATTAAGTGTAAGAAGTCGATGTTAAAGTAACATATGTGAGATCTATAATGAAGAACCACTGTTTTGAGGTCCGTATTGAAGTGACATTGTATTTAAGGTCTATGTTGAAGGAAAGGGTTGCATAACTAAAGAAGGAGTGGCAACGCCCTATGAAGTCGCCGCCAGGGGCGCACGTGTGTGCCTCGGCAGCGAGTGTTTCACAAGCTCGCGCTTGGTTGCGCTAAGTGTACTTCGTTTTGAGCCATCAAGCGAGTCAGCCAGGAAACCGGAAACCTTGACCCGAGGTCAAGTTCACCAGGAACATTGGCGAAATGGCATGGGTAACTTTGCATGTGTCAAAAGACGAGTTAACAACAGCAGGCGGTGCACTCGATAACACATTGTCATTAATGTCCTGTACGTGCCTTGTCATCAAATTGTCCGAGCCTGAAGTAAAATATCAGTAATTGCGCGAAAATTTGCTGCCATATCTTCCAAAGATGCGGCACCACGAAACGCGTTAGCATGCTAAGGTCAGGAGTGCGGTTTCGGGGCTCCTGGTGAGTTAATTTTGATTTACTAGAAGCACATCTGGTCCGCTTGACAGTGGATATAAGGACGGGTCCTTCCGTCCAAAGAAACGTTTTTAATTTGTGGAGACATGCCATGGCTAGACTGTTTAAAAGATGCCATGAAAGGCACGAGAAATGTCCATGAAATCTTCAAAGGATTTACGACATGCACTTAAAGATCTCAAACCATATTAACTGTGAATTGTGTGCCGAGATTTTCAATGAATGTACCACTCTTAGTACTGTGATGAGTGATTGTGATGTATGGTAATGTTAGCTTAGCATTGTTCTCAAGCTTTTAAATTTCACTAACACTGTTTATACACATTGACCGCTAGTCTGTCATTTTTAAACTGGGTTAATTTTCTGGTTGTCTGTATTTCCGAAACTCATATTAATGTTGTATAATAAATTGCATATTCACGTCCCAACCATATACTGATGTTTCTTCTGACTAAAACAGAAGTAGGTGTAAGTTTATGTAAAAAAATGAGATAAGGTAAGAATGATTTATTTCAATATGATAAACATATAAAACAGAATAACATAAATAAAATACAGAACAAAGTTACCAAACAGCACAATTCACTATTTACCACCATTTCTTCTTTGAAGTGGCGTATTGTCGACATTGATATTCACATCACCCTGAACATTTCCTCCTTCTGTCAGCTGATGTCTTGTAGTGATACTTCTCAGATTTAAAAACCTCCCTGTCCACTATGAAGGTTATTGCCTGCAAAACATCATTGAACTGGATGTGTAAAGATCACAAATATGTTCTGGAGTCACACAGTTACCAACACCTAATATTTATCCATTAATTATGCAACAAAATGGAATTCATGATTCACATGGTCTACAAGAGCACTAAGCACGAAGTACAAATTTGCTGGGGCTAGACTTATGCTTCAATAATATTTTTGGGAATAGTCAGTTTCATAGAGACATTGCACAAGTATGCAACCGGTAAGTGATAATACCAAATTATCGCCCACTGTCAGCCATATTAAACTGACAAAAATGCGTCATGTTTGAATGTGATTATAAGGTAAACTATAACGCGAATTACCATTATTGATATTGGACCCTGTTAGGTTATTGGTTAAGATTTTTGTGTCGCTATCTGGTCTAACTATGCCCCATAGTTTTTTTAAATACTTTTTAATTCTGGAAGCTTGCGATTCGACGAATTGTTCGAATTCAAGGTATTATCGCTCACGCTATTAGCCCAATACAATAAAAAGTATGCACTGAACAGCTTAATAAACGTATATTTGTTCACTCAACGAATACCGAGATTATTTTAAGTGAATGTTTCGCAAATTTCAAGAGATTCAAAATACATGTCAAAGTTTCAAGCCGAAAATATGGCGTCTCGATGCGGAATCAACACTTGCAAACTTCAATCGAATAAAACATATTTATTACCTCAAAAAAGAAATCAGCGTGTTTATCGATTTATAAATAATTACCTCGTCGGGCAAATCCATCAGGTTTGGTGATACTGGAGTAAGTTTTCGAAAAAGAAAATGCAGTTTTTTGCTCAGCAGCTAACACCTCAACTAGCTGAACTGAGGTGTGAGCGAAACATAGACCTCGTGGCGATATCGCCGAGACAGACATTGCGCGCGAGATCACTTTGATCTCGGTTTCGTTTCCGCGCATGCTATTGGTTATAACTCCTTTGTTGAAGTGACATTTCATTAGCGCTTTGTAATGCAGTAACTTTTTGAATCATACAGCATGTGGAAGCCTTGTACATATCTGCGTATATCACTATCAGCGTACGTATGTTGGACACTCACCAAGCAGTCAGTCTAGCGAAGAAGTATAAATTGCCTCATCTTATTGACCATGAGTACAAGAAAGGTTGTCTTAGTTGATTTGCGCGTAGAAATTCATGCCTTAACCAGTCAGACGCGCTAAAACTTAATTGGTCCACATATCTAGTCTTCCTAGAACGTGAATAACAAACAGGTGTTTGCGTCTATTTGTTATTATGTAACTCCAACTTATCATATTTTCTTCTTGAATTATCCCATTTTAGGTTTCTTGGCGCAGTGACTTTTTTCCACTGGAAATCTGTGGTGTCGTAACTATTGTGGCGCTGGTTTTAGGGTCGGTTTAGCGGTGAATCGCGTCTTTGGTGCTATATGGTGCTTTTTAGGTCTATGACTCCGAGTATTATTGGCTGAGGTTTGAGGAACTGTTACGCTGTGACTTCGTTTATTATGTATATAATGCTTTAACCTGAAGGAGTTACTTTTGTATTTGAAGTCATCGTTACCTTTTTATGGCGTTGGAGCTGTTAACTACTGTTTCATGAAGCAGTGTTTTGTATAGAATTTACAATGATCTCTGTGAGTGGAGTAACTTATGACGAGGTTCATTTGAGACCAAATACTTTACTACTTGTTCAATTTACAACTGCATGCGCATGTGGCTTTAATGATCGTAGATTTTGTTACTCTATGGAAAATAAAATTCCTTAGTGTTGAAGTAGCGGCCGTAATTCTGCACGACAGTCACCCTGCAAAAAAAGATCATGGTAAAGTGTTTAACATGTACCAATAATATCAATGATATCATTGTAACCATCAGCGTTTAGAAGTTCATCTTGTCGAGTTACCTTCCTATTTCATCATTAGAGCCTGCGACGAAGAAGAATCTAACTTGGCGTTTGTCATCATTGAATGTATGTGTTATCGTTGAGGCCGATTGTGGAACACACATCAGAGTTTGAGAACCCCTGAAATATGTTGAACGTTTGAAACAAATTACCATGCACCAGAAAAACAACCCATGGCCGAATGGCAACTTGATTCAGACGGAACACAAAAGAAAGAATTTAAATGGTCAAAACTCATTGAGTAAGAGTTAAAGAAATCGAGCTCAGTATCGCTGAATAAATTGTGACCGTCCAGATAAATCTGTAGTTAACTGAACAGCTGATAATGTCAGAGCGGACTGCTTTGGATGATGTATAAACAAACAGACTGGACAGAGTCAGGAAAGCTATAATAGATTAACATAATTGGGACATGACCGAGCACAGCCGCAACAGCTTAAACGGACCGGTTCAAGCTGAGGAAACTAGAGCTGGAAAAGCTATGACAAATAGAAGTGAACAAGAAACAGAGATGAACAGAGTTTTATCAAGTTGACGTATGTTGTAATTAACTGGGCCGAGACAGCATATATAGCACTGAGCTGGGACAAGATAGCGTATGCGGAACAGAGCTGAGTATGGTAAACAGAAATTGGTCAAGATAACGTTTGTTGAACAGAGTTGAGTTAGGCAATGATAATATTCAAACTAAGGGCAGGAGGACGTTTCATAGCAACATGGATGCCTTAGTCCCCGTCATAATACCACGTACAAATAGTTGCTGCAGTCCAATAGTACACGCACGCATTCGTCGGAATACAATTATCATCGTTAAATCTTAGCATCTACATTGTTTTATTACATGAGCGTTGTAGCTGACATTGTTCTAGATGCTAACATGTATCATGTTTCTGTGTCCAGGCCCTTCATAGGTAGATTATTTAACCTCGGCGACACCTTGTATTAATCACAAAAACATCGCACAGTTTGATTCATTGTGTTACCTTTAGGCGCTCGGATCTTGCTGTCAAAAGCCAGGCATACATAGTATAGTGCCTGTTGAGAACCACTGTAATTTAACGTCGGTAGTACTTGTATAACACTCACACGTCGCTACCAGGGAAAAATGTCCCAGAGAGCTCGCCACTGCCAAAATCACTACCAGACCGAACTTACACAATGAAGCCCCTGAATGAAGGTGCCTCCTCAGGTGCTATTATGCTATTTGCACATAACACGACAAACGACAGCACAATCAATTGGTGATGGTAGGAATGTATCATCATAGATATAGTAGTGCTTTTCCCTAGCTATCCTTCTGATAGTGCTTGTCTCCAGCTACCTTTTCAACAGTGTTTGTATCCAGCTACCTCTCCGATAGTGCTTTTCTCTAGCTATCCTCCTAATAGTGCTTGTCTCCAGCTACCTTTTCAACAGTGCTTGTCTCCAGCTACCTTTTCAACAGTGCTTGCTTGACTCCTCCAGCTTCCTCTCCGATAGTGCTTTCTCTAGCTATCCTCCTAATAGTGCCAGTCTCCAGCTTTTCAACAGTGCTTGTATTTCCTCTCCTAGTGCTTGTCTCCAGCTACCTTTTCACAGAGCTAGTCCCCAGTAACCTTTTCAACAGTGCTTGTCTCTCTTACAGAGCTAGTCCCCAGTAACCTCTCTTACAGAGCTAGTCCCAGCTATCTTTCTAATGAAGCTTGTCCACGACCATATCTCCCGTGGAACCAGTCCCTAAACCAGCTTGTCCCCAACTATCTTCTCGTTCAGTCCCAGCTACCTCTCTCGTGGAGTCCCCAGCTATCTCTCTCGTGGAGTCAGTATCCCAGCTACCTCTCTCGTGGAGTCAGTCCACAGCTCACATCTCTCGTATAGTCAGTCCCCATCTCTCTCAGTACCCAGCTCGTCTCGTGGAGTCAGTCCCCAGCTATCTCTCTCGTCAGTCAGTCCCCAGCTATCTACCTCTCTCGTGGAGTCTGTCCCCAGTCACCTCTCTCGTGGAGTCAGTCAGCTATCTGTCTCGTGGAGTCTGTCCCCAGTCACCTCTCTACCAGTCCCACGCAGCTACCTCTCTCGTGGAGTCAGTCCCCAGCTACCTCTCTCGTGCAGTCAGTCCCCAGATATCTGTCTCGTGGAGTCAGTACCCAGCTACCTCTCTCGTACAGTCAGTCCCCAGCTATCTGTCTCATGGAGTCAGTCCCCAGCTACCTCTCTCGTACAGTCAGTCCCCAGCTATCTGTCTCTTGGAGTCAGTCCCCTTTCACCTCTCTCGTACAGTCAGTCCCCAGCCACCTCTCTCGTGGAGTAAGTCCCCAGCTATCTCTCTCTTGGAGTCAGTACCCAGCTACCTCTCTCGTACAGTCAGTCCCTAGCTACACACCAGTTCACTATCAATAAACACACCCACATTTTTGTTACACTGAGGATCCAATTTCAATATTTAGAGTGATATATTCCGAAATTTATTTTTCATGAATTAGGAACATAATAGTTGTACATACTTTTGAATAAACCACCTGCTTCCTCGGTGACATCAATGTCGTGCGGAAAAGGAGTCGGGAGTAGAATGCTGGGGTGCGAGATTGCTACAAGCTGCAACAGGTGCCCCGTCCGACAAAGCCTGAGTAACAGCAGCCATGGCGAGTAGTAGGAGTATTATTGCTGCCATCTTATCTATGCTGAAGTCACAAGATGCAGATGTGTCCAAAGCAGTCACTCCGTAATGATGGTACAATCATAGGGAGATTCGAGATACAAAAATTGCATTTGAGCGTTTGCACAAAATACGTGTATATTTGATAGCCTATTCGAGGCAGACGTGAACTGTTGCTTCAGTTAATGTTTGAATCTGGCGTTAATGTTTGAATCTGGCGTTAATGTTTGAATCCGGCGTATTCATACCCAAATACTGTCTGACAAAGCCGTTCTCGGCGTACCGCAAACACGTTGCTCGTCCATTGTCATCACTGAACGTTTTGGTTAAGCATATAAAACATGTCGCGATTAACTTAACACGTAGCATAACAATAGATTATGGAAATCTGTAATCGAAAATATAACAAAATGTTATACCGACCGACTATTGTTCCAGTCCAGAACTTGTCGACGAAGTAATTTTTGAACTGAAACACCTCATGTTAAATACCCTCATTTCACTGCTTTCACGATAAGAAGTGCACAGCAGGCCATATGGATAGAAAAAAACTTTTAAATGAATTGAACTTGGGTTTTCAATACAAGTTGTCCATGAGTTATTTTTTCCTTCTTACACCGCAGATTAACTCACCCTTTCCGCATAATGTGCCTATATATACAGATAATTCCTCACCGGACTAGAGATCATCACCCCACTTCCGGCGAGAAGATTCGAATGATAAACATAATTTGCTTCCCCTGGCCTCCTACACTTAAAAAGACACAACACTGAACACTCTTCATATCACTGTCTACTTACCAAACTAGCGATAAGTGTTTTATTTGGGGCCATTCTTCTTCGTAAACACATGCCTGTTTGTCACCCCATGTCTCTGTGTCACACCATGTCTCTGTGTCACACCATGTCTCTGCGTCATCCTAGTATCTGTGTCACCCCTGTCTCTGTGTCACCTCCTGTCTCTCTGTCACTCCATGTATCTGCGTCACCCCAAGTTTCTGTGTCATCCCATGTCTCTGTGTCATCCCTGTCTATGTGTCAACCCATGTCTCTGTGTCACCCCATGTATCTATGTAACCATGTCTCTGTGACCCCCCCCCCATGTCTCCGTGTCACTTACTGACTGTTACCCCTGTATCTGTGTCGCCCCCTGTCTCTGTGTCACCCCATGTCTCTGCATCACCCCCTGTCTCTGTGTCACCCACTGTCTGTGTGTCACACCAAGTCTCTGTGGCATCCCCCTGTCTCTGTGTCACCCACTGTCTCTGAGTCACACCAGGTCTCTGTGGCATCCCCCTGTCTCTGTGTCAACCTTTGTCTCTGTGTCACCTCAGGTCTCTGTGCCACACCAAACCTCCGATAGGCCAACGAGCACTGAAGCTTGGGCCAGACCATTATGAACCTACCATCAAGCTCGCCTGTAGCATTATATGGAATGATAGTTTTACATGGAATCTAGCAGTGAGGATCATAATAGTCTAGCTCAAGTGCCGATGATCCGTGTATTGACGCTTAAGCAGAGTATTAATGTCACACGTGTATGGTAGGATGTGAAGAGGCGATAGCTGGTAGGATGTCGTGAATATATCTGGTAGATAGGTCCAATTGTGTTGCTTCGGTGACGTTTTGTGTAAATAAATCAGATCAGCTTTTGGGTTGGAAAGCTTGGGGCGGTGCTTAATTGCTCTTGGTGGTGCTAAAATGCTCTGGGTGGTGCTGAGATGCTCTGGGTGGGGTTGAGATGATCTGGTTGGTGCTGAGATGTTATGAGTGGTGCTGAGATGCTCTGGTTGGTGCTGAGATGCTGGGGGTGGTGCTGAGATGCTGGGAGTGATGTTTGGTTGCTAAGCTAAGTTTAGAAATGGTTATCCGCGACGATTTCTCTCATCAAAACCCCACCTCCGCCTTTGAATGGAGTTGGCTAATTGAATTCCTAGAGGACTCACTCGCGGCTACGCCCGACAAATATATGTGACAACCCCACTAAAGAGCAGCGCGCTGGTTTGTTATGGCGTAACATGGTATCTCCCGATCAATGGGTAAACAGCTAACTATAATTTTACCTTCTGAATTTGAAAACATAAATCAAGAGCAGTCAGTAGCCGTCCATACATATTTTTGGGACAGCTAGCTTGCTTTTATTTACAAGAATGCCATTAAAAGATATTCTCTGTTGGATGAACTAAGTGGGAAAGATTTACGAGTTCTTCACATGGGTCCGAAGTCATAATGGGCCTTTCTTTAGATGGCAGGGAAACATAAACATCATTAGGGTTCATATGTTATTTGGGACAGCTAGCTTGCTGAATAAGGATAAATGCCTTCAAAATAAAAAGGAAACAATTTCTCTAGTGGGTAAGCATAGATATTCAATTTACAAGTTAACTCAAATATCTCAAGGAACAAACGTAATAATGACCTAGGAGCCATTAACATCACAGGTATCCATGCATATTTTTGGGACAGCTAGCTCGCTAGGTGCTATCAAAAGTTATTCTCTATTAGGTCTGGACAGGGAAAGAGGTTTTATCCTATTAACTCAGGGATAAAAGGTCATATGGGTCATATATTTCATTGTGGGGAAGGATTAACATCGGAGTAGTCCATGTGAACTTTAGGGATGGTAGCTTGTTTGATATGAAAGGTGCAATCAAAAGTTTACCAGCTGATGAATGGGCAGAGGCTTAAGCGGAGGTATAAGCTCTTCCCACCTGTAGAGGTAATAAAAAAGAGTGGTCATGCTTCATATTTTAATGGGCTTTTAGTAGCAGTACACCACATTTCAATTGATTGGACATGTTGTAAACCATAATACAATGAGTTACAGTAGCTGGACTTGAATAGCCTAGAGCGTATTTCAATGAACCTACTACCATAAATCAATGCACTAGAATGCACTACAAGGCAATGTAGTAGTCATACACCAAATACCAATGGACTGGATAAGTCATACACTACTTTTCAATAGACTGGAGTTGCATCAACAATATTTGAAAGGACCTTAGTAGCTTTAAACTACATTTGGATGGAAAAGAGATGCAGAACATGATATTTCAATGGATTTAAGTTTTTTTGCCCACATTGAACATAAGTGATGACTTGGTCAAGTGACTACCGATGCACAATTCCATTATCTGCGCTATTCCACAATCTCTCAGTATTATCATCCAGTTTTCAGCTTCTGTCTAGGAGGCTCCTACCAGGTTCTGTATATGGGTTATTATTCACATACTTCAAAAATAAGAAATTGAACCTAACAACAACCTTAGAAATAGCATGGGTCAAAGATTAGATTAATTTTAGGGAAATTGTTTACAATAATTGGGATTATCACAACATAATCTTCATGATTATTGTTCAGATGCACATTTAAATGGACGTAAGCAGCCTTGCAACATATTGCAGAAGTCGAGGATTAACCTTGATTTTCACACTTTTTGATAATACTGATAAAAGACAGAAACACTGACAATCTGATTTATGCTGTAAACTGAGTATTGGAGTTCCGTTTTTAGTGGCTCGATTGCAATACCCCTTAAATATAAATGCTGCATCTAAGACCCATATCATTATAGGGCAAGCTTAAGTACCATCAAACCATTTTACAGTAGAGTTACCTTCGGCCGTTATGACTATATATTTGGTATGGTGCCGAAGTTAGAGTTTACAAATGAAAATTTTGACTTCAATATCGCCCAGTAATGGAGACGAAAAGAAACAAGCAATGTAACCATCCATTGATCAGCAGCTCTCAAGCTGCTGGCAGTGCTGTAGCCAACGTATTACCAACACATTTGTATGTAACATAATTCTAACTTTACCTTTGATGATTTAATAGAGATTCAGTCATCGGAGAGTAATTCAGACAACATCACAAGATGGCGGCTACCATAGAATGTAATCTTGAAGTCGCCTCGAACTGAACTTCGCCTCTATGTGTAATCCGTAACCCCGGCAATGGCCGCGGGGCTGGGTATTTTACAACGACTGTTCTGAACACATGATGCATGATAAAATTAATTGTTCTTTGAAATAATGATTTCGAAATCGAGTAAGAAATATCAGCAGCTAGAAGTTGAATCTCGAATGTAAAATCTGGTAATATGCCCTTTTTGAATTCGGTCGTGTCGGAATACGGACAGTAAAATTACCAACGGAAAAACTTGAATATATATGGTTGAACTGTTAAACATACCGAATAAGCAAGTAATTGCTTACTTTATTTGCTTGAATAGTCAACATAATATGAGAAAAACGCTGGAACTATGCTTATATATGAATTTACACCGCATTTGTTTATTGCTGTCATGTCAATATAAACCACCGCGTTTTAGTCCCCCCCCCCCGTACGATGGCGATAGCCAAGGAATCTGTAGGAATCTATTTTGGGGTGATGAGATAAGTGGTTTATTGAAAAGGTTTATAAAGTGTTGAAGATATGCTAATGATGACTTTGTGAGGGGTCTTTGAAAGGAGTTTGTAAGTGATCATTAATTTCCTCTAGCCTGGTAATGAGGTATTCAACAAGCGGTGGTGTTCTTGGTTATTGTTGGCGTAAGTTTTCACCTGTTTCTCTTAATATGAAGATGGTCTTCATTGAATGGGATAGGTAGCTATTAACCAGGTGATATATTAAAACGTCATTAACTATTGAATACATTTTACTTTGAAAGAAGTGTGTTCTCATTCCATTGAGAATATAACTTGCAGGTGGATTAGCACTTGATGATTGGATATTTCTCAAAAATGAGGTGTAGTTATGGGGTACAAATAGCGGATGGTAACTTTCTTTCAAAATAGTTTCATCTGAAATATTTCCAAATAGCAACGATGGAACATATTTATAAAAATCATTACATTTCATCGGATCCATCCAAGTCGAAACTTTACCATTCCCACTATTACGAATTAATCGACCAAACAATGAGAACCCCCGATTTGGAGGAGCGATGGGGGATTAACAAAAAAGTGTATTACAAACTTTTCCTTTCCTTCGTAGGAGTCACAGGGGAGTACCGGGATATCGCTCGGCCCCCACCAAGTGGGTTAAAGTGATTACGAAGGGAGGGTGCCTCATAACAGCATATCCTATACTGTGAGTATTCGCTTAAAACACGCTATATCATAGTATAGATTCGTTGACTTCTGTATCTGTTGCAAGAATATATTTCTTTGTATGCAGGGAACCTATCTATTACGAGATAACCGTGAGTACCAAAAAAAAAATGTTTAAGATTCTCTTGAATTTTGTTTTTGTTTATTCTAAGAGATTAAAACAAAAATAATTTGTTTTGTTTGTAGGATGAAGATAGAAGACTCGTTAATTAGTTAGAAATAAATATATATATAAATCTTATACTGGTGTTAGTGTTATTAATTGCACTTGACAAATCTGTGGAATAATTACACAATTGGGTATTGTGATTTACTTATTGTCGAATTCACCATACGCTTCTATGGTCATTAGGTAACGACTCGTGTCAAACCAATCGAGTCATTGTGAGCTGTGTCTCCAAAGTGCTAAAAATTACTCACGCGTATATCATTGTCAACCCTGGGTGTCGGTCGATTTCCCAATCGCCTCAGATATTTTGTCAACATTTTGCTGACCTTTGCGACCTTGGCTAAGTTAAGTAATACCTCATGTCAATACATTGGGGTGTGCAATATTTTGATGACACCATTTTCTATTTTGGGAAGGTGTGCGCTATTTTTGGATGATGACCTTTGCGACCTTGGCTGAGTTAAGTAATACCTCATGTCAATACATTGGGGTGTATATAAACGCGAGAGGGTCCCTGAGTTGAGCATTCACCATGGCTGGCAAACGACAACTGGAAGCTTTAAATGATGTGAGCAAATGCAATAGACAGATGAGTGATGCGGACTTGTTAAAAGCGGTGGAACAAATCGAGATGGAAAGCAGTGAGTATGATTTCATTTCTATACCTGAATTATAGAATTACCAAGTATACGTCATACATGACTGACAGTTTTTTTGTTACGCATGTGTGTTTCAGTGTTGACGGGAGACGAAGATATTTTACACGCCGCCATGGACACTTATGCAATCGAACAGGCCAATACAGCGCATGATTCGTTGAACAACGCTCAACACACACCCCCGACACAAACTGGAGCTGGGGCTGCGGTCGACAATGCTAAGGGTAGGTCTATTACAGGGTAGAATTGAGGAATGACGTAACGGAAAGCTTTATGACTTTGGGTGATATTTATATTGACACATTATTGATGATTATGTCGACAGGAGCTGTGTTGGCTGCTAATGAAAGAGCTATTCGGACTCATACGCGATTTGGAAAGCTGCAAACTGTTTACAACTATAATTTATCTAAAGATGTACCCAACCTCAACCGGAATATATTTGAGGAATGCGATTCAGCCTTTAAAATCAACAGGAGTTATGGATTCTTATTACGCCACAAAGAAACAGATGAATTGCGGTACTTCCACTCGTCAGTAAACAACAATCGAATGTTACCGACAACTCGGGTTGTCCGGAATGCCGACGATTTTGACAGGGCTATGGATGAAATAACACAAACAGACATTTTAACCTACGCCCAGAACCAACGACCGTATTCGAAATGGAGTGTGGAGGCAGTGACTAATTTGGCCGTCTTTGTGAACCCAATCGTTGATCACGTGATCGGCTACCCACCACCTGTTATGCCGGATCACCTGAAAAGAAACAGAGCCATCAACTTGTTAGAGCGAAGTCTAAAAACGGGTAAACCGTATCAAGACCGATTGTGCTTTTTCAGGGCCCTGGCCTTGCACAGAGGAGCGAAGATCACGAGTCTAGAGAACGCAGCTGAAACATTGTTAAAGACTGCTTAGCCAAAACAAAAGAAAAAAACATTTGCGGGTGAACCTCTTGAAGATGTCGAAAGACTAGCAAAACAATTAAAAGTGAACGTCATGGTGTACACGCTAGATGAGAATCGAGTAAGTGTTTCTTTGAGTGATTAAACAGAAGTAACACCAAAAACGATGTAATCATTGTATACCTAAATGGAAATATGAGAAACGGATGTGATCGTTTTGTTATATGTGTTTCAGGTAGCTACTTTGGGTCAAGCAAACGTGCACAAAATTCGCCGCGACCTTGAAATTGAACCTGCACGAAAATCACTTTAGTTATATAAAAAACTTTGACCTTTATAGCAAATCATATATTTGTGGTGCGTGTCAGAAGCTGTGGAATACGCTGAATGTCAAGAATGTCAAGCATGGGAAGCAGGTCATATGCAGACGTTTAAGGACTTTTTGATATATTACAACAATTTAGATGTCGACCCTTTTCTGGAAGCCATGGAGTCGTTTTTACAGTGAGAGAGGTATAGATATGTTGAAGGATGGAATATCAGTACCTGGATTAACCATGCGATATTTGTTTTAAGATTATTTTACCTTACCAGACGAAAAAAACAAGGACATATATTGGTTGATAAAAAATGGAATAGTGGGCGGACCCTCAATCATCTTTCATCGTTACCATGAAAAGGGAAAAACTTACATCAGGCGAGAACGGAATGGAAATGAAGCGAAGTTGTGTGAAGGAATCGTGGGTTACGATGCCAATGCGTTGTATCTGTGGGTGTTGTCTCAACCCATGCCAGCCAACTTTCCGACCCGACGACACGCGGATGTGTATGGCATGGTTGTCTGTGTCTGAAATTGACCCATAGCCCCATCAGTGGAAAACTAATGAGTGACTTATGTGCCGAAACAGAAAGAAATACCCAGTATTTGAGAGGATTAAGGTTATGATGTCGTAGCTGAGTGGGCCTGTGAATGGGCGAACGGAAAACAGACCCTGACATCAAAGCGTTCACGTACAGTCGACCTCAACCACCACGAGCCACTTTGACAGAAAAACAGCTCATAGCCAATATACGTGACGGAACCTTTTTTGGAATGGCTGAAGTAGATATACACGAACCAGAAACTCTTAAAGACTATTTTAGCGAAATAACCCCTACATTCAAAAATATTGAATTGACACGAGATGAAATTGGACCCTGTATGCGAGACTTTGCCGAACAACGGGACGAGGTGGTTGTCATGGCGGGTTAATTTATTCCGCGCAAACACTCGGCGCACAGTAGCTCGAGTGAAAGCGTCTTTTTTTAAGAGCTCGTATTGCCTGGTATCCATTGTTAGGCAGTGTAAACAGAACGTTACGGTTTCTGTCAATTTGAATCATATTTTCAAATTCGGCATACACAATGACATTAATGGTACGTTCTAGGACCGTACCAAAACGCATTTCCAAGAACACGTTTCCTTGTTTCAACAAATTAAAATGAAAGCCACTATTAGCCAAGATCAATTTATTAACCAATTGAACATATATACAATGAACAATTGATAAGGAGACTCAAACTAAGGCTGGTAAGCCGCTGCTGCTGGAGCCACCCTGACATAATGATAATAAAAATAATAATAATAATATAAAAGAAGAAAAACACAAAAGATAGACTATGAACAAAAGAGAAACATAGTAAACAAATAATAAAAGTACATGAGATCACAGCATCATGTTACCCGAGTTAAAAGGTACAGAAAAACATTTACATAGACATAGGGTTTTGGCAGGAATTTGGTGACATGAGTAGCACATTATGAATTTATACAATAACAAATGACTTTTTTGCTTGAATAGTTAATGTGGGCAAGTACATGTATAACAATTGGGAGTGGTGCACATATACCTGTATCTATTGATAAACCAATTTTTTATGTAGTTGCAGTATCCTTTGTAAGAATGAGAGAATCTTTTTGTTACTATAATATTTGGGGCATTGTTGATGAATTTTGGAATGCTGAATCGAATGGATGAGACTGCAAAAGAATGTTCTACTCTTGGGATGAAGAGATTATTGTGATTTCTAGTATTGTGATTATGAATGTCAGATGTTTGATTTATTAAGTTTATGTTATTGTAATACGAGGGTAGATTGTTATGACAGTAATTATAATAGAATTTATATCAGGACAGTGAAAATAGATCTTCAATTTTCAAGATTTGTAGTTCTTAAAAAAGAGGATCAGTATGAGCATTGTAGGAGCTGCAGGTAATGATTCGAGTGATCTTTTTTTTGAAGTTTTGCAATTCTATTACCATGTTGACCCTAAAGTAACAAGCTGTAGTTTAGATTTGGTAATATTAGTGAGTTGTAGAGCAATTTTTTAATATCTAAGGGGAGGATGTGTTTTAGTTTACTTATAATGCCCATTGTTCGACTAAGTTTTCTATGGATTTTATCAGTATGACTTTTCCAGCTGAGGTGCTGATCGATGTTGAGACCCAGGAAGTTGAAATATTGCACTTGTTTGATTTCTGTGTTATTTATAAGGATCTGGATCCTTGAATGGATTTTTTTCGGTGGTTTATGAAAAATCATGAATTTGGTCTTGCTTGTGTTAAGGGACAGCTTGTTGTGCATAAGCCAGTTGTTGACATTATTAAGTTCATTGTTTAATGTGTCTATATTGTATGTAGAATTTCTTGAGTTGAGGGTGGTGGTAAGGGTTGTATCATCTGCATATGTTATAACTTTGAATAAATTTGATGCATTGCAGATGTCATTTACATATATCAAGAATAAAAGGGGCCCTAAGATTGATCCCTGAGGCACTCCAGTTGTAAGGGGGAGGAGTGTCTTCAAAATTTACATATTGTTTTCTGTCTTGTAGATAGTTTTTAATTAATATGCTGCTGGTGTTTGTGAATCCATAATAAGTTAGTTTTGAAAGCAGTATGTTATGATCTATTGTGTCAAAGGCTTTGCTGAGGTCTAGAAATATGCTGATTAGTAGCAAATTGTGGTCTAGGTCATTAAGTACAGATTCATATCAGTTCTACTGCTGCTAGTTCAGTGGGATGCTCTTTTCTGAAACCATACTGGTTGTCATAAAATAAGTTATGGGTTTGGAAGTACTGATATATTTGTTGGAAAATAATTTTTTCAAATATTTTTTATATGGATGGAAGAAGTGATATTGGGCGATAGTTATCAAATAGAAATTTATCCCCTTTTTTGAAGATGGGATTGACTTTTTCTGTCTTTAGGGATATGGGAAATGTGCCTGTATTGAGGGTTTGGTTGATAATTATGGTAATTGGTTTGATGAGTGCTTGTTTGAGATGCTTCAAGAGATTTGTTGATATGTAATCATATCCACAACTGTTTTTTTCCTTTCAGGTCATTTACAACTTAGGAAATTTCTGACTCATTTACATTTTTGAAATTAAAATTGTTCCGTTGTTGCTCAGTTAAGTACAAAGTGAAATCTTCATTTGAAGGTGGGTTTATATTTTTTGCTAAATTTGGGCCCAAATTTGTGGAAAATGAGTTAAATTTGTTTGCTATTTCAGTTTTATTGTTAATTTATTTATGTTCCATTATGTATGAGTATGTATGTTTATATGTTTGTTAACATTTTTTTTGTTTCGCGATACAGGTCATAATTTTTGAAATTTTCTAATTTTTTCTTCACCAATCGTTAGGCGTCAATGATGCGCAGAACCGAGGGTTTTTTTTTTACCTTGACCCAAAACTAAGGTCAAGGTCATCAAATAAGTGAAAAACTAATATTTCGAATAACTCCGTTAATAATGGTCGGATCGTTACAAAATTTACACCATTGTGTAGTTCATTCTAATTTCAAACTTTTTCTATTGACATATGTGGCCATCCAACCAACGGTTTTCCCGAGCGCCTAAGGTCGAAAAAACGTGGTATCGGTCCAAATGACAACATAAGTTTCATGAAGACCATTTTTTATTTCGCGATACAGGTCGCAATTGTTGAAATTTTCCGATGTTTTCTTTTTCAATCGTGAGGCGTAAATAATGCGCAGAACCGAGAGGTTTTGTTTTGATCTTGACCAAAAACAAAGGTCAAGGTCATCGAATAAGTGAAAAACTAGTATCTTGAATAACTCCGTTAATAATGGTCGGATTGTTACAAAATTTACACCATCGTGTAGCTCATTCTAATTGCAAACTTTGTCTATGACATATGTGGCCATCTAACTAACGGTTTTCCCAAGCGCCTAAGGTCGAAAAAAGGTGGTATCGGTCAAAATGGCAACTTAAGTTTCAGGAATATTTAGAGAATAATAAAACCTATAAAACCGCCAATACATGTCCGATTGTAATAAAAATTGGTTCACATGTTCTCCGTGACATACCAAGACGTATCCTATAATATCATGAATGTCGATGACGTCACTTCCGGTTACGAGCAAAACAACGTTATTTAGCTATGCAATCTGAAGTTATCACGTCATTTCTCTGTCGTTAATGGTCGTATCGTAAAAATGTTTGCACCTGAAGGTAGCCCATACACTTCCGAACTTGTAACTTATTCATTTAATTGTAAATGTCATATAGTTTCCTCAAAACTGAGCTTAAAGTTAAATAGCGCCCCCCCCCCCCAAAATGCATTAACACCCCAAAATGTTTAATACTACTGGGTCGATTTTGATAATTTTTACATGAATTTGAAGGTTACTTCTCGAGTAACATTTCGTACGCATCATAACAGCAGGAATTATGCGTAGTTTTCTCACGAATCGCAGGTAAAAGTTAAAAAAACAGCCAAAATTGGTAATTTTTTTTCGATCGCTTATAAAATCGACAATATTCGTTCGAGGGTCACAAAACGTGGGTAAAATGTTACCATGGAGAGCGTCAACCGAATGATTATTCTTTTGGGGAAGTCGCTGATGTCATTTCCGGTCACGAACAAGTGGAAGTTAAAAATCGACTAAAATCTGAAGTTATCGCGTCGTTTCTTTGTCGCGAATGGGCGTATTATAATTTTCTGCTCTAAATACCCAACAGTTTTCTCACAAAGTAAGTTTGAAGTACAGTGGGTGTCATATCTGCTGGCTCTTCCAACCTGTAGCGCAGAACAAAGGAATCCACAGCGGCCCAGTGCGCGGCTTGAGAGAAGCGGCTGCCAGCGGGAATCAGGTCAAATCACAGCGCCTCTCGCGCTCACTGCAGCGAGCATGATACTATGTAGCGTTATGATGCGGTAGTGAGTTGGACTAATTAATGGGGGTATGCAGGTATTTGTTGCACAGCATAAATATATTAGCCATGATATATTCATAGAAAAACAATGTAATTGAATAGCTAAATTTATTTCAATCATTTCAGATATATACTAAGATAGGTGATACAAGAAATACGTATGGTCAAAGAAAATGTTTATATGCTATCAATTTGCAGTGACATATCACATAAAGCACAACATATCAACAAATATTTAGACGTTATATTATGGTCATAACTCTCTGATGAACATTGGGTGTACCCTATGGGTATAAAGTCTTAATGATCATAATACACCACATAGAATTAATATACAAGCAATCAAGGCTATAATCATGGTGTTATTAATTTCATTACATCCATGTTTCAGTTATCTATGTTCTCCTAATTCAACTACTACAATTATACAGCTTAATTCACATCAAATACCACGTACGTACTATCATAAATGTTAATTGACCAGGTACACATACCTCAATATTTGGGGTAGTCCCAATTTACAGTTCCTATGATGATATTGCAATGTTGCCCTGTTCCAGATCTCAATTTCCCTCCGGATATAAAGTCTCTGGGAAAGGCTATTAACATAACGTGGTGTTGTCTGCACTCAGAACCCAATTTCCCTCCGGATATCAAGTCTCAGAGCAGTACACATACCTCAATATTTGGGGTAGTCTCAATTTACAGTTCCTATGATGATATTGCAATGTTGCCCTGTTCCAGATCTCAATTTCACTCCGGATATAAAGTCTCTGGGAAGGGCTATTAACATATCGTGGAGTTGTCTGCACTCAGATCCCAATTTCCCTCCGAATATCAAGTCTCAGAGCAGTGCTACGCTTATTATATTACAACGTTCATTAGTTCTTAGCACGTAACATTTCTAGGCAGTGCTAGGATTGTGAGGCTATGTTGTTTAGTCATATGTGTCAATTACCCTCTGGGTACATAGTTTTAACAATCATAATTCACTGCATTGCATTAACATACACTCAATTAAGGCTATCATTATGGAGCTAATTAATTTCATGACATTTATCTTTCATTTAACTATGTTCGTCCACTACAAATGTAAAAAAACTGTAAGCATATTATGTATATTGCTACTAATCATTATAAAAGTCCCATTTGCTATTCCACAACAAATGTTACATGGAGAGAAAATGGGAAGTAGATATCCAAAAAGGCAATTGTGGTATACATTTGTCATTTTCATAGTGTTTTTGTCAGGCTTGTCGTAGACAGCAAGTATTTTTTTTGACCGGATGCACAGCAGTATACGGTTAGAGAAGAACACTTGACAACGTAATTTTTTCTTTTGCTGGGCTGATCTTTTTTCTGTAGCAAAAACAAAGGGTCGCTTTTAATTAATCAATGTGAAATTGTGATACTAAAGAAAATCCTCACTGGTACAATGTCTTAGATTAACTTACCTTACTCATTGTTACGGTATCCGCATGACACCACCCCATCCCCTTATCTCCCCCTGTGGGTACAGGGGCAGTTCTCCGGTTTGCCGTAGGTTGGGGGGCAACCTGTTATCCGTGGGTTGCACCTCGGTCGGTCCACTATTTTCTCTTTTGCTGCGCTGATCTTTTTTCTGTAGCAAAAACAAAGGGTCGCTTTTAATTAATCAATGTGAAATTGTGATACTAAAGAAAATCCTCATTGATACAAAGTCATAGATTAACTTACCTTAATCAGTGTTACGGTACCCCATCCCCGTATCTCCCCCTGTGGTTACAGGGGCAGGTCTCCGGTTTGCCGTAGGTTGTAGGGGGTGGGGGGGGGGGGCAAAGTTACTTTACTATAATAGGCATTATATTAGTATTGGTGTGTTATTAAACCCTTTACATACCTTACTTTGTATCTTTCGTATTATTTTGGTATCATACTGGTCTCATTAATTTTTCCCACTTAATATACTCTTGCATTATGTACATAGCTTTATATTCTTTACCACAGGCAGAAATTATCCATTTATAATAGCTTCGATATACGCATCGGACTGAAATTTTTTAAGATATTACGTTCCTTTGAACACGTTCATCGCTGTCTGACCGCTGTTGTATCTTTCGTATTATCTTGGTATCACACGTTTCATTAGTTATTCCCACTTAATATACTCTTGTATTATGTACATAGTATTATATTCTTTACCACAGGCAGAAATTATCCATCTATAATAGCTCCGGTATTCGCACCGGACTGAAATTCTTTAAGATATTACGTTCCTTTGAACACATTTATACTGTCTGACCGCTGTTGTAACATATTTTTTGTAGCAAATCCACATTCAACATTATCCATTCGAGCTTAACAACGAGATTTACAGTACATTCGTAACCCATGGTTCTTAGCTACTGCAATGAACCAGCTTCCAAACATGCATGGTTCTGAGGTGGTGGCACCCCGACTACCTCAGAACCATGCATGGGGGTTCCAGTAGTTAAGAACCATGGGAAAACATGATATGGTAGCGGATTCCGCTACAAATACCCCAAAACCCATGGTTCTTAGCTACTGCAATGAACCAGCTTCCAAACATGCATGGTTCTGAGGTGGTGGCACCCCGACTACCTCAGAACCATGCATGGTTCCATGCATGAGGGTTCCAGTAGTTAAGAACCATGGGAAAACATGATATGGTAGCGGATTCCGCTACAAATACCCCAAAACCCATGGTTCTTAGCTACTGCAATGAACCAGCTTCCAAACATGCATGGTTCTGAGGTGGTGGCACCCCGACTACCTCAGAACCATGCATGGTTCCATGCATGAGGGTTCCAGTAGTTAAGAACCATGGGAAAACATGATATGGTAGCGGATTCCGCTACAAATACCCCAAAACCCATGGTTCTTAGCTACTGCAATGAACCAGCTTCCAAACATGCATGGTTCTGAGGTGGTGGCACCCCGACTACCTCAGAACCATGCATGGTTCCATGCATGAGGGTTCCAGTAGTTAAGAACCATGGGAAAACATGATATGGTAGCGGATTCCGCTACAAATACCCCAAAACCCATGGTTCTTAGCTACTGCAATGAACCAGCTTCCAAACATGCATGGTTCTGAGGTGGTGGCACCCCGACTACCTCAGAACCATGCATGGTTCCATGCATGAGGGTTCCAGTAGTTAAGAACCATGGGAAAAAACATGATATGGTAGCGGATTCCGCTACAAATACCCCAAAACCCATGGTTCTTAGCTACTGCAATGAACCAGCTTCCAAACATGCATGGTTCTGAGGTGGTGGCACCCCGACTACCTCAGAACCATGCATGGTTCCATGCATGAGGGTTCCAGTAGTTAAGAACCATGGGAAAACATGATATGGTAGCGGATTCCGCTACAAATACCCCAAAACCCATGGTTCTTAGCTACTGCAATGAACCAGCTTCCAAACATGCATGGTTCTGAGGTGGTGGCACCCCGACTACCTCAGAACCATGCATGGTTCCATGCATGAGGGTTCCAGTAGTTAAGAACCATGGGAAAACATGATATGGTAGCGGATTCCGCTACAAATACCCCCAAAACCCATGGTTCTTAGCTACTGCAATGAACCAGCTTCCAAACATGCATGGTTCTGAGGTGGTGGCACCCCGACTACCTCAGAACCATGCATGGTTCCATGCATGAGGGTTCCAGTAGTTAAGAACCATGGGAAAACATGATATGGTAGCGGATTCCGCTACAAATACCCCAAAAACCCATGGTTCTTAGCTACTGCAATGAACCAGCTTCCAAACATGCATGGTTCTGAGGTGGTGGCACCCCGACTACCTCAGAACCATGCATGGTTCCATGCATGAGGGTTCCAGTAGTTAAGAACCATGGGAAAACATGATATGGTAGCGGATTCCGCTACAAATACCCCAAAAAACCCATGGTTCTTAGCTACTGCAATGAACCAGCTTCCAAACATGCATGGTTCTGAGGTGGTGGCACCCCGACTACCTCAGAACCATGCATGGTTCCATGCATGAGGGTTCCAGTAGTTAAGAACCATGGGAAAACATGATATGGTAGCGGATTCCGCTACAAATACCCCAAAACCCATGGTTCTTAGCTACTGCAATGAACCAGCTTCCAAACATGCATGGTTCTGAGGTGGTGGCACCCCGACTACCTCAGAACCATGCATGGTTCCATGCATGAGGGTTCCAGTAGTTAAGAACCATGGGAAAACATGATATGGTAGCGGATTCCGCTACAAATACCCCAAAACCCATGGTTCTTAGCTACTGCAATGAACCAGCTTCCAAACATGCATGGTTCTGAGGTGGTGGCACCCCGACTACCTCAGAACCATGCATGGTTCCATGCATGAGGGTTCCAGTAGTTAAGAACCATGGGAAAACATGATATGGTAGCGGATTCCGCTACAAATACCCCAAAACCCATGGTTCTTAGCTACTGCAATGAACCAGCTTCCAAACATGCATGGTTCTGAGGTGGTGGCACCCCGACTACCTCAGAACCATGCATGGTTCCATGCATGAGGGTTCCAGTAGTTAAGAACCATGGGAAAACATGATATGGTAGCGGATTCCGCTACAAATACCCCAAAACCCATGGTTCTTAGCTACTGCAATGAACCAGCTTCCAAACATGCATGGTTCTGAGGGGGTGGCACCCCGACTACCTCAGAACCATGCATGGTTCCATGCATGAGGGTTCCAGTTAAGAACCATGGGAAACCATGATATGGTAGCGGATTCCGCTACAAATACCCCCAAAACCCATGGTTCTTAGCTACTGCAATGAACCAGCTTCCAAACATGCATGTTCTGAGGTGGTGGCACCCCGACTACCTCAGAACCATGCATGGTTCCATGCATGAGGGTTCCAGTAGTTAAGAACCATGGGAAACATGATATGGTAGCGGATTCCGCTACAAATACCCCAAAACCCATGGTTCTTAGCTACTGCAATGAACCAGCTTCCAAACATGCATGGTTCTGAGGTGGTGGCACCCCGACTACCTCAGAACCATGCATGGTTCCATGCATGAGGGTTCCAGTAGTTAAGAACCATGGGAAAACATGATATGGTAGCGGATTCCGCTACAAATACCCCAAAACCCATGGTTCTTAGCTACTGCAATGAACCAGCTTCCAAACATGCATGGTTCTGAGGTGGTGGCACCCCGACTACCTCAGAACCATGCATGGTTCCATGCATGAGGGTTCCAGTAGTTAAGAACCATGGGAAAACATGATATGGTAGCGGATTCCGCTACAAATACCCCAAAAACCATGGTTCTTAGCTACTGCAATGAACCAGCTTCCAAACATGCATGTTCTGAGGTGGTGGCACCCCGACTACCTCAGAACCATGCATGGTTCCATGCATGAGGGTTCCAGTAGTAGTTAAGAACCATGGGAAAACATGATATGGTAGCGGATTCCGCTACAAATACCCCAAAAACCCATGGTTCTTAGCTACTGCAATGAACCAGCTTCCAAACATGCATGGTTCTGAGGTGGTGGCACCCCGACTACCTCAGAACCATGCATGGTTCCATGCATGAGGGTTCCAGTAGTTAAGAACCATGGGAAAACATGATATGGTAGCGGATTCCGCTACAAATACCCCAAAACCCATGGTTCTTAGCTACTGCAATACTGCAAAATGCATGGTTCTGAGGTGGCTTCCAAACATGCATGAGGGTTCTGAGGTGGTGGCACCCCGACTACCTCAGAACCATGCACCCCGGTTCCATGCATGAGGGTTCCAGTAGTTAAGAACCATGGGAAAACATGATATGGTAGCGGATTCCGCTACAAATACCCCAAAACCCATGGTTCTTAGCTACTGCAATGAACCAGCTTCCAAACATGCATGGTTCTGAGGTGGCACCCCGACTACCTCAGAACCATGCATGGTTCCATGCATGAGGGTCCAGTAGGTTAAGAACCATGGGAAAACATGATATGGTACACCGAAAACTACCTCGCTACAAATACCCCAAAACCATGGTTCTTGCTACTGCAATGAACCAGCTTTCAAATGCATGAGGTGGGGTTCCAGTACCTAAGAACCATGGTTAAGAACCATGGGAAACATGATATGGTAGCGGATTCCGCTACAAATACCCCTTAAAAACCCATGGTTCTTAGCTACTGCAATGAACCAGCTTCCAAACATGCATGGTTCTGAGGTGGTGGCACCCCGACTACCTCAGAACCATGCATGGTTCCATGCATGAGGGTTCCCTATAAAGGGGAACAAACCAGCAAGTGCATGTAATGAGGCTTTATAGGGGAAACCAACCAGCTAATATGATGCTATGCAAGTGATGTCTGGGAGAAAAACCAGCTAATCATGTTGAAGTGAATGTTGCTATGTTACATGCTAACAGAGGTGTCACAATGCTCTCATCACAATATTTGATGCATAAAAATGCCATTTTCAGGCACATGAAGCAGTAAGTACCAGAGAAACATAACATCAACTGCTTGACTGATACAGTTTTATTTCAAACATCCAAGTCTAAGGGGAACACAAAGCATGGAATATATTCTCCCGTGTCTGATCTGGTGCATTCCAAGGGGAACTTGCTGCAGTACATCTGTACACAAAGGGTTAATGCCTGTTTATCTTTTTGTCATTTGAAAACATTTAGTTCTATCACAAAGATATCAATAATCATGGAAAGTGAGTTTCTACCACGCCCACACAACTCCTTAAAAATTATAAACCAAAAGATCACATCTCAAAAACATAAACACATTTTATCACTTACCAATGTGTCAGTATCGTGCCTCAGTTTATGTAGTTTAAGTCTGCAACCAGAAGGACCAACTGATGCAATATTCATATCATGGGATATGGAGATATTAGAAGTTACAGCTTCAGTTTTTATTCCATCTGGGTCAACTGAAGATAACAGATACATTAATATGTTCAAACAGGTTCATTGCAACTTATAAGCATAAAATACATTTCACTAAGAACAAATTAATAATGTGCATGCATACAATATACCATTCTAAATTGATTGATAACGAGGGCTCAAGCAAAATCATTATCTGTGTTATATTGCCACAAACCATTAACATACCATAACCTTCGAAGTAAAAGTTCTCACCTCTAGTGAGACTGAATGTGTCTCTTCTTGTTTAGCCTGCGTATGAATTATAATATTTTATGTTGCCTTGTTTCATGGTACCATCTATACATACATAACAATTATTCTCTTTCCATTTAAATGTAAGAATGCAGTTTTCCAAAGTACCAGTTACACAGACAATTTATTAATGCCGAATTGTAAGGTATCTAAATTGGAAAAAAATAATATAAATAAACCAAAGATATATGTCACGTTCTACACCATGCTCATTAAAATCCACTAATTACAATGAAATATGCTTACATAATGTGTTAAATCCATAACAATGGGCATATGTAAACTAATATCAGTAATCCAGTAATTTAAGTCTAGACTCAAAAATTCCAAAACTAGAATGAGACTCAAAGACGATTAAGGCCTGCATAATACAAAAATACCAGCAGTATACTGCTGGTATTTTTGTATTGTGCATGAAAACTATAGTTTGGTTTTGTGGGCCACACACCTTCCTTCAGTTTCCCCTCAGTGGCTGCTGTTTCTGTACACATCACAATATGAGACTCTAAACTTCTGAAGAATACACTCCATTGATACAAAATATCCTGAGAGACAGGGCATAGAAAACAAAAGTACCTTTTCTTGGTGAGGAAGTTTTCCTTCTTATCTTTATCCTAGCCTCTCTATAAAGCACAGCATCAGACTGTCAATATATACACCTATGACACTTTTTACAGACAATGTATGGATAATAATTTATCCTGTGGCTGTTTGATCTGGCTGGGGGGATCCTTGAATTATTTTCTTCTACAGATAATGCTTCTGTTCTTTAGCAGACTTTAACCTTAAAAATCCATATACATTCAGCCGGTTGCCTAAAATATTAAGCCCCATTTAAGTGAAGGTTTGAAATAGATAATATGATATATCTTTATGTTGCATTTTCCCTCTTTGCTTATTATTGATTATCGTATCATCTTATACTAGGATGAAGTTGAATAACATTTAAAAATTCATAAAGTATGTACCATATTAACACGTTGTTAACTCTGGGGGACTTTCACGGTTCAGTGTGTTCAAGTTTTTTCGCTATACTATAATAGGGCTGCCCTGGTGGAATCTGTCAAATTCAGCATCATTGTAGTCAGACCCGGATAGGGGATGGTTGGTACTACTAGCATAGCTGTGGTTACTGTTACATTATACAGCACATGGGCCAAATCCAAATGTGGGATGTCCAGTCTTCTTTTGTGCTCTGCAAATTTTCTTCACAACTCTCTGCAAAGTGGCCCCGATGTGGATGCTATTGTTCCTCCCGTTCCCATGTCATGCAACGTCACGTGATGTTTTAATGAAAAAGGAGATCAACAGAGTCACGTGGATTCTCTCCTCAGGGCGAAAACTTCACCTCACAAGAACCCCACCTGCAACAATCATAAAGCATTACTGTATGTGTGCGTGTATACGTATGGTGCATGCCACAGGGATTTGGTGCATGCATGTATATATGTGTGCGCACGTGTATGCATGCATGCATGTATGTATGTATGCATGGTGTATGTATGTATGACGTGTAAGAGTGAGTGTATTAATGTATTATATGTGTTGGTGTGTGTTTATCTATTTAAGAAAGTATATATGATGTGTTAGTATGAATGTATATATGTGTGTGCGTGCACATACGTGCGTTCGTGCATGCATGTATGTAGTATGTGTTTGTATGTTTGCATGCATGGATGCAAGCATGTATGTATGTACGCAGGTATGTATGTATGTATGTAATACATATGTACGTACGTAATGAAATTAATAACACCATGATTATAGCCTTGATTGCTTGTATATTAATTCTATGTGGTGTATTATGATCATTAAGACTTTATACCCATAGGGTACACCCAATGTTCATCAGAGAGTTATGACCATAATATAACGTCTAAATATTTGTTGATATGTTGTGCTTTATGTGATATGTCACTGCAAATTGATAGCATATAAACATTTTCTTTGACCATACGTATTTCTTGTATCACCTATCTTAGTATATATCTGAAATGATTGAAATAAATTTAGCTATTCAATTACATTGTTTTTCTATGAATATATCATGGCTAATATATTTATGCTGTGCAACAAATACCTGCATACCCCCATTAATTAGTCCAACTCACTACCGCATCATAACGCTACATAGTATCATGCTCGCTGCAGTGAGCGCGAGAGGCGCTGTGATTTGACCTGATTCCCGCTGGCAGCCGCTTCTCTCAAGCCGCGCACTGGGCCGCTGTGGATTCCCTTTGTTCTGCGCTACAGGTTGGCTGCGGTGAAGAGCTAGCAGATATGACACCCACTGTACTTCAAACTTACTTAGTGAGAAAACTGTTGGGTATTTAGAGCGGAAAATTATAATACGACCATTCGCGACAGAGAAACGACGCGATAACTTCAGATTTTAGTCGATTTTTAACTTCCACTCGTTCGTGACCGGAAATGACATCAGCGACTTCCCCAAAAGAATCATCATTCGGTTGACGCTCTCCATGGTAACATTTTACCCACGTTTTGTGACCCTCGAACGAATATTGTCGATTTTATAAGCGATCGAAAAAAAATTACCAATTTTGGCTGTTTTTTTAACTTTTACCTGCGATTCGTGAGAAAACTACGCATAATTCCTGCTGTTATGATGCGTACGAAATGTTACTCGAGAAGTAACCTTCAAATTCATGTAAAAATTATCAAAATCGACCCAGTAGTATTAAACATTTTGGGGTGTTAATGCATTTTGGGGGGGGGGCGCTATTTAACTTTAAGCTCAGTTTTTGAGGAAACTATATGACATTTACAATTAAATGAATAAGTTACAAGTTCGGAAGTGTATGGGCTACCTTCAGGTGCAAACATTTTTACGATACGACCATTAACGACAGAGAAATGACGTGATAACTTCAGATTGCATAGCTAAATAACGTTGTTTTGCTCGTAACCGGAAGTGACGTCATCGACATTCATGATATTATAGGATACGTCTTGGTATGTCACGGAGAACATGTGAACCAATTTTTATTACAATCGGACATGTATTGGCGGTTTTATAGGCGCTCTAAATATTCCTGAAACTTAAGTTGCCATTTTGACCGATACCACCTTTTTTCGACCTTAGGCGCTTGGGAAAACCGTTAGTTAGATGGCCACATATGTCATAGACAAAGTTTGCAATTAGAATGAGCTACACGATGGTGTAAATTTTGTAACAATCCGACCATTATTAACGGAGTTATTCAAGATACTAGTTTTTCACTTATTCGATGACCTTGACCTTTGTTTTTGGTCAAGATCAAAACAAAACCTCTCGGTTCTGCGCATTATTTACGCCTCACGATTGAAAAAGAAAACATCGGAAAATTTCAACAATTGCGAAATAAAAAATGGTCTTCATGAAACTTATGTTGTCATTTGGACCGATACCACGTTTTTTCGACCTTAGGCGCTCGGGAAAACCGTTGGTTGGATGGCCACATATGTCAATAGAAAAAGTTTGAAATTAGAATGAACTACACAATGGTGTAAATTTTGTAACGATCCGACCATTATTAACGGAGTTATTCGAGATATTAGTTTTTCACTTATTTGATGACCTTGACCTTAGTTTTGGGTCAAGGTAAAAAAAAAACCCTCGGTTCTGCGCATCATTGACGCCTAACGATTGGTGAAGAAAAAATTAGAAAATTTCAAAAATTATGACCTGTATCGCGAAACAAAAAAAATGTTAACAAACATATAAACATACATACTCATACATAATGGAACATAAATAAACAATAAAACTGAAATAGCAAACAAATTTAACTCATTTTTCACAAATTTGGGCCCAAATTTAGCAAAAAATATAAACCCACCTTCAAATGAAGATTTCACTTTGTACTTAACTGAGCAACAACGGAACAATTTTAATTTCAAAAATGTAAATGAGTCAGAAATTTCCTAAGTTGTAAATGACCTGAAAGGAAAAAAACAGTTGTGGATATGATAACATATCAACAAATCTCTTGAAGCATCTCAAACAAGCACTCATCAAACCAATTACCATAATTATCAACCAAACCCTCAATACAGGCACATTTCCCATATCCCTAAAGACAGAAAAAGTCATTCCCATCTTCAAAAAAGGGGATAAATTTCTATTTGATAACTATCGCCCAATATCACTTCTTCCATCCAAATAAAAAATATTTGAAAAAATTATTTTCCAACAAATATATCAGTACTTCCAAACCCATAACTTATTTTATGACAACCAGTATGGTTTCAGAAAAGAGCATTCCTCTGAACTAGCAGCAGTAGAACTGATATGAATCTGTACTCAATGACCTAGACCACAATTTGCTACTAATCAGCATATTTCTAGACCTCAGCAAAGCCTTTGACACAATAGATCATAACATACTGCTTTCAAAACTAACTTATTATGGATTCACAAACACCAGCAGCATATTAATTAAAAACAAGACAGAAAACAATATGTAAATTTTGAAGACACTCCTCCCCCTTACAACTGGAGTGCCTCAGGGATCAATCTTAGGGCCCCTTTTATTCTTGATATATGTAAATGACATCTGCAATGCATCAAATTTATTCAAAGTTATAACATATGCAGATGATACAACCCTTACCACCACCCTCAACTCAAGAAATTCTACATACAATATAGACACATTAAACAATGAACTTAATAATGTCAACAACTGGCTTATGCACAACAAGCTGTCCCTTAACACAAGCAAGACCAAATTCATGATTTTTCATAAACCACCGAAAAAAATCCATTCAAGGATCCAGATCCTTATAAATAACACAGAAATCAAACAAGTGCAATATTTCAACTTCCTGGGTCTCAACATCGATCAGCACCTCAGCTGGAAAAGTCATACTGATAAAATCCATAGAAAACTTAGTCGAACAATGGGCATTATAAGTAAACTAAAACACATCCTCCCCTTAGATATTAAAAAATTGCTCTACAACTCACTAATATTACCAAATCTAAACTACAGCTTGTTACTTTAGGGTCAACATGGTAATAGAATTGCAAAACTTCAAAAAAAAGATCACTCGAATCATTACCTGCAGCTCTTACAATGCTCATACTGATCCTCTTTTTTAAGAACTACAGATCTTGATAATTGAAGATCTATTTTCACTGTCCAGATATAAATTCTATTATAATTACTGTCATAACAATCTACCCTCGTATTACAATAACATAAACTTAATAAATCAAACATCTGACATTCATAATCACAATACTAGAAATCACAATAATCTCTTCATCCCAAGAGTAGAACATTCTTTTGCAGTCTCATCCATTCGATTCAGCATTCCAAAATTCATCAACAATGCCCCAAATATTATAGTAACAAAAAGATTCTCTCATTCTTACAAAGGATACTGCAACTACATAAAAAATTGGTTTATCAATAGATACAGGTATATGTGCACCACTCCCAATTGTTATACATGTACTTGCCCACATTAACTATTCAAGCACAAGCAAAAAAGTCATTTGTTATTGTATAAATTCATAATGTGCTACTCATGTCACCAAATTCCTGCCAAAACCCTATGTCTATGTAAATGTTTTTCTGTACCTTTTAACTCGGGTAACATGATGCTGTGACCTCATGTACTTTTATTATTTGTTTACTATGTTTCTCTTTTGTTCATAGTCTATCTTTTGTGTTTTTCTTCTTTTATATTATTATTATTATTTTTATTATCATTATGTCAGGGTGGCTCCAGCAGCAGCGGCTTACCAGCCTTAGTTGGAGTCTCCTTATCAATTGTTCATTGTATATATGTTCAATTGGTTAATAAATTGATCTTGGCTAATAGCGGCTTTCAATTTAATTTGTTGAAACAAGGAAACGTGCTCTTGGAAATGCGTTTTGGTACGATCCTAGAACGTACCATTAATGTCATTGTGTATGCCGAATTTGAAAATATGATTCAAATTGACAGAAACCGTAACGTTCTGTTTACGCTGCCTAACAATGGATGCCAGGCAATACGAGCTCTTAAAAAAAGACGCTTTCACTCGAGCTACTGTGCGCCGAGTGTTTGCGCGGAATAAATTAACCCGCCATGACAACCACCTCGGCGGTTTTGTTTGTAACACCGATCCCGCTTCCAAAAAAAAGCGAGCACTGGGTCGCTATTTTCATTGATCATAATGAAAGAGGCGAATATTTTGATTCTTATAGACTGCCTCCTATACATAACGTATTCGCGAAGTACTTGAACAAGCATTGTGTGAGCTGTACTTACAATTCTAAGACATTACAAGACTTAAATTTCAGTGCTTGTGGACTATTGTTTGTATTACTTAAAGAGACGATGTCGTGGAATAAGTTTGAACCAATTGCTGGATGTATTTACCGACGATTATTCAACCAGTGACATGTATAATTCAAGGCAAATAAACAACGCGTGTTGAAAATATACGATGGGTGTTTTTATTCTTAGTTTCTTGCACATCAGTTAAACATCAATTTCTTACAGAGCACACATCTATTGATAACATAATACCTTAGCTTCAATTTATTACATAATAACGCATATCAATTTCTTAAATAGTTAATAAATGTATCACACTTACGGTTTAGTGGTTACACCATCTGCACTCACAATTCTCTTGGGGTAAAAATAACTTATACATTGTGTTGTTGTTAACGCGAAAGCCACAGTTCACACCGCGACCCGATTTTTGTTCTCTCAGCACATTCATATATTTCTCCTTTTTCAGTTCGTTTTGACGTTAATTGAGTCCTTTACACAAGGCTTTATCTGTATTTCCATAACAGTAATAGGTTTTACTGCACAGTCCGATAAAACCATCTCCATTCCACTCCTCTTTAAATTACCCCGCACTTGACGGGTATTTTTTTTTCTTCTTCAAATCACAATTTTGAAATAAATTTGAAAATAACAATTAAATAAATACATTTTAGTATATTTACCATATACCGAATTTCCAAGTAGCTTAAAAGTTTCGACTATAACGGTCTGACTCAGGTCATAATGATCGCAACAAAATTCCTTATGATCCCACGCTCCTTGTCACCCTTGTTTACTCACTTTCATAATGTCCCGTTGTTCGGCAAAGTCTCGCATAAAGGGTCCAATTTCATCTCGTGTCAATTCAATATTTTTGAATATAGGGGTCATTTCGCTAAAATAGTCTTTAAGAGTTTCTGGTTCGTGTATATCTACTTCAGCCATTCCAAAAAAGGTTCCGTCACATATATTGGCTATGAGCTGTTTTTCTGTCAAAGTGGCTCGTGGTGGTTGAGGTCGACTGTACGTGAACGCTTTGATGTCAGGGTCTGTTTTCCGTTTTTTCGCCCATTCACAGGCCCACTCAGCTACGACATCATAACCTAATCCTCTCAAATACTGGGTATTTCTTTCTGTTTCGGCACATAAGTCACTCATTAGTTTTCCACTGATGGGGCTATGGGTCAATTTCAGACACAGACAACCATGCCATACACATCCGCGTGTCGTCGGGTGGGAAAGTTGACTGGCATGGGTTGAGACAACGCCCACAGATACAACGCGTTTGCATCGTAATCCACGATTCCTTCACACAACTTCGCTTCATTTTCATTCCGTTCTCGCCTGATGTAAGTTTTTCCCTTTTCATGGTAACGATGAAAGATGATTGAGGGTCCGCCCACTATTCCATTTTTTTTCAACCAATATATGTCCTTGTTTTTTTCGTCTGGTAAGGTAAAATAATCTTAAAACAAATATCGCATGGTTAATCCAGGTACTGATCTTCCATCCTTCAACATATCTATACCTCTCTCACTGTAAAAACGACTCCATGGCTTCCAGAAAAGGGTCGACATCTAAATTGTTGTAATATATCAAAAAGTCCTTAAAAGTCTGCATATGACCTGCTTCCTTCCCATGCTTGACATTCTTGACATTCAGCGTATTCCACAGCTTCTGACAGGTACCACAAATATATGATTTGCTATAAAGGTCAAAGTTTTTTATATAACTAAAGTGATTTTCGTGCAGGTTCAATTTCAAGGTCGCGGCGAATTTTGTGCACGTTCGCTTGACCAAAGTAGCTACCTGAAACACATATAACAAAACGATCACATCCGTTTCTCATATTTCCATTTAGGTATACAATGATTACATCGTTTTTGGTGTTACTTCTGTTTAATCACTCAAAGAAACACTTACTCGATTCTCATCTAGCGTGTACACCATGACGTTCACTTTTAATTGTTTTGCTAGTCTTTCGACATCTTCAAGAGGTTCACCCGCAAATGTTTTTTTCTTTTGTTTTGGCTAAGCAGTCTTTAACAATGTTTCAGCTGCGTTCTCTAGACTCGTGATCTTCGCTCCTCTGTGCAAGGCCAGGGCCCTGAAAAAGCACAATCGGTCTTGATACGGTTTACCCGTTTTTAGACTTCGCTCTAACAAGTTGATGGCTCTGTTTCTTTTCAGGTGATCCGGCATAACAGGTGGTCACGTGATCACGTGATCAACGATTGGGTTCACAAAGACGGCCAAATTAGTCACTGCCTCCACACTCCATTTCGAATACGGTCGTTGGTTCTGGGCGTAGGTTAAAATGTCTGTTTGTGTTATTTCATCCATAGCCCTGTCAAAATCGTCGGCATTCCGGACAACCCGAGCTGTCGGTAACATTCGATTGTTGTTTACTGACGAGTGAAAGTACCGCAATTCATCTGTTTCTTTGTGGCGTAATAAGAATCCATAACTCCTGTTGATTTTAAAGGCTGAATCGCATTCCTCAAATATATTCCGGTTGAGGTTGGGTACATCTTTAGATATATTATAGTTGTAAACAGTTTGCAGCTTTCCAAATCGCGTATGAGTCCGAATAGCTCTTTCATTAGCAGCCAACACAGCTCCTGTCGACATAATCATCAATAATGTGTCAATATAAATATCACCCAAAGTCATAAAGCTTTCCGTTACGTCATTCCTCAATTCTACCCTGTAATAGACCTACCCTTAGCATTGTCGACCGCAGCCCCAGCTCCAGTTTGTGTCGGGGGTGTGTGTTGAGCGTTGTTCAACGAATCCAGCGCTGTATTGGCCTGTTCGATTGCATAAGTGTCCATGGCGGCGTGTTAAATATCATCGTCTCCCGTCAACACTGAAACACACATGCGTAACAAGAAAACTGTCAGTCATGTATGACGTATACCTGGTAATTCTATAATTCAGGTATAGAAATGAAATCATACTCACTACTTTCCATCCTGATTTGTTCCACCGCTTTTAACAAGTCCGCATCACTCATTTGTCTATTGCATTTGCTCACATCATTTAAAGCTTCCAGTTGTCGTTTGCCAGCCATGGTGAATGCTCAGCTCAGGGACCATCTCGCGTTTTATACACCCCAATGTATTGACATGAGGTATTACTTAACTCAGCCAAGGTCGCAAAGGTCATCATCCAAAAATAGCGCACACCTTCCCAAAATAGAAAATGGTGTCATCAAAATATTGCACACCCCAATGTATTGACATGAGGTATTACGTAACTTAGCCAAGGACGCAAAGGTCAGCAAAATGTTGACAAAATATCTGAGGCGATTGGGAAATCGACCGACACCCAGGGTTGACAATGATATACGCGTGAGTAATTTTTAGCACTTTGGAGACACAGCTCACAATGACTCGATTGGTTTGACACGAGTCGTTACCTAATGACCATAGAAGCGTATGGTGAATTCGACAATAAGTAAATCACAATACCCAATTGTGTAATTATACCACAGATTTGTCCAGTGCAATTAATAACACTAACACCAGTATAAGATTTATATATATATTTATTTCTAACTAATTAACGAGTCTTCTATCTTCATCCTACAAACAAAACAAATTATTTTTGTTTTAATCTCTTAGAATAAACAAAAACAAAATTCAAGAGAATCTTAAACATTTTTTTTTTGGTACTCATGGTTATCTCGTAATAGATGTTTGGGTTCCCTGCATACAAAGAAATATATACTAACAACAGATACAGAAGTCAACGAATCTATACTATGATATAGCGTGTTTTAAGCGAATACTCACAGTATAGGATATGCTGTTATGAGGCACCCTCCCTTCGTAATCACTTTAACCTACTTGGTGGGGGCCGAGCGATATCCCGGGTACTCTCCTGTGACTCCTACGAAGGAAAGGAAAAGTTTGTAATACACTTTTTTGTTAATCCCCCATCGCTCCTCCAAATCGGGGGTTCTCATTGTTTGGTCGATTAATTCGTAATAGTGGGAATGGTAAAGTTTCGACTTGGATGGATCCGATGAAATGTAATGATTTTTATAAATATTATCCATCGTTGCTATTTGGAAATATTTCAGATGAAACTATTTTGAAAGAAAGTTACCATTCGCTATTTGTACCCCATAACTACACCTCATTTTTGAGAAATATCCAATCATCAAGTGCTAATCCACCTGCAAGTTATATTCTCAATGGAATGAGAACACACTTCTTTCAAAGTAAAATGTATTCAATAGTTAATGACGTTTGAATATATCACCTCGTTAATAGCTACCTATCCCATTCAATGAAGACCATCTTCATATTAAGAGAAACAGGTAAAAACTCACGCCAACAATAACACTACCTTGCATCCCATTCTACCAAGAACACCACCGCTTGTTGAATACCTCATTACCAGGCTAGAGGAAATTAATGATCACTTACAAACTCCTTTCAAAGACCCCTCACAAAGTCGTCATTAGCATATCTTCAACACTTTATAAACCTTTTCAATAAACCACTTCCCAGTGGGCACAACACGTGGAATCCACGTGGAAAATACGTGGAGAAACTGGTGTAATTCACGTAGATAATACGCGTAAAAGGCAAGTTGAATTCACGTGGATATGGACACGTGGAAAACACGTGTGCTCTTCCACCTAAATTCAACGATACAAAATATCTGTATTCAGGTGGTTTTTACTTCCTCTTTAGTAAATTTTTTGTTTTTTAATATATTTCACAAGATCATTGAACCAAGTACATTTATTTCTCAGAAATATCCAACTATAAGTGCTACATGATTACAAATAAAAATATTAAACATGTTTTAAACATTACGAGTAAAAGTCAACATACAAAGGCAACAAATTATGAAACATGAAACACATTAAACCGGTCACTACATGCATGAGCATCATGAATATACACAGATATAACATGATTTACTTTCACCCTAATAAAATGCAAATTATAAAATGTACTTAAAAGGCCACTGAAATGCAAAACCGAATTTTTGTTATCGCATTTTGATAATAATTTTTAAGTGACTTTCTGGGTGACGTCACCTAATTGACACAAATCAGTCAAATTCGTCTGGGTAAATGGCTTTCATCAGTAAACCACTAAACGAAAGTGAGTGAATGAGTTTGATGACTTCATACAGGAAAGTCTGCGAGTTTGATCGGTAATATCTCGGCAACCAGTTATGACATCTCAGTCATACTGTTGTCAAAATGTCACAAAATCATCTTCATAATTAGATGACAACACAAATTTGAATTTTGCATGTAAGTGGCTCTTTAAGTAAACGATCTAGTCAAATCTATGAAAAATATAAATGTGTGAGTAAATCAACAATCATTACCAATAGGCAATATTTAAACTTCTCTTGGGTGCATTCCTTAGTCGGTTGGCTAGAAAGACATTAACAGCAGCCTCGGTGAACCCATGACTCTTCACTACACTTTCTGCACAGTACAAAGAGGACAATATAAGCTATCTAATTTCATACATCGTACAACTGACTTTCATTATTTATTGTGTATCATTAAAATCAAAAACTATCCTGGACTTCCAAGTAATTAGCCAATGGTGAACCTACCGACAATTAATTTGCAGAGTGCCATTTTCTCAAAGCTGGCTTTGTCACCTGACCCGTTCATGTTAAGCTTGCACTGCAGGGAATTAGTGATTAATCTGCAAGCAATATGTCTGAATGAATACAATTTCTTAAACATTGCCAATTCAGACAAAATGCATAAGTGCAAGTTGTTTGGATCATGGATTTACATCATATACATAGAGAATCTCACCTGCTTGTCAAATCGTTCATCGTATCCCGGACAATGCACAATGATTTTCATACACTTCTGAAACTGACACAAAAATGTGACATTTGGAAAATATTTCATTGCTGTTTATTAGATCTAACGCCCACTCCTCCTTGAAAAAACTGCAATTTTACATACCCACAAATTCTTTCTCTGGTTGCTCATTTAAATGTTGAAGTTTCTCAGTGCTGTTCATCTGCACAGCTTCAGGAAGCATTTTGCCACTATCGGCCAGCTCTCTCCTCTCCTGCCTGTTCAGTATATCCCTGATTTGCAGAGGCAGGAGAGGCAGCGCTCCTGAAAACCTGTGCACAAACAAATTATGCAGTGTTCAATTACTATGCTGCTGACTACAAACTCATAAATAATACCTTTCTCAATAGCAGCATTAAAACAGAGAAAATATTTAAAGAAAATATTCACAAATGTGCACTTATGTTAAAGGAAAACCATCATTGCTCAACCGACGACTGCTAGAATGAGTGACAGATGAGCCATGACTGTGGGACTGAGTGACAAATGAGCGATGACGATCGTGTGGAACGGATTGACAGATGAACGATGACTGTGAGATGGACTGACTGATGAACGATTACTGTGAGATGGACTGACAGTAGCCCTACAAGACGTCTGGTATAAAATTCATGTTACCGTTACACCAGAGCTAGACTGACAGATGAACGATGACTGTGAGATGGACTGACAGATGAACGATGACTGTGAGATGGACTGACAGATGAACGATGACTGTGAGATGGAGGAACAGTCAACAGATGAACCATGGCGTGTGTATAAGATGGTTGTGGTGTATTAAGGAGCAAGCCTCCAAAAAACCACGAGGCGTGCCTACAGCCTTTCCCCTGCAACTAACTAGCTGCAACGGCTGGCACTTTGCAGAGAGCGATAATACAGGTTTCATGCACCAATGAGCATAAAATCATAAACCATGAAGACATTTTATACGGCAAGCAGTTTTTGTACAGCTACTTGAGTAAACTTATTTTCATTGAAAGAATAACATTTGAATATGACTCACTTGTAAACTTAGAAACTGTCAAAAATATAGCAAATGAATTCCCAACTTTCCAAAACTGCAGCAAATCGCGCCAATCAGCGGTTAGCGGTTAACCCCCGGTGGGGTCTCCACCACGGACCAGCAGGTCACTGGTTTGAACCTGGCCTACGTTTGGAGAGTATCTCACCTGAATTTCGACTCATTATTCCAGGAGACCCCTGTCACGATAGTAACTAAGCAGATGAAAGCCAAAAACCGTCATCATCCCCAGAGCTCATAGATCGATAGCACCAAAAGTTGTGAAACCCACTATATCTTGGCATATCTAGCATCTAGCACAAGCCTAGCTGGGGCTGTCAGGTTAACACATGGCCATATTTCTGGTATAAACTGAAAAAAAAGAATATTTAAATAATAATTTACAAATGGGTCCTGAAATACACGTCTTTTCCACGTGTTTTTGACACGTCAATTCCACGTGATTAATACTCGTGGAATCCACGTGGATATCACGTGAAAACACGTGGATCCACCAATTCACCAAAAATCCACATGATTTCCACGTGGATTCCACGTGTTGTGCCCACTGGGACTTATCTCACTTATGACAGCAATAAACAAATGCGGTGTAAATTCATATATAAGCATAGTTCCAGCGTTTTTCTCATATTATGTTGACTATTCAAGCAAATAAAGTAAGCAATTACTTGCTTATTCGGTATGTTTAACAGTTCAACCATATATATTCAAGTTTTTCCGTTGGTAATTTTACTGTCCGTATTCCGACACGACCGAATTCAAAAAGGGCATATTACCAGATTTTACATTCGAGATTCAACTTCTAGCTGCTGATATTTCTTACTCGATTTCGAAATCATTATTTCAAAGAACAATTAATTTTATCATGCATCATGTGTTCAGAACAGTCGTTGTAAAATACCCAGCCCCGCGGCCATTGCCGGGGTTACGGATTACACGTAGAGGCGAAGTTAAGTTGCAATGGTATGGTCAAGGCGACTTCAAGATTACATTCTATGGTAGCCGCCATCTTGTGATGTTGTCTGAATTACTCACCGATGACTGAATCTCTATTAAATCATCAAAGGTAAAGTTAGAATTATGATACATACAAATGTGTTGGTAATTCGTTGGCTACAGCACTGCCAGCAGCTTGAGAGCTGCTGATCAATGGATGGTTACATTGCTTGTTTCTTTTCGTCTCCATTACTGGGCGATATTGAAGTCAAAATTTTCATTTGTAAACTCTAACTTCGGCACCATACCAAATATATAGTCATAACGGCCGAAGGTAACTCTACTGTAAAATGGTTTGATGGTACTTAAGCTTGCCCTATAATGATATGGGTCTTAGATGCAGCATTTAGATTTAAGGGGTATTGCAATCGAGCCACTAAAAACGGAACTCCAATACTCAGTTTACAGCATAAATCAGATTGTCAGTGTTTCTGTCTTTTATCAGTATTATCAAAAAGTGTGAAAATCAAGGTTAATCCTCGAATTCTGCAATATGTTGCAACGCTGCTTACGTCCATTTAAATGTGCATCTGAACAATAATCATGAAGATTATGTTGTGATAATCCCAATTATTGTAAACAAAATTATTGTAAATTAATCTAATCTTTGACCCATGCTATTTCTAAGGTTGTTGTTAGGTTCAATTTCTTATTTTTGAAGTATGTGAATAATAACCCATATACAGAACCTGGTAGGAGCCTCCTAGACAGAAGCTGAAAACTGGATGATAATACTGAGAGATTGTGGAATAGCGCAGATAATGGAATTGTGCATCGGTAGTCACTTGACCAAGTCATCACTTATGTTCAATGTGGGCAAAAAAACTTAAATCCATTGAAATATCATGTTCTGCATCTCTATTCCATCCAAATGTAGTTTAAAGCTACTAAGGTCCTTTCAAATATTGTTGATGCAACTCCAGTCTATTGAAAAGTAGTGTATGACTTATCCAGTCCATTGGTATTTGGTGTATGACTACTACATTGCCTTGTAGTGCATTCTAGTGCATTGATTTATGGTAGTAGGTTCATTGAAATACGCTCTAGGCTATTCAAGTCCAGCTACTGTAACTCATTGTATTATGGTTTACAACATGTCCAATCAATTGAAATGTGGTGTACTGCTACTAAAAGCCCATTAAAATATGAAGCATGACCACTCTTTTTTATTACCTCTACAGGTGGGGAAGAGCTTATACCTCCGCTTAAGCCTCTGCCCATTCATCAGCTGGTAAACTTTTGATTGCACCTTTCATATCAAACAAGCTACCATCCCTAAAGTTCACATGGACTACTCCGATGTTATCCTTCCCCACAATGAAATATATGACCCATATGACCTTTTATCCCTGAGTTAATAGGATAAAACCTCTTTCCCTGTCCAGACCTAATAGAGAATAACTTTTGATAGCACCTAGCGAGCTAGCTGTCCCAAAAATATGCATGGATACCTGTGATGTTAATGGGTCCTAGGTCATTATTACGTTTGTTCCTTGAGTTATTTGAGTTAACTTGTAAATTGAATATCTATGCTTACCCACTAGAGAAATTGTTTCCTTTTTATTTTGAAGGCATTTATCCTTATTCAGCAAGCTAGCTGTCCCAAATAACATATGAACCCTAATGATGTTTATGTTTCCCTGCCATCTAAAGAAAGGCCCATTATGACTTCGGACCCATGTGAAGAACTCGTAAATCTTTCCCACTTAGTTCATCCAACAGAGAATGTCTTTTAATGGCATTCTTGTAAATAAAAGCAAGCTAGCTGACCCAAAAATATGTATGGACGGCTACTGACTGCTCTTGATTTATGTTTTCAAATTCAGAAGGTAAAATTATAGTTAGCTGTTTACCCATTGATCGGGAGATTCCATATTACGCCATAACAAACCAGCGCGCTGCTCTTTAGTGGTATTGTCACATATATTTGTCGGGCGTAGCCGCGAGTGAGTCCTCTAGGAATTCAATTAGCCAACTCCATTCAAAGGCGGAGGTGGGGTTTTGATGAGAGAAATCGTCGCGGATAACCATTTATAAACTTAGCTTAGCAACCAAACATCACTCCCAGCATCTCAGCACCACCCCCCAGCATCTCAGCACCAACCAGAGCATCTCAGCACCACTCATAGCATCTCAGCACCAACCAGATCATCTCAACCCCACCCAGAGCATCTCAGCACCACCCAGAGCATTTTAGCACCACCAAGAGCAATTAAGCACCGCCCCAAGCTTTCCAACCCAAAAGCTGATCTGATTTATTTACTCAAAACGTCACCGAAGCAACACAATTGGACCTATCTACCAGATATATTCACGGCATCCTACCAGCTATCGCCTCTTCCCATCCTACCATACACGTGTGACATTAATACTCTGCTTAAGCGTCAATACACGGATAATCGGCACTTGAGCTAGACTATTATGATCCTCACTGCTAGATTCCATGTAAAACTATCATTCCATATAATGCTACAGGCGAGCTTGATGGTAGGTTCATAATGGTCTGGCCCAAGCTTCAGTGCTCGTTGGCCTATCGGAGGTTTGGTGTGGCACAGAGACCTGAGGTGACACAGAGACAGGGGTTGACACAGAGACAGGGGGATGCCACAGAGACCTGGTGTGACTCAGAGACAGTGGGTGACACAGAGACAGGGGGATGCCACAGAGACCTGGTGTGACACACAGACAGTGGGTGACACAGAGACAGGGGGTGATGCAGAGACATGGGGTGACACAGTGACGGGGTGACACAGATACAGGGGTGACACGGAGACATGGGGGGGTCACAGAGACATGGTTACATAGATACATGGGGTGACACAGAGCCATGGGTTGACACATAGACAGGGATGACACAGAGACATGGGTTAACACAGAACCAGGGGTGACACAGAGACATGGGATGACACAGAAACTTGGGGTGACGCAGATACATGGAGTGACAGAGAGACAGGAGGTGACACAGAGACAGGGGTGACACAGATACTAGAATGACGCAGAGACATGGTGTGACACAGAGACATGGGGTGACACAGAGCCATGGGTTGACACATAGACAGGGATGACACAGAGACATGGGTTAACACAGAACCAGGGGTGACACAGAGACATGGGATGACACAGAAACTTGGGGTGACGCAGATACATGGAGTGACAGAGAGACAGGAGGTGACACAGAGACAGGGGTGACACAGATACTAGAATGACGCAGAGACATGGTGTGACACAGAGACATGGGGTGACAAACAGGCATGTGTTTACGAAGAAGAATGGCCCCAAATAAAACACTTATCGGTAGTTTGGGAAGTAGACAGTGATATGAAGAGTGTTCAGTGTTGTGTCTTTTTAAGTGTAGGAGGCCAGGGGAAGCAAATTATGTTTATCATTCGAATCTTCTCGCCGGAAGTGGGGTGATGATCTCTAGTCCGATGAGGAATTATCTGTATATATAGGCACATTATGCGGAAAGGGTGAGTTAATCTGCGGTGTAAGAAGGAAAAAATAACTCATGGACAACTTGTATTGAAAACCCAAGTTCAATTCATTTAAAAGTTTTTTTTCTATCCATATGGCCTGCTGTGCACTTCTTATCGTGAAAGCAGTGAAATGAGGGTATTTAACATGAGGTGTTTCAGTTCAAAAATTACTTCGTCGACAAGTTCTGGACTGGAACAATAGTCGGTCGGTATAACATTTTGTTATATTTTCGATTACAGATTTCCATAATCTATTGTTATGCTACGTGTTAAGTTAATCGCGACATGTTTTATATGCTTAACCAAAACGTTCAGTGATGACAATGGACGAGCAACGTGTTTGCGGTACGCCGAGAACGGCTTTGTCAGACAGTATTTGGGTATGAATACGCCGGATTCAAACATTAACGCCAGATTCAAACATTAACTGAAGCAACAGTTCACGACTGCCTCGAATAGGCTATCAAATATACACGTATTTTGTGCAAACGCTCAAATGCAATTTTTGTATCTCGAATCTCCCTATGATTGTACCATCATTACGGAGTGACTGCTTTGGACACATCTGCATCTTGTGACTTCAGTATAGATAAGATGGCAGCAATAATACTCCTACTACTCGCCATGGCTGCTGTTACTCAGGCTTTGTCGGACGGGGCACCTGTTGCAGCTTGTAGCAATCTCGCACCCCAGCATTCTACTCAGCCCCTCCCGACTCCTTTTCCGCACGACATTGATGTCACCGAGGAAGCAGGTGGTTTATTCAAAAGTATGTACAACTATTATGTTCCTAATTCATGAAAAAAAAATTTCGGAATATATCACTCTAAATATTGAAATTGGATCCTCAGTGTAACAAAAATGTGGGTGTGTTTATTGATAGTGAACTGGTGTGTAGCTAGGGACTGACTGTACGAGAGAGGTAGCTGGGTACTGACTCCAAGAGAGAGATAGCTGGGGACTTACTCCACGAGAGAGGTGGCTGGGGACTGACTGTACGAGAGAGGTGAAAGGGGATTGACTCCAAGAGACAGAAAGCTGGGGACTGACTGTACGAGAGAGGTAGCTGGGGACTGACTCCATGAGACAGATAGCTGGGGACTGACTGTACGAGAGAGGTAGCTGGGTACTGACTCCACGAGACAGATATCTGGGGACTGACTGCACGAGAGAGGTAGCTGGGGACTGACTCCACGAGGGAGGTAGCTGGGGACTGACTCCATGAGAGAGGTGACTGGGGACAGACTCCACGAGACAGATAGCTGGGGACTGACTGTACGAGAGAGATAGCTGGGTACTGACTCCACGAGACAGATAGCTGGGTACTGACTCCACGAGAGAGGTGGTTGGGGACTGACTCCACGAGAGAGGTAGCTGGGAACTGACTTCACGAGAGAGGTAGCTGGGCACTGACTCCACGAGAGAGGTAGCTGGGGAAATTGGATCCTCAGTGTAACAAAAATGTGGGTGTGTTTATTGATAGTGAACTGGTGTGTAGCTAGGGACTGACTGTACGAGAGAGGTAGCTGGGTACTGACTCCAAGAGAGAGATAGCTGGGGACTTACTCCACGAGAGAGGTGGCTGGGGACTGACTGTACGAGAGAGGTGAAAGGGGACTGACTCCAAGAGACAGAAAGCTGGGGACTGACTGTACGAGAGAGGTAGCTGGGGACTGACTCCATGAGACAGATAGCTGGGGACTGACTGTACGAGAGAGGTAGCTGGGTACTGACTCCACGAGACAGATATCTGGGGACTGACTGCACGAGAGAGGTAGCTGGGGACTGACTCCACGAGAGAGGTAGCTGGGGACTGACTCCATGAGAGAGGTGACTGGGGACAGACTCCACGAGACAGATAGCTGGGGACTGACTGTACGAGAGAGATAGCTGGGTACTGACTCCACGAGACAGATAGCTGGGTACTGACTCCACGAGAGAGGTGGTTGGGGACTGACTCCACGAGAGAGGTAGCTGGGAACTGACTCCACGAGAGAGGTAGCTGGGCACTGACTCCACGAGAGAGGTAGCTGGGGAAATTGGATCCTCAGTGTAACAAAAATGTGGGTGTGTTTATTGATAGTGAACTGGTGTGTAGCTAGGGACTGACTGTACGAGAGAGGTAGCTGGGTACTGACTCCAAGAGAGAGATAGCTGGGGACTTACTCCACGAGAGAGGTGGCTGGGGACTGACTGTACGAGAGAGGTGAAAGGGGACTGACTCCAAGAGACAGAAAGCTGGGGACTGACTGTACGAGAGAGGTAGCTGGGGACTGACTCCATGAGACAGATAGCTGGGGACTGACTGTACGAGAGAGGTAGCTGGGTACTGACTCCACGAGACAGATATCTGGGGACTGACTGCACGAGAGAGGTAGCTGGGGACTGACTCCACGAGAGAGGTAGCTGGGGACTGACTCCACGAGAGAGGTGACTGGGGACAGACTCCACGAGACAGATAGCTGGGGACTGACTGTACGAGAGAGATAGCTGGGTACTGACTCCACGAGACAGATAGCTGGGTACTGACTCCACGAGAGAGGTGGTTGGGGACTGACTCCACGAGAGAGGTAGCTGGGAACTGACTCCACGAGAGAGGTAGCTGGGCACTGACTCCACGAGAGAGGTAGCTGGGGACTGATTCCACGAGAAAGATAGTTGGGGACAAGCTACGTGAAAATTTAGGGACTGGTTCCACGGGAGATATGGTCGTGGACAAGCTTCATTAGAAAGATAGCTGGGGACTAGCTCTGTAAGAGAGGTTACTGGGGACTAGCTCTGTAAGAGAGGTTACTGGGGACTAGCTCTGTAAGAGAGATTACTGGGGACCAGCTCTGTGGGAAAGGGGACAAGCACTGTTGAAAAGGTAGCTGGAGACAAGCACCATCAGAAGGATAGCTAGAGAAAAGCACTATCGGAGAGGTAGCTGGAGACAAGCACTGTTGAAAAGGTAGCTGGAGACAAGCACTGTTGAAAAGGTAGCTGGAGACAAGCACTGTTGAAAAGGTAGCTGGAGACAAGCACTACCACAAGGATAGCTAGAGAAAAGCATTATCGGAGAGGAAGCTGGATACAAGCACTGTTGAAAAGGTAGCTGGAGACAAGCACTGTTGAAAAGGTAGCTGGAGACAAGCACTATCAGGAGGATAGCTAGAGAAAAACACTATCGGAGAGGAAGCTGGATACAAGCACTGTTGAAAAGGTAGCTGGAGACAAGCACTATTGAAAAGGTAGCTGGAGACAAGCACTATTAGGAGGATAGCTAGAGAAAAGCATTATCGGAGAGGAAGCTGGATACAAGCACTGTTGAAAAGGTAGCTGGAGACAAGCACTGTTGAAAAGGTAGCTGGAGACAAGCACTACCGCAAGGATAGCTAGAGAAAAGCATTATCGGAGAGGAAGCTGGATACAAGCACTGTTGAAAAGGTAGCTGGAGACAAGCACTGTTGAAAAGGTAGCTGGAGACAAGCACTATCAGGAGGATAGCTAGAGAAAAGCACTATCGGAGAGGAAGCTGGATACAAACACTGTTGAAAAGGTAGCTGGAGACAAGCACTATCAGAAGGATAGCTAGAGAAAAGCACTATCGGAGAGGAAGCTGGATACAAGCACTGTTGAAAAGATAGCTGGAGACAAGCACTGTTGAAAAGGTAGCTGGAGACAAGCACTATCAGGAGGATAGCTAGAGAAAAGCACAATCGGAGAGGTAGCTGGATACAAACACTGTTGAAAAGGTAGCTGGAGACAAGCACTATCAGAAGGATAGCTAGGGAAAAGCACTACTATATCTATGATGATACATTCCTACCATCACCAATTGATTGTGCTGTCGTTTGTCGTGTTATGCGCAAATAGCATAATAGCACCTGAGGAGGCACCTTCATTCAGGGGCTTTATTGTGTAAGTTCGGTCTGGTAGTGATTTTGGCAGTGGCGAGCTCTCTGGGACATTTTTCCCTGGTAGCGACGTGTGAGTGTTATACAAGTACTACCGACGTTAAATTACAGTGGTTCTCAACAGGCACTCTACTATGGATGCCTGGCTTTCGACAGCAAGATCCGAGCGCCTAAAGGTAACACAATGAATCAAACTGTGCGATGTTTTTGTGATTAATACAAGGTGTCGCCGATGTTAAATAATCTACCTATGAAGGGCCTGGACACAGAAACATGATACATGTTAGCATCTAGAACAATGTCAGCTACAACGCTCATGTAATAAAACAATGTAGATGCTAAGATTTAACGATGATAATTGTATTCCGACGAATGCGTGCGTGTACTATTGGACTGCAGCAACTATTTGTACGTGGTATTATGACGGGGACTAAGGCATCCATGTTGCTATGAAACGTCCTCCTGCCCTTAGTTTGAATATTATCATTGCCTAACTCAACTCTGTTCAACAAACGTTATCTTGACCAATTTCTGTTTACCATACTCAGCTCTGTTCCGCATACGCTATCTTGTCCCAGCTCAGTGCTATATATGCTGTCTCGGCCCAGTTAATTACAACATACGTCAACTTGATAAAACTCTGTTCATCTCTGTTTCTTGTTCACTTCTATTTGTCATAGCTTTTCCAGCTCTAGTTTCCTCAGCTTGAACCGGTCCGTTTAAGCTGTTGCGGCTGTGCTCGGTCATGTCCCAATTATGTTAATCTATTATAGCTTTCCTGACTCTGTCCAGTCTGTTTGTGTATACATCATCCAAAGCAGTCCGCTCTGACATTATCAGCTGTTCAGTTAACTACAGATTTATCTGGACGGTCACAATTTATTCAGCGATACTGAGCTCGATTTCTTTAACTCTTACTCAATGAGTTTCGACCATTGAAATTCTTTCTTTTGTGTTCCGTGTGAATCATGTTGCCATTCGGCCATGGGTTGTTTTTCTGGTGCATGGTAATTTGTTTCAAACGTTCAACATATTTCAGGGGTTCTCAAACTCTGATGTGTGTTCCACAATCGGCCTCAACGATAACACATACATTCAATGATGACAACGCCAAGTTAGATTCTTCTTCGTCGCAGGCTCTAATGATGAAATAGGAAGGTAACTCGACAAGATGAACTTCTAAACGCTGATGGTTACAATGATATCATTGATATTATTGGTACATGTTAAACACTTTACCATGATCTTTTTTTGCAGGGTGACTGTCGTGCAGAATTACGGCCGCTACTTCAACACTTAGGAATTTTATTTTCCATAGAGTAACAAAATCTACGATCATTAAAGCCACATGCGCTTGCAGTTGTAAATTGAACAAGTAGTAAAGTATTTGGTCTCAAATGAACCTCGTCATAAGTTACTCCACTCACAGAGATCATTGTAAATTCAATACAAAACACTGCTTCATGAAACAGTAGTTAACAGCTCATACGCCATAAAAAGGTGACGATGACTTCAAATACAAAAGTAACTCCTTCAGGCTAAAGCATTATATACATAATAAACGAAGTCACAGCGTAACAGTTCCTCAAACCTCAGCCAATAATACTCGGAGTCATAGACCTAAAATGCACCATATAGCACCAAAGACACGATTCACCGCTAAACCGACCCTAAAACCAGCGCCACAATAGTTACACCACAGATTTCCAGTGGAAAAAAGTCACTGCGCCAAGAAACCTAAAATGGGATAATTCAAGAAGAAAATATGATAAGTTGGAGTTACATAATAACAAATAGACACAAACACCTGTTTGTTATTCACGTTCTAGGAAGACTAGATGTGTGGACCAATTAAGTTTTAGCGCGTCTGACTGGTTATGGCATGAATTTCTACGCGCAAATCAACTAAGACAACCTTTCTTGTTACTGCATTACAAAGCGCTAATGAAATGTCACTTCAACAAAGGAGTTATAACCAATAGCATGCGCGGAAACGAAACCGAGATCAAAGTGATCTCGCGCGCAATGTCTGTCTCGGCGATATCGCCACGAGGTCTATGTCTGGCTCACACCTTAGTTCAGCTAGTTGAGGCGTTAGCTGCTGAGCGAGAAACTGCATTTTCTTTTTCGAAAACTTTCTCCAGTATCACCAAACCTGATGGATTTGTCCGACGAGGTAATTATTTATAAATCGATAAACACGCTGATTTACATAGTTTCCTTTTTGAGGTAATAAATATGTTTTATTCGATTGAAGTTTGCAAGTGTTGATTCCGCATCGAGACGCCATATTTTCGGCTTGAAACTTTGACATGTATTTTGAATCTCTTGAAATTTGCGAAACATTCACTTAAAATAATCTCGGTATTCGTTGAGTGAACAAATATACGTTTATTAAGCTGTTCAGTGCATACTTTTTATTGTATTGGGCTAATAGCGTGAGCGATAATACCTTGAATTCGAACAATTCGTCGAATCGCAAGCTTCCAGAATTTTGCAAGTATATAAAAAAACTATGGGGCATAGTTAGACCAGATAGCGACACAAAAATCTTAACCAATAACCTAACAGGGTCCAATATCAATAATTGTAATTCGCGTTATAGTTTACCATATAATCACATTTAAACATGACGCATTTTTGTCAGTTTAATATGGCTGACAGTGGGCGATAATTTGGTATTATCACTTACCGGTTGCATACTTGTGCAATGTCGGAATATTTCTAAGAAACTGACTATATCCAAAAATATTATTGATGCATAAGTCTAGCCCCAGCAAATTTGTACTTCGTGTTTAGTGCTCTTGTAGACCATGTGAATCATGAATTCCATTTCGTTGGATGATTATTGGATAAATATTAGGTGTTGGTAACTGTGTGACCCCAGAACATATTTTTAATCTTAACACACCCAGTTCAATGATGCTTTGCAGGCAATAACCTTCATAGTGGACAGGGATGGTTTTTAAATCTGAGAAGTATCACTACATGACATCAGCTGAATATCAATGTCGACAATACGCCACTTCAAAGAAGAAATGGTGGTAAATAGTGAATTGTGCTGTTTGGTGTAACCTTGTTCTGTATTTTATTTATGTTATTCTGTTTTATATGTTTATCATATTGAAATAAATCATTCTTACTTTATCTCATTTTTTACATAAACTTACACCTACTTCTGTTTTAGTCAGAAGAAACATGACATCAGTATATGGTTGGGACGTGAATATGCAATTTATTATACAACATTAATATGAGTTTCGGAAATACAGACAACCAGAAAATAACCCAGTTTAAAAATGACAGACTAGCGGTCAATGTGTATAAACAGTGTTAGTGAAATTTAAAAGCTCGAGAACAATGCTAAGCTAACATTACCATACATCACAATCGCTCATCACAGTACTAAGAGTGGTACATTCATTGAAAATCTCGGCACACAAATCACAGTTAATATGGTTTGAGATCTTTAAGTTCATGTCTTAAATCCTTTGAAGATTTCATGGACATTTCTCGTGCCTTTCATGGCGCCTTTTAAACAGTCTAGCCATGGCATGTCTCCACAAATTAAAAACGTTTCTTTGGACGCAAGGACCCGTCCTTATATCCACTGTCAAGCGGACCAGATGTGCTTCTAGTAGATCAAAATTAACTCACCAGGAGCCCCGAAACCGCACTCCTGACCTTAGCATGCTAACGCGTTTCGTGGTGCCGCATCTTTGGAAGATATGGCAGCAAATTTTCGCGCAATTACTGATATTTTACTTCAGACAATTTGATGACAAGACACGTACAGGACATTAATGACAATGTGTTATCGAGTGCACCGCCTGCTGTTGTTAACTCGTCTTTTGACACATGCAAAGTTACCCATGCCATTTCGCCAATGTTCCTGGTGAACTTGACCTCGGGTCAAGGTCTCCGGTTTCCTGGCTGACTCGCTTGATGGCGCAAAACGAAGTACACTTAGCGCAACCAAGCGCGAGCTTGTGAAACACTCGCTGCCGAAGCACACACGTACGCCCCTGGTGGCGACTTCATAGGGCGTTGCCACTCCTTCTTTAGTTATGCAACCCCTTCCTTCAACATAGACCTTAAGTACAATGTCACTTCAATACGGACCTCAAAACAGTGGTTCTTCATTATAGATTGGTTTAAATATCATAACTTCTCTAGATATATCAGAAAATTTCTGAAAATCACTGAATCTTGCAGATATATCTTTACAAATATATCATGAAAATTTCCCCCATGAGTTCAACCTCAAAGCTTATCTAGAAAGTTCTAGGTACTTTTGCTGTTTGTATGGTAGAGCTGTTACGACCCAACTTGAAATCCGGCCAATCTTAAAATTTTTCATTCTGACCCAGCCCGACTTTCATACGGGTCATACATAATAATAGGTTGCTTCAGGGAATCTTTCGCCTATTTTCTGTCCTAGTTAATGTCATTGTGTTGCTCCATCCGTACAGTAGATGAAGGAGAACAGCCAGGAGGAAGAACTCCGACTTTACCGCGAATTCCGCACAGCCGGGGTCTTCATGGTGCCTGGGTACGCGCTGCATTGTCTGGAACCCGGATGATATATATATATATATATATATATATATATATATATATATATATATATATATATATATATATATATATATATATAGAGATATATATATATATATATATATATATATATAGATATATATAGATATCTATATATATCTATATATATATATATATATATATATATATATATATATATATATATATATATATATATATATATATATATATATATATTCCTTATTGTCAAACATACCATCGTTTGGTTTGAGTAAGCATCTTCAATAAAACATGGTGCAATACCACATGCTTATAGAATTTCCCTTGCTTCAAACCATGGTTTGGATTTTGTTTGGTGTGGTGTTCATGAAACCTACATAACGCTACTGGGCTCATTCATTTTCCCAATTTCTCACATTAGAACTGCATAAACCATCTCTCACAGTGCCTCAACTCCATTCACAATCTTACTCATTGCAAGAACCGATTCTTCATATAGCGATGTAGGTATTCATTTGCAGCGACAATAAATTTCAATTAGTGTATTCCAAAAACAGTGTAAATCTAATCTTAGACTCGATCCGTGCACAATAAACAATAATAATCAACCGAGCAAACTGATGCTGTCACGGGCAGGAGCCTGATGAAGGCATCATGATCAGGAGTTAACTGACATGTATGATCAAACATATGTAGAAGAAGAGATACGATAAGAAAAGCCTAGTTCAATCGGAGTCTAAGAAAGTTCTTACATACCTAATTTGGATAAATCAAACTTGAGGTAATCCCAAATACAATGAGGCGCTAAAACGATATAGCAACGCATAACACGATAATTATTAGTTTATTTGGCGACAAAGATCTCAAGGATTACAATTAAGAACAACAGTCCTCTTTCGTCCATGATTCACAACCTTCAAAGGTGGGTTTGATAGGTGCGGTATGTATATGTGCGTGCGTGCGTGCGTGCGTGCGGCCGTCGGCATACCATACTGTTAACTGATAACGGAGCTGTTCATCCGATGCAAACATAATTAACTAAACAGTTGCAGACAAGTTGCCGCTATGAACGATCTAGAAAACTCATGAGAAGTAGGTAGTTTTCAAGTATATTTTACATTTTATCGTTTTTTGCAGAGACCAGGGAATTATATTAAATACTTGTATCGACTGAAATTTTTCTCTCCGTGGTATTAGACTAGTTGCCACGAAGCGTTTCGAGTGGATGATGCGTTCTGTTCCGATTAGGAGTTCCATATCAGACAGCGATGAGCTAGTTGTTATTTGTTTATAGGAGCATAATAGTTACCTGGTTATGTGTCAGTAGAGTGCTTGTTCGTACCCCAGCAAAGAATGAGAGAAGTTTCTTTGTCATTGACATTATCAGCCACTCTTTCACATATGGACTATGAATCAGTATAAGTTGTTTAGTCGATCATTTGCAAGTTGGAAAAGCTTCACATGACATCATGGACTCAATATTCATCTAAAATCTCGCCTTTGTGGGAAAGGCTATTCTACCGCAGGTAAATCAGGTCGCTGTATCATCGGTGAGAATAATAATTACTACGATATTTTGGACATGACCACACAGCCTTTTATATCGTTCATCATTCGCAACCTCAGAGCTATGATATCAGCCAGAATTCAGCAGTATCATCGGTGAGAATTGATACTTCCACTAGATTATAATTTTTTTGCCAGCTTCACTTTATACATAGACCATATATCAAAGGTGATATTTCCTGCAAATTATCGTTCATCATTCTCAAACTAAGAACTATGTTAATATGCAGGTGATATAAGGACCATGTATATTCGGTGAGAATTGATACTATCACAGAATTATAACGTTGTATCAGCCTCATATGATGATATATGATGTCAATATCATCTGGACATACATATAACACGGGGCGGGGGCACATGTGTATAGAGGTGGTATATATGTGCCGCGCGACGGGGTATGTTTTTTCGGCCTCTCGACTTGTATGACGGTTTTTTTGGCCTCATACTTGTACGACGGGGTATGTTTTTCAGCTTCAATCTGTACGACGTGTTATACATTCGCATAATACCTTGTACAACGGGGTATGCTGTTGGCCATTTTGACCTTGTACGACGGGTACGGGTTTTCGAGGTCCCGCAGCACACCCCTATCAAGAATAAGGCCAAGTGCCCCCCCCCCCCCCGGGACCTATAGTGCCTGAAATATCACTCATAACCCACGAAACACGATATTTTGCTGTATTATCTTATATAAGAACGATGTATTATCGGTGAGCATTGATACTACCACAGAAGTATAACTTTTTGTCAGCTTCACTTTATGTATAGACCATGTATCAAAGGTGATTTATTTAGGAAATGTCATCTATGGTAGTTCTTAGGTTGAGTGATATTTCGGGCACTATAAAGCAGGGTTGATAGGGTCATTCATCACAAGACCCTGATAGATATCTATCATATTCTAGAGCTGTTAGCCTTTCAGCACAGCAACACTTTACTGTCACCAAAAATCAAGCCAATGGAAACCACTACATATATACATAAATGACCAAGTTTAAAACTGCCAACAAAAAATACCAATATGAGGCATGAAAGCAAATGAGACTTGGAAGCTCATAATCCTTACGCATGGTCTTTACTGTTACTGTTGATCGAATTATATGACATGGTCTGGCATCTGAGTCTGACCCTCTATCCATGCACTGGGCTTACTCAGGCGTGGTGATCCATTGTAGGCTCGGGCAACCACTATTCACTTGTTCTGAGCACTGGTTCTGAGGAGACGCCATCTTTCTGTACATCAAAGCCATAAACGGGTGGCAGCAAATGAGGTTACTGCTTATGGTCTGCACAACAGGTGGTTTGCATACATCGAAAGGAAGCTCGGTGTGTAGTAACCTATGCGTCAAGACCGAAAGTGTTGGAATATGCACCCGCACCGGATCTATACTGGAAGTGAATTGATCCAATGAGGCCATTTAAGGCGCTCACCATATTATCCGATCGCAGTAATGATTTAACACCGGCGATATGATGTTAAGTTTCAGCTATATCGATGAACTTTTGAATATGTAGACTATTATAAATCATGTTTCTGTGCGTTTGTTTCTTGAAGTGACTTGACGTCGACCGGTGGTCTTGTGGCGAGCATGATTCAAAATACTTCCATAGACAAGATATCATCGAAGTGGTTTTATCACGTAAAATAAAGGTCATTTTCGGTTAGTTCCATGCTCGAATAAGTCACATCACAATGGCAATTGAAATGGTCATAATTAACAGTACACTGGGCAGAAAGTAGATAAGTAAGACACATGATATTCATGAAAAATCAATACACATTTAAAGTAGTTCACAAAACAATGAATACTTGGGCATGTTGAGTGTCATATTTACAATGGTAGGTATATTAGCACATCGTTCCTTCGTCAGACAAACGATATTTAAAAATTCAGGGCAAGTCGAATTCAAACCAGACCGTTTATTCATCACAAGCTGCATAGATTGTATATAATCATTTGTACAAAAACTGATCCAATACAGATGGTTAGCTATGGACCGTCATTTATTCAGTACGGTATGTTAACATAATGTCATATAGACAAAAGAACAAAAATATAATGACTCTGACAAGAAAACCGCTCAGGCGAATACTTCCCAGAACACGGACAAAGCAAGCGTTTGTTATGGGACCAGAAACAAACTTTAATGAAAGAACACCTCAGATTTGGCGCTGTATCCACTCGGTGACTTCCTGTTTTAATATATCCTGAGGCACCGGACCAGTGTCTAGGATAAAATCATGGAAAGCTTTGATACAGAAATTATTCCCCAAGGAATTATCTGCTTTGGACGCGAGTTCCTTTGTCTTCAACTCACCAATCTTATACGAGCATGCCTGGCCTGGCCACGTGAGATATCTCTCCACTTCTTCTGTTATTTCTATTTCCGGTAAGCTGGTGTGTTGCCGCATGAAATATTTCGCTCGTTCCGGTGCCCAGCCAAATACACGAAGACCTGTATCCACAACCAAGCGTGCAGCACGCAACATTTCATCCGAGTACCTACCTAGCATGTCATATTCATCTCGATATACACCCATTTCTTCGCCCAGAAACTCGGCGTACAGGCCCCATCCCTCGAGATAAGCATTATAATATGGGAATATGCATGGAACCGCGTTACACCGACGGAAATCATAATTACAGAAGTCGTACAAGTCAGGACGTTCAAGCATGTGTGAAAATTGGAAATGATGACCTGGGCTAGCTTCATGTAGGCTCAGTGCCAGCATGGAACAGCAGTTTCTGGCTCCATTACATTCACCATGAACACCCCTGGTCTGGATCCATCCGAGGCACCGGAATAATACCTCCAGAACCATTCGTGGGCATCGGTTTGATCGGCAGTCCCAGCTTAGGTATGTAGCGGAAGTAATCAGCAATTTTTGGCTTAATTCAGTCATTAACAAGAGGCTCGTATTCTCCCAACAAAGATTCCCCATCAGAATGGAAGAATTCCTTCTGAATTTTTAAGTGTTCGAAAATATTCTGGTATGGTACCTTTGAAGCCTATGTTTGCCATTGCCCGTTGCATGCCTGAACAGTATAACTTTTGAAAGTATACATAAAGTATGTTTCGTTATGGAGAAAATGCTCAACTTGCCTCGAGAATTCTCCACTGGCTACAAATCGTGGACGAAAAACGCTTTTTTTCTGGGTTGCTGTCTCTAAGTGACTAAAGCTTTGGTTTGATTTGGTTTGGACAAAATGCCATAGTAACTCGAGATTTCACCGTTAGCACGGAATCAGAGAAAATGTGCGATGTTTTCAAAGGGTTGTCTTCTATCGCTGAGGTCTTTATCATCGAATAAAACCGTGCAATGCATCAAATATATGTCGTAAAGTGAAAAATACTTATTTCCCGTGGTGCGAATCAAGTCAGAAATTTATGTTTAATGAAGAAACGACGCCAGTTATAAAAAAATTGTTTAATGTACCTCTGTCGTTGGCCTAAACGGAAATGGAAACGCCCTATGGGATTTGCAGTTCGTAGTTATGGTTTATCTGATGTTTATCTGACAGCTTATTCGACGTATGACGTGTTGTGTTGTTTATGCCAGGATAACACACCTTTGCTTGCAATACTCTCGGCATACGACAGATAGGGAATATCAATTCGGACCTGTCAGGTAGCACCTGCGTCAAATAATCAGCCACTATAAAAGCTTCCTTTCTGGCACATAAATCCGTTTGCCGAACTGCTTTACCTGGAAATTACAACAACAACAACAACATAAATCTGTTCATAGATACAGTTGAGTCGAAGACCTTAACGAGTATGTCGTTTGATGATTGGTGACAGGTGTGGCAGACTAAAGGAAAAGTATAGTAGGCCAAACTGCAAAACTACAAACCTATTATTGCGGAGTCACAGAGCTAAACGAATATATGGTTAACAAGGTAAGGACAGCCAAGCTTAATACTGGTCCACATGAAAACCGGCCACGTTCTTCCGCTGGTATATTTGGTTTGTATGTCAATATAAGTGGTATATGAAGCTATGTTCCTAAATCGTAACAGTATCCTGCTCTGGCCTGCCCGTGGTTTGCCTGATGTCTGTCATGATATTCAGTCATTGTGAACAATCTGTGAGGGTTGGTTCCGGTTCATTCCATTAAAGGTTTACCTCCCTTTCAGTCTATAGCCGTCCCACTCGTTTTTGTTTCTCACATATGCCGTGTACATATACCTGTGTAGGTACCGCATACGGCTGGCATGCTGGTGAAATTATGAATTTCAAAGGATGATTCAACATCCTGACAAAATGTGGTCAGAATATAATATGGGATATTATGCAAATGACATAGATAGATGGTGATCCAAGAAGATCAACTTGGCAGATGCTAGGTATTACTCGCAGTATGTTTTACATATCAGTAGCGCTATAGAGATTTAAGGTCATTATACCCACTCTCACCAAATCTCATTACACCCGTCGTCATTACACCCACTGTCGTTCTGGGCTGGGTATTATTACCGTCTTGGGTTCAAACTGGTTTACAGGGCAGGATGTCCCCTTTGCTCCATAACGGTTCCAGATTCAACGACGCAGGTGATCAACACACTATGCTAGTTGAAGCTATGCTGTGCTCAAAGATAGTAAAAAGCGCTCAAGTATCACACGAGTAATAAACCGTGTATGCAACTGCTTGTATAAATGGGACCCTTTCTACAAGCTGTCGCCCGAGTTCAAAATTAGATGTGCATATTCTTAACACACCAACAAGGTAACAAAGCTTATTTGTCTACGCCTACCTTGGAGCGCTGTGCTAGCGAGAAGCAAATAATTCGGAGACAATGACTGACAAAACAGGCTTTGTGGATTATGACTTCATTCGTTTCACTTTGTAATGTGATGAACGTTATGATTAACATAAGTGTTTGTGGTGCCACCTAAATATAGTTCGTGGCTATTCACTAGAGGTCGCCCACGAGCTTCGCCATATTGTTTATGTCTATGTCATGTGCTTGGATGAAAGTAAACTCATGACAACAAAACTATCTTCACCTTCACTTCACATCATATTACATGGTGGCAGCGGTAAAAGGACAATAAGCCCATATCACCAGTGCAAGTTTGTGAGTAATTCTGGCTACGAAACTCAGTAGCAAACCCTATAAACTGTGGTGAATCCTCAATTTCTCCCATTATCACTCACACACGGAAAGCATGGCGTCCCTCATCCCTACCATGGACTGGTCTAGTGCTAACCTAATTTCGGCCATAAAACTATTTAAACAGCGCTGTGAACTTTATTTCTCAGTCAAAGACATTCAGGCTGAAAAGCAAGTCGATCATATCCTGTTATTTGCAGGGGAACAGGGCCTTAAATTTTTTAACTCATGGAACCTAAATGATGCTGAACGAAAAGACCCTGTCACAGTGTGGGACCACTTTGAAAAACAAATTCAGCCTAAAGTAAACTTTAGGCTTGCTCGTTTTCATTTGCAAAGAATTCACCAGGGTGCCCACGAGTCCATCAGCGACTTCGTCAGCCGGTGCCGGCTACAGGCACTGCAGTGTCAGTTTAGAGATGACGAGGAAGCAGAAGTGAGGATAGTAGAACAAATCATAGCGGGCACACGCTACCCGGAATTGCAGAAGGATCTTCTTGGGAAGGATGACAAACTTACGTTCGCCCAAGCCGTTGATCTAGCCCAAACATACGAGGCGTCGGCGGAACACATGCGGCAATTCACGACGGTCAACACAGACGGTGCACAATCGCAAGTGGACGCATTACGGGCCCATACCAGTAAACACGATGGGTCTGTGTGTTACAACTGTAGCCGTAGTCACGACAAAACGCCAAGAAACAACTGCCCAGCATTCGGTACATGTAACTTTTGTGGTAAACAAAATCATTGGGCTTCTGTGTGTATGGCAAATCCTGAAAACCTTGGTCGCTCTCGTGGAAGGGGGCGTGGCAGAGGTCGTAGTAGAAGCCGTGAAAGGCAACGAGTACATGACAATCATGGAGGACAACAAAAGAACACTCAAATGGCACAGGAGCTAAGTGTCGAGGAACAATTCGAACATTTATCTATAGAGACTGTGAACGTGTCCGCAATCGATCGCTTCAACGCTGATACTCGGGACGAGGTCTTCACGAAGATCTCGGCAAAACTCCCAGAACGGCGCATAATCGCAGATGTACGTGCCAAGATTGACACAGGTGCGCAAGGAAATACGCTCCCGGTACGAATGTTTCGGCAGCTTTTCCCCGACAAGCTCGACGCAGAGGGACTTCCCTTACCGCAGGCAGTGGACAAGCAAAATACGGTGCTGACTGCCTACAACGGTACGACGATACACAACTACGGTGCCGTACAGTTACTCTGTAAAAACCAGGAAAGTTGGACAACAGAAGAGTTTTTCGTCGTGGAAACAGACGGCCCAGCAATCTTGGGGCTGCCGACGTCAAGAAAACTCAAACTTATAACATTGCACTGTTACGTTGAGAAGCAAGGTCCTGTAAACTCCATCAAAGACTTGGTGCAAATATATCCCAACCAGTTTGATCGTACAGGTGATTTCCCAGGCCGGTACCATATCGTCACGATGCCGAACCCTCGCCCAGTAGTGCACGCTCAACGCAAATTTTCCATACACCAACGAAATAAACTGAAGGCCAAACTGGACTCGATGGAGCAACAACGCATTATCAGAAAAGTCCTTGAGCCCACGGACTGGGTCAACAGCATGGTGGTCGAGCCGAAGCAAAACGGCGACCTGAGGATCTGCCTGGACCCGACTGACCTTAACAAGGTGATCAAGAGGTGCCACCATAAACCCCCAACACAGGAGGAAATTACATACAAACTCGGAGGCGCCCAATACTTCTCGAAACTTGACGCAAAAGACGGATACTGGTCTGTCAAGCTTGATGATGAAAGTTCCCTACTGACAACTTTCAACACCCCTTTTGGCAGGTATGCATACCTGAGGATGCCATTTGGTCTCGTCATGTCACAAGATGTCTTCCAGCAGCGAATGGATCAGATCCTTGAAAACTGCCCCCGGTACAATTGGTATCGCTGATCAGAGGAGGAGCACGACGCGAATCTCCACAACCTGATGCGGGTGGCTGGTCAGAACGGGCTGGTGTTCAATAGCGCCAAGTGTGCCATTAAGCAAACCCAGGTCAAATTCTTTGGAACTCTGTACGATCGAGAAGGCACACACCCAGACCCAGCGAAGATCGAGGATGTCGTAACCTGGCCCGCTCCCACAACCGTGCAGCAACTTCAAGGGTTTCTGGGGCTCATAACATACATGTCGCCATTCATTCCCAACCTCTCTACTGAGACGGCTGTCCTCCGTGAGCTACTGAAGAAGGATCGGGTGTGAACGATTCCATACATATGTGTACGCAAGTCAGTTCATTGTGGAATCAGACCACAAGCCGCTCGAGATGATACAACTGAAACACTTGGCAGCTGCGCCACCCCGTTTGCAGAGAATGCTACTGCGTCTTGAGAACTACGATGTCACGATCAGGTACAGGCGGGCAAGGAGATGCTACTTGCCGATGGCCTCTCGCGAAAGCCATCGCGACATACTGAACACATCAACCTCGATCTCAAAGTCAACCTAGTACGTTTCAGCACAGAAAAGCTAAATGAACTCCAGCGCGAAACTGCCAGGGACCCAGTGCTATCGGCTCTCCGCGAAGTTGTAGTTGTTGGGTGGCCTGAGCATATGAAAGAGGTCTCAAAGGAACTTCGGCCATATTGGTCGTTCAGAGATGAACTGTCTGTGGAAAATGGCCTCTTACTGAAAGGACAACGCATTCTGGTCCCGAAAACCATGCAACAAGGGATCTTCACGAAGATCCACGAAGGTCACCAAGGCGTGATCAAATGTCAACTCAGGGCAAAGGACTGTGTGTACTGGCTGTCCATCAACAAGGACATTGAATCAGTCGTGCGACAATGCCCTACCTGCCAATCTCACCAGAACAGTCAGCCAAAAGAAACACTTCAGCCACACGAACTGCCTACGCGTCCATGGCAAATCGTCGGAACAGACTTGTTCTTCCTGGACAATTCAGAATACCTGCTGGTCGCTGACTATTACACAAAATTCCCAATCGTTAGGAAAATGCCAGTTCAGTGCACTAGCCAAGCTGTCGTCACGGCATTGAAACAGATCTTCAGCGAGCAAGGAATCCCCGAAAAGGTGATTAGTGACAATGGCAGACAATATGACTCTGAGTGCTTCCGCCAATTCGCTAAAGAGTGGTGTTTCGACCATGTGACAAGCACTCCCCATTTTGCCCAGTCAAACGGTTTTGCGGAGAAAATGGTCCAGACTGTGAAGCAGACAATGTTAAAGGCAAAATCAAGTAACATGGACATACAGCTAGCGCTGCTCAGCCTGCGCACTACGCCTGTTGACTCTACCATTCCCAGTCCGGCAGAGCTGCTGCATGGTCGCAAGGTGAGGGGGGATTCTCCCCATACGTACAGTGAATCAAGGTGTCCAGAGAGACATTGTGAATGAAAGGCTGAAACAGAGACAGCAGACACAGGCGCATTACTACAATCGCAATGCGTCGGACCTACCACCTCTCATCCCGGGTCAATCAGTGCTCTTACAAGACCATGTGACTGGCCGATGGTCACCGGCTCAAGTCACAGAGAAACTTGATCAGCCACGTTCGTACAATGTGAAAATGCCAACTGGATCTGTGCTAAGACGGAATCGCCGAGGCCTAAGAGACACTGGTCCCGCAAAGACTGTTCGTTTCGAAGATGGAGAAACAACAGCTCCCCAGGATACTCCAACTCCTACAGCAAGTCCAATACCACCTGTCAGACCACCAGATGGACAATATCGTACTCGGTCTGGACGACTCGTGGTGAAGCCAGAGCCAGTTAATCTCTAGGACTTTATAGTGTTAATTCATAGTGTAACCTTGTAGACATGTTACACCTAAATGTTTATGTTTCCATTTTGCATTCATAGATATCGACAACACAGTGAAATGACTCCTTCCTGAGAAAGGGGGATGTAATGTGATGAACGTTATGATTAACATAAGTGTTTGTGGTGCCACCTAAATATAGTTCGTGGCTATTCACTAGAGGTCGCCCACGGGCTTCGCCATATTGTTTATGTCTATGTCATGTGCTTGGATGAAAGTAAACTCATGACAACAAAACTATCTTCACCTTCACTTCACATCATATTACA
>CM067352.1:41509745-41529745 GCA_034190875.2 Urechis unicinctus
AAAGCCATTGAAACTAAAAATCATTTGAAAATACATTTTGATATTATATTTTTGACTGCACTAAATTGTATATAAAATTTGCATACATTGCTTAGCTATTATAGTTGTTGGAACTATTTTGAAATTACATTCTGTCATACGGTATGTTATTATAGAGCATTGACCTTAAGTCCTAGAAAATTTATTAAAATTGTAAGGTTTGGAACTGCTGTTCACGGACCAGCAGTTAATGTACCATCTAAAGTCGATGATGTTTGTGAACAATTTCCTCGATTGCCTTCTGAGATGCAAATGATTCCATTGAAACTAAAACGCAGACTGAAGTACAAGTCCCACTACATGTATGAGTATGTTAGACCCTCAAAAGTCATGGAAGCTCTGAGATGGCTTAAAGCAAACAATGCCTTGTATAGTGATATTCACATCAATGATTCCTGGTCAGCAGATTCTGTCAAAGATAATGTAGAATTGTGGCAAGCAATGACAGAGTCGCGTTCAGATGGTAACGGTGGTCACGAGTCAAATCCTGCAAAACAAAACTCTGAGAAAATGGAATGTAATGAGGTGGATTCAAACCCAAGAGCGTTTACTGATGTGACACAAGGCATTGAAAGAATGGAAAGTGATGAGATGGAACCAGAATTATCTGCTTCAAATGCTGTGATACAAATCTCAAACAGAGTAGTGAATGATGCGATAGAATCAGAATTGGCTATCACACAATGCCCAGAAAAAATGGAAACTGATGAGGCAGAATTAGAGTTGGCTGAGTATGAAGATGAGGCACAAGACAGGGAGAGATTTGTCAATGCTGAGATTGAAACTGAATTGGCTATGAAAGAAACTGATTGTGAAACACAAGTGTCCAATGAAGCAGACAAAAAACAAAACAGTTTCATGTAGCTGTAAATGGGCAGGAAGGCATGATGTGAACACCATTTCTAAGCAAACTGGTTTAGCCCCTTCATGAGGTACCAAGAGATGGCAATTGCTTGTTTGCATCTGTCTGTTATCATTTAGATACAAAGAGAATTTTCACAACAACACCAGCATTACTGAGACAACATTTAGCCAAATATATGTCCAACCATTCAGAGAATTATAAAGAATTTGTATGTGCAAGAATTGAGACTGACAATCTCAAGAATGCAGACACAGAACAACCAAGAGAGGTAGATAATGCCATTGCCAATGTGACTGATCAAAGAGACAGACAACTAATTCAATGGGTGACATATCTTGATGATCTAGAAAGTGGAAATCAATGGGGAGAACATATAGCATTGCAAGCTATGGCAGATATGTTTTCTCTTCATGTAGAAATACATAGATCTGAGCCAGATGAAATCTTGACTGTATGTTCAAGACACAGCTGTGAGCACATATTCCACCTAGCTCTGCAGGGACAGTATCACTATGATGCTCTTGAACCAGTAACTGTACAAAACATCACCTTTAACTCAGGTTCTACAATGCTGAGTGCAAATATGCAGTGTGATGAGTCAGAGAAAGAAAAGGCTGAGACTGTTGAAGATGACAATGCATTTGAAGCCACTGCAGGTGTCTGTGGACTACCTTATGAGACAAGCATGATCAATACAAACCCTGACATGACATGCAAAGTGATCAATGTTGCTCCTGCTGAGTCTGGGAAACCAATTCCTCTTCTTACTGATCCAAATTTTGAAGAGCTAGCTAATCCTGACAAATATCCAGATGGTTCAAATGCTCTGTCTACGGAACGGTCGGTCAAGTTGCATCCTCGCAAGTACTTTAACCAAAGACTTTTGGATTGTGATGGAAGGTTTGCTAAATCAATTGAATATCTACTCAGTGCTCAATACGCAGTAGAGAATGCACAAGTTCAAAGCATCATTAACCACGTAGTGTTCCGCAGAGCACAAGGCACAATGCATGAAGGAAAGCCACTGACAGTTGGTGATGTGAAAAAATTTGATACTATAGGAAATTTTATCAAAGTTGACCATGCTTATCAAATTTTGAAGAATGTGAGAGGATCACCTGCTTACTTTCAATCTCTTTATTATGATGTCCTAGCAATGGTTAGACAACTGGGAATTCCAACCTGGTTTTTCACTGTTTCTGCAGCAGATATGCAATGGCCTGACTTGCTACAGAGCATAGCCCGTCAATATGGAAAAATATTGAGTGATGATGATGTGAAAAAACTATCTTTTGATGAAAGAAGCATGTGGTTGCGAACAAACCCAGTCACAGCTGCACGCCATTTTCAGTATAGACTGGAGGTATTATTCAGAGATGTTCTCAAATCAAAAGCACACCCAATTGGAGAAATTGTTGAGTATGCTATCAGAATAGAGTTTCAAGCCCGTGGCTCACCTCATGCACACACCTTATTGTGGGTCAAAAATGCTCCCAAACTTGATGAAAACTCTGATGAAGAAATCTGTGAGTTTATTGATAAACATATCTCAGTGTCAAAGGCCCAATTAGAAAACACAGATTATGTATCTAAGCTACAAAGTCACAAACACTCAGCTTCATGTCGTAGAAAAGGGAAATGCAGATTTGATTACCCGAAACCTCCTAGCCCACAAACACTCATTGCAAGAGAATCACACGATGCAGAGAAAATCAAAGAAGCAGAAACTGTGCTTGAAAAGGTCTCTAAAGTGATGAGTGATAAAGAAACACCAGCAGACATTTCTCTGGATGAATTGCTAGAGAAAGCTGATATAAACACAGATGACTATATCAAAGCCTTGAAAGTGTCAGAAAAAGGAACACACATTGTGTTACAACGTCAACCATGTGACATCAACACCTCTCCTTTTAATCCAACTGTCTTGCAAGCATTCCAGGCCAATATAGATTTGCAATTTATTGTGGATGCATATGCATGTATCATGTACATTTGTTCTTATGTCACAAAGAGTGAACATGGCATGGGTCAGTTGTTAAAACAAGCAGCTAATGAGTACAAAGACAGAGAAGTGAGGGAAATGTTGAGATACGTGGCAGCCACATTTCTAAACAACAGAGAGTTGAGTGCACAAGAAGCAGCGTACAGAATCCTGTCAATGCCCATGAGACGATTGAGCCGAAGGGTTATTTTTGTAGACACAAATCCTAAGGCAGAACGTAGTGCAGTTTTGAAACCAAATTATCAGCTGGAAAACAAAGAGGATTGTGATGAAGATATCTTTCAAAAGAACATTGTGATCAGATATGGTGCTAGACCAGTGGAACTTGAACAAATGTGTCTTGCTGAATTTGCTAGCACCTACACTGTTTCACTTGTTGAAAGAGAATATGATCAGGATGATTCTGTACCAGTTGTACTGGATGAAAATGATGAGTCTATAGCACAAGAAAGACCTGAACTGCCAAAACGCATTGTGCTAGCAAACGGAATGGGTCAAATGCACAGACGTAAATGTCAGGCTGTTATACGATTCAAGAAGTACCGTTCAGCAGATGATTCAAGCAACTTCTACAGAGGCAAGTTGATGCTATTTGTACCATGGCGAAACGAAGAATGTGACTTGCTTGGCACTTACGGCGACTTCCGCACACACTATATTGCTAAGAAAGATGAATGCATGGCAATAGAAAGGCAGTTCACACAAAACATGGAATTGATTGATGAAGCTATTCATGAACATGCAGTCAATGGTCCACCAGTTCACTTGTGGTCAAATGTAGCTCCCCAAACAGAACAACAAGATTCTGATGACCGTACTAAAGGTGTTGAATTAGAAAGAGACATAGAGCAGGAAGATCTTGATGCTAATGCTCAGCTTATTGAACGCCCATGTGGCAAACCATCCTCAGACATTGTGGCTCGATATGAATCAGTTGTCGATATAGAAAGATTTTCTCCTCCTGAATATAGAGAGATGGTGTGAAAGTTGAATACTAAGCAGAGGCAGATTGTATTCTATCACAGGCAATGGTGTAAAAGAGCAGTCATATCAATGAAACAGGGCAAAAGTGTTGAACCATACAGAGTATTTTTAAGTGGTCCAGTTGGAGTTGGTAAAAGTCATGTCATAAAGCTGATTTGTTCTGACACCAAGAGAATTCTACCTTTGAGCAATCAGATGAATCCAACTGATATGATGACTCTTGGTACAGCACCCACGGGCGTAGCTGCATTCAATGTTGGAGGCTTGACTATTCATTCCGCATTATTGCTGACAACTGGAAGATTTGGTTCTAGTGAGTCACTCACATGTGCAAAACTGAATTCTCTCCGCATGAAAATGGAAAATTTGCACTTGATGGTCATTGATGAAGTTTCCATGGTTGGATCAGACATGCTATTAAGCATACACACGAGACTAAATGAAATCAAAGGAGTGAAGGATGAAACCACGTTGTTTGGTAATGTGTGTATTCTAGCAGCTGGTGACCTATACCAACTTGCTCCGGTGAAACAAAATCACATTTTTGACCCTGTTGGTAACCCAGTTGCCAGATTATATGGTTCATTGTGGAAGGATGATTTTCAATTACATGAACTTGATGAAATCATGCAACAGAAAGATGACTCTTTCTTTGCAGATTTGCTCTGTAGATTACGAACAGGCAAGTGTACTGATAGTGACTTGAAAGTGCTTCAGTCCAAAGAGATCAGACATGGTGATGCAAATTACCCCAAAGACATCCTACATGTATTTGCCTTGAATCGTGAAGTTGATAATTGGAATGCTGAGAGATTGAATGCTCTAGCTCCTAGACAAGAGGACCGTGTCATTATCAAAGCAGTTGATGATAAAGGAGCACAGGACTCATTGATTTGCAAAACTTTGGTGGATCAAAATCCCGTACTGAAACTGGAGGACTACACACAATACTAGAGCTATGTATTGGTGCCAAAGTAATAGTTGTATACAATGTGGATACATCAGATGGTTTGGTCAATGGTGTCATAGGAACAGTTACTGCAGTAATCTTAGACAACTCACAAAAAGTGTTGGTTGTATTGGTTAGATTTGACAATGAGAATGTTGGCAAAAAAGCAATTGCTGCTAGCAAATGGAAACGCCAATATCAAGATTCAGTCCCCATTGTTCGACTTGAAGGTCACTACGAAAAAAACAAGCGAAAAGGTGCAAAAGTTGCTCGACGACAGTTTCCACTCACTCTGGCATGGGCTGTTACCATTCACAAATGTCAAGGTATGACTGTTGAACAAATTGTTGTCAGCATGAAGGAAGCAGCCAAATTCGGAAAAGGACAAGCTTATGTTGCATTCAGTCGAGTAAAAAAACTGTCAGGTCTATATATCACTGGTTTCAATGCCAAAGCAATCAAAACAAATGCAAAAATTGACGACGAGATGAAGAATATGCAAACAAAGTGCATACCACAGTTTGATTCACCAAGTCTCATTGCTCTGAGTTACCCAGAATGGTTGACAGTCGGCCATCTGAACATAATACATTTCTTTGACAAACAAGTTGACCTCAAATGCCTGGAAGAAAAGAAAATTCTGTCCCAAACCGATGTAATGTGTTTCACAGAAACATACCTCTCTCCTCAGCATGACATAGAGGATTTCCTGCAAGAGCATGATTACATTGCTTTCCGGGAAAACATTCCATCCCAGACTGATCATAATGGCCAGCATGGCATCATGATATGCGTATCAAAAAGACTGCAACCAATAGCACTAGATCAGATCAAAGTTACAGGATTAGAGTCATCTGTTGTTTGCTTACAAACTTCCAAATCCTGTATAGTTGTGGCCGCTGTGTATAGAAAACCTTCGCAATCTATGACCAATTTCATACACATGATGGAAAAACTGTTACACCTTATGCCTTTGCAAGTGCCAACGTTTGTGCTAGGAGATTTTAATGATGACCTACTGAGAGGTAACACCTCAATGCTAAAAACTCTGATGAATGGACATGGTTTCCAACAATATGTCGAAGTGCCTACAACTGACAATGGAACATTACTAGACCATATTTATTTCAACCGAGAAGCAGAGATCCACATTGATGTCCTCGATGTATATTATTCTGACCATGACTCAGTGTTTATCACCTCCAAGGTGATGACATATTAGATCAAATGTTTTCAATGTAGTTAATGAGATTGAAATGATATATTTAATCAATTGAATCATTAATGGATCATGGATCAATAGGTTATTAAAGAGCGTGTATCAATTATGTTTTATTATGTAGTAAATAACAATTTACTCAAATTAGATTAATTTGATTTCATAACAACAATAGCTTGAATCTATATTATATGATAGACATTGAATAATTAATAGGTCAATTATAACATAACTATTTATGTTATATATGCAATAGGTGTGAGAGTTTTTTATGAGCCCGGTACCGAGAGTCCAGACCTAACTACCATTCACTGTAGCCATGAGGTCCGGGCTGAGACTGGATTCCCAGGACGTCCTGGAATACCAGTCGCCCGCCTGAGATTCCAGGCGTCCTGGTTTTCCAGGCGAATGTATGGTACCATCACTTTGATTCGTTTACAACTTATGTAAATAAGATTGCAACAGGTTCTCCCATTGGCAGATGGTAGGGGAAGGATCATTCATTAATTTGAATGCTCAAGTGTTATGTTAGGCAATGTTTTAGTGAAAATACAGGCATTCAAATAATGCGGTCTCCTTAGGCGGGAGATGAGTGGTGCAGTAAACTTACTTCGTGGTAAGTTTGTTTTGAGTCGGGCAAAAAAGCGAAACGATAAAGAAAAAGAAGACATTCTGCTGAATATTTTCACCACAGCATTTGACAAGCTACCGTCCATTTATCAAGCAATGGTAAGTTGAATATATGAACTTTTCAAAATGGCCGATTGTTACATGGTAACTCTTTGATTAGCCCGGTCGGATGGTAGTATACATAAGATATATACCGATAAGACGTTGTGCACGGCTACTAGTTGATAAAATAAAAGAACTACTATCAAAACCCAACCCATTTAACTGAATAAATGATAGTTAAATTTCATCCTCATGTCGAACTTTAAAATTTCAAATTAAGCAAAATCATTTTTTCATAGTCCATGGAGTATGGTACTATTTTCATATGTAAAACGCTGATATTCGAATGATATTGCATGCATTTATGTACAAAGTATTGTGAAATGTATGTTCTATTGCAGACACGATGTTCCAACATCAATGCGTGACAAGTGAACTGCATCCATTGTTTACTGAAGATGTACCTCCTGATTCATCATTCAAACTAGTGCATGCCCATCATGTCAAAAAATCCACAATGGTGGATCAAACTGCACTTTGCCATTCAATGAACCTCCCATATTTGTTACAAAACAAGAGAGATTAGAATTCGAGGACATTGCGAACAAAACAGTGGATGAAATCAAGCTTTGAATAGAATCTTTAATGCAGACAGTCGGTGATGAAGACCTGCGGAAATTCTTCATGGACGAGTTTCGTCACGAGTTGTTGAACAAAAAAGGAAAGAAGCCTGTGAAAGTAGACTTCATTAACTTTTTCCAAATGTTAGTAGAATTTAAGGAACAAGAGGCAGATTTTGTAGACACAATCCCTAATGATGGGTATGATGAGGAAACTGATTATTAACTAACATGTGTTGATTAATAAAGTTATGTATATGATGAAGGTCAACTTCTTGCTTGTTCTAGGGAAAGTACTGCCCAATTCATTCCTTTGAATAACTACAGCTCATCTTTGCATAACTACTGCTTAGAATACTACAGCTGGGTGTACATTGAATGAGAACACAATGTATTGGTATATAACTTTTATTTAGCTAATGAAACATTTTACAACTATTTCTGTCAGTAGAAAAATATAAGGTGCAAGAAGTTGTGGGTCAAAGCCCTTACAGACTACACTCGGGGCACATATACACTTCATTTGTAACATCTTTACCAATGAAATGTTCCCAACCAACACATCTATAATGGGCCCAAGAATGGCATCTAGCCTCATTTTCACAGCCCACCCACGGATTTGACTTGTCATCTCTTTTTTTTGTATTTTCCCTTGCAAACAAAACATTCATTTGCCTTTCTTGATTGTGAGTTTTTGTTTGTTTGTATTTCATTAGAATGTTTGGCAGTTTTGGTGATCGTTTTCTTGTGGTTGATATATGTGTTGTGGTCTGATGAGTTGTCGCATGGTGGCCTGCAAGATACTGAGTGGAAGATGGCTGAGGAGTTGTTGGAAGGGGTCTGCAAGAGACTGAGTTGGAGATGGCTGAGAAGTTGTTGGAAGAGGGTCTGCAAGAGACTGAGTTGGAGATGGCTGAGGAGTTGTTGGAAGGGGTCTGCAATAGACTGAGTTGGAGATGGCTGAGGAGTTGTTGGAAGGGGTCTGCAATAGACTGAGTTGGAGATGGCTGAGGAGTTGTTGGAAGAGGGTCTGCAAGAGACTGATTTGGAGATGGCCGAGGAGTTGCTGGAAGGGGCCCTGCAAGAGACTGAGTTGTTTGAGGAGAATGGCCGAGTGGAATAATTTCTGCATGTACGATGAGTGATGATTCAGGTGCAGGGTCATTTTCGTGTTGAATGATTAGTGTCTGAAAGCCAGTTGTGTCAGTATGTGTTGTGGGTTGAAGCATCTATGCCTGTTCTGTGGCAGGGGTTGTGTGAAGCTTGCGAGAACAGGGTATAGTGTCTGGAATGTTTTGAGTGCATGATAAGTCATATTTTGATTTCTTTGTAGGTGTTGGTTTGGTGATTGCTGTGGTTGGTGTTTTAGTTTGCAGTTGGTGGCTGGTTTTAATCCCATTTTGACAGTACTCAGCCCACACTGCATCACTGTTGGTATAGGTAAAAACTTTCTGATTTTCATCAATGTATTTGATGAATATTCCCCCCCCCCCTGCAATGGTAGTCGGCTCCTCTGCTTTCGTGAAAAGAGTGCGCCTCCTTTCATTTCTTTTCTTCCGTCTCTCTCCATTTATGGAGAGTCCAGATTGGATTGCTGAAAATAGGGAAAAAAATCTAATGAATTACAATTTTGATAGACAATATTGAACTGTTTTTTTCATCGCTATCATTTGATTATTTAAATGGTAAAACCAAAACTATCTTTTAACTTATTAAAATTTATAGAAACAAAACTCCATGATCTGTAAATATAAACAGATTCCACAGCAAAGTTTATGGCTCATTTTAATAAAAACAATATCTCAAAATTGATCACGTTTGAATACTGAATCAATAACATACCTTCATTTGACGATGATATCAACTTATGCTAGCAGAAGAAAAAAGGATTGGTGATTTTTTTGCATGCCAAATCAGTCCCCCAAAACAAACTTAAGGAGATACAAACATCATGCAAACATTGTATATCTTTTAACTAATAAGAACAATTTTTGCATGCGCATAACTGAAAACTTTGAACAGAACAAAACAATATTATTAAAACTTGAGTGCCTTTGAGGACCACGCTTCGGGAATGACATCATGCTTTTTTTTAGCTTCTTCTGCCTAGATATGAAAAGAATATCCACACGCATGAGATACAAAGCATTAACAAATTTCTGTAAATGGAAAAGCAGGAGATGGGAAAATGTTTGGGCAGCAAAATGAGTGAGATGGATTCATTTAATATACTCATTAAAAACCACACAGATAATGCTCCAAAATGCAATAGCAGCTATAGTAATGAAGTGAAAAATATATCCAGGGTTACTGGTAAAGGATTGCATTCTCTCACTTGCAGTCGTTCAACAACGAGTAAATACATGCATTTTAGTTTTCCAGTATAATCATTGATCTCCAGTCCTTAAATACTACGCACCTCACGTCAAAAACAATAGTCAATAGGGAAAATCAGCGAAATGTTGCGTGAATGAGTAAGTAACTTGTCGATTCGATAACGAGTGCGCGGGCGATAATATAAGCATCGAGACGATTTCCCAGGACGGACAGGAATTCCAGGACGTCCTGGAAATCCAGTCTTGGCCCGGACATGGTAGCAGGGATCACCCACCTTCCCTCAAAAACAATGGGCGATAATGATAACAAAAACAGCTTCAAATAAACCTCAGTGCCGTCAGTGAACATTATTACGACCAACCACCCATTATTAACAGCAAAAATTATTATACCTACGGCCTCATTAAGAATCGACAAACTGACTCCAATAGATCGGTGAACTGACATGCAAAAAGTAAATATATTCGAACTTTGACAAGCCGGCCATGATCGGAGCGAGCGGAGCCATTAGTGCGTAGCAGATTCCGCGTATACACCACGATTTACAACCATAGGGCAGAGTATTGCTATGACGCTATAGGAAGCATGATGCTGGGATGGAACGCCGCGTTTTTGAATAATCGTGGGCTGACTATCCAGAGAACGGGATCGTTTGTGCTAGTCGCGGGACTAGCACAAACGATCCCGTTCTCGGGATAGTCAGCCCACGATTATTCAAAAACGCGGCGTTCCATCCCAGCATCATGCTTCCTATAGCGTCATAGCAATACTCTGCCCTATGGTTGTAAATCGTGGTGTATACGCGGAATCTGCTACGCACTAATGGCTCCGCTCGCTCCGATCATGGCCGGCTTGTCAAAGTTCGAATATATTTACTTTTTGCATGTCAGTTCACCGATCTATTGGAGTCAGTTTGTCGATTCTTAATGAGGCCGTAGGTATAATAATTTTTGCTGTTAATAATGGGTGGTTGGTCGTAATAATGTTCACTGACGGCACTGAGGTTTATTTGAAGCTGTTTTTGTTATCATTATCGCCCATGTTTTTTGAGGGAAGGTGGGTGATCCCTGCTACCATGTCCGGGCCAAGACTGGATTTCCAGGACGTCCTGGAATTCCTGTCCGTCCTGGGAAATCGTCTCGATGCTTATATTATCGCCCGCGCACTCGTTATCGAATCGACAAGTTACTTACTCATTCACGCAACATTTCGCTGATTTTCCCTATTGACTATTGTTTTTGACGTGAGGTGCGTAGTATTTAAGGACTGGAGATCAATGATTATACTGGAAAACTAAAATGCATGTATTTACTCGTTGTTGAACGACTGCAAGTGAGAGAATGCAATCCTTTACCAGTAACCCTGGATATATTTTTCACTTCATTACTATAGCTGCTATTGCATTTTGGAGCATTATCTGTGTGGTTTTTAATGAGTATATTAAATGAATCCATCTCACTCATTTTGCTGCCCAAACATTTTCCCATCTCCTGCTTTTCCATTTACAGAAATTTGTTAATGCTTTGTATCTCATGCGTGTGGATATTCTTTTCATATCTAGGCAGAAGAAGCTAAAAAAAGCATGATGTCATTCCCGAAGCGTGGTCCTCAAAGGCACTCAAGTTTTAATAATATTGTTTTGTTCTGTTCAAAGTTTTCAGTTATGCGCATGCAAAAATTGTTCTTATTAGTTAAAAGATATACAATGTTTGCATGATGTTTGTATCTCCTTAAGTTTGTTTTGGGGGACTGATTTGGCATGCAAAAAAATCACCAATCCTTTTTTCTTCTGCTAGCATAAGTTGATATCATCGTCAAATGAAGGTATGTTATTGATTCAGTATTCAAACGTGATCAATTTTGAGATAATGTTTTTATTAAAATGAGCCATAAACTTTGCTGTGGAATCTGTTTATATTTACAGATCATGGAGTTTTGTTTCTATAAATTTTAATAAGTTAAAAGATAGTTTTGATTTTACCATTTAAATAATCAAATGATAGCGATGAAAAAAACAGTTCAATATTGTCTATCAAAATTGTAATTCATTAGATTTTTTTCCCTATTTTCAGCAATCCAATCTGGACTCTCCATAAATGGAGAGAGACGGAAGAAAAGAAATGAAAGGAGGCGCACTCTTTTCACGAAAGCAGAGGAGCCGACTACCATTGCAGGGGTGGGGGGGGGGAATATTCATCAAATACATTGATGAAAATCAGAAAGTTTTTACCTATACCAACAGTGATGCAGTGTGGGCTGAGTACTGTCAAAATGGGATTAAAACCAGCCACCAACTGCAAACTAAAACACCAACCACAGCAATCACCAAACCAAACCAACACCTACAAAGAAATCAAAATATGACTTATCATGCACTCAAAACATTCCAGACACTATACCCTGTTCTCGCAAGCTTCACACAACCCCTGCCACAGAACAGGCATAGATGCTTCAACCCACAACACATACTGACACAACTGGCTTTCAGACACTAATCATTCAACACGAAAATGACCCTGCACCTGAATCATCACTCATCGTACATGCAGAAATTATTCCACTCGGCCATTCTCCTCAAACAACTCAGTCTCTTGCAGGGCCCCTTCCAGCAACTCCTCGGCCATCTCCAAATCAGTCTCTTGCAGACCCTCTTCCAACAACTCCTCAGCCATCTCCAACTCAGTCTATTGCAGACCCCTTCCAACAACTCCTCAGCCATCTCCAACTCAGTCTCTTGCAGACCCTCTTCCAACAACTCCTCAGCCATCTCCAACTCAGTCTCTTGCAGACCTCTTCCAACAACTCCTCAGCCATCTTCCACTCAGTATCTTGCAGGCCACCATGCGACAACTCATCAGACCACAACACATATATCAACCACAAGAAAACGATCACCAAAACTGCCACACATTCTAATGAAATACAAACAAACAAAAACACACTCACAATCAAGAAAGGCAAATGAATGTTTTGTTTGCAAGGGAAAATACAAAAAAAGAGATGACAAGTCAAATCCATGGGTGGGCTGCAAAAATGAGGCTAGATGCCATTCTTTGGCCCATTATAGATGTGTTGGTTGGGAACATTTCATTGGTAAAGATGTTACAAATGAAGTGTATATGTGCCCCGAGTGTAGTCTGTAAGGGCTTTGACCCACAACTTCTTGCACCTTATATTTTTCTACTGACAGAAATAGTTGTAAAATGTTTCATTAGCTAAATAAAAGTTATATACCAATACATTGTGTTCTCATTCAATGTACACCCAGCTGTAGTATTCTAAGCAGTAGTTATGCAAAGATGAGCTGTAGTTATTCAAAGGAATGAATTGGGCAGTAAAAGTACTTTCCCTAGAACAAGCAAGAAGTTGACCTTCATCATATACATAACTTTATTAATCAACACATGTTAGTTAATAATCAGTTTCCTCATCATACCCATCATTAGGGATTGTGTCTACAAAATCTGCCTCTTGTTCCTTAAATTCTACTAACATTTGGAAAAAGTTAATGAAGTCTACTTTCACAGGCTTCTTTCCTTTTTTGTTCAACAACTCGTGACGAAACTCGACCATGAAGAATTTCCGCAGGTCTTCATCACCGACTGTCTGCATTAAAGATTCTATTCAAAGCTTGATTTCATCCACTGTTTTGTTCGCAATGTCCTCGAATTCTAATCTCTCTTGTTTTGTAACAAATATGGGAGGTTCATTGAATGGCAAAGTGCAGTTTGATCCACCATTGTGGATTTTTTGACATGATGGGCATGCACTAGTTTGAATGATGAATCAGGAGGTACATCTTCAGTAAACAATGGATGCAGTTCACTTGTCACGCATTGATGTTGGAACATCGTGTCTGCAATAGAACATACATTTCACAATACTTTGTACATAAATGCATGCAATATCATTCGAATATCAGCGTTTTACATATGAAAATAATACCATACTCCATGGACTATGAAAAAATGATTTTGCTTAATTTGAAATTTTAAAGTTCGACGTGTTTTCCAGCTGATAATTTGGTTTCAAAACTGCACTACGTTCTGCCTTAGGATTTGTGTCTACAAAAATAACCCTTCGGATCAATCGTCTCATGGGCATTGACAGGATTCTGCACGCTGCTTCTTGTGCACTCAACTCTCTGTTGTTTAGAAATGTGGCTGCCACGTATCTCAACATTTCCCTCACTTCTCTGTCTTTGTACTCATTAGCTGCTTGTTTTAACAACTGACCCATGCCATGTTCACTCTTTGTGACATAAGAACAAATGTACATGATACATGCATATGCATCCACAATAAATTGCAAATCTATATTGGCCTGGAATGCTTGCAAGACAGTTGGATTAAAAGGAGAGGTGTTGATGTCACATGGTTGACGTTGTAACACAATGTGTGTTCCTTTTTCTGACACTTTCAAGGCTTTGATATAGTCATCTGTGTTTATATCAGCTTTCTCTAGCAATTCATCCAGAGAAATGTCTGCTGGTGTTTCTTTATCACTCATCACTTTAGAGACCTTTTCAAGCACAGTTTCTGCTTCTTTGATTTTCTCTGCATCGTGTGATTCGCTTGCAATGAGTGTTTGTGGGCTAGGAGGTTTCGGGTAATCAAATCTGCATTTCCCTTTTCTACGACATGAAGCTGAGTGTTTGTGACTTTGTAGCTTAGATACATAATCTGTGTTTTCTAATTGGGCCTTTGACACTGAGATATGTTTATCAATAAACTCACAGATTTCTTCATCAGAGTATTCATCAAGTTTGGGAGCATTTTTGACCCACAATAAGGTGTGTGCATGAGGTGAGCCACGGGCTTGAAACTCTATTCTGATAGCATACTCAACAATTTCTCCAATTGGGTGTGCTTTTGATTTGAGAACATCTCTGAATAATACCTCCAGTCTATACTGAAAATGGCGTGCAGCTGTGACTGGGTTTGTTCGCAACCACATGCTTCTTTCATCAAAAGATAGTTTTTTCACATCATCATCACTCAATATTTTTCCATATTGACGGGCTATGCTCTGTAGCAAGTCAGGCCATTGCATATCTGCTGCAGAAACAGTGAAAAACCAGGTTGGAATTCACAGTTGTCTAACCATTGCTAGGACATCATAATAAAGAGATTGAAAGTAAACAGGTGATCCTCTCACATTCTTCAAAATTTGATAAGCATGGTCAACTTTGATAAAATTTCCTATAGTATCAAATTTTTTCACATCACCAACTGTCAGTGGCTTTCCTTCATGCATTGTGCCTTGTGCTCTGCGGAACACTACGTGGTTAATGATGCTTTGAACTTGTGCATTCTCTACTGCGTATTGAGCACTGAGTAGATATGCAATTGATTTAGCAAACCTTCCATCACAATCCAAAAGTCTTTGGTTAAAGTACTTGCGAGGATGCAACTTGACCGACCGTTCCGTAGACAGAGCATTTGAACCATCTGGATATTTGTCAGGATTAGCTAGCTCTTCAAAATTTGGATCAGTAAGAAGAGGAATTGGTTTCCCAGACTCAGCAGGAGCAACATTGATCACTTTGCATGTCATGTCAGGGTTTGTATTGATCATGCTTGTCTCATAAGGTAGTCCACAGACACCTGCAGTGGCTTCAAATGCATTGTCATCTTCAACAGTCTCAGCCTTTTCTTTCTCTGACTCATCACACTGCATATTTGCACTCAGCATTGTAGAACCTGAGTTCAAGGTGATGTTTTGTACAGTTACTGGTTTAAGGGCATCATAGTGATACTGTCGCCTGCAGAGCTAGGTGGAATATGTGCTCACAGCTGTGTCTTGAACATACAGTCAAGATTTCATCTGGCTCAGATCTATGTATTTCTACATGAAGAGAAAACATATCTGCCATAGCTTGCAATGCTATATGTTCTCCCCATTGATTTCCACTTTCTAGATCATCAAGATATGTCACCCATTCAATTAGTTGTCTGTCTCTTTGATCAGTCACATTGGCAATGGCATTATCTACCTCTCTTGGTTGTTCTGTGTCTGCATTCTTGAGATTGTCAGTCTCAATTCTTGCACATACAAATTCTTTATAATTCTCTGAATGGTTGGACATATATTTGGCTAAATGTTGTCTCAGTAATGCTGGTGTTGTTGTGAAAATTATCTTTGTATCTAAATGATAACAGACAGATGCAAACAAGCAATTGCCATCTCTTGGTACCTCATGAAGGGCTAAACCAGTTTGCTTAGAAATGGTGTTCACATCATGCCTTCCTGCCCATTTACAGCTACATGAAACTGTTTTGTTTTTGTCTGCTTCATTGGACACTTGTGTTTCACAATCAGTTTCTTTCATAGCCAATTCAGTTTCAATCTCAGCATTGACAAATCTCTCCCTGTCTTGTGCCTTATCTTCATACTCAGCCAACTCTAATTCTGCCTCATCAGTTTCCATTTGTTCTGGGCATTGTGTGATAGCCAATTCTGATTCTATCTCATCATTCACTACTCTGTTTGAGATTTGTATCACAGCGTTTGAAGCAGATAATTCTGGTTCCATCTCATCACTTTCCATTCTTTCAATGCCTTGTGTCACATCAGTAAACGCTCTTGGGTTTGAATCCACCTCATAACATTCCATTTTCTCAGAATTTTGTTTTGCAGGATTTGACTCGTGACCACCGTTACCATCTGAACGCGACTCTGTCATTGCTTGCCACAATTCTACATTATCTTTGACAGAATCTGCTGACCAGGAATCATTGATGTGAATATCACTATACAAGGCATTGTTTGCTTTAAGCCATCTCAGAGCTTCCATGACTTTTGAGGGTCTAACATACTCATACATGTAGTGGGACTTGTACTTCAGTCTGCGTTTTAGTTTCAATGGAATCATTTGCATCTCAGAAGGCAATCGAGGAAATTGTTCACAAACATCATCGACTTTAGATGGTACATTAACTGCTGGTCCGTGAACAGCAGTTCCAAACCTTACAATTTTAATAAATTTTCTAGGACTTAAGGTCAATGCTCTATAATAACATACCGTATGACAGAATGTAATTTCAAAATAGTTCCAACAACTATAATAGCTAAGCAATGTATGCAAATTTTATATACAATTTAGTGCAGTCAAAAATATAATATCAAAATGTATTTTCAAATGATTTTTTAGTAGACTTTTTCAGATCAAGACTTTCACTGTTTTTCAAATAATGTTTTTTGTTTTCATTCAATGGCTTTCACAGGTGTTCACTTCCCCTGTGGCGAACAATCATGCAGACAATGTGGGGTGTAAACCAAGCGCACAAGGTCCTGATCTTTGCTTTGTATAATTGAATTTTTTTTAAAAAAAACAAGTCTTTAAACTAAAGATTGAAATGCGTGCTGGTACCATACAGAAGGTCTTCAACTGGATATGTCATGAATGTTGCGATGTAACCCTCTTGAATGGACACCTCTTTAACAATTTGTTTCAGCATGAAACTCGCATCTGGCGTTTCGATTCCAATCACTGGTATAGTGGCCAGCTCGAGCACACTTCGATTCCACACTTTGCCAAGTTATCATACATTGTGTAGAGAAGATGCTCATATTTAGCGTGGACACTGTGCGAGTAGCTATCTTGACTGCCATCTATAACCTGCTTAGAATCAGAATCTAAAATAATAAATTCGTGTTCTTGACCAGACTTCAATGTATAGCCGAATTGTTCGTGCAGTTGTTGCAATTGATGACGGGCAATTTGTCGGGTGCATGTTTTCATCGGCATTTCAGTGTCGCCAGCAAAAGTCTCACAGAGGACATTACCAACACGCCATTGACGACAAGATTTATCGCCTTCGTGTTGCTGGCCCACGCCAGGAAGTGGTCGGAGCGTGTCAGTGATAGGTCTTGCGACATCATTACCGAAATTTGACAATATACCCTTAGGTGTGTACATTTGCGAACGTGGCCCTTGAAGCAACAATCCTGAAACAAGCAACAGCATCTTTATCACTTAGGTTCTTGTCTTTAGTTAAGACCTGTCGTATCTTTTGAAACTGGAGGTTTTATATATCGTGTCTGTTTTTGGATGTACTACTTAAGTTTTCCCTATTCCATATGGGTCATGAACAGTAAACAAGTATTCTTGCTCACCAGTAAAGTCTAAAGACTCGCAGTCCCTCTTTGAAGAACTTTGCAGCCCGAGAAGCCGGGATCAACTTCCCTCTTTTAATTCCATGAATGTCCGACCAAGTGTGTAATATGATGTGAAGTGAAGGTGAAGATAGTTTTGTTGTCATGAGTTTACTTTCATCCAAGCACATGACATAGACATAAACAATATGGCGAAGCCCGTGGGCGACCTCTAGTGAATAGCCACGAACTATATTTAGGTGGCACCACAAACACTTATGTTAATCATAACGTTCATCACATTACATCCCCCTTTCTCAGGAAGGAGTCATTTCACTGTGTTGTCGATATCTATGAATGCAAAATGGAAACATAAACATTTAGGTGTTACATGTCTACAAGGTTACACTATGAATTAACACTATAAAGTCCTAGAGATTAACTGGCTCTGGCTTCACCACGAGTCGTCCAGACCGAGTACGATATTGTCCATCTGGTGGTCTGACAGGTGGTATTGGACTTGCTGTAGGAGTTGGAGTATCCTGGGGAGCTGTTGTTTCTCCATCTTCGAAACGAGCAGTCTTTGCGGGACCAGTGTCTCTTAGGCCTCGGCGATTCCGTCTTAGCACAGATCCAGTTGGCATTTTCACATTGTACGAACGTGGCTGATCAAGTTTCTCTGTGACTTGAGCCGGTGACCATCGGCCAGTCACATGGTCTTGTAAGAGCACTGATTGACCCGGGATGAGAGGTGGTAGGTCCGACGCATTGCGATTGTAGTAATGCGCCTGTGTCTGCTGTCTCTGTTTCAGCCTTTCATTCACAATGTCTCTCTGGACACCTTGATTCACTGTACGTATGGGGAGATTCCCCCGCACCTTGCGACCATACAGCAGCTCTGCCGGACTGGGAATGGTAGAGTCAACAGGCGTAGTGCGCAGGCTGAGCAGCGCTAGCTGTATGTCCATGTTACTTGATTTTGCCTTTAACATTGTCTGCTTCACAGTCTGGACCATTTTCTCCGCAAAACCGTTTGACTGGGCAAAATGGGGAGTGCTTGTCACATGGTCGAAACACCACTCTTTAGCGAATTGGCGGAAGCACTCAGAGTCATATTGTCTGCCATTGTCACTAATCACCTTTTCGGGGATTCCTTGCTCGCTGAAGATCTGTTTCAATGCCGTGACGACAGCTTGGCTAGTGCACTGAACTGGCATTTTCCTAACGATTGGGAATTTTGTGTAATAGTCAGCGACCAGCAGGTATTCTGAATTGTCCAGGAAGAACAAGTCTGTTCCGACGATTTGCCATGGACGCGTAGGCAGTTCGTGTGGCTGAAGTGTTTCTTTTGGCTGACTGTTCTGGTGAGATTGGCAGGTAGGGCATTGTCGCACGACTGATTCAATGTCCTTGTTGATGGACAGCAACAAGTAAGCCAGCTTTTAATTTCAAATTTGGAACACTGTAAAAATGCTGACATTTGACGGAAGTCGCAACATTTACAACATACAAAATTTTTTCAACGTAGGGGCTATTAGAATATAGATCACATTTACCAATTCTACTTCGTGAATATATGTAACATACATGATCGAGGTTTTACGTAAATTTTACGCACGCATTTAACTACATTTAAATTTATTATATTGCCGTGAAGCTGCTCAAAAGATTAAAATACGCCTGTCTATGATTGCATGAAATATTTCGCTCATATTTGAAATCCTGAAATTCATTTAATCCTACTTTAATGTCATCAGGGTTATGAACCTTTTAAGTTATGGATAAAATTATTTAGTAGGATAATTGAACATTAACTTCAAAATAACACATCGAATTTGAATCTATAAACTTATGCGCCCCGAATTTTTATAAATCTCTATATTGTAGGAGGTATCCTTATCTACACGATTCTTATTTTCATTATTTATTAGATCTCCTTGTTCGCATAAACCTACAATAACGATTTTAAAATATTTTCATGAATAAATCATTCGATTTTCTCGGATGATCAAATGAAGGGTCGTATTTGCACCAGTGCATGTACACAACTCAAATTAAATAAAGCAAAGAGACAAACGTTAAGAGAGGTAGCATCTGGTCTCTGCTTAAAATCAAATCTGCTTTGCAAGTAAGTTTAGCTTAATCGTTGCACAATAACTTTATTCGACCATGTACCATGTACCCGTTTCAGTGAAGGTCGGCGGCTGACTCAGGTC
>CM067352.1:41534745-41589745 GCA_034190875.2 Urechis unicinctus
CTATGAAAGCAAGCTAGTTGCTCCAAAAAACACATGGACCCCTCTGTTATTGATGGCAACTAGTAATATAAAATGTAGCACTTCATGACTTTAGACACTTGAGTTATTACAACAAATAGTACATAGTACATTTCCTACTCTTCCCACATTACACATGGACCCTGCTTATATTGATGGCTCATTGCCAACCATGATTAACCTTAGATGGTCTATTAGAAAAACAACTGATAAAAACATTATTGTCCATCTAAACCTTGTAGAAAATAGCTTTTTAACCCATGTTTTCCTATAAGGCAAGTTAACAGCCTGAAATTATACATGAAACCCTCTGATGGTGATTATTTCTTGCAAACCGCAAATCAGCCCATTGAAATATGAACCACTACTCCAGTCCACAGGTATATGATGTATAGCTACTACAGTTCATTGAAATATGGTGTACAACTACTCCAGTAGTAGTAAATAGCGCCACTCATTCATACTATTCTCCCTTTGTCAGCTTATACAAGATTTTTGCTCACACTAAGTTAACAGAAAGGCGCTTCGGACCCGACACCCAAACTGGGCCGAGGCGGTTCTGGCCCACCACCTCTCATTGTTATGGCATGCTAGTTTGTCGGTGATAACAGGAATGACTGCTCTATCACCAGATTCAGCGCGACACCAGAAGACAAGCCCATACGAATGATCTTACCATTGGATAACATGGTATATCCACAGCTTGAGTCTCGTGAGTCTCGACCCCTGGCCCCATCACCAAACGACCTCTCATTTCCTCTGCGAAGGGCGCCACTTGCTTCTGCCCAAATAGTATGAGGTGTTTTGTTTGCGAATTTAGGTGTTGTATCAGGTCCCTGCGATGCTGTCTGTGTTGTGCATCAACATACTCTTTATTAGCAGCCCGGGGGGGGGGGCACTTGGCCTTATTCTGGATAGGGATGTGCCGCGGGACCTCGAAAACCCGTACCCGTCGTACAAGGTCAAAATGGCCAAAATGGCCCCGTCGTACAAGGTATTATGCAAATGTATAACCCGTCGTACAGATTGAAGCTGAAAAACATACCCCGTCGTACAAGTATGAGGTCAAAAAACCCGTCGTACAAGTCGAGAGGCCGAAAAAGCATACCCCGTCGCGCGGCACATATATACTACCTCTATACACTTAAGTGCCCCCCCCGGGATTAGCAGCAACGTCTGGCGATATTGGGTCGCCCAACCGAACGATTTTATTCTCTCTCATTTCAAGGTCTCCAGTCTTAGTATCACCAGAGTGCGCCGTTTTTTGCCTAGGTCCCTAAATACTCGTTTGTATTGACATTTCGCGATTTCAAAAACAATGGTAATAGGTAAGTCGTGGTTGTTCAATAGACGTCTTATCATCGTGTAACTGAACCTTTAACTCATGTGCACTTCTGCTAGTAACATGCTTAGATACAGGATTAGCGATGTTTGTGGTTATAATATCACCGAAAGAGCCATCCTCTAAGCCAACAACTTCAAGAAGCATAGTGGGCGCACCATCTAGCATGTTGTACGTAGTACTGACTTGATCGAGGTGGACATAAAGTGTGTTAAAGATGAAAAAGTTGATGGGCCGGTCATCTACAGGAACTAATTGCCAACCCATGACCGTCATCAAGACCCAACATTTTTAACACACCGTCTGATATGCGCACAGCCCCATTATCAAGAATTGTGAGGGTAATAACCCCATTTGCAGCATCAACATCTAAACTAAGAGCTATTTATGTAATCTGCTGCTGAAGAGGGTTGAAACCCCAGAGACAAGGTTTTAATTTGACAGATCCTCCCTCTTCTGATGTTCTTGACCACCATTGAATAGTCTCGTTTGATTCGAAATTGCACCAGCCCACAGTATACGTGATTGACCTTATGCCAACACATATATCGCCTGTAGTGTTGTCAACAGGATTTTGCAGGGACACAGCCTCGCCGCTTTGAACATTTGTCAGAGTTTGATACATAGCACTATAGATAAACAAGCCTTTAGATTCAATAGAAATGGAACATACAATCCGGGCCCACTGTTACCACCCCATATAGCAGTTGAGCAGCTGACACATCCAGGTACAAGCTGCGAACAGTACAGAGGCCTTCAAGGTGGAGTTCTCTAACCTGTTTAAGAACTACTTGGTGCCAAACATAAGCAACGATAAACTTGCAGGAGAACCAACCACATGCAACACTGGCAAAACCAGGTAAATTCTGTTGTTTGGTGTGCAACCTCTGGCTGCGGTGTATCTGCGTCAGATCACCGTAACTCTGGAGTCCCACCAATAAGGGATCTTTATAGATTTCATGTGTACTACACCATTCGGAGATGAAATAAGGGTTGCACTACCGGATGACGCTACATAGTCAGCCACCGATGATACCTTTGATAAGAGAATCTTCCATGAACTCTGCAATGAGTAGGTGTTGTCGAAAATACCGATTGGAGGATAAAAGTTGGAAACCAGGCCCTCGGGAGGGTCTACTTCACCGATCCCAAAATACTCGCCGTTGGAAAAGTAGTTGGGTACAAAAATCAGATTACCATCGCGAGTGAGCAACAGCAAATTGGCAGCAACACTGATGTTAAAGTGGATGCTGCAATGTCAAATGGAGGAAGTTTTGAAACCCCGCCTGATAATATAGGCAGCCCCTCTCCACTTGTACGTATTGTAGTAGCGAATCGCAATAGGCTAAGCTGTGCTTTGGTTTGCTACGTAGTAGGTCACAGAGTATCAGGAGGATAACTCCCACCACCGCCACAGCTGCGGCCCATACATGTTCTGCCATCCAACTAGCTACCTTCGCAGCTGACATGGAAGCAGCTGCTGCCTTTCCGGTCAGGCCCTTCAGTACGTTTGCCAAGAAGTTCAGCTGTTTTGTTGTCCATTTCTTTACACCGGGCGTGTCAGCTGGCGTCGGTGTTGGTGCTGGGGTGACACCAGTGCCCTCTCAACCCGTCAAAGCAAGTAATAGGGTCGAGATTGCCGATCCAATCACAGTGAGGATGGAGTCGTTTGTAATCCACTGCTCCTGGAACAGAGACAACATGGCTGGCTTTTACAATCACGCTGATCTCGACTGATACTAACCACAGCGTTGTGCAAAACCTGGGTTGCGCTGTGGTTACGAAAACGACAATAAAGATTTCTGTCAATGAAGTCATGTCCATCGATGAAAGAGATGTGCACCACTGTTACCACGACTTGTGGCGGACTGCACAGGAGAGACAGGGCCTCCAGTATCAGGGCATTGACACATAAGATGACAGAAACGCAACTAAGATACGAGTGGGGGCAGGAGACAAGGATGAGACCAAGGAAGTGGACAAGGCCATAGCCGATGTCTATGGTAACAGGTTTTACGTTCCGCTTGACTTTGAACTCCTCGAGAGCCACATGCCATTCTACTGGAGCGCACTTAGTGACAGACTGGATTACGAGCTCACATTCAACGTCTACAGAAGTGTGATTCACGCAATGGCTAAATACTAAAATTGATGGCATCTCCTTATGTATGACATGGTTAACCAACCAGAGTAGCCCGTATGTTAGCACCCAGTACACAGGTTGGCTCTCGATTCTATGTGAGCGTGTGCTTCGTCGCAGGAAGCTTGCATACTTGTCGAACATCTTCCTAAACGTGCCGGCTCGCTGCATGAAGGGCATCCTACAACTTTCCCTCATTAACCAGGAAGACAGAGTCGTTCTACAATCCAAAGATTACAAAAGTTGAGGTGACCATTGAGGGCATACCAACCAACCAGCGTGGCTACCAGCAGGGGGATGAGGTGAATAAGCCCTTTGAAGCAACGAGTAAACGAGACCTCAGTGGTGGACGTGGCCTCCCGCTACAAAGCGGCTGAGCCATTGACTGTAAAAGAGGCTAAATAGGATATACAAGCAAGGAAACTTGCATTGGCCTTACTACTTCGGGTCGACCCCGGGCATGAGTTTATGGGAGCAGTGAATCAGTGAGTCTCGGTCAGGCGTGGCCGTGTGAATGTCCATCGAGTCCAGGCTGTAATGGAATGCTTTAACCGCACACTTTATGAACGACTCTTTGGACACCATGGAGCTACTGAGAAATGACCGACTGATTCAGTTTCTTGATGGCAGGATGTAGTCTCTGTGTTAAATAAGGAGTTGACCCGCTTGACTGGAAAAAAACCCTAAAGTTGCTATAAAGGCAAAACGAGTTGCACAAAGCCCTCTTCCGTCGTACCAGGGCACCCACTGGGGGTCAAAGATAAAAAGCTCCCCTCTGGTGTTGGCGTTCGTTAACTCTACCAGCCGGGTGAGCCAGAGCAAGACCATCGTCGTCGTGCCCTGACCCTGTGTGGTCACTCAATGTTTACCGAATTGGACGCTCTATGACTAAACCTGGTGAGCCTGTACTATACTATTTACTAGATAGACCACTCTGTGGCTTTGTAAAGGAAGAACTACTTGTGGTGCCATTAGATACCCAGTTGCCACAAGACGGTATTCTCAATTACACTATAGATAACTAGACTATATGCGCAATAATGGTAGTATTTGCAAACAAGTGCCCGTGGATATTGGTCGGAAAGAAAGACCCTTGTAACAGGCCCCGTACGCAAGAGTTTTTTTAACTTGCACAGATATAAGTTAAAACAAAGTGTCGCTTATCGTCTTTGTACGGTTTGTCAGAAGAGTACAAAAAATTAACAAGGATTGTGCATGGATTGTGAGATCAATAAAGTCAACCACAGGCTTGTTTACCATAAGAAAAAGATTGCTTCACCACAGCCTGCAGTCGGTGACACTGACTCACCAACTGCCAACACTGGTTCACCAGCCGGCGACACTGAGTATGTTGTATAAATAAATTTCAATGTAGAGATATGGGTATATATATTAAACATGACTCACAATACGCGAGCACATAAAGCCCATAACGATTATGTTACAATTCACAGTTTTAAACCACCTTACCCACGCTCTAGGGTTGCGCTCATAGATTAATGAATTTGACCGCGTATACAATGAGATATTTGCTAGATTAAAGGCTGGGGTGGCACCTTGCATGTAAGTTGAATATCTTATTTGGCTCCATGTCCAGTGCTTACAGTCTCACCAACACAGACATGTTGTGGTAAAACAGTTGCAGTATTTCTTAATGTACAATAAGACAGGGGTATCTTGTTTTGAACAAATGTGGGACATATTGTAATCCATAACACAAATTATGCTGTTAATTATACAGCTAACCTTTTTTAAATTAGGTTTAGAGGAAAGTGAAATTCGCTGTTTCGTTTGGTTTAATCTTTACTTACATGTTAATTAGATATTTTTGAGTGCTACAGAACAAAATGAGCTTGTTATTGCAATCACTGCTAGGATGCTCTTGGGAAAGCCTCAAAACGAAATTTTTAACACAGGACCAGTACTACGAAACTGATGGCACTTACATTGTAACAATGCCTGTATCTGTTGCAGTAATATTACATCTGGAAATAGCTTGTTGTTGTTTGTATTTCACTTTAATTTTACATTGCAAATTACATGCCCTACCAATAAATGACAGTCACTGACCGTTTGTTTGATTCTGCTTTTGCCATCAAGTGTGTAGAACCAACATTGTTCAAGTCTTATTCTAAATACATAGTTAAATAGTTCACAAATTAGCAGATTATTGTTTTTATCTGATAGCAAAACATACCAGAGGTATAACTTTTTTAGAGCATGTCCTTTAATACAGTAGGGGTTTTAACTTACTCAACAGGCTGTGGGGGCTATCGTATACTGCCCTTTCCACTCCCAATTCTAGTTGAATTGGAAGTGGAAAGGGAGCACTACTCAACAGTGCGCCTTTCACAAGCTCGGGTGACACTTGCTAACAAGCTCCTCTAGGCGTTCCACTCGCTCCATAAGATCATCGTTTTTAACCTCCAGATCTCTCACCATGTCCTCCAGTTCCACAAGTCATCGTAATTAGTCTCCATATCAACATCGCTCAGTTCCAGATCTAACATATCGTCTTTCATATAATCTGTATCTAACTTCAACTCTTTTACACAACCCTCAAGTTCAGTAATACGCTCTTCGGTGTTCATTTCTATACATTATGCCCTCGTTTATTCAATAGATCGGTATATATACGTGTACAAATGTCCGAACAATTAAAATTATTCTATGTATTGTGGCGGGTCAATATCATTCACAGTCCGCTCAATGGGAAAGAAGCACCCAATTTTTGTCTGATACCTTCCAATGCTTCCTCTTCTCCACGTTAGATCAGCGCGTTTTTTTCATCGATTGAAACAGTCTGGCGCGCTTTTATAGATCTAGCCTTAATTTCGCCCTTCATTTGGGTATACTTTGTGACCTCAGCTAAAACGAGTTTAAACTCATGATCCGAGATATTACTAAGATATAACTCAGTGAAAGCCTTGGTTGTAAGCATTCTAGCCAAAGATATCTCATTAGAGAAACTCCAATGTGAATCATGCAGGTGTCATTTTTCTTTAATATGTATTATGGTGAACATCAGGTTGAACTATTCCCTGTAAGTTAAGGGACCATAAGGAGAGAACAAAATCGTAAGACATTGACAATTTGTGCTCTTATTTGTTTTAAGTGCTGTTGTATGTGTAGATTTCCGAAAATCAAATATTGATATTTGTTTACTCAGTTCCTTGAAAGCCCTCTATGGCAGATGTACAAGGACTATTCTATCATAAATCCACACCAGTATATAGGACTACTGCACCTTAGATTGTAGTGGTGGTGGAGCTCGTCGAACAAAGATGTCCCTGGATATACTGTTAGAATGGTCCACGAAGTCTCCACGAAACCAGGTGGCGCGCTGGTCGCGAGCTTCACAACAGAAACGTCCAAGTGGGGTATCTTATTATAACAAGATCTTTGTTACCATCGCAAAGTAGAAATATGCTTTCATCCAATGTCTTTCTGTTTGTTTGTCTGTTAAGATATATCGAAAAGTATCAGAATGGGTTCCCTACCAGCAAAATGGGTCCCTCATCTTATTTATGTGTAAAGTTCCCAACAAAGTCTCAGCCTAGACCATTATTTTAAGTTGGGGCAAGTAAATAGCTGACCCAACTTAAAATAGTCCATGTAGACGACACTATACACTTGCAATAAGTATCAGAATGGGTTCCATACCAGTCAAATGGGTCCCTCATCTTAGGTCTGTGCAATATATCCCAACATGGTCTCAGCCTAGATCATTATTTTAATTTGGGGCAAGTACATAGCTGAATTAATATGTATGTGAGATACGAGGCTCGGCTAGGTGCTAGCATGACGCAGCTGTACTCGGGTGTTGCTTGTATGGTTCATCTAATTCCACCAGAACACCAGCAACAGCGAAATACAGACCTCGAGGTCAACACATTTGTTGGGCACGCGCTAAGCACTGCTACTTGCGAGCTAAATCATAGCTACGGCATATACTAATCGCAGCCTTAACAACAATCAAGCACTGTAAATTTTAAAAAGCAAGTTTAGTTAGCAAACATGTCATCGGAGGCAACGAGCATGCCACTGGCAACAGAGAAAACAAATATACAGATATTGCCGGAGACAACGTCAATTGAGAGGGTGACCAGTGAAACCACCACCAACAATAAAAAAAGGTTGCAGCAGGGCGGAAAGGCGCCGCACCTCGAAAAGCCAAACAGAATAAGCTTCTGAGTGAACTCCCTGAGGTCAAGACCACACTTGAAGATGAGGAAAGACCTTCACCACCTCATCCTGCTAAAGTCATGGAAGGGCTTTCTTTGTCTCATGCCACTGCTACACGGGCACCCTAGGTTGCTGGTGGCGTCAGGTTGTTTGGACTAGTATAGTTGCACAGACTTTCCTGCCTACGTAATTCTAAAAAGTCAACCAAGCCAAGTCGTACAATTAAAGGATCAGTTCCACATGGAATGAGCTAATCACGACAACACCAAGTACTGATGGTCAACACGCTGTACCACGGTGGAAACATGTTCTTCAACACGCTGTACCACGGTGGAAACATGTTCTTCAACACGCTGTACCACGGTGGAAACATGTTCTTCAACACGCTGTACCACGGTGGAAACATGTTCTTCAACACGCTGTACCACGGTGGAACACGCTGTACCACAGTGTAAACATGTTCTTCAACATGATGTTCCACGGTGCTGTTGTTTCTTATATATCTATAGGTTAGGCCAAGCTCGGCAAGATGGCTGTGGGCGGGATAATCCCCCGCCTGACTTAAAGCCACGTGACCTGGGTATGGATGTTGCCGACGTTGCCCTAGCCATGGTCACAAAGGACATGCTTACTAAACACGGGATTATACCAGGTGATATACTGAAGTAAAACTTGCTTACAAGTTTTTATATCATGGCCTTGATTGCGATGCTTGTCGGAAGTGCCCTTGTCAATGCCCTTGCGTTCTCTGGGAGCAACTTCTTACTCTCCAAGTTACGAAGCAGCCAAATGGGCGCGTAACGTAAAAACCAGGATCTGGCAATCGAGCAGCTACAGTCTGCTCAAGCAGCGTGGGCCAAGAAGCGAACTGAGCGGTTTAGACATCATCAATGAGCAGCTCCGTCGCAAGGGACATACCGAGCATACTTTCTGGGATGTCGACGAGGCTATTCGTGAGTACTACCTGATTACAGGCAAATCCGCAGATCCACTCGGCTGGAAGGCCCAGCGTTCAGACTTCCCTTGCCCTCAGATGGCCATAAGGACGTGCGTTGACGTTCATTATCCTGGTAATGGCTGCGACTGCACTGGTTGCCTACAGCGGTGCTAAGTGGGCCAATCGTATTGGCGCATACAAACTCGCTGCATTAGATCAGCGGTTGGGCCCCACTGATTTTACACGCCATGATTTTGAGACTTGTGAGAATACTTGCATATTGACTATGGATCACATGACTTGTCGCATGCAAACCATCTACTATAGCCCCCAGGGGTATTGGATGGGCATTACTGGTTTTAAGAAGCTTACAGCAGCCGCGAGTGTTTCTGAGGAAGTTGCCCGGGGTTGGCTTACAAAGCAAGTTATATAGCAAATGTACCTGCCAATCCCAAAACACATTCCCAGGCCGCAATTTGATGTCTAGGACTAATGAGGTTCACCAAGCCAGTTTCTTCCATATGACAGGACTTAAAGTGCGCCCTCACAGTAGTAGAATGGGGCTCATGCTCTTTGGACATCAGCACACCCTGGAGTTAAAACTTACAGCTATGGAGCAATCAACCATGTAGGTTTCTCGGCTGCAAGCTGTTGTCTCTGCAATGAGGTGACCCGCTTGACTGGTAAAAAAATCTAAAGAGGCTATAAAGACAAAACAAGTGCTTAAATCCCTATTAAGTAGTCCCATAGCACTTGATAGGGCTCAAAGAGCAAAAGCTTTACAAAGGAGGAGCTGCTTGTGGTGCCATCTGACAGCTGCCCCTAGATGGTGTTCTCAATTGCATATTTAACATTTAGACTTTATACACAAGGCCTGTACCTGTGCCATGGAAGCCAGTTACCGCGCCATGCAAGCCAGTTCCCACGCCACTTCTGAAGTTCAAGAATACTCTGTGGGCTGTCAATAACTATCTGTGTGGGTGGGTGGGTGATGAACGTTACCGAGGGTCACCCCCTCGGTATGATGTGGACTGAAACTACCAGATGATGTTGCGGTTTATTTTTGTCATTGAAATTATCAACTACTCCAGGTAGCACAAATGACTTTATTGACAAATTATTCACAAATTACTATCGTCAATGGTTCCTCTTGAAACAGATGTTCCACTGTCAAATATGTGAAACCAGAGGTATGCCCTACACTTCATCTTGTCCAGTGTCCTCACATATAAAGCCCCAATCAGGACTAACCCATTCAATACTTGATGATACTAGTCATAGACAGTGATAAGTCAGCTGGTCTCCAGGATATTGTCCGTAAGGCCACGACGGATTCATCGTAGAACTTGTCTTACGAAAACATCAATCAAACGGAAGAAGCAGTACTCTTGTGACGATCCTAGTGAACTTGATGACAGGACCTGTCCAATAAAAATGGCGAGAAAATGTCATTAGCAGGTGCCCAACTTGACATCACTTGGGCACCATGAACCTGGTGTCAATATCGATAAGGGAAACATGATGCATCAAAATTCGTGAATTCTGTGAGGCCAAAATAGTTGAATTTACCCACGAACACAAATGATGGAACTGCCTTTAATAGGGACAAAAACACCCATTCCATTAAAAATAAATGAGTGGAAAATAGCTCAGTACCCAAATAATAAATAAATGACAAATGTTATCAACAAAACGTGCATTTCAGTTTACACTTGCTACGAGCAGCCCTAGAACAGGTGAAATAGTTGATGAGTATTACATGTACAGGTGTAACAAATAATGAGTGTAACCTTAACCATTAACTAGTTTTACCTGTAGTTTGGATGAGGAGGGTTGAGGACTGGGCATGGAGTTAGCAGGGGAACCCGGGCCACGTCTGATATGTCTCTGTAAACTCAACTGGAACGATGTCTGGACACACAAGACACTAGCTATAAACCTATTCAATGTACATTGCAATCAAAATTGATTGATGAAATGAATTGTGGGGCTTTGAGTGCACACATTTTAAATGTTGCTGTATGATAATACTGTAATTGTGAATGATTCTCCTACCAGTTCTGTTCCCAGTTCGCGTTTCAGGAGCTGTTTGTCTCTGGCAGACAGGTTGGGTTGCTTGAGGTAGCGTACGGCTTGTTCCATGAGCAACATGAGACTTGTCTCCATCACATACAGCACCACACTCCTGATACACAGACAGGTGCCATTCAAATACCCTCCAATAACCAAACCCTCTATTGCACTAGCCCATGCTCGTAATGCTAGCCCACATACTCCCCATCATTCCCAGTGTTAGACAATTCTTAACAGCTCTTTACAGATCAATGCAATTTATGTCAGTGATTCATTTGTTACCTGTAGTAGTTGGTGATTTGTGTTGCAATTGTGAACAGTGAAAAGACACCTTTTTGAAAATGAAAATGCTTTGAATATGTTTTTCATCCAAAAAATATGAAATGTCCATAAATGCCTAATTTCAAGGGGTGTTTTAAGACGAGTGGCTTGGGCACATGTGAAAACCCTCTGCAGCTAAATATCAATTGCAATTGCAAGGGATTTTCCAAGACTTATGTACATAATATGTGACAATCCATTATCAGGTTTGAAGCCAATCCTCTGGTCAGCCATTTGCCCAACTGCTGAAACTGCAAAATCTCAAAACTTACTTTTTGAATGGGGGTCCTTCCATGTCCATCCCTTTAACAGGCGACACAGCGCCCCCTACAGTCTGAAAACAAATAATATGCACTAAGAAAACTCCTACAAGTCCACAATATGGACAGTTTATCTTCAAATATTGTCAGTTTTTTGGGAGATGAACATAACAATATTACAGTTAAAACACACTAAAATCATAGAATATCATTCACTGAAAGCTACAAGCTAAAAACAGATTGGGAATGAACACACTCAGGTCATAAAAAATGACACAGACACACTATATTTGGCTGGTCTACCTTTGGGAGGAGTTTGAGGCCCATGTTAAGTACGGTGACCAGGGTACCGAACGTGGTGGAGGAATCAGTGTCAGCAGCAGGGGTGGAGAAGACGAGGTCGAGACAGGGGTCATACTCGCTTACATCCATACTCTGGAACACACACACAGTGAGGGAGACTGAAAAGAAACTAAAATGGTTGACCACAAAATGCATGGGAAATCTGCTCCAGCTCATAATACATAAGTTTGTTGATTTTATGGGGTCCAGTATATACAAAGAGCAATTAATGCGGGAATAGAAAAGGGGCACCTGCTCCTAGAAAACAATGATAAGATTTAGTGGGGTCCAGAATTTACAAAGAGTAATTATTGCACAAAAGTAAAAGGGGAACCTGCTCCTGGAAAACAATGTCAAGATTAAATGGTGTCCAGTATTTACAAAGAGCAATTATTGCACAAATTGAAAAGGGGTACCTGCTCCTAGAAAACCATGTTAAGATTTAATAGGAAGGGTATTTACAAAGTGTAGCTAACGCAGGAATGGAAAAGGGGCACCTGCTCCTAGAACACAATGTGATGTTAATTTTACTGACGAAGGTGACAAGGTTATGGGGGCATTTTTAGTTGATATGACTTCATTTTCACGAAATTTGGTCTGAGTGATTATCAATGTCAAAAGTTAATAAGTGGCATAAGCTCCCAAACTGTATTAATTGTGGAAGAGATTTCTTTTTGTAATTTATACCACATGGTAAATTAACACTACTGAGCAGAATCATAAACCTAGTGATGTTATTCCACACATGACTGAACAGCTCTTTGATGTCACTTTGATCATTGTTCTAGGGGCAGGTGTGTTGATTGGATATCTCACCTGGTCAAGTAAGATCTCACAGAGGTCAGGTGAGAACTGCTGTGTGGCTGCCAGACAGTGGCTCAGCAACTCCATGAAACTAACAACACGTGCAGAGAAGAAAATCATGAATATCATTATGCCAGAGAAATGAAACAAAACGTTGGTATTTAAAAGTTGATTTCCAGATGGATGTGACAGTGATTGGTGTGTTTGATCGTGATTCTATGGCAGAACCCCTTAAGTGCACCTACTTGCTGCCCACAACTTTGAGCTAACCCCCAACATTGAGCCAAACTAATCCCATCATATTACCAAGAGCTTGCAACCCAAATTGTATATTACACTACTCGTAGGATTTTACAGTCAGGGAGCATATTACTCGCTTCGGACAACAGTTAAGCCTTTAACAGACACATGAGGGTCTGTCTTCAGAGTAAACCTCATGTCTTTAAAGGCAGTCACATAGCTCAGCCTTTGATGGTTAACCAATGCAGGTTATGCTGTATGCTTACCTGTGTTGTAGCATCATGGTGGCATGGGATACAGAGTCCGAGTCGTCAGTGGATGACGACTGTGATGAGAGACGTCGTACAACGGGCACTTGTACCAGCTGCTGTTCCTTCTGGCTGTCAGCTGAGCTGCTGCCATTCTGTCAGCACATGCGGGGTTTAACATTGTTTTATTTAAAGAATGAAATGATTTTACGACATGATGGGCCAGGATGATGTATCGTTTGGACAGAACCCTATAAGTACCAAAGACCACTGGGCATTGATCCACTGGCCTGAATATGTATGAGCCACAGGCTCTGGGATTCAAATCTGAAGCAAACCCAGTGAGGAAAAGGAAAAACCAAATGTACATTGTGTCACTTAAGAGTCTCAGCTCTCATTCTGCTTATCATCCTGCTGACATCAGGCAGATATGTGCTCAATGTGGCAATGTACAAATATTTAACAATGTACTTCCTTCACAGCAATCAAATATCAAGTTAATTATAAGACATGTGGCCTTTCATGTATATGTACGTCATCTGTACACCTTGCAGTCATGTGGCGGCCAATTCGATGAGTAAGATTGACATACCTCCAACATATGCTGTAGGAGTCGGGGCCTGACCAGTAGCGCTACACAGCGGTTACTAAGCACACTTATGTCCCTCTGTGGCAAAAACAAAAAAGAAATTCTTGCCTTGCACATGGTCAACCAAAATATTAACCAAACAATTTCTTTGAACCGATGAATATATTTATAAACAAACTCTATCTATCATTCAAAATAAAACTCCCAACAGGCATTTCAATTACAGCTTATTCCAGCCAATGCCCAGAGATCCCACTGCTATAACCTCGACTTGATGGTTGATTGAAAGACAGGTGTTCTGGAGACTGACCATGAGTGTGAGCATGTTAGGCAGCAGGTGGAGGCGCCAGTCACGGTGGTAGTGGGAGAGTTCTGCCAGGAAGCGTGCTGTCTGGAGTGCCTCTTTGATGCCATCCTCGTTGATTCTAACACTACATAGGCACTGTGGAGGCAAGGTAATGTGGTGTGCATGTAGGGTATGTAGCAGTGACAGTGATAGTCTGATGATATTTGTCATCGTATGATCATGATCAGCCTCACCTGGTGATAACAAGCCATCTCACCTGGTGATAATGTGCCATCTCACTGGTGATAATGTGCTATCTCACCTGGTGATGTGCCATCTCACCTGGTGATAAGTGCCACCTGACCTGGTGATAATGTGAGCCATCTCACCTGGTGATAATGTGCCATCTCACTGGTGATAATGTGCCATCTCACCTGGTGATGTGATAACTAGCCATCTCACCTGGTGATATCTCACCTGGTGATAATGGGTCACCTCACCTGGTGATATCTCACCTGGTGATAATGGGTCACCTCACCTGGTGATAATGTGAGTCATCTCACCTGGTAATAACAAGTCATCTCACTGGGTGATAACGAGCCATCTTGCATGGTGATAACAATCCAACACACCAGGTGTAGCCATATCACATGGTGATAACAACCCATTTTCCTTGGTGATAATGCGTCACCCCACCCAGTGATAACAAGCCCTCACCTGATGCATAGTGTCCTGATGAACCCCCACAAAGTTGAGGCAATCTTGTAGGGCACTGTACTTGAGGGACACAAGAAGACTGGTCATGAGGCTGGTGTAGAGGATGTAGATGCCTTGCCACTTGTCAGTCTCCACCCCACATGAGGCTGACTGCTTCTGCAATAGTGGTCAATATATGTAACAACAGGATCTTGTCAGCTCTAGATTGACACATGGGGTGGCTGGATTAATGACACAGGGTCCAAGGGTATATTGGGTTCAGGATGACCATTTTTAGATCTCATTTATGGTTCCCTGGTCCAAATTGAAAGTACTTAAGAGTTGATGATGATTATGTCCACCAAAATAATTATTCGATATAATAGAAATCATTTGAGAAGTCATTTCCAGGTGAGATTATGTGTTTCTTTCTTCACCTGCGCACGTTGTAGAGGACTTTGTGGCAGGCAGAGTTCAGTGAGTACAACACACAGCTGCTGACTGAGTCCACTTGACGTCACTAGCTCCGCCCCCTACAAATCAACAAACGCTAATTTCACTTGTCTATTTCAACAGCAAATGTTACATTGCTAGTGGGAGAAGGAGACCCAAGAAATTTGAGCACTAATGTCACCACAAAACAGACTAGCTTATGGGTTTAATATGCAATGACTGGTACATAAAGTATGATTTATGAGAGAAACAATACCTGAGGGTGATTTGCAAGAGTCGTCAGAAAATGGAGCGTAGTTTCCACATATGCCAGTCCTTGGCGCGACTACACACATTATAACAATAGTCAAATCATAGGTTTCATATCTGATGGAGGTTGTGATGTATCTATAAAAAATTATTAATGATGCTACATGCATATTTTACCTGAATGTAAGGCAACAAAGAATGAATGAGGTTTCCAACAACTGCATGATGCTGAACACAGGGTAACCATAGAGACGGGTTGTCAAGGTAACGTACAATTTCCTCCAAAAGACAGACGGTGGCACACTGAAGCTGAACACAAAATAAAGTACAAATATTATTCATGGCTGTAAAAATCTAAATTCAAATGATGGAAAAATTACGACATGATAAATCATCTTCACCTTGATTTTAATTTCAAAATTTTTCTCCTGATCCTTGTCTCTGTCTTCCTGTGTTGAGTGGGGCTGGTCTGGGGGAGAGTGGGCGGAGACAGGGGCAGTGGTGCGCTTAGGTAGCGGTTTAGGCAGCTGGTAGGTACTCTGTTGGAGGATGGAACAGACGACCCCCAGCAAAGACTGGACCTCTGTGGGTTGTATGGCACCTGCAAAGAACATAATCAAAGGTCGAAATAAAGGGTTGATCAGCAGGATATAACAGCCTACCTTTGCTGGCCTGGTTGTGATATAACAGCCTACCTTGCCAGCCTGGTTGTGATATAACAGCCTACCTTTGCTGACCTGGTTGTGATATAACAGCCTACCTTGCCAGCCTGGTTGTGATATAACACAGCCTACCATTGCTGGCCTGGTTGTGATATAACCGCCTACCTTTGCTGGCCTGGTTGTGATATAACAACCTACCTTGCCAGCCTGGTTGTGATATAACAGCCTACCTTGCCAGCCTGGTTGTGATATAAAAGTCTACCTTTGCTGGCCTGGTTGTGCTGCAGGATGTGCGTGAGTGAGGCCAGGATCCCTATCTGTACAGATGGCAGAAGAACCTCACTGTTGTTAGAAGTCTCGTTCAAGACCCTCTCCAGATGTAGAGCTGTTTCCCCGCGATCGCTCACAGCACTGATACACATAACCATATTACATATAACCACACCACGCATAACAGCATCACAGCACTGGTATACAAGCATGTCACATATAACCACACCACAGCTATGACATATAACAATGCCATATAAAACACATAACCATATCACTGTCTGCAGAGAACAACTCATTCGCTTGACGAACTGGTGCACAGATGGATGATTGCCAAGGTAAAGTTATACCACAACTTCTGGTTGATGGAAGCAACATTGTTATTTCTCCCCATGAGAACTTGTATGGGACCTACCTGATCCAATGTTTAAGTAGTGAGAAGTAGCAGGTGCTCGCTATAGAGGCCAACTTGAGGTGCAATGCTTTGAGGCCCTCTGTGCCTCCAAACTGTGCCTCCACACCCTGCAGTAGGTCATCGAGTATCACAGCCCTACAGCTGTCTGTCAGGCGCACGAGGTCCGTCTGCAAAATCCAATTGCGAATGAAAATACTGAAATTTCATGGTATTATCAAAGAAACTTAAATCCATTTCTGACTGCATACATCACTCTACGAGTAAAAAAGGAAAGAACTAACTCCAATCGGAGCCACTCACTTTGCTAGCTGCCAATACCAGGAGTAGATCTCTCCAAGCAAGCAGCATCTGTAGCGTGGCATTGTCCACCGTTCCTTCACGCTGACCTGCATGACCCGACCCAGTTCTGGCTGTCTCCTTCATACTCTCACGTATATACTGCAGCCGCATAGCAAAGTGCCAGAGATACAGGAGTGAGACTTATTTTTAATTTATGTACAGGAATTCTAGGAAGATATGGTTCACTTAAACAATACACTGATGGTCAGATAAATGGAGGAACAGAGTCCAAAACCTGCAGGAAATCTGGGAGGATGGTGCTGATAGTTTAAATTGAATGGAGCAATTAAATGACAGCTTTGTGTGAAACACAAGTGGCCGATAGGCCCCAAAACACTCTTCTTCTTTTGACATAATTAAATTAAGCATTTTTCAATAATAACTCAGGGGCCAAAGGCCATGCAGGGCTGATGTTCAGTATGCAACAAGTAGTCAACATGAGAGGGATCCAGGTACAATTTCAGACTGCTACCTTACTCTTTATGAAAATGTACAACCTAAAGTTGCATGGAACAAGAGAATCTTCAGTCATAACTTACCATTGAGTAATGTAGCACTGATTATTAGCTTGCAGTGAGCCATCAAGATAAGCTGAGTCTATGTGAAATTTTAGAGTTTTTTTTGTGTGTGTGGTCATAATCATTAGAGAAGTCTATTTGTAATTTCAGGCTGCTGCCTCACTTTATAACAGAATGTGCCACTAGTCCCCTTTGGATTAAAGAGGCTGTTCAGCCCCATATCAGACACTCAATGATCATTTTGTTAAAACATTACATTTGACCAAGACATAAATAACTCTTTTAATTAGTGTCGCAAATTTTACTTGATGATCACAAATACAAATTTTCAACATTATTATTCTACTGGAAATTGTCATGATATACTGTAGAAATCTGTATAATTTAGCTGCGTCGTTCAATCGATAACGGTGTCTCCCTAAAACCATGGACCACACAAATGTAAGTTGTAAATCGTTACGCGCTCTATAACTACCCCGATATAATAGTATTGATGTGTATGCTTCATCTTAGGTTACAAAATATAGATGGCATCAAATCTTTACTTATTAAAGTTGTGGGCATCATTGAATCAATTAGACCGACAAGCCGAAAGGGTAATTTCTGACAACAAAAATGACGACAGCTGAAGTCAGGATCTATTTTCTGAGACCGCAGTGCCAAATAGTGACTGAAAGTCTGAAAACTTTAAACATTTGGCTTTCTGCGGTGCGGTTGCCAAGCAGCTTGCTTCACGGCCTCGTTACAAATATGGTGCTCAACATATTAAGATGGGAAAAAAAATTTTAATCCAAAGTGTTTTTTTGTTTGAATTTGATAGCTTGCTAAGTAAGACAAGAAATTTGATTAGTTTTTTTATTTTATAAGTCTTACATATGTAATTTGTAGATTGCAAGGAGGTGGTGATATGAGAGGCTGTATGAATGATTTGAGACCGCCTGCTTCCATTAAAGTGTGATATCAAAATTTTCAAAACTGTAATGGGTATACATGACAAAGGATAAAGGGTTTACGTGGCATAGGATATAGTTTTAAGTTTTTCAATTATAACTCAGTGGTCAAGGTCATTCAGGGTTGATATTAAGTTTGTAAGTGATCATCAATATAAGAATTGTACACGTGTAATTTGGGGCTGCTAGCTTGGACTAAATGAAAACGTGCCCAAAAAAACTGTTCCCCATTAATTTAACATATTTTTCCATAATAACTGGATTAGCCAAGCAGGACTGATATGAAGTTTGTGAGTGACAATCAATTTAAGAATGGCCCAAGCTAAGGTATATGCTGGAGAGCAGAGCTACAAATGAATTAAATTTGTTATTCCTCAACATTGCACAAATTTTACGTTCAATACCTGCATCGCCATATATTATACATCCATCCTTGTGTAGCAGAAGAGGATTGTTTACCTTTGACCAGTATTCGAGTCTCTTGGAACTGACCAGGTCATTGAGTACAGATTGCAGTCCTTTGTCCACTTTACTACTGTAAACAAATAAACATACACGTCAGCTATCTCCAGCAAACATCAAAGTGTTAAAGTGATCCCCCTATTTGTGTCATTATAAAATCTCTATCGAGTCCATTTAGACTTTCATAACTTCATCTGGATTCACATCTGCCACCTGTTAATATGATAAATCTGCAAACTGGGTTTATGGTAAATCTGCCACCAGGGTGTAGGATAAGTCTGCCACCAGTGTGTATGATTAATCTGCCACCAAGGTGTATGGCAAATCTGCCACCTGCATAAATGATACATCTCCCACCTGAATGTTGAAAAATCTCCCACCTGGGTATATGATAAATCTCCAGTGCCAAAATCTTCATGATATAGGCTACTGTTTTCATTTCTGTTGAAAGCATCTATACATAAAAACCAGACAGATTTAATCTTTACCCATGTAATTATTTGAACAACATTATTGACCAAAGAAATTGCTTGATATATATATAGCTGTATGAGTGAAGAGGAATGCTGGGATGTGGTGAACAAGGAAATAATGAGGTACCTACATCTGGGGTGGCATCCATGGAGCGAGCCATGAGGTCGCGTGTGAGGGACAGACAGATACTCTGCCAAAACTCATCCCTGTTGTCAACACATCAGGGTCACAGACAGATGCATTTTTCTGCCAAAAATTCATCCCCATGTTGTCAACACATCAGGAACATCAGTCACAGCAGTCATAAAGATGCATTTTTCAGGAAAATTGTGATATGCCATTAAGTACCTTCAGCAATCCAACAGAAACCCATTGTTCTCACCCCTGGTCTGGGTCAACGTAAATTGAGCATCGATTAACAACACTTATGTGCATACAGACCTGCGTCGAAGAACAGCCATGGCTGTTTCACGCCTGCCTTTCCAGAGAGCGTGGACAAACTGCATGGCAGCACACAGCAGCTCTGATGGGCACTCTGGTTCCTGCTGCTGCAACCATGGCAACGTAGGTTAACATATGCTGAGTAGAATGTCAAGGCACAGATAGACACATCAACCTTGTGATGAACAGTAGACAAACATCAAGAGGATGTGTCGCAATGACAAACATCAAGGGGATGTGTTGCAATGACAACATCAAGGGGATGTGTTGCAATGACAACATCAAGGGGATGTGTTGTAATGATAACATCAAGGGGATGTATCGCAATGACAACATCAAGGGGATGTGTTGAAATGATAACATCAAGGGGATGTGTCACAATGACAACATCAAGGGGATGTGTTGAAATGATAACATCAAGATGATGTGTCACAATGACAACATCAAGGGGATGCATAGCAATGACAACATCAAGGGGATGTGTCACAATGACAACATCATTTTATGACAACAACATTTAATGACAGATCATTTAATGAATATTAAGTAAGCTTACAAAGAAATTATGAGAAATGTTTTGAAAATTAGGATACATTTTGCACTCAGAGCAGATTATACACGAGGACAAAACATCACAAAATGTATTGTCTGCTGATTTAGGGTTTGAACTTCCATCAATCCCCACATGGCAACCCTGCATCTGACTGGTACCTGTTTGGTTTGGTCGATGAGGGTCAACAGAGACTGCAGACAGCTCGACTCCCCAACACTCAACTCCTGCAATACACAAGGTGTCGTCAGTTTCTGCACCACAACTGCAGATAAATTTCCAGCTCAGTGCTTGTTACATAACAACTGAACTAGTCTATACAGGACAAAAGCATTTGCTAATCTTGACAGATAACACACAATACAGCTGTTGAAATAACTTAAGCGTAGCAGATTTAGAACACAACTGTTAGCTGACAGCAGCCCTTACCAGACCCTTATGCTTGACCCTAAGACAATCTTATAAAGACAGTTTAATCAGCGGCTCATTTATCGGCCCAATACCTGTTTTTTGTTTTGAGCAGCGGCCGGCCCCTCTATATTGAGGAACATCTCTATAAGGCCGGGCTGTGTATCAACACACACCGACAGTAGCTCCAACATCACCACCTTCAAGCGGACATCCTGCACACATCATCAGCACCTACGATTAGCTACTCCAGCATCCATTAAGTTTCACTGGAATCTTCAAACACGATAAATTCATCTGCAGATATCATACACTCATAATAAACAATGAAGAATTGATAATGTTTGACGATTGGATTGGCTTCTGGTTCAGAATCCGATGTTATGATACCTGTACGACAAGAGCGACATGGATCTTTCAATATTGAATCTTGAAACAGTTGGTTGAAACAAAACAGTTGATTCCATGCAATTTAGAGCCAAGGTTAGGTAGCTTAAGCAAGCTCAACCATCAACTTCTAGTGTAAGTCGTTCCTATGTGGGGCATTGATTACAGGTACATACAGGTGTATGAGTGGGCCCACGCTGCCTTTGTAGGGTACTAGAGATTACATGTATATACAAGACAGGTGAGTGTGTGGGTCCACATTACCTCTGTGAGACTAGATTACAGTTGTACTCTAGAAAGTATGTGTGGATGTACATTACCTCTGTGTGGGATTTGAGTCTGGCCAAATATATGTCTCTCATGGCCTCCGCTTCGTTACCCAGGCACGCCAGCAGCGACATGGGGAATACCTATCAGTGATCATAGATCATGGGTACACATGACACAGACTATGGTTATGCACGACAGAGCACAGGTACACATGACAAAGATCACAGGTACACATGACACAGCACAGGTACATATGACACATAGCACAGGTACATATAACACATAGCACAGGTACACATGAGACAGCACAGGTAAACATGACACTGAGCACAGGTACATATGACACATAGCTCAGGTACATATAACACAAAGCACAGGGACACATGACAGCACCAGTACACATGTCACAGATCACAGGTACACATGACACAAAGCAAAAGTACACACCCCATAAAATGGATGGTGAAAATTTCTTTGCACATTTCAATACTATCAGCACATTGATGAAAGATTTAGTATCGAGTAATATCTAACAATCATATGGCCACGTACCATGGCTAACCGCTTCAATAGGAGCGTGGTGAGGGAGGGAAGGCGAGGGTCATGGCGATGGTAGATGTACCGGGCGATGGTTGCCATGGGATGTGCGTTGCCTTGGTGATGGAGAGGCTGACTGGATAGGCAGCGTTCGGTGGGAGAAATGGGGAGACCTGGAGGTCTGAGGAGGAGGAGACGATTGAGGAGAGAGATTGCCAGGCGTACGAGCTGGGTCAACTCCACCCCAGCACCCTCGTGCACACTGATACACAGGAATAACTGACCGTCATATAATGACATCATCCAGTGCCCAAAAGAAATCGGATTCTGCCTAAAAAAACAAGCAACAAGCAGTGAAATCTACTGGATATCAACTATGCATCAATGCCCTTGACCTGCCATATTGCTAATTGCAGAATTGTTTTTTATGTTCCTTCACATGGCTTGATGAGCAAGTTACACAGCTATATCTGGTAGTGCTATGATGTGTTTGAATGGCAGTGTCAACATGATGCAACTGTAACCCGAGCCCTTCATAACTTGTCCCTATCAAATCCAAACGGCAGGTAAGCAAATGACAGCTGCAGGTAAGTCAGGGCCAGAGGTTCTGAAAGGTACAATAGGTGATAGTGTTAGACCATCCATAATGACCTGCTCTGTGAGGCCAGAGCTGTCTCTATTGCGTCCACACCAAGGCCTATGATGTCCAGGAGCGTCCGACCTGATTCCGTGTAGAGAAGACTGTAGACACAAACCTCTCTCACTCCAGGCCTGAAAACAGAAAGTAAGATGACTTGTGAGAATTTTTGTGATGCCTTGTGAGAAGATGTGTGATGCCTTGTGAGATGTGCCTTGTGAGAATATTTGTGATGCCTTGTGAGAAGATGTGTGATGCCTTGTGAGATGTGCCTTGTGAGAATATTTGTGATGCATTGTAAGAAGATGTGAGATGTGTGATGCCTTGTGAGAAGATGTGAGATGTAAGATGCCAGGTAAGGAATCATTGAATATATGAGTCCAGAGAATGCATGGCCAGTGGCAGTTTATCAAAGCTGTATGGCTTACATTAGCTCAGCATTGTTTACCTGTCAAGAGCTGACTGCTCAGAAGCCTCAGGCAGGATGTTGAGCATCTGATGGAAGATATCCAGACATCTCTGACCTGATGAAGCAAATACACAGCTGTTTGAGAATGTGTCATAACATTAATCAAACGTTTATGTGCCATTTAATAATGATTATGCTATAAAAATATAAGAGCTGGCATGTTAGTTATCGCATGGTCATGTGGGTGATGTGGGGAAAGAACACGAGGACGCGGAGCGTCCGAGTCTTTCCCCATATCATCCGCTTGACCATGCGATAACTTAACAATCGCGATGGCACCTACACACGATAATCAAGAGCACAACCCCGTCTCCTAATATTGTTAATTGGCATGAACCTATGTCATGTAAGGTATCTGTCTGGGACCTGTATATATGAGGGACATACGCTTAATCCCCCATTTGGCCTCAGCTGCCTGTGATGATGGGTTCATCTATAGGAGATGTGGGAGATTTTTCCTTTTGCTCTGTGAGGGACCTTCTCAAAAGACCAAGCTTTTTCTCGAGCTCTGATTGGCTGATATGAGGGTGCCATGCGATAATGTCAGTTACAACATGGTTGGCAGTTCTCGCACGGACTAACTGTGCGTTTTGAGGGATACAACACAAGCCATCTATCGATATGCTGACCTAGTTTTTCCCTAAAGGTAGACCAAGCTTTTTCTCGGGAGCTCTGATTGGCTGAAAGATGAGGGTGGCCATGCGATAATGTCAGTTGATGCAGAGGCAAACATTCAAGAGATTGCTGACAAATATTGCTCATCAAAGTCTGGACAGAGCTCGTTGTGGGTCTGTTAAGATACAAGATGACAAGCCAGGTAATAGATCATTCTAGAGGAATGAAATAAATGCCAGTGTTGTGGCTATATTTTTGATGGCTACTGTTTGACAAGAGGTAGAAGCGAAATATAAACTTCACTTGTGGAATGAAGGGAAACTGCTCACGGTGTGAGAAAGTATGATACTAGGAGATGCTGCCATGAGCTCATGTCCAGTTGGCGTCCTGCTTGATGCAGAGGCTTAAAGCCTTTAATTAGTTGACAATGAGGGCAGCGTAGCGATGGATGGTATAATCTGCTGACTAGGCAGGTATTGGATATTCAAAGTCATGGCCGCATATTTTAGATAAATGATCATGATTTAAAGGGTTTAATTAGTGGAAGATACCAGGTGAGATGACAAGTGAGGTAAGGAGGTAGGTGCTTTAAGGTTTCTGAGGAAGCCGATATTTTAGATAAATGATCCACGACACCAGGTGAGATGACAAGTGAGGTAATAGATGCCAGGTGAGAAAATTTATTCCTATTCAGGAATACAAGAGAGGTGAAAGAGGCCAAATGGGCATATGCGAGATGCTTGGGGCCAGATGAGAAGCTGTGAGAAGTCAACTGCCAGACCAGACAAGTGAGAGATAAGATGCCTTTTTTAACAACAAATGAGATGATAAAATGCATCAAACCCACAGCATGTTGGTTGAAAGACAAACCACTGAGCCGCAGCAACAAGTGAGATGCAAGATATCAGGATATAATAGAAAGGGGAGAAGAAAGTGGAAGAGAAATGAGGTGGCCAAATGAAGTGAAGTGAGATGTACAAAGCTAAATGAGATGTACAAGGCCAAATGAGGAGAACATTGAGTTGTAAGCATCCAAATGAGAATAGAAGTGAGTTTGGCTTAATAAGTATACCAGTGACTGTACCTTATATAAGAACCTTAACAGACCATTAGTTGAGTGCACACCTGTAACACTATCTTAATGAGCCATCAGTGGCGTGCATACCTGTAACAGTATCTTAACGAGCCATCAGTGGCGTGCATACCTGTATAAGCGAGGAGATGAGGGGGAGTAGAGCTAGAGAGACAGGGTACTGTCCCTCACTGCACTCACACCCCGCCAGTAGTCGACCATAGGCCCCTGTATTCACCCCCGCACCACTGCATCACGCAAACGTCAGACATCAGAGCCCCCCCATTATAAACAGGTCTTAATCACTTGTATTATCGGAAATTAATCAGATGTGTCATTTTGCTCAAATTTCTGCAAGTAAGTCACTGAATTCATGTTGAAAGAATTTTTTCAATGACTTCATCAAGATTCAAATTACCGTATAAATAAGCCTCCATGAGACACTTTTAACACACAGCCCCGTGCATCCTCTATATAGTGATCCCCACCCACCCCCCACCCCCAACGTTCGCCTTGATGCCATGGCACTATATCTTGCATTACCTGACTGCCTCGGAGTACGAGTCAATATTCTCTGTGAGGAAGGGCAAGAGCCCTGTCTGGAGGAGTTCATGCCACACCTGCACAGAGACACACACCAGTAGTGCAGTTCATCACATATAAAAGAAAACAAATATACCTAATATACACATGGAAAAATAATATATCGGTGTTAAGTGGGGATAATGGACAAAATCGAAGCAAACGTTGGTACTGCATACAAATAGAGTTCACATTCTCCTTAAACCAATCATCTAAGGTGTATCTCTGGCCTGCCAAGTTAGCCCTGTACCTGTGATACCTCTTTTCATATTGTTGACCAGCCAAGACACTAATCATATCTTAACAAATCACACTTTATCAAAGAGACTTCTTAGCTGATAAGAATCTAATACATGAGCTACAGTAGACAAGGTATCTATTCAGACCCAATAAAATACACAGTTTTCATCTTCCATTAATCACGCTAGGTGTGTTTCTTTTACCTGCTCTGGATGCAGTTTCACTTCACACCTGACGACTGCCAATATGGCAGCCAGCAGCTCCAGAGATGGCTGGCTACCCTGACATATCCTACACAAATGCAATGCAATGTTTGTACACTGTAGTATGGCTTATCAACACCAGCATTCAACCTTTAACAGGAGAGAATAGTAAATGGAATGAAATCACTTAATAATGTCATTGAATTAAACATTCAGTGTCTTGGGGGTAGGGCAATGAGGATGGATAAGGATAATTATGATACTTGGACAATTCCCCTGAAGCACTATTACTTACTATTACTTACCATAAACTCCTTCCTTACACAGACTTCCTAATTTCATTACCTATTCATTGTGATACAAGTAGGGCACCATCGTGAATGATACAAGGAGGCCGCCATCGTGAATGATACAAGTCGGCTACCACCGTGAATGATACAAGTCGGCCACCATCGTGAATGACCCAGAAACAAACACATGTGATGTGTTGCTATGGAGACACAAGTGAGGCTGGGTACCTGTGCATAACCTGGTGGAGGGTATCCAGTATCCGAGGCAGCTGTGGAATGTTGTCGAGTGCCCATTGCACATTGTCGCACATCACTGCTTGTAGCACATCGCAAGCTATACGCACTTTCTCCATGCTACTGGCCTGTACCATACCTGCAATAAAACATACAATCATCAACACAATCTCCTATGATGCGTGCTGCAAAGGAATTAAATGAAGGTGAGTACAGGTCGCCAAGAAGAACAAGACGGTATAAGGACTCCATGTTAAAGCAAAATAACCACCCTCAACAGAAGTTGAACCCTAAGACTATGAAGCTTTAAAATATTTTGTAACATTAATTGTTCGGCACAGGCAGCAGTCACGAAAAATAACTTAGAGAAATTGATGGTCCAATTATTCTAAGAAGTATCAATTCATTAACTGAAGTTCCAATTCAATTGAGTAAAAAAATGAATATGTTGATGATGACAACAGGTCAGGTTTTGAGTAACAACCATCAGGAAATATGTTACCATGGTTACACCCCTACAGCGCATCTTACCTCCTCCTTGTTGCAGCTGCAGCAGCAAGACTTGACTTTCTCCCAGGAAGACATCAAATGCACTGTACCTCACCTCCCACCGCAGAACGTCCCTCACCCCCTCTACACCACAATAAGTCACATACTCATGCTGGCATAACTTGATTACAAGCAACTCCTGTCATCAACGCACAACCACTCGATGATAAAGTCGCAAAAAAGTTAGAGATTTTAAACATTACATGGCTTTTGATTATCAATGATTGGTTTTCATATGTAAGGGTCAAATTAAAACATAAGTGTGAAAACAAGTGATTCAGTCTGTCAGTTGATAACTTAACTATGATTCACATTAATCTATAAGAAACACTGACATCCTATTTGTGTAAGATAACTGACCACATGTGATCTGTAAGACGTTACCCGGTTGTGGATGCAGTCGAGCTCGCGTCCTGGCAGGTATGACCAGGCTGGCATTATCAGGGTACGGACAGCGAGCACGCCTCGATTCCACCATGCCCTCCTCACCCCTCACCGGCCCCACATCCACACTGCTATCCCAATACTCCATAAAAACCTCAAGTCGGTGGAGCAGCGCAACCACTTGGCATCGACTCCGCAGCGAGGCATTCATCAGGGGGATCATGAGTTGGAGCGGGGGCTGAAGTGAAGCGGCCAGCGTGTGAGAGCGGACTGGACCAGCAGCCCCAGCCCCTCGTCCACTCCCTGCAAAGACCAGAATAGGATGGATATGAGAGTTTACTATCATCTTTATAGAGGATGATGATTGTAATGCTTTGTCTGGGGTGCCCTGTTACGTGGACAGGGAGTGTGTCATATTCACCTGCTCTAGGAGTTCGTCTGATAATTTGGGATGATGTAACACAGCAGTGACAGCTTCATACAGGCCCTGGTCACACATCAAACACACATTACAGCTTCATACAGGCCCTGGTCACACATCAAACACACATTACAGTTTCATACAGGCTCTGGTCACACAACAAACACACATTACAGCTTCATACAGGCTCTGGTCACACATCAAACACACATTACAGCTTCATACAGGCCCTGGTCACACAATAGGGCAAGAAAAAAACCATCTTGAATGAGAAAAAGAGAGATTCCTCTTGTGTGATTTCCTCGTTACTGACCTCAGTGTCGCCAAGCGAGTCCTCGTGGTAAAACCAGAGCACTGCATTGAGAAGCTTGTAGACAATGAGGCGACAAGCCCGAGCAAACACCTGCACCACACAGCACCACAAACAATACCAATGGATGCAAAACATTCAAATATATTTTATCATCCAATTACATATATTTGAGATCACATTCTCACAGAGTTAGAGGAGAAAGGGTCCTGACGCAGCCGGGCAGCCAAGTAGTGAAACACACGATGCTGGAGAGCCTTGTGACCTAATTTACGAGCAAGAGTTGACCCTGCCCCTTGTGATGGCCCCACTCCTTGCGAAGGCCCCGCCCACTGGGGATCTGAGGCGACGTGTAGAATGAGGGATAGAGCCATGAGGACTGGGGTGTGCTCCGGTAAATCGCCCAGACCTGTAGCAATGCTACAGAGCTCCTGAAAACAATTACACAAAGTTTGGGTGTCTGCATCCGAATTAATTAAAAACACAGGGAATACCCTACTTACAGCAATGGCAAGTCACTAGAACTATTGAATCAGATGTATTTGTGAATTAAGTTTTCAACTGAGACTCACCTTGAATTCTCTTGATTTCACAATTTTGTTATCTCTCCCACTGAAGGTCAAGATGGATACAAAATTATTCAATTAATTTATATTGCACCTGTATTTATTCTCATGCTCTTTAATTCAGATGAAAGGTATAATTACCTGCCATCTTCATCAAATGACAGTTCATCCAGGTGCAATCCTTTCAACACCAGAAGCGACTGTATAAACCTGAGCACACACAAAAACCAATCACCTATTATCTCTTAAATAAATTGAAACCTTGGTGGGTAGAATTGCTATCCAGTCCCCTAATGACAGAATGATTGTTATACTGGGATAGCACCCTCCTATTTGGCACCAAGCTACCCCTAAAGTAAAGAATATGGTTTAGCTAACAATACAACACGGAACAGATGGAGGCTGAATGGGAAGACTCACCCGATGCGCTGCAGGACAGGCTCTGATGTCTCATCGAGCAGGTGCTTATTCACTTGGCGCCTCCCAAAGCCCTGCCTCTGTAAGTTCAAGATGCATTTTGTAAGTGAAAAGCAAACGGGTCAGGTAACTTCACAAGAGCTATTCCATTATTTTCTGGTATCACCACCCAAACTTTGCCCGTTTTTAGCTTCCAATATGTAGTTGTGTCCCGTGAAAATGGGAATGGGAATCAACAAAGGCCAGAGAAATAGCACAGGTCATAGATTGGTCTCCATTTTACAGATATCAATTCTAAAAGAAGTGGACAATCAGCCCATGAAGTTTTTCTCCCAACAGAATTTTTATATAATGCTCCTTTGGGGTAAGGCAAGGTTAGTATAGCATTTAACGACACCAACACAACTATACTATGCCCACAAAAACAGGAGTGGGGGCGGGGCGGATCTTAAGTAGTAGATTAGAAATAAAATTACATCAAACAGTTCTTTTTATTTCATTCATTTAATGTATTTATGTGAAGTTCTATAAAGTAATATTTGTTGTTTTGCATCATCACCTTGAACCTCTGTAGCAGAGAGAGCAGTTTGGCAGTTGACAGCTGAACATATGTGTGGTAGAGTAGAATGATCTCGAGCAGCTCACATTGTTCACGCAGGTTGTGTGCCAGCCACACTGCCGACTCACGCTCAGTCTGTTAATTAAACACGCAACAGAAAGTAGACATGCGCTGCTTTCAAAAAACACACTACTACTGATGGATGAGCGAGGATGATTGTGCTAGTTGGTGAGCATCTGTCACTACATAAACCTGATTGACAGTTCAACAAACAAGAGGACAACAGACCCCGAAGCTCTGCTGCTATTGACATTATTAAATCAAATATTTTTCAATAATTACTCAGTTTTGTTGTTAGTGGCCAAAAGTAAGAGAAAAGTCCATGAATAATTTCAGGTTCCTGATTTACAAAATTAGAAAATGTGCCACCATTTCCATTTAGTTTAGGATGGAACAATTTTTTAATAATTAATCAGGCATCAATGGTCATATTGGGCTGATTTTACTATGCAAGGTCGAATCATCATGAGAGAGGTCCATGAGTAATTGAGGGCTAATACCTTGCTAAATAAGCATTTTTGAATAAATATATCAATAATAAATAAGAAGTAAGGTAACAGGGCTGATGTCTAGTTTGCAAGGTTCAATCACCATGAGAGGAGCCCATGTGTAATTTGAACCTAATAGCTTGCTTGATCAGAAAATGTGTCACCAAAATTTATGAGCGGATGGACGGACGGACGGACGAATGCAGTCAAGGTGCTGCACAGCACAGCTAAAATACCGTGTTTAATGCACATGGCTATAGATTAACTCTAAGTAGGAGCCTATACCAAGTTCATTTGAGTTACATACAATATCCTATGACCGATGAAGACACAAAATTGATTTGACTTGATAAAGAAAAGTTAAAACTAATTGGGCTGTAATTAAAAAAAATAATTCTGTAGCTCTTCAGCAGGACAACCTGCAGTTAAGAACATACTAGAGCTGGTGAAAATCTTACCAGTGAATATGACACATTCTTTGTTTAAATATCATGATGATATATGGAGCAAGGTTGGTTGAAGGGTTTGCAGAAGTTGAAGGTATTTCATGGTAGATTGGCGAGATGTGAAGACTTACCATGTAAGAGCCTAGTGTTTGCCAGGTCGGAGCGGGAGTATCACACAGTCCCTCATACTGCTTCATCACCTGGTGTTCCCAACACAAGACAGTACACATAGCTATTGAAAGATGCCCAAGCACACACACACACACAAACACACACACACACACATATATATATATATATATATATATATATATATATATATATATATATATATATATATATATATATATATATATATATATATATATATATATATATGTATATATATATATATATATATATATATATATATATATATATATATATATATATACACACACACACATTCATACATATAATTATGTGTCAGTATACAAGTGTGTCAGTGTGTGTATTTATGTGTGTCAGTGTCATATGTATGTCAGTGGGTGTGTGTATGTAAGTGTGCAGAAACAAACACAACGCTGATATACATAGGAAGCACACACACAAAGCCATGCACACTGACACATACAAACGAACAAACACATAAATCTCTTGACATACACACAAATGCAGGTAAACATACTTGTATACAGATGCAATCAAACTCACACAAAGCAGAATTAATTTCATGAAGACTGAGAAACATCAAAGATTGTGAAATCAGACCTACCTTATCTATGAAGTCAGTTGATTCAAACACAGGCTTGAGAAAGTTGCCAAATAGCTCCTGAAAACAAAACAAAGGCCTGTTTGAGTAGAAAGCAGGCTTTCTTAAACTCTGTGCTCTGCATTAACAGGGTGTGCAATGAACAACAATAGAATTTTTTGCATTGACAGAAACCAACAGGTCTGTAAATGTTGCCAGAATGTGCAGTTGATAAACGGACAAGCTCAAGCCAGTGGATGTCGAATGTAAATGGTGAAATTAAAGAGACTGTTCAGCCCCATATTTGTAACAAGGTTGCCTAGCAAGCTGCTTGGAAACCGCACCTTGGAAACCAAATGTTTTAGGTTTTTGACAATCGCTACACGGTGCTGTGGTTTAAGAAAGTAGATCTTTACTTTGACTGTCGCCATCTATGTTGTCAGAAATAACCCTTCCTGCTTGTCGGTCAAATGTGTGCATGTTGAGTGACGATTTGATGAAATCTACATTTTGTAACCAAAGTGGAAGTATACACATCAATAGCAAGGTAGTTATAGAGCGCATAACAATTTACAGCTAACATTTGTGTGGTCCATGGTTTAAGGAGGCACAATTATCGAGGGAACAACACAACTAAATAAAATAGATTACCACAGAACATTATGAATATTTCCGGTCAAATAATAATGTTGAAAATTTACCAACATCAGGTAAACTTTGTGGCACAAATTAAAAGATGACATTATTTTTGTCTTTTAATGCAGTTATGTATTAATAAATGATCCCTTGGTGCCCGATACGGGACTGAACAGCCTCTTTTGATCCAAACACAATCATGTATTTTTGACTGTTTTATTAGATTCCCCACATTGGCATATTGTTAAATCTTGCTCGCGACTGTTTGCGCACCTTCATTTATGGATATATCTCAATTTCCACTGATGAGTAGATGTTCACGTTTTGATGGTGTGGAGATGTTGTTCATTGAGAAACGGTCAGTTATCTCCAACGATTGGGCGACGTTATGATTCACATACGTTTGTAGACTCCCAAGCTTTAGCATTATATGGATGAATGAATGTATTCAAAAATCCAGAAAATTCCGGAATCTGGGAACTTGCTAGGCCCAAACCATTGTGGGTAAGGGATTCCCAAAAGTGTCTTTATCATAGACCCATCCACCCGTTGTTGAATTTGGACAGGCTGGAATTTCCCCCTAAAGACTGCCCATTCGTCCATGCCTCCCAGGCCGGATTTTTATGAAGCACGCAGTTTAATCGGTGTCATAATACTTTAATGATGTCGAATGGAGTGACGACCCAGCTCGGGTTGGGGTGAGAGAGGGGCTGGCGGGGCCGATGGCTGTGTGGAGGTGCCGTTTTGACTGTAAAAATAGGGGGGGGCAACAATGTTGGCCAGGGGAGAGGGTATGGACAGAGTGGGGGCTGGGGGTGGATGGGCAGGTTGGAAATCCTGGCTGAGACCCTAATTCCCACCTGTATAAAGAAACTAAGAGTGATGAGTGTTTTAAAGACTCACATCACCACTACAGTCAATGAGCTGCTGGGGTATGTGGGATGTGAGGAGGGATGGGATGGGGTGGGGGGGGGCAGGGTAGAATCATGACACATATAGCACTGACCCGGTAGGCATGGCCCTCCTCCTGGTGATAGCTGATGATGTGTTTCAGTGTATGGAGCAGATACACACGCTCACTCTGGTAGAAATCTCGAATATTATGCAGCAGACTCCGAGACTGTCTCTCTGAGTTGAGCACATTCTGAAACCCAACAGCACAGCCAAACTCCACATTTAGTTGACATTATAAACTCACTCATTGGAATCATATTGTGGTAGTATCTTTCTGTGTCAAATAGAATTATAAACATAAATCTCAAATATGTATCCTTCTTGGAGGTAGAAAACAATTTGACGGCCTCACCTCTAAATTGCGCTGTGACCCTCGATAATCTTGAACCATGAATGATGAGTTAAGGTCAAAGGCAAGAACCTCATCCAAAGCCTGTAACGAGGCCAGTCCACAACAATTCCTCAATTATATAACATCAGATTCCTCAATTGACAATGCCATTGAAAGAACAAATTGGACATTGATTGTACATTATTACCAAGAATTTTGAAAGTTTGAGGACAAAGTCGACTTTATTAGGTTCGACTTTCCTCTCTTTTTTCAGCTTCTCACCAGATGGTGTACTGAAAACACAATGTTATTACAGTCATATGGGGACTACTGCACTCAGTATACTGTCATGTGGGGGCTTCTGCATTGGCAGCATATGTCAGAGAAAATGGGTGGCCATGACAAATCATTTCCAACATATGGCTGTCACACAAATGCCTTGTATTTGAGATTTTGAAAACTTTGAAATCATCTTTCTGAGATGTATACAAGTAAAGGTAACAAATGCAGGTAAGATGGCATTGTGTTATAATTCAAGTTCCAAGGTTAATAGGGTGAACTTCCACCCTAGGATTATTTGCTTCTGTAAATAATACAAACGTTGCACAGTGAGGAGAGAAAATGGAAACATCTCTATAAATGTTTTGGTTTTATCCAGCTACTTACTTAGGCTTTGTGTAGTGGTCCAGTACATTCATCAACTTGGTTTTGTTGTGTTTCAATGCATTACCCACCAACTCCTGCCATAAACAAATCATATATCCCATGCGTAAAGCATCTTAAGGATCAAGGAGTATAGCCGTAATAAAACATTGAAACAATGTGTGACAAATTCTACCTTGGGCTGATGGACAAAGCTGGCAGAGACAAGCTGCCAGATATCTCTGTTGGATCTGTAAAGGAGGATACACATTAACTGATTGATTTGGAGTAAAAATTGCATGCCAAGGTTGAACTATTTTTTAGTGCCCAGGATCTTTTTTTATTCTGCCATATTGCATGATTGAAGCACAGATCCGAGGCCATGGCAACATTGAGCTATCCAACCAAGTGACCAACTGAACCTCACATGGTCGTGCACTTCATGAACAATGATGAATTTTGATACAGAGCAAAAAGTTAAAAACATGAATATTGCCAAAATAAGTAACTTACAGACATGATATACCAAATGGGATTTGTAAAAGGTAGACTACCGTATATTCCCTTATTAGCGCCCCCGGGGGCGTAACATTTTGGAAAGGGGGGAGGGGGGGGCGTTTATAAAGCGTCAAAAATCGATAAAATTTACTTCATGTTTAAGTCTTATATACCAAAAAAAAACAGTAGTCACATCATGTCCATGTCTTTAATGCGTAAAAAACAACACGTACAGAGCAAACTCCATCTCCCTAAACATTGCATTAGAACAAGTACGGCAATCGAGTTATTTACGTGTTAACAGTTATCAATGTGTTACTAAAACAGTTTATGTGTTAAAGTGTGTCAGAATAGTGAAAGTTTGAGAATAAAAAGGATGAATTAATAAATTTAATGTAAGTCATAATTTTATCTTTTCTTCGAATTTTCTACATTGGCGAGGCAAACCTCGAGAACCAAGAGCTAGCTCAAGCTCCACTTGGTTCAAAAGAGCTATTGGAAATACACTTAAGTTCGAAAATGCAAACGCCATTTGGGAAATATATATTGGCGAATGAAATTTTAAAAAATATGTGATAACATCGGAGCACGTCATATTTAAAATGGAAGTTGCTGTTCATATGAACTGTCAACGTCAATAACCTAATAACCAGTAACAATTAGCAGTTTTCAAACTTATCATCCGGTGTTGAGCGATAATACCATATTTTATATTATAATGTTGTGTGAAATATCAATTTAGTTCAGATTAGAAATAAGTAGCCGTTCGTAAATCGATAACTATCCAATGAATGCTTTGCATAAGTGAATAAGAGCCACATCGTCGTTATTTATACAGTGAATGATTTAAAATCGTACTCAGGAGAACCCGCCATGGTTGCTTGTCAATTAAGCTCGCCTCTCGGATTCTCGTGAAACACACAGTCATAACGTACTCACAACAACAGCGCTCCAGAGACAGGCATAATCCTTAGCAATAGAATAATTCGTTCCGTTATGAAGACAACAGACGAACATTCTGCGTGTTCATTAATCTTTGGCGATTTTTCGTATACCTAACATACACGCTAGAGTTATCTGCGGGACCGCACAAGCCAGGTCGATTGCCACGATACTTGCTCACAGACGCAACATGCATTGAAATTATCTGGTATTCTGGAAACTACTCATTTAGTGTTTATATGTGCGTATAATCTATGAGCATATTCAATACTGTCACTTTAAATTCTATAATATTTCCTTTGTCTCACACAGCGTTCACGCTATTCTCAATCAAGCCTACAGGTCCAAAAATCTTCAACAAATCGTACTGGCTCCCTTCGGGACTGCACGACACCCCGTGCATGGAATTATATTCATAATTTACATGCTTAAGTCTCTAAGACAACATCGGGGGAGTTTTAATGTGCTCAATATAAATATTCCACATTGTAAGCCTCTGATAAGTGCTCTGACATTTATTCAATAGCCTCCCACTGGTTAAATTTGATTAATTATTTCCATAAATAAGCACTTGACACAAAACCCTGAAAAGAGCTAATGGAAATGGAAATCCATCGTGATAGCAAAGCATGGAAACTCTTAGGCACCTAGTGGGACTCCTCGTTGTGCCGACACTGCCGTTGATACGAATATGCAGTTGTCTCTTCATAACTGAGTGCAGGCCTAATAATTACTTCGTAAATAATTACTAACTTTTCGAACACATTAGGCGTTTCAGCCTTTAAAGTAATATCTGTGATGTAAACGCTGAAAATAATGAGCGTATCATATTCAACAGCAATATGGCGATGAATGAAAATCGACGGCAGGTACATTTCCGACTGGCTTTATAGATGTTACCTGCAGGAATGTTCATACCTATATGTGAGTTATATTTCTTACAACATGATTGCCAATCTACTCATGTCATTTGATGTGGAAACATATGCTGACTCCCCATATCAGGCAACACGTGTGTAAACCGTAAATCAGCATGTAACTCAGCGTATATGATTCTGCGGGGTATTACGTGAGCGCCAAAATATACAACGTCCAAACATTAGTAGGCTGTATAAATCTACTGTCACATGGAACATCCGTCATTGCTGCCAACCTTCCGCGTACAGACCAATTTACTGATACCATGATAGCAAGTAAGTGACGTTTTCAAGAAGTTCTTAACCGAGGACATCGATGGCAATGTCGGCATCAAATATTGCTCACCTTATTGAGTTTACTAACACAGTCTACCATCTTGCCCTTCCCTTCCCTTATTTCCCAATATTCTAGGTGCGGCCATCTACTTCAGAGGATACAAACGAAGTTCACGTTATCTGAAACCAAGAACCAAACGTCTGTGTAGATTGGTCAATGTGCTGTTTCTGATCACGTTTGTGATGGTACTGTGTGGATGTTAGGCAGAAGACCTGACGGAAAAATTGATATCGCAATTAAGAGCAATTAATGACTAACACAACTACAATATGGCAACAAAAATGGCTCATATTTATCAATGATAAATTTCAAACTTAACTTGTTTAAATAGCAATAGTGTATGAAATGATGTTGTTATATCTTACTTAATCAGCAAACATCTGATGTTAACCGAGAAGGAAACGCATTTTCCATTCAAAAGCAGAGACAACGAAATTATGTGTTATTTGCACACGAAGGTGTGTATCACGCTTCACACATACAAGTTAGTTGTTATACAGATATGTAAAATCTAAGCTATCATACCCCTAAGAGCTGCTAACCGCGCGCCTGTGTTCCAAGTTTTTACCAATGCATAGGCTATTCAATTCAAGTATTGCTGATCCAAACGACATAAATTGGTTCAAAGAAAAGCTGCTAAACCTACTTTCTGTTAGGAATACGGGCATAAAACCCTTTTCTTTAAGTAATTGTCTACTGGGGATTCAATCGATGTATGTATTTGAATTGACCCGATTTATGTATTTGAATTGATCGCATATTAAGCAAACAAGAGTTGCCCTAGGATTAAATCTCTGCAATCCAATAATAGGTATATATGACGCCAAGATAATCTGGGGTCTCAGTGGTCAGTCATTATTGGTAACATATGCAATAACAACTGGCATAATTGACGATATTATCATTTCAGAGCCCTTTTAATTCATGGGCTGTTTAGTATTTGCCATCGATTTCATAAGTGACGAGGCACTGTAACCTCAAAGCAATGAAATACTACCTTCACATACCAGTTAGCTTATGGACAAAACATCCGCAGCTAACCACGTGCAATTATTTCAATGTGTGACATCGAAGGAAGCATCTCGTCATCCTGGAAATAACATAGGCGCTGGCGTACGTACGAGATAACAAAGGCGCTGGCCATACGTACGAGATAACATAGGCGCTGACCATACGTACGAGATAACATAGGCGCTGACCATACGTACGAGATAACATAGGCGCTGACCATACGTACGAGATAACATAGGCGCTGACCATACGTACGAGATAACATAGGCGCTGTGTTATAATACTATTCTGGCTCGATGTTATAATATTAAACATAAGTTACATACTCACTCACAATTACACGCACATATTGAACACTCATGTTTTAATATATCCTACATTACCCATAATCAAGACACACTGATCGCTGCCGTAAGTTCATTTGTTCCCAGGTATATTTACGCCATACAAGAGGGAGATAGCGCCTTCACCCGACGCGCCAACACCTCGTAGATAAAGCTTACGTCTCCCTGACCAAGGATACAGTAGAGGCGAACCCAATGCGGCAGCCCTCCAGATATTTCATCTTCAAGAAACATCCAAAGAAATCCACAAATTTCATGGCATTAGTCCATTGTTCTTGTATATTTAATTATCATGACATTAGTTAAATACTTTCAAAATTAATAATTGAATTAGCTACAATATGTTATTTCATCATTTCACAATTGTCAAGTATAGGCTCATCGCTCTTTTCCATGTGGTTTTAGTGCGAAGTAATACTGGGAAAATGTAATCAATGTCATAACGGCTAGATTATTCCATATTTTAATACTTTCCATTTTGTTGTAATATATCCACTTTAATACCATTTAAGCTAACAAAATTAGAACATTTGTAATTATTGTAACTTCATATAATTATCTATTATTGTTATGGACATGTGCCAATGTTAAACCGTATTGGCGCATGTCCAAGCTACCCTGGGATCACTCAAAATTCAAAATCTAATAATATTGGGCTCGTGTCGTGCTGTCCCTTTACTTTATAACTCTTATTCCAAACTCCATTTAATCAACCTTCAATTAGTTTAACAATGTCAATTTTTAAAATTCAAGGGTAAATTCTAAATTTATTGAACAGTGGAAGTTCAACTTAATTATAATTGGGGAGGATGTTATAATACTATTCTAGCTCATACGTTCTTAAAAAGCCTTCCCCTTTATTATCAGCACGAGAGCCCGTGTTACACCCCTCCCCTTGCAGGCGGGTCCACCCTCCAAGTGGACTCGTCCTGTTACGCGGGGATTGTTTTTAGCCTGGCCCATCGTGTGGACCCCTTATAAGAACCTCAGAGGGGTCAGTCACGGAGACCACCTAGTCGGGGACAAGATTCGGACCGAGATTCCCAGGGAGCTTCATTGTTGAAACTGAAATAAATCGAATAAGCAACTCTACTCCAGGACTCGCGTTATTTTCCTCTGGCTAGTCCCCATTCTAGCAACTACAGGCAGTGAGTAACTTTACTATAACGAAGAGCGTGCATAAGCATGAAAATCTATCTTTACAGCTGACCATACGTACGAGATATCATAGGCGCTGACCGTACGTACGAGATAACATAGGCGCTGACCATACGTACGAGATAACATAGGCGCTGACCATACGTACGAGATAACATAGGCGCTGACCATACGTACGAGATAACATAGGCGCTGACCATACGTACGAGATAACATAGGCGCTGACCATACGTACGAGATAACATAGGCGCTGACCATACGTACGAGATAACATAGGCGCTGACCTGGTACGAGATAACATAGGCGCTGACCATACGTACGAGATAACATACTCACTCTGACGCACATATTGAACAACATAGGCGCTGACCATATCCTACATTACCCATAATCAAGACGCACTGATCGCTGACCGTAAGTACGAGATACTTGTTCCCAGGTATATCATTACGACCATACAAGAGGTATACTCTGCCTTCACCTGTTGAATAACACCTCGTAGAGATAGCTTACGTGTCCGCGCACTAAGGATACAATAGAGTCGAACCCAAACGGCAGCCCTCCACTATTTCATCTTAAGAAACATCCACCTGAGTCTGAGGCACAATCAGATAAAAATCCATTGCTTTTGTATATTTCTGTATCATGACATGACGCCACATCCTTTCTTTGTGGTACCTATAATTGGATGACAATATATTCGTTCACTCATTTCTACCATAGTGCAACACGGAGTATCGCTTTTTTACCAACTGGATTTGACCGAGAATGCCAAATAACTGGGAAAATGTAATTATGTAATAACGGCTAGATTATTCCATATTTTAATACTTCCATTTTCAATAATATATCACTTTAATACCATCCAGAAGCTAACAAATCATTAGAACATTTGTAAAATTTTGTAACTTCATATATAATTATCTATTATTGTTATGGACATGTGCCAATGTTAAACCGTATTGGCGCATGTCCAAGCTACCCTGGGATTACTCATCAAAAATAAAATCTAATAATTATCTTCCTGCTCGTGTCGTGCTGTAATTTACGTGGATTAAACCTCGATTCAATGCCAAACAGAGTTTTAATCAACCTCAATTAGTTTAACAATGGCAATTTTTAAAATTCATCAGGTAAATTCTAAATACTGCGGTGAACAGTGGAAGTTAGAAGCAAATTATAATTGACCTGGATGTTATAATACTATTCTAGCTCATACGTTCTTAAAAAGCCTTCCCCTTTATTATCAGCACGAGAGCCCGTTTACAATTACCCCTCCCCTTGCAGGCGGGTCCACCCTCCAAGTGGACTCGTCCTGTTACGCGGGGAGATGTGTTTAGCCTGGCCCATCGTGTGGACGGATACTTATAAGAACCTCAGAGGGGTCAGTCACGGAGACCACCTAGTCGGGGACAAGATTCGGACCGAGATTCCCAGGGAGCTTCATTGTTGAAACTGAAATAAATCGATATAAGCAACTCTACTATAGGACTCGCGTTATTTTCCTCTGGCTAGTCCCCATTCTATATATACAGGCAGTGAGTAACTTTACTATAACGAAGATATGCATAAGCATGAAAATCTATCTTATATACATATCTGACTGCATACGTACGAGATATCATAGGCGCTGACCGTACGTACGAGATAATATATAGGCGCTATATATACGTACGAGATATATATATATATATGACCATATACGAGATAACATATAGATACCATACGTACGATATATACATAGGCGCTGACCAAACGTGCGAGATAACATAGGCGCTGACCAATACGAGATAACATAGGCGCTGACCATACGTACGAGATAATATAGGCGCTGACCATACGTACGAGATAACATAGGCGCTAACCGTAGTACGAGATAACATATTTACCCACCATACGTACGAGATAACATAGGCGCTGACCATACGTACGAGATAACATAGGCGCTGCCATCAGCATGAACATTCATACGTGCGAGATAACATAGGCGCTGACCAAACATGCGAGATAACATAGGCGCTGACCATGCGTACGAGATATCATTATATGCTGACCATAGGCTCGCATACATAGGCGCTTAAACCGTACACCACGAGATAAACATATATATTACGTACGAGATACTTCAGCTCGAAATGATTACACTTTACTGACCATCCGAAGTTACTGCACATGCTGTTGAATTTTCGTATGTGCATAGAGGCAATCGACATTGACGATAGCATAAGTCCAATCTGTCGATAATCAGCGACAATCGTCTTGCCACTTATCACCATACACCATCCACCCGAGTCTGGTAAAATCAGAGGCTAGAATCATTGCTTTTCTATTTCATCTAATACCTCACGAATTACTCTTCTTTCAATGATACCTATATCATAATCAGTGATAATTTAGCAAACTTTTCTACCATAGTGCAACACGGAGTAAAAGTTTTACAACTGGATCTGACCGAGAATGCCAGCCAAATATAACCAAGGATCGCATCACCAGCATATATTAGGTAATTAATAAGCCAAGCACCGAACGTACAACCAGTTGTGCATGATATTAATGTACGTCATCACAATCGATCCAGTTGCCAGATAGAAGCTGACAATATTTGCCCTTGCATGACAACATTGTTAACTACATGGTTCTGGATACATGCTACGTTTACCATTGGATATTTTGGTGATCTATACAAATATTCAAATAGACCAGTGAGATCATTTAAAGACATCAAAAATAGAATCCCAGTAAATTATCTTCTTGGGATTGATTCTATCCAAAGCTTTCGCATCTAGAAAACGTACAAATACACTAGAGCCTAGGCTACGATAGCTATCAGAAATCTTTTGCAATGCATATATACACATATCTGTACTCCGTTTCTGTTTAAAACCAAACTGATTTTCACATGTAACTATATACAACTATACAAATCTATATAGAAGCAACGTGCGAACGACCTGGTGGATCGTATCTTACCTTAGCCCATAACGTGCAACTGCATTGAATTCAGACTCCTCTTATGTCAAGGCAATACTGTTCAAGTTAAATTAGTAAGGGAACTGACTTTCCATTTATGTAAGTGTCGACAATGCACTTTAAATCAACTAAAACACATTGTGAGAGATGGATGGGTATATATATATATATTATATATATATATATATATATATATATATATATATATATATATATATATATATATATATATATATATATATATATATATATATATATATATATATATATATATATATATATATATATATATATATCTATATATATCCTCTATGCTATATCTGCATATCTCTCTCTTCTATCTCTATATCTATCATATATCTCTCTATATCTATGCAATCTAGATATATCTATATCTCTCTCTCTATATATCTCTATATATCTCTATATCTCTCTCTATCTATCATATCTTCTATATATATATCTATATATCTATATATATATATATACATATATATTAAGCGGATGGTAGATGTGGTGCAATTGGGTGTAGGAGAATGACATTTGCATGGTGCTTCCTGGGTTATGCTGCTGTGAGGTAAAAGCGGGGTGAAGGAGCGGTGAAGCGCAGTGCGATATAAGAGTGATTTAGCTTGAATAGTTACATCAGGGCCTCTACCATAATCCAAAATGCATCTTGAACATGGTAGTGTCAGAACAGAAGAACACACACACAAACTGTGTCAGATCGCCTATTACCGTTTGTGTTTAAATTGCAAGCCCAACTCTTCACTTGTCTAATTGTGGTGGCTGTTTGCAAGATACCCGAAAGTGTGTCAAGTAGGTGATACTCGTGCGAATCACACAATAGATGAAGACGTCGTTAAGTTGTTGCTACTGACACCCCAATATCAATATTAGTCTACAGCAGCTTTAACAGTCGGATGATGGTATTGAAACCGATATAAACTTGAAGTTGAACGAATATATAAGGTATCGTATTAATATCGCTTATATATATATATATATATATATATATATATATATATATATATATATATATATATATATATATATATATATATATATATATATATATATATATATATATATATATATATAAATTTGCGTTTGCATTGCATATAATTAAAGATGGATTAACCTCATTCAAAGCGCAAAAATCCTCATGCAATCGTAGCGACGCATTCATTTGGTGCCTCACAATCGTACATTACGCAAATAGAATTACCTGAGGAGTTACTGTCCAGCGTTTAATCAGTCCTTATAATTGAGTCGCTGTAGCCCTAATGGATTTAATAAGTTGCAACTCACTATGGTCTGAACATATTTAAAAAAGTTCAATATCAATATTTGATTGCTATACTCTTGTTGTACTTTCGAGCCATTAGTGTTAATGTGAAAAAGGTGTTACAAATAGTCAGTGTCTCCAATGCCCTGCAGTCATCAACTGAAAGCTTCGCATGCCGTTTGTCTATGGTAATAACTTTAAACAGCCAAACGCTTACCATTCGCTATTCAAACGCTGCTGCGTCGTGACACTACAAGATGATTCTGGCCATATTGGAAATAATTTGCTTTTGCCTCTGGCCGTCTGTGTTAGCTATGCGTACTAGTGACTTAAGTGGCCAAGGACTCTCTTCATTGCCGACCATACAGAAGGAGACACAACACGTGCTGTTGAATAACAATAGCATAAAGGCAATGGACGCATTCCCTTCACTGACTGAGATGCAACGGGTCGAGCTTGATTACAATATTCTTGTTGCTTTCCCTCGACTGGACAACACATCGCAATCATGGAGAGAAGCAACTCTGTTAGTGTGAACAATTGATAGATGACCCTGATCGTCGGTTTATAACAAATACATGAACAATGTTTGTCAAAATATATCTCTCGGTATAAGACTGATACAGGACACCCCTACTTAGTGTCAAAAGTTGGATTCATATGACCGCGTACCAATGAGCGTATATAAAAGACTTCCTTTGGATCTATCCCCTTACTCTGACAAATTTGCTTAACTAATGTTATCGAAATATTCCACATGGGATTGACAAATTTTACTTGTATCAATGTTCTCCCTTCGGGATTATTTGCCTCAATTAGCTTGTCGCACGTAACAAGAGGAAGAGGAATATATATATATATATATATATATATAGATATTCAGAGAGAGAGAGAGAGAGAGATATATATATATATAGAGATAGATATATATATATATATATCTATATATATATATATATATATATATATATATATATATATATATATATATATATATATATATATATATATATATATATATATATATATATATATATATATATATATATATATATATATATATCTCTCTCTCTCTCTCTCTCTCTCTCTCTCTCTCTCTCTCTCTCTCTCTCTCTCTCTCTCGTTTTTCCGTGTGTTTCCATATTGATGAATCAAGTTGTGCCTCCTGCGAGCAAGTGACCTTACATGACGTCCGGTTTCTTGCACCGGGTCAGTTCAAATAATCGGGCTAATCTCTGTCAGCATGTGCATTATTTTGAAACATATATACATATGTTTAATGATGTCGGATTATTTGTTACACGTTCTCCTTTATGCAATTCAGGTTAGGTAACTCCCATTAAGCCTGTTTTACACCCTTGTATTTTTGACGAAAGCTTCTCATTTAGATTAATGAATAACCTATGCATCAAAATCGTCAATATATATACATATATTTGACATGTTACATTAAACATGTAATTTTCACCCATCTGTTAGCATTTGTGGAACAAATGAGTTGCTTTATTATGCAATAGTGAATGTTACTAAGATAACTCACCTTTCTGCTGTTTGGTTGTAATTATTAAGTTGAATGTGCACCCCTTAAGATAATGATATGTTTGGACTAATTGATTACACCATTTAAGGTATAGAGATAAGCAAGCAGTCTTGCCTATTATTTGTTGGTATCTTGGAAATGTTTCAACAAACTGTGTGTTAAAGTGACGCAGGATCAATTCATAAATGGGCTCAGTAATCATAGCACAACATTGCGACATTTGTAATTTAATTGCAAGCACATGATGCAGGGATGTACTTGGACCGGTTCACCAACTTCTTCTGATAGATGCCAAGTTATTCATTGCTTCTCTCAGTATGCGAGTTAAGCACAGCTTTTTCGTCGGAGTGATATGTAATATCCCAGTGGGCACAACACGTGGAATCCACGTGGAAATCATGTGTATTTTTGGTGAAGTGGTGGATCCACGAACTTTCACGAGTATTGATCACGTGGAATAGTTGTGTCAAAAACACGTGGAAAAGACGGAGAATTTTAGGACCCATTTGTAAACTATTATTTATATATTCTTTTTTTCAGTCTATACCAGATATATGGGCATATGTCAACCTGACAGCCCCAGCTAGGCATGATCTAGGTATGACAAGATATAGTGGGTTTTATAACTTTTGGTGCTATCGATCGATGAGCTCTGAGGATGATGATGGTTTGTGGCTTTCAACTGCTTGGTTACTATCGTGACTGGGGTCTCCTGGAATAATGAGTCGAAATTCAGGTGAGATACTCTCCAGACGTAGGCGAGGCTCGAACCCCTGACCTGCTGGTCGGTAGTGGAGACCCGGCCGGGGGTTGAGAGCGCATTCATAAGCCTCATCGAGTTCTTGAGAAACCGCTCTCCTCGCCTCAATTTCGTACCAATTTATTTTGCATAATTAGGATCAATATCGAAAAATACACGGTACACGGTATAAATCATTATTATTGAAGACGAGATTTTATGCGTCATACTGAACTAGAAAGATTTGATTTAGAGCAGTAAAGCAAATACGAAACTAATTTGTTCGTAACACTCGATTGGCGCGATTTGCTGCAGTTGTGGAAATATGAGAATTCATTTGCTATATTTTTGACAGTTTCTAAGTTTACAAGTAAGTCGTATTTAAATGTTATTCTTTTAATGAAAATAAGTTTACTCAAGTGGTTGTGCAAAAACTGCTTGCCGTATATAATATGTTCATAGTTTATAATTTTATGCTCATTGGTGCTTGAAACCTCTGTTATCGCTCTCAACAAAGTGCCAGCCGTTGCAGCGGAATGGCTGTAGGCACGCCTCGTGCGTATTGGGAGGCTTGCTCCTTATTACACCACAACCTTCTTATACACATGTCATCGTTCATCTGTCACTCCATCTCACAGTCATCGTTCACCTGTCAATCCATTTCACACAGTCGTCATCGCTCATCTGTCACTCAGTCCCACAGTCATGGCCCCTCTGTCACTCATTCTGGCATTCGTCGGTTGAGCAATGATGGTTTTCCTTTAACATAAGTGCACTTTTGTGAATATTTTACTCTTTAAATATTTGCTTTATTTTAATGCTGCTATTGAGAAAGGAATAAGGTATCTTTTTTGGTATTATTTACAAGTTTGTAGTCAGCAGCATAGTTATTGATCACTGCATAATTTGTGTGTGCACAGGTTTTCAGAAGCGCTGCCTACATCTCCTTAAATCAGGAATATACTGAACAGGCAGGAGAGAAGAGAGCTGGCCGATAGTGGCAAACAGCTTTCTGAAGCTGTGCAGATGAACAGCAATGAGGAACTTCAACATTTCAATGAGCAGTTGAAGGACAACCAGAGAAAGAATTAGTGGGTATGTAAAATTGCAGTTTTGTTAAGGAATAGTGGGTGTCAGATCTAATAAACAGCAATGAAATATTTTCCACAAAAATGCCTCCATATTATCATATACTGTATTGTCTGGAATGACTGTTACACCCAATTCAACTAACATGATTTTGAATTATTCCTTGTGGTTTTGTGGTCATTTACTTTGCTATTACTGGGTGATTCTGACTTGTTTATTTTTGCATAAATAATCATTTATATATATGCAAAAGAATACTCTGAACCAACAATTTAAATTAGCCAGTTAATTCAAACACATTGGGTAAGTGTCACATTTTTGTGCCAGTTTCTGAAGTGTATGAAAATTGGTGGTAGCAGTGTCCGGGATATGGTGAACAATTTGACAAGCAGGTGAGATTCTATCTCACTCTGTAGATGTATATGATGTGTACATAAATGATCCAAACAACTTTCACATATGCATTTTGTCCGCATTGGCAATGTTTAAGACATTTTCATGCACCAAGTGTATTCATTCAGACATATTGATTGCAGATTTATCACTAATTCCCTTCAGTGCAAGCTTAACATGAAAGGGTCAAGGGGTGACAAAGCCAGCTTTGAGAAAATGGCACTCTGCAAACTAATTTTTGGTAGGTTCACCATTGGCTAATTACTTGGAAGTCCATGATAGTATTTGGATTTAATGATACACAATAAGGAATGAAAGTCAGTTGTACGATGTATGAAATTAGATAGCTTAAATTGTCCTCTTTGTACTGTGCAGATAGTGTAGTGAAGAGTCATGGTTTCACCCAGGCTGCTGTTAATGTCTTACTAGCTAACCGACTAAGGAATGCACCCAAAAGAAAAAGTTTAAATATTGCCTATTGGTAATTTTTCTTGATATACTCACACATTTACATTTTTGATAGATTTGACTAGATCATTTACTTAAAGGGCCACTGACATGCAAAATTCAAATTTGTGTTGTCATCTAATTTTGAAGATGATTTTATGACATTTTGACACTAGTATAACTGAGATGTCATAACTGGTTGCCGAGATATTACCGATCGAACTCGCAGACTTTCCTGTGTGACGTCATCGAACTCATTCATTCACTTTCGTTTAGTGATTTACTGATGAAAGCCATTTACCCAGACGAATTTGACTGCTTTATGTCAATAAAGTGTTTGGTCATACTAGTGTCACTTAAAAATTATCGTCAAAATTAGATAACAAAAATTCGGTTGTGCATTTCAGTGGCCTTTTAAGTACATTTTATTATTTGCATTTTATTAGGGTGAAAGTACATCATGTCATATCTGAGTAGATTTATGATGCTCATGCATGTAGTGACTGGTTTAATGTGTTTATGAACAAACCTGCCTTTTTCCACTAATTCTTTGCCTTTGTATGTTGACATTTACTTGTAATGTTTAAAAAAGATGTTTAATATCGTTATTTGTGATCATGTAGCACTAATAGTTTGGATATTTCTGAGAAATAAATGTACTTGGTTCAATGATCTTGTCGAATCTATTAAAAAACAAAATGATTGTATTGTAGCATTACTAAGTTGACTAAAGAGGAAGTAAAAACCACCTGAATACAGAAATTTTGTATCGCTGAATTTAGGTGGAAGGGCACACGTCTTTTCCACGTGTCTATATCCACATGGTTTCAAATTGCCTTTTACGCGAAGTTTCTACGTGTATTACACCAGTTTTTCCACGTATTTTCCACGTGGATTCCACGTGTTGTGCCCACTGGGATCAGACCGTTGGTTAAAAGAAATTTTATTCCAAATTAATTATACATCAGACACGATTCAAGGAATCATACAAATCTCACAGTAGTTATACAAACCATAGGCGTAACGTGAAACACGCCGACCGTCCGTCATGCTATCGCGACACCTCATGTCAGAGCGCGTATAAACGAAGGACCAGCGCGCTCCGCGACGTGACCATAGAGTTACACCGCAGCGCTTTCACATCACCCTTATCGCAATTATGACAGTCGATATAAAATTGTACCCAACTGCAAATTGTGAGCTTCATTCCCGAGCCAACATTGCAGACCAAAAGTTTATTAGATCGTGGGAAACCAATACTGCGAGGCAGACATTTCAGAATGATGCTCCAATCGACTGTGCGCAATGTATGCCAGCATTCTAGTTTTCATCATTCTTACAAACCTCGAACATATCGTGTATCATTTTAGATAAGGTATAAAATGGACATGGACTTGCACCTTATTGTACCACTGACCACAACGGAAATTCCCTGGGATGACATTACATTTCCCTAGAAGTCAGTACGTTCACAGCTTTCTCAGGGGTTAGTCACTTACTCATGAGCTCAGTGTACTTGAGATTTGGAAATGTTTTTTTAGCATAGGATATTTGTTCAAGCTTATGTGTGTGGATTGTTTTCTGTTGTCACTTGAGTTTTACTTTCCTTATTTTTTCTTATGTGTAATTCTTCCTTTTTAGCCAACAAGCCCCACCTTCGGAAACAAGGAGAGGGGGCAGCAGACTCAGGGCTATGCTCACAAATGAGCGGTTCAGTAAGCAGTCATTCCTTACTTCACTCAGTGATTAATACACCTGGCAACTTCAGAGGTGGTCAAATATCAAAACTTTTTCATTTTCTGGTCAACACTGACTACCGATTCTCATATTTTGTCAATAGTAAGGGGCATCGCTATTGATCTCATCTGCGTTTCTAACAACTACAGCGTCATTGAAAATACAAAAACTTATCAATAAAAAAGTTGGTTGGCAGGTTCTGATGATGACTTTAACGTAACGAAGGTGTCTTTGAGGCTAGTTCAGGACCCTATTCAAGCTATATCTCAGTAACATATATCCGGTCATTAACTTTATGATCAAGCATCTGGCTTTATGGCCCTGATTAACGGCCTACGGAGTCTCACAGGTTGGAACTAGGTCCAAATCATTAACAATATAAGTGTTAACCTTTCAGCATTCATTCAAAACCCGCGTTTGTAGTTCGCATGTACGATGCCCTATCGAGGCCTAAACCATAAAATGACACATTCACTAGACAAACATCTTTCCATTGGTAAATTACCAGATGAATATAAGCGCATGCAAATCAACTCGCCAAATAGCCCGCGAAGTCTTACAAGTCATTGACCACATGTAAAATGGCTTCGTGGGGTCCAGGGTACTGTGCATCTATCTTGTAAAACAAACAATGTGGCATCATCTGCGGACGGCGATAGCTGCAAGGGAGGTTTCAAACCGCGGCGCCCGCAACCTAATGTCGCGTTTATTCTCCTTCTTTTATAAGCAGGCTGAACTATAGAGAGGATGCACAGTCAAGACTTCGCGGAATATTTGGACGCGCAACTGACGGCAGTTTTGTGAGTCCATCAACCTATAGCCCTGACTGACGTTGGTAACCGCTTGATGAAAATCATGTATTATATTTTATTTATATCATAAGAGGGCAGTGTAAGCGTCTGTAGAGTGCACGTGTGGACAGCCAGCTATAGACACATAAAGATATTAACACAAAGTACAATACATCTGACTGGAGGAAACACATTCTGCCCCTCCAGGTGTTGGAGATCAATTCAGTTTCTGTTAATGTGTCTGATGCATAAGCTTGGCTTAATATTTAATAATGCAATAGTAATATGTGACTTAGATTAAGCTGAGCAACTTAGGTGCTTTTCTCACTCATCAGATATGTAATATCCCATATTTGTGTGAATCTATCTTTCCATTGTTCGCAAGTGAATAATACCTTAAGTCATATTTGTACACCACAGATTTTGTCATACTACCTTCTGGGCCAACCACAAGGTTATGCAATTATGACAGAAATTTTGAACAAAGTGGTTTTCTGCTTTAATGTGAGACGTTTATAGTGTATTTCAGCCTACATGTAGGATGCCTCACACCTAATAGTTTAATGGAGGTTAATTGTTTTTTCGTTTTTGAGACCACATGCATTCCATAGGAAACACAATGGTATATGGTATGCATCTGGTAAAAATTTGCATGACAGAAGAAATTAACTGAAAAAGCGTCCTGGCAGCGAACTAGCATAAGCTAGCCAAATGCTAACGTAGATATGCGTATGTGAACAATATGTTTTATATACCGAATCATCAGCCTGTAGAATGCATATATAGGTAGATAACACTCATCAAATCCAACTTCATAGATCAAGACAATTCATTTACAAGTTATATGTTTATAGCCCAGTAGAAGCATAAACGTCATACCCTTTACATCATACCCTGCTGGGAGATGTAAATACCAGTTGTTTTGTTAAACGTCGTCACTGAGAAGCCATGTTTCCTAGCAAAGAAGAGATAAACGACACCGCAGTGACGCCATGGCAGGGAAACGGGAATTGGCCCAATGTTATTAAATCTTACTGATGCTAGTAAGAAAGAGCCCTCGTGAAAAGAAATCTTCTTTGGTTATCATAGATCAATATATTCCCAACCGGCAATAGCTTAGTTTGCAGTTGGTGAGACAGTTGCAGTAGCAGCGAAAATAATGTGTAAAAATTTATTTTGACAACTAAAGTACATAAAGTACTGCTTTTGTCGAAAATAACTTTCGCCTGCTTTGCAAAAAGACACGGTCGCTAGGACATTGCTACACCCTATGGCTACATTTAATTTTAAACTATGATACTGTAAATAATTGTTGTTAGGCACAATTTCCGTCTAGTAAAATCAATGCTGGTAAACAATTATATTTAAAATAAATGAAGTGATCGGCCAAAATCGAAAAGCAATTTTTACAAATTATACACATAAGCCAACGAGCTCACAATCAGTGCGTCATTTAAAAGCAATATTTTGAAAGCGCAGACCAATTGTATACTGGCTAGATAAAAATCTATTTCATATTTGCAGTTCAGAGTCTCAAACTGACAGAGGAATTATACAGCGAATTTCGAATATTTGTATGCAGGCGTGCTTCTTTCATTTAATAGGAACAGTACATAAGAATCCCGCATACTGGTGTCTCGTCTAGACCCAGACAGATATCCTTGTCAAAGGCTTAATAGGTGAGATGTGAGGACGTTACATGGCATTTCAAGCATCATTATTTGCAATGATTTTATAGCAATCGGATATAAGCAGTTGCAGCAACTACGTGGGGTCATTAAGTGTTTAGCTTGAAATATCTATCATGCTTTGCCGTCCTACTGGTGACATAAACTCCTAAATTGATTGTGCTATATATAGTTATTGCACTTATATATGGGAATAATCGATTTTCATGCACGAAGGACAGCGAAACAAACGTTAATACCAGCGCCTCATCAAAACCTTTCCAAGGAAGTGATATGACATTTCACTATCTTATCAAAGGTGAGCAATAAAAGTACATGTCTGTTATCCGCACAGTTGTGCTTGGGTTATTTAAACGGTTCACGGAGTTACAAATTGTTTTGTTCGTGATAGTGGTGGCTTTAAGGAGGAATGTACTACAGATGCCTGACCAGCACGGCACATGGCCTTATTGACAATTTGATCAAAGAACTTATAGCTACGCGTGGTGCTCTGTCATAACGTTTTTACAATCACATCGAATTTTCTTATCAATTCGTTCCCTCGACCAGTATTCATAAAAATGTTTTATCAGCCACGCAATTCTAGACTATTTAACTCAAAGGTGGGTTTGCTGCGTTACTACTTGAGATACTGCATATCAATCTCTATTTCTGTTGGCATCAATTCCTGCTAAATTTCAAGCGACCACTCAATAATGTTCTTGCTGTGTTATTACTTACATACACTGTGATGTGAATGGGAATACAACCGGAAACATCAATTCACCATATTTTAATTCGATTGGTGAAACATTCAGCAGTCTCGTTACTTAAACAAAAGCGTACCGTGTCTTTCCACGGATAAGTTGTATTTGCGTCATTTGCGTTGGTTGTTAAATATATTTACCTGTGAAGTATTATTATATTAATCATGTAGCAAGATAAATTCTGCTCTAACAATAACGCTTTAATCACGATCAGCCAGTGTTCTGTTGTTTCCGTAGAACAATAGGCATTTTGATAGTTTTTCTATGGTCTTATTTTTTAATATATCGATTATACTTCGTGAAATCCATTTCGTCCGCCGCAGGCCCACGTTGGAAGAATAACCTGGCATTGTCAATTAGTCCACCTAATTCTGGACTGAATGCACACTACGCATACATAGCACTTGGTAAATGTCGCAATGTTGCTGCCATACCAAATATTTGGACAAACAGTAATACATCCGAACTCTCTACTTTCAAACTGTGTTCTAGCGTCACATTAGTTACTAATTTATCGAGCGATTCTCTCACTGTATGAAGTTGCATATCTCCATTACATGCTGCAAACGCAAATATCTCAATTACCTGGACAGGTCTAATTACTTGAAATACCACATTTGTCTTTTATGTCATTTGTCAATTGTACATATCACAATGAGTTTTCCAACTCGGAAAGGACCAAGTGCCCTTGATAAATCAATATGAGTCGGGCATACGAGGCTTGTATGGGGTTGCAGGTAATGTGTATAGGGCTAAGCGAGAAAGTAAATCGTAAATTTAAACCTTTCATAGTTCAGCGGCGATTCCCCAAGTTAGGGCAAAATATCGTGTAACTTGTCGAGATAGATCCATCCCACTGTCTTTTGTGATTAAAATAAATCAAACTGAGTCTGCTAGCAAACCCATGGTTTGCAGATTTCTACCTATCTGTTGTATTTTACAAGATGCAAACAAATAAAGTGAGCCTCTTTTAACCATTGTTAAACAGGCCCATCAGTGTAAAGCGGAACACTTGACATTGCTGAACGTGTTGCGTTAATAGATATTCAGGACGATGCATTAACCCGCTAATGTGAAGAATCAATCAATGTATCTGCGAACCTACTCACAACGGTCAAAAGTTTACTACCATGTAAACGAATTGCGTCTACTGATGGAATCGCTTTGTCTTTATTATGTACCAATTATCACAAATTCTATCAGTTTGCAATTATATCTACAATGCGTATCTATAATCAACCACTTATCGATTGGAACGAGTCTTAATTATTTACTACTATACCACACATCATCTGGTGTTATTCATACTATTAGACCAATTGCTTGCATCAATACATTTTTGTGCACCACAAAATAAAGTAATATTGGTCTAGTGCTTGTCGACAGTAGAAGACTTCTCCCTCTATGTTTCGATCAGTTTACGTCGCGCCATAAGCATTGAATTGCATTTTCATATGCTTTGATACATATAAACGAGACGTATTGCATATACATATATCCGTGAATATTTGGTTATACGTAATATTAGGCGAGTACATAAGCACATGAAGTACATAAATGTAAGTGTTCAAAACGGTATAGCCATATGATTAAAGCGGCTTACATATTCGAAAATATCTTTCAATAGAGCAAAAACATTCTTGCAATGCCTACCTTTGGAACGCTGGAAATCGTTTTGATGCTGTCTGTGATAACTCTTGTCCTAGACCATATTTAAAGGCAAGTAATTCTAGGTGGCGACTTTATTTTGCCTTGCAGAAATAACAATTGAATCAATGATTTGATCACATCCCGTAGGTGTGACATGACGCAGTTACAAAATGTCGTGTAACATCGAATCAGAGATGGCGACTCATTTGTCTCCGTTTAGTTACCAGCTCGTATTTGTAAATGTTTCTATGCAGATAATTGTCAATATTACCCCTAGGCGTTTTTTACGTGGAATGCATTTAAACAATCGCAACTATAATCAAATGCACACCTTCTAATCTACACTCCTTAAAGCCTAAACAAACAGTAACTGATTTCTATAACATATATCACACATTAAGCACAAGAGACCGATAAATTGTTTAGTCGAAAATCTTTGATTTGTCTTGTAATTGACGGTGGCAGTTAATGACCCGTTCTTGAATGTCTCCGGAAGCAAACAGGTTTGTGAATTAAGGTTTTATACCTTGGGTCTAATAGCTGCCACGCTATAAACCAGTATTTGGCTAATATTGTGCCAACATATTTCTAAAGCAATAACAACCGGTGGTGGTGAACTCATGAGTACTGTACTGGATAAATGTCACTGTTGTCACATATGTCACTCCTTTAAATCGACAGATTTCAAATATGGTCAATGTCTTTCTAAGCTATGTGTATTCATATTTCTAGTGCCTCGTGCAAGTTTACACATCTCATAGTCAGTTCAATTCATACAAATATGAAATAATGGTGTTGGAATATCAGCACTTGTACCTCAATATGTCACACTGTCAATATCAGGTAAATTCATCTTGAAGCAGATAGGTACAATATTAACAACAACAATTGTAATATTGAGGAAGCTGTTGTTGGTTCCTAGTCACATTTGGCTGAATTATTTTCTTGAGCTACCATCAACATTACCTTTATTGACAATGTGGCATAATATACTTCGAATTCAGCAACCGTAAG
>CM067352.1:41594745-41607245 GCA_034190875.2 Urechis unicinctus
GCTGCTACATCGTGACATTACAGGATGATTATCATCATTTTCGAAATCACTTGCTTGTGCCTCTGGCCGTGTGTGCTGACCTTGCGTACTAGTGACTTTAGTGGTAAAGGACTCACTTCACTTCCGACCATACAGAATGAGACAGAACACGTGCTGTTGAATAACAATAGCATAGAGGCAATTAACGCATTCCCTTCACTGACTGAGATGCAACGGGTCGAGCTTGATTACAATCTCATCGTAGCTTTCCCCAGATTGGACAACATATCGCAATCTATCAACTACCTGAGTTTGAGATACAATAAGATAAGTATCATTGCTTTTGAGAGGCTAAGCAGTCTGATCAAGCTTGCGTATTGATCTTAAGCAACAATCGCATTTCTGTAATGACAGACGTTTCCCTTCCTGTTTTGTGGAGCCTCGATTTGGCTTACAATTTGATTGTTGACTTTCCAAATCTTTTGCAACTCGGAGCGGAACTCGTGTCGCTGGATCTCTCGGGAAATATTATACCAGTGATTGAGCTCACAGGAAACTATCCCAAGCTGGAGAGTTTGATGATGAGAAATTGTTCTTCATCATCTATGCGCACAGTTGATCATACCAGAAACTTTGATATTTATTACTTTGACATTGCGCTCAACAATTTTGAAACAATACCGGACATTTCATTGATTGGCAAGGAGTTATTTGTCCTTGATTTGCACATGAACAAAGTGCCCTTACGAGCAGATATTACAAAGCCAATTGGATCATATATCGATTTACTGATTCTTATTGCAAATGTCACATGGGCTAAATCACCCAATCTGTGCCATGTAGCCGAGAGCACACAAATCTTAATCGATCACAACAGATGGCAATGTGACTGTCACTCGCGGTGGACGAGGATGTCGCAATCCAGGATATCAATAAAGGGAGAAGTCATCTGTGATGGACCGGACCTTTATCGCGGCAAAAAGTGGAACAGCATCGATTTCAGACACCTCACTTGTCAAGGTAACAACTATCATTAAATAAAAAAGTGCTGAGCGGAATTTTTATGGATATATTTTACTGGTTAGAATAACCAATGTTATGATACATACGTTATTTCTCAAACAATGACTATCGCATTAGAAACAATGCTACCCATGCCGACCGGTGCTTAACATTTGACATCTTACTGGATATTCAAGGATCAATCTTTAAAATGCTCGAGCCGCATCACAATGATAAGAATCGTAACCCCTACTCAATTCTGTTTACATTTACCAAATCCTCAATTTTGTATCCTGCTGAAAAACTCTGGAGTTAAAACTTACACTGCGTATGCCGCTTCAACAGAAAATGTCATATTTTACTTAAATGTTTATGAATGATCGCCGAGATATGCAGGTTTTGTTTGACCAATCAATCTGATCTTTGTAGGCACCGTGTAACATTTCCATGTAGTTCAACCTCATACTGAAGTTACCGTAAAGTACCTTGGCTAATGAAAATAGACTTTTCTGCTCGATGAAACTATCCCACAATATATCCTACACGGTGTGGTAGTGTTGTCCCCTGTTGGCAACTGGCTGCATATCCATTAGATTTTGGTATAATTGCAAGCCTCTAATTCACTTCGTCTGATACCCAGGATGTGCGGGCGATTGTTGAAAGTGCTTGTAAATTTGCAAATATAAACGGAAAGACGCACAGGTGACACGTTACGGGATTTTTCACTAGTACTGAAAGTCTGTATGTTTAAGCAAGCTTGAAGTTGCGGCGATCGTGATCATTTTCGATTGACGTGTCACTCTATCACTTTGTTACTTCCTATTCTTTCCAAGCAAAGAACGTCACCGTTGTATTTAACATGCAATTAAATCGAATGTATCTGTACTTTAGCCCTTAACCCAAGCTGCAGCATGTTCAGTTACATTCTTATTAAAATATATTAAGCTCGGAAACTGATCATGTGAATAAACCTGGCGAATAAACATATCGCGGTTGTCGTTGGATTTTTTCAGCAGATGAATTTATTTCATAATCTTAACCTGGACCGTTTGTACATATAAATTATCTTGCATTGTTCGTAATATGTTTCAGCAGCACCATTCCGGCAGAGTCTTGCCACACTGATCGACAAAACAACTTTCTTCTGTACAGTTGGTCGAATCATTGATCAGAGAATCGTGACGAGTATCGGTCGTTGTTTGCTGCTGTGCGTGTCAAGTCGCTGCTGTCTCTACTTCAATTTGGACGTCATACCTGGAACGAACCAGTACGCTTGTGGCCTGACGGATATTTGTGGCATGGACCTGAGTCAGCCACCGACCTTCACTGAAACGGGTACATGGTACATGGTCGAAAAAGTTATTGTGCAACGATTAAGCTAAACTTACTTGCAAAGCAGATTTGATTTTAAGCAGAGGCCAGATGCTACCTCTCTTAACGTTTGCCTCTTTGCCTTATTTAATCTGAGTTGTGTACATGCACTGGTGCAAATACGACCCTTCATTTGATCATCCGAGAAAATCGAATGATTTATTCATACAAATATTTGAAAATCAGTATTGTAGGTTTATGCGAACAAGGAGATCTAATAAAAAATGAAAATAAGATTCTTCAATATAGAGATTTATCAAAATTAGAAACAGTACTTGCCGTTTAATTTATTCCATGACAGTTATCTCGGGGCGCATAAGTTTATAGATTCAAATTCGATGTGTTATTTTGAAGTTAATGTTCAATTATCCTACTAAATAATTTTATCCATAACTTAATAGGTTCATAACCCTGATGACATTAAAGTAGGATTAAATGAATTTCAGGATTTCAAATATGAGCAAATGATTTTATGCAATCATAGACAGACGTATTGTAATCTTTTAAGCACCTTTACGGCAATAAAATAAATTTAATTGTAGTTAAATGTGTGCGTATAATGTACGTAAAACCTCGATCATGTATGTTATATATATTCACGAAGTACAATAAGTGAATTTGATCTATATTCTAATAGCCCCTACATTGAACAAATTTTGTTTATGTTGTAAATGTTGCGACTTCTGTCAAATGTCATCATTTTTACAGTGTTCCAAATTTGAAATTGAAAGCTGGCTTACTTGTTGGCATCTGCCCGGCGTGATCCGAAAAAATAGGCTGGTCCCAGGTATTGTCTTTCGGTGAGATGCTCTGCACATCGGAGTTTGTCGAGTTTCAGAATACACTTGATACAGATCCATGAGTTGAAACGTTAATCTAATGAAGCTGCATGTAAACTGCTGAGTACATAATCCGTTTTTTATCTGAAATATAAGTGAGCCAATATATTGTGTAATCTCACAAGATATATATTTATTTCGTATTCGTGGACAATCGTTTGTGAGTAATATTATGCAAACGTAAGTGTTATTTGTGCCATATTACCATCGTATAACTCACAACCACATAAATAACGCTTCAACCTTTATAGCTTTTTAAATATCCTTTAAATGTACATTTCCACATGTGTGTTGTATAAAGTAAATATTTGTCCTCACGTAAGCTTGCATACCTGAGTATACAAATAAAACATTTGATCATAGAAAATCAGAAAAGAAGGCTTCGGCAATTTTAGATACTCCGGCTAGTGTTACCATATATCTTAATAGACATTTATGTTTGAAGGAACCTGTTTCAAGATACAATAAAATTTACTCTGTCTGTAATTCAGAATTAGCATGCCGGGATTGTCACAATACGATTACATTGCAAAACATGACCAAATGAGCTTACATGTGTAATATTTGTAGATTGAAGTTAGAATTTTCGATATTCAAATAAGTTGTAATATCATCGTCTGACATTTGGATCGTGGACAGCACAATCAAATCCTTATTATAAATGGATGAAACGACTGCTAAATGAGCAGTTAATTATAGACATTTTAGACAACTATGATATCAATTAAACAGCATTTAATATATAATAATTAACGCAACTCTCTACGTTGCCAACACACACTGAATTCGGTTGTGAACGATTGAGATCCTACGAACACTTGCTATGATTGTCAAATGCCATTCAGCATACAATCTCGCAACATATTTCCAACGACAATATATATATACCGTTAGTAGTGGCCCAGAATAGCAAGTGTCTGATCATTTCCACCAACCAAGAACATATGCCCTTGCGCCATTCGACTAGATTGCCAAGCGATCAGATCAAACAAATGATCGTCAATCCAACGATTTGTTACCAATGCACAATATGCAATTTCAAAAACGCTTTCAACAAATTCATGGTGACATTTAAGAGATGAGTAGTGGAAAAGCTGCTATATTGTTTCCTGGGCGATATTGACGTCAAAATTTTCACTTGCTGTATAATGGTTTGATGGCACTAAAGCTTGCCCTATCATGACATGCGACTTACAAGCAGCATTTATACTTAAGTGATATTTCAACCGGAGCCGTTGAGAACGGAACTCTAATACTCTGTTTACAGTATAAATCACATCGTCAGTGTTTCGGTGTTATATCAGCATTATCAAAGAGTGTGAACATCGAGGTTAATCCTCCACTTCTGAAATATTGTGCATAGTTACTCAAGTCCATTTAAAGGTGCATCTGAACAGAAATCATGAAGATTATGTTGTGAAATTCCCAATTATTGAAAATAATATCCCTAAAAATAATCTAATCTTTGACCCCAGCTATTTTTAAGGGTGTTGTTAGGTTCAATTTCTTATTTTTGAAGTATGTGAAAAATAACCAAAATACAGACCCTGGTAGGTCTTCCCTAGACAGAAGCTGAAAGCCGGGGAATTAAGGTGATAATACTGAGAGATTGTGGAATGGCACAGCCACGCCCTGTGATGCGCAAAGCAAGCTTACAGGAGTAGAAACGGGTTTGGAAACCAGTGATCTATTTGATCAAGCCGTAAGGCAAATTGACAAGTACACGCCAATAAACATTGACGTACTGGTAGCTTTATTTAAAGCCCAGGACGCTTCTATTCAGGAACTGTTCGAATCTACACTAAAAGAAAAGGACGCCCAAATTAAAGACCCCAAGATATTTGGACCCATGACGGAACCATATTTATTAAACTGCACAGCAGTTCGATAGAAAGGATTGTTTCAAATGCGGACTATATCAAGTTCTGCGAGAACATGTGACTTATTCTGAGTCAGACCCCTCTTCACAATCGAGAGAAATGTGATCACTATCACCCATCACGGGGAGTACAATCATAAGTTATTTCATTCGTATTTTTTTCACTAACACTATGAGCACCCTCATGTTACCCCTGTATACGTATTGTTATTTTACTTGCACTATTCTTATACTTGTGGCTACTCTATGTGTATCTGTTCATGAACTTAAAAATGTTTCTATTCCAAATATTGTCCGCATATTTATGGGCCGGGGGTTAGGGATGATATATACTGATGGTTGACATCGCTGCTAGCCAGACTGGGGATGACGTTAACCTTGATTTCTCCTCCATCTACAATTCTTATGATCTCATTGATGATCTCTATGACTCTCCAATTAATAACCAAAATAATACGTGTAAATACTACGAAGCTAAAAGTTTTCAAGAACTCAGCAATAATTATCTAAATAACCTAGCATATTTTCATGTTAACTGTCGAGGATTGTCAGCCAATTGGGAGAACTTTAAAGAATTAATATGTGATCTCCATGGTACAACATTTGCATTCGAATTTTTAGGTGTAACGGAATTGTATAACTGCAAGGATGATAATAGATTGATGCTTACGGGATACCATAGCCTCATACAGATGATTTTAGAGGAGTAGGTTTATTTATAAAGGATCACATTACTTTCCGAATACGGGAAGATTTGTCAGTTTTTATTCCTCATGTCATCGAAACGCTCTTTGTAGAATATGAAACTGTATTCAAAACAAAAGCAATACTTGGTTTAATATACAGACCAAACTCGACCCCCAAAGCCGACTTTGATGTATCCGCCAAAACCATCCTTGAACTTATGGAATTAATCAATGCTGAACACAAAAAATGTAGAATAATGGGGGACTTGAACATAGATTTACTTAAATACCGGACTCACGGTAATACCAATGAATTTGTGGACAATGTTTTTGCCAATGGCTTTGTACCAACGATTACTAAACCAACAAGGGTAACCAACACCTCAGCCACTCTTATTGACCATATATATTCAAACGACTTATCAACCCAAAGTAAGTCAGGAATAATCATCACCGGCTTAGCTGACCACTTTGGAACATTTCACATTGCAATTCACAAAGTGGAAAGTGCCGTTCCCCCCAGAAAAATGTGCAGAACCTTTACGCCGGGAGGAATAAGCACGTTCAAGAATTCCCTGGTAAATATTGATTTTTCCAGAGTTTATCATCACAAATGTCCTTCACAAGCATATGTTCATTTCTTGCAAGAATGTAAATCAGCTTACGATCAAGCTCCAGTAAAACCTAAAACAACGACAAATAGAAAAGTCATTCGTGAACCCCGGATGACCTCTGGCTTAATCAAATCATCCCGACGTAAAAATAAGCTTTATAAATTGATGAAAACCAAACAAGATATTCATAACACTTACAAATATAAACAATACAATAACACGTATAACCGAATAAAACGTCAGCAAAAGAAAGACTACACTGTTAAATTGATTAATGAACATAAATCCAATATAAAAGAAACGTGGACCGTACTAAAAGAGGAAATGGGAAACGCAACAAACAAACCCCAGTTTCCAAGATCAATAGTCATCGATAAACATAACATTACAGATAAATCAACGATAGCCAATGAGTTTAACAACTTATTTGTAAACATAAGTTGCAATTTGCATGATAACTTACAGGATACTAATAAACACTTTTCAGATTATTTCATTAATAGCCCCGCGCAAAGTGTATTCATTGAACCCGTTAAACCACATGAGCTGATTGCAGTGGCCAACAACTTAAAGCCAAAACAAAGTTCAGGGCATGACGACATAACTACAAAGATTGTAAAAGAATCTATACAACAAATAGTGCTTCCCTTGACCTATATCTTCAACCAATTCCTGACGACGGGTATAGTTCCTGATAAATTAAAAACTGCAAAAGTAATCCCAATCCACAAGTCATCCGACCCATGTCAAATGGATAACTACCGCCCTATAAGCTTATTGTCGGCATTCTCTAAACTTCTTGAAAAATTGATGTACCATAGAATTATTAATTTCTTAAATACTCATAGCATACTATATGAACATCAATATGGCTTTTGAAAAACATCACTGTACAGTTCATTCCATTTTACAGTTACTTAAAAAATACGATATTTCATCCAATAGTTCGCCAAAAGAGTATACACTGGCAGTATTTTGTGATCTTTCTAAAGCCTTTGAAATGATAGACCACGGTATACACTTGGAAAAAATGTCTAGACTTGGGATAAGGGGGAAGGGCATACATGGTTCAAAAGCTATTTAACCGATCGATTTCAATACACAGAAGTCGATGAACACAAATCCATAATGCAACCAATAAAGTGCGGAGTCCCTCAAGGGTCAATACTCGGCCCGCTTCTTTTCCTTATACGTCAATGACTTATCTATGTCATGCCCAGCAGACCTTCTCTCTTTGCGGACGACGATATACACTACTGACTTCTTCTTGTGACCTAAACTCTCTTTTTGTACGGCTAAGGATGCACTTGGAAAATTACATGACTGGTTTTGTGCCAATAAGTTATTTCTCAATACCAAAAAAAATAAATATATTGTATTTAGACCAACTAATAAATCTGTAAACATTAACATAAATGAGCATGTTCTGAAAATCATTGGTCAATGCGTTGCAAGAGTAGGTGCAGGACAACCGGAAGAAGCTTACAAGTTTCTTGGTATATTTATTGACGATCACCTATCATGGAAATCACATGCCATGTACATCAACACTAAACTCTCTCGCGCTCTATTCGCTATCAAACAAGTCAAATACATGCTCCCCAAATCAGCCTTGCGTACTTTTTACTTCACTATGGTGCACCCACACATAACATACGGCATCCTGGCATGCGGTAATGCATGGGACTCTGTACTAAAAAAAACGGAACTCCTCCAAAAACGCGCCATACATTACATAAATAAATCCTCCTATAACAGTCACACAGATCCCCTGTTCAGGCGTTGTGGAATACTGAAACTTAAACACTTATACGAATATCACGTGGCCGTATTTATGTACGAACGTAATAACCATCAATTGCCTGTATCGTTTAACGACTGTTTTCATCGAAATTATGAAATAAAATGCAAATATGAAATGCGAAATTCCAAACTGTTATATGTACACCCTCTAAAACACATTTTGCAGACAGAATATGGAACAAATGGTGTTCCAATGACGCCACTACGTCGTCCATCTCACAGTTTAAAAATAGCGTCCGAAACAGCATGTTGTCTACCTACCTGAATAATATGGTACAGTGCAACAATGTTAAGTGTTCGGATTGTAGTCTATAATGTCTAACCCTCTGATTTGTTACACGAGTTACTTGCATATATATTGAACTTACTTAATTTTGTATTATGTTTTATGTCATGCATGTGACCGTATACTATCATATATATATTCATACATATACCTGTATAACTGAAATGTATGCAAAATGTATGCAAATTGTTTAGTAGCTAATATTTGTTTATGTGCGTCATGAGCAGTGTCACCCCGGTCTGGTAGCGTGTGGATATTTGTTGCCGGCCCCCTGCCCCCGTCCCCTTTCAACAATGATTCTCACTTGAATGTACTGGAGTGTCACTAGCATCGTTATCATAAGACTGTTTTTGCAGGGGGCCTACTGAGGACAATGGGAAGACAGCCCCTGGCTACATTGTCCCTACCTGCAGCAGCACTGAATTTGTTGTTTATGTGTTGTTTTTTTGTTTGCATCAGTATCGATGAGTTGCCGTGTAGTGTCAAGCTACTAAGATCCTTTCAAATTTTGTTTATGCAACTCGTCTGTTGATATGTAGTGTATGACTAATCCAGTCCATTGGTATTTGGTGTATGACTACTACATTGCAATGTAGTGCATTCTAGTGCATTGGTATATGGTAGTAGGTTCATTGAAATATGGTTCCAGGCTATTCAAGTCCAGCTATACAGCAGCTCAAGTCAATTGAAGTGGTGTACTGCCACTAAAAGTCACTTACATAATGGTGTATGATCAATCTCTTTTATTAGCTCTACATAACTAGATATGGATGTTTCCCTGCCCTCTAATCAAAAAGCCCATTATGACTTTTGACCCATATGCTATTTGTGAACAACTTGTTAATCTGTGGTGGATTTTGTATTCTATTCAATCATTGATACTTTCTTCCAACCTGACATTCCAACGTATCCATTATTCCTTCATATTATGTCAATATTTGATCCTATTTTTTGCTTCAGGGTGGAGACAGAAATAAACAGGTGTACAAGGAGAAAACAGCCCTTCCCACCAGCCACAAGGAAAAACATAAGTGTATATGGCCATTGGTTAATCAACAAACACAAATCATTGTGCGTAGTCTGCATGGATTTGATTTTGCTGTACATTTCCTATTGTGTGTAGTTAGTATATGTTGAAGCTATAGGTTAATTTTCCAGCCTTGAGCATTGGAAAGAAGGACATCCTTTGAAGTATCTTAGTGATCATCCATTCAGTGACTGTATGGCTAGATCAAAAGGCATAGTGTATGCATGTAAGTCGAATATCTTATTTGGCAATAAGATAGGGGTACCTTGTTTTGAACAAGTGTATGACATATTATAATCTATTGCACACATTATGCTGTTTAATATACAGCTGACCTATGTTTTTTAGAATAAGTTTAGAGGAAAGAGAGGGTTTTGGTTTAATCTATACTCGAATGTTTTGTTGTTATTTATATATTTATGAGTGTTATAGGACAAAGTATGCTTGCTATTGCAGCCACTGCTAGGATGCTTTGTGCAAAAACCTCAAAAGGGAATTTTTAACACAGGACCATCCAAAACTGCTGGCACTTACATTGTAATAATGCCTGTATCTGTTGCAGTAATATTACAACACCTGGAAATAACTTGTTTTTTGTATTTCACTTAAATTTTGCATTGTAAAAATACATGCCCTATAAATAAAGGACAGGCACTGGATGTTTGTTTGATTCTGCTTTACTCCAAAGGTGTAGAACCAAAAATTGTTCATGTCCTTTTCTACATTATCGCAGATTAGCAGTATATTGTTTTTCTCTGGCAGCAGTTAATTTTAATATGTTGACCTTAAATGGTGAATTCATGGGAAATTAATTCAAACTTTGCAGAAAACATACCAGAGGTATAGTTTTTTTTGGAGCATGTGCCTTAATGTATTTGAGTTTTCAACTTACCCAATATGCTACGGGGGCTATGGTATCCTGCCCTTTCCATTCCACGTACAGGAATTTCTACCGCAAACCCATTTCTGACTCGCATACATATGCGGACAGTATTCAAAAGCAGCATTAATCTTTAAATTGATTCAAGGTGATTGTTGTTTCCTTCACTACATGTTTTATCAAGTTATTCTTTGTCCGTTTCATGTTTTATTGTTTACTCATGTTTTGGTTCATTATAGCATTGTTAATAGGTTATATGTAATTATCATAACTTGACTAGAAGTTTCAGCTTCTCTTTGAATGACATGTAGTTATTAGCAAATCACTCTTTTACCTTTTTTGTTCTGGACATCGTGTTTGTTACCAATGGCAACAATATTGTTTAAATCTCAGGGAATTCCCGTTGTGGTCACGTGGTATAATTTATAAATTAAACGAGACTTACCTGTAAGGCAAAGTTCGATTGTAATTGTACCACGTGACCTTAACAACGAGAATTAACTGCCCACCACACTCCACACCCTAACGTGTTTCCAGTATTGCCTTCATATTGCAGCCATTTGTTTGAGACTGACTCCTAGGGAGATGTGACTCATCTCAGTTAATTCCAGTGACAATAATGAATCGTGAATATATATATATATATATATATATATATATATATATATATATATATATAGATATATATATATATATATATATATATATACATATATATATATATATATATATATATATATATATACATATATATATATATATATATATATATATATATATATATATATATATATATATATATATATATATATATATATATATATATATATATATATCTATATATATATATAGTAAGATATTTGTCGTATGTCTTCCTGTATGTTTGTGTTAGTTGGTATACCGAAGCAAAAGAATTTGATTAACGAAGCATCTTTCTGCTACTTTACATACCCCGCTACTGTGTTAGTGCGACAGAATGGTAGATGACCCTGATCGTCGGTTTAAAAGAAATACATGCACTATGTTTGTCACAATGTGTATCTCAACAAAAGTTGTCAAAACGTGTATCTCTGGTTGTGTTGTATATATTGGGTTGCAAACATTATTCTATAGTTGGCTTTCGCGATGTGATAGATAAGTCACTTCCGAGTACATGCAGTACCTTTTCCATTTTTATTGACACTTTCTTCTGTTGGCAAAGTTAATACATAGTCACCATATAAATTAACAACTAATGATAATGATGATTCGGTAATATGATGACAACAGAATCCTTAACAGGAATAAATAACAACATGTATAATATGAAATAATCCGTTTATTTAGAGGCAATGTCAATGAGATATCTTTCTTTTTATAGTTATCCTGCCTGATAGAATGTATTAATTTTACGATTATGTGCTAACATAATCTGTTAAGTTTTGTTCTGGGCAATACTGGTTTTTACATGAACCACGAATTTCATTCACAGCATGTTCGCTATATATGTACATTTTCCGTCATATCAATGATGTACAAGATACGATTCGTTTGCAATAGGATTCATCACCTGCCCTATATTTTACAAGTAATTTGATTATCCAAAAGTCAAAGGTTGCGGGTCAGTTCGCCCCCGGGACGGTTCGCCCCCGGGTCAGTTTGCCCTCGCCGGGTCAGTTCGCCCTCGCCGGGTCAGTTCGCCCCCGGGACAGTTCATCCCCGGGTCAGTTCGCCCCCGGGACGAAACGCCCCCGCAATGAGACGCCCTTGTTTTACAGAAAGGAATATACTGAATGCTACATATTTCATTTAATAAAGGAACAGTATTAATGAATTTATATCTCTTGATATATCACAAATTTAAAGCATAATGTATACCATCCAGAGAAACCATACATCGCACCAATGTGAACTAACCCAGGGGCGTATCGTCCCGGCGAGGGCAAACTTACCCGGGGGCGAACCGACCCTGGGGCGAACCTTCCCGGGTGCGAACTGACCCGATAACAAAGTCAAAACATACCTATGTTTACAATAGATAAAGGTACTAATCACGCAGTAATATTCAAATACTTTTATGCGTTGATGAAAAACCTTATTACAAAAGTTTCCGTCTAGGGTTACACAAATAAAATGACACTGACAGCGTCACCGT
>CM067352.1:41617245-41785381 GCA_034190875.2 Urechis unicinctus
ATCTGCCTTTGAGGCTCGTCGATTCTATCACAAGATCGTTGTGCGTTTACAGCACATACAAGACGTTCTTCATATCTCACGAAATTGATCATGCTACCATGGCCACCATATCCATATGCTTAGTTCAAAATAAAGACTGAAATTAGCAAATGCCTTTGCAGCCTGTTGGTAGTTTATCATCATTTAATGACGCTGAATTGCCAAATTATGATATGTATGCATGTTGTAATTATATGGTTCTTGTTAGACGGATGCCAGTTTTAGTTTTTAACATTTTGAACGATGAATTTCTCACAATAAAAACTTTCTTGCCATTCTCATCATACCTGCATTGCACTAGACAATAATCTATAGACGAATTGCCATCTTCATCCAGAATCCGGCTTTATCCATTCAGCGTGTGCTTGCCATCCCTACTGATCGAGGTTGAATTAAAAGTCGGTCAGGACAAATGTTGTAGTGACCACTTTCCTATATTTCTCACAATTGGCCGACATATTCAGCTGCATCAATTCAACGGGGCACATTTTACTCCCCTGTGCATAAATGATACAGATAGAGCTAAATTTACGAAGCCAATATGTACCCTGTCTGTCATTTCAGCAACATCTTGTAGCAATTCAAAAGCTAGGTAAAGCAAGACCGCTTACAGATAGACAGACAGACAGACAGTCATATAGACACAGTGACAGACATTCAAACATACAATCATGCATACACACATACAAACATACATTAAAAAGCCTTTGACATCTAAAATATGTTTGAGAATAAACTGAACACATGGTGTGGGAATGTTTGGCCTCAGATGAATAACAGAAGAGATATTTAAAGTTCTTTGGTGCAAAGCGATATTTCCTGCGTGAACCTCGGTCAACAGGAAATGACGCATATGGATGAATCCAGGTTCAGCCGTCCAAATCAGCAGAAACTACGTTGACAACCTTTAATCGATCGAACACTGCTCGTAAGACGACAGGAGTGAGAGGAAATACTTATGGACAGTGCTCTAAACCAAACAAAATACACGTAACGTTACTCTAATCACGGAATCTGATGCCCCTGACTGATTCTAAGCCTTTTATGTGAGCATCATAATAGGCGATACATAAGCTCGGCCGCCTATTGGATCGAATGTTTGCTGGTTCTCATATATAGTTGCTTTTTCAAGGCTACCATACTGACATGGTGGGATTGATGCTAAGACTATCTCATCTTCTAATGCTGATTCCATGACAAAAGCACCTGCCACATGCTCAACATATTCGGTGTGATTTAGGAACTGTATTTCCATCTTGTCTTGTCTTTCACTACTTGTATTAACATTATTGGTAATTGGATGATCCGGTTATCGTATGATAGTGTCCCAATCCCCATTATCATTATCTCAATCAACGCCCAGTAATTACATGATAAAATGAGACAAATGTTCTCTCTGGTTGGCTTCATCTCGTCTTTGGACTGTTGCTGTTGCAAGGATACGATTCGTATGAAAGTATGTAAGTATAGATGTGTGTATTCAGCATGCATGTATGCATGTATGTATGTAGATATGTATGTATATATGTATGTACGTATGAATGTACGTATGTACAGTCTTCGTCCTTCACATGTGAAGAGGACCATCTTTCAGTCATCATTCATCCTAGCCATTGTGTGGTTGATGTTACAATCCTTTAAAGACATCTTTAGGGAGTCTTTGAACCTTTTCTTCTGGCCACCACAAGATCTTTTTCCAGTGGTGAGTTCGCCATATAAGAGCTGTTTTGGTATTCTTTTGTCCGACATTCTGAGGACATGGCCAGCCCAGCGGAGTTGGACCCTCTTGATCATTGCAAAGATGCTTTGCATTTTGGCTCTGGCAAGTACTTCAGTGTCAGGAATCATATCTTGCCAATTGATGTTTAAGAAACGTACATGCATACATATATATATATTTTCATACATACATACATACATACATACATACAACATACATACATACATACATACATACATACATACATACATACATACATACATACATACACATACATACATACATACATACATACATACATACATACATACATACATACATACATACATACATACATACATACATACATACATACATACATACATACATACATACATACATACATACATACATACATACATACATACATACATACATACATACACACATGCATACATACATGCATATATACTTACATACATATATATATGCCCATGAATAATTGCATATTTACATATACACATATATTCATACGTTCATACATATATATATATATTACATATATACATGCCTATTTACATACATACCTGCATACAAACATAGATGCAAATAAACATGCATACATACATACATACATACATACATACATACATACATACATACATACATACATACATACATACATACATACATACATACATACATACATACATACATACATACATACATACATACATACATACATACATACATACATACATACATACATACATACATACATACATACATACATACATACATGCATACATACATGCATATATACTTACATACATTTATATATGCCCATGAATAATTGCATATTTACATATACATATATATTCATACGTTCATACATATATATATTTACATATATACATGCCTATTTACATACATACCTGCATACATACATACATACATACATACACACATACATACATACATACATACATACATACATACATACATACATACATACATACATACATACATACATACATACATACATACATACATACATACATACATACATACATACATACATACATACATACATACATACATACATACATACATACATACATACATACATACATACATACATACATACATACATACATACATACATACAAACATGCATACATACAAACATACATACATTCATACATACAAACATACATACATACATGCACGCATACAAATATACATACATGCATGCATGCACACATTCATGCGTGCGTGCCAACATACAGTTATTTTTGCAATACATCAATGCATACATAGGTACATAAACGCATTCTTATACATGTAATTTTTCCAAGAGGTAATATACACATACATTCATACGTACATTCATACATTTATATACTTGCATACAAACAGACATATATGCATACATATATACATAATTATGTTCTAACATATTTTCATGCATATATGCATGCATACATGTATACATCCATCTATACATACATACATGCATACATACGTGCGTACGTACGTACATACACACATACATGCATACATACACACATGCATTCATCGAATTTAAATCCGTTGATCACAATCGACCTCTGGAACATAAGGCAAAAGAATGTACTGACCAGCAGTGTCGTATCGTGATTTGTGGTGTTGAGATGCACTCGATACGCACCTGTGATAAATAAAGAATCGAACTCCAGGTGTAGGGTTTATAAGAACTTGAACTTTATTCCTGTCTTCAACTTTCGAATTTCAGATGTAACTTAGCCTTAATTTAAGAGAGAGATGTGTTGAGCTCGGAGGCCAGGAGAGAACTGATATTAAAATGTAAAGGGCTTCCCTCAACGACTTAGGCACGCCATCCCAATTCTCATGGGACGTGCAGTAGCCAGGTCAGTGAGGGTTGTGGCCTTCGGGCGCTGCCTGGGCAGGATGTTAATGTGGCTCAAAAATATGGGGTATGTATGAGGGGGAAGTGGCAGGTGACATGTAAGTCACTCGTGGATCTGGGAAACTGGGGTTTATAATTAATATAAGCTGCAGGAGGTTACTCTATCAACTGATGACTGGGAGGGTACGTTATGATGAGGGGTAGGTTTGCTATCAATTTGGCACTCAACAAACAGGAAGAACGCTGGAATAAAAAGAATCAACATTGAACACATAGAAAACAATTGATAAGCATGAGCCAATAAAATGATATACAATGATTGAGTAATGTGAATGATAAGGTGATAGAATCGGGCTTACTTACAGTCTGTAGTGTAAACCGATTTCAGTTGCATTCACGATTTGGCAGTGTTCTACACCATACCATAGAATACACATTACATTAATGTGATCTCGGAATCCTATGCCCCTGACTGATTCTTTGCCTTTTATGCGAGCATCATAATAGGCGGAATATACACAAGCTTGGCCGCCTATTGGAATGAATGTTTGCCGATTCTCATATATTGCTGCTTCTTCAAGGTTACCATATCGGCATAATGGGATTGATGCTGAGATTCTCTCGTCCTCAACTGCTGATTTCATGACAAAAACATCGGCTAATCTGTCACGTTGCGCAACAAGATTTAGGAATTGTATTTCCATCTTGCCTGATCTTCTACAGGGCGATAAAGATTACTCAAGCATATATCACTGTCAACTCTGGGTGTCGGTCAAGAGTGATTTCTCAATCTCCTTCAATATTGTTTAATCATTTTGCTGACCATTGCAAAAAAACGCGGAAATGAGCCCTTCTGTTCATTTCACATTCATCTTCTGTCAATGACTAGTAAACTTGTTAGGGGTGTATATAAACACAAGAAGATGGTGGTCTTAGATGATGGTTCATGATGGCTAGAGGAATAGGGATTGACTAAGTGAAACCATTATTTGCTTGCTACTTTGGGCAGTATTCGATAGTGGTTTTCGGTGAAAACTTTATTTCTGAAAAACAAATTCCTGAAATGTCACATGAGCGAAATCTCCTCATCTTCGTCATATAGCAACAACCCCGGAAAGCGAGTGGTTTTTTTTACCATGAAGAGTAAAGTAGGAACATGTTGGGGCTTAAAATCATTCAGGTTTGAGCCTCCAGCTAAAACTAGGCCAGCAGATACTCCTCATATAAACTTGAGACGACTGGTAAAACAGCACATGGCAATGGCGCATATTTCAATCCAAATAACATTTGCAGATATTTTGCTCTTTATTTTACAGTTATCTTTAAGTCTTGCTTGAGGTCATCTTATTATTCATGATTTATGTCAGTTTAGATTTGTTCTGAAAAACTAGTAATTCATGGTAATTATGCCCTGTACTAGGTGCTCATGTGGCCCAATGCTATTTGTGACAGAAAGCACATGCTGTCAAGAAATTCTTGAGGAAGTATAATCTATGGGTGTGGTCTGTATTACAGCAGATCCAAGATTTGTCTCGTGGTGCATGTGTCCCAAAACACTACAAATACCCTACACGGCCTATTGTCAGAGGTACAAGAAGAAACATGCTGCTCAGTGAGTAAGAATACTTTAAAAAATTTTGATGAAAAATATTAATGTACGGAAAGAAAAGTTGTAAATACATCGTAACCATCATTATTATCATCATCATCATTGGCATTATGCTTTAGTTCCGGTATTAATATGGCTTTTCTGACAATTTTATGTAATGTCTGTGGGGTCTTGAAGAGGACGAAATGAAATTTTGAACTATGCATTGAAGCAAACCAAGTGTTGGGTAGTTGACATGTAAGCTACTCTATTTACGTAATGGTTCCAGTCAATCGTGGCATTTGTGATAGATTATCATAGGTGCATGGTAAGCAAAATGGACTTAATCAGGCAAAAGAAGATAATAATTGAAGCAGACTATTTGCTTGTAGGAGGGAACAAATACCGTAGATATATTTAATAATAAGCTTGTCATCAATACATCACACTGTGCAAATCACTCCGTCCTTATTCGTTTCTGGCAGATTCCAATCTGTTGTTACTAATTTCATGATTATGGATTCAAATGCTTTCTTGAACTATTTGTCTGCCCCAGATAATATCCCCTTGGTGCAGCGAACGATGCATTCCTAAGACCAGCTGTTTTTTCCATCTTGAAGACATTCAGCCACTGAAATAAAAAAATCCCCAGCATCAATCAAGTTTGATATATATTTTAAAACGCTGAACAAAGAAGCTATGTTGTGATCACAGTTGAATCATACTCGTACTGTAGTTAGTACAGGAAATCCACAGGGTGCTAAATAATAAGGAAGCAAACTTCCAGTAGTTAGCAAATAGCAAAACCTGATATAGCAGGTAAGCCTTGCATTATTCTCCTCATGGGGAAATGGCAGCTTGAATGAATATTGTGCTACGCACCACGCTCTGTTTGTCTTCCTAACTATATGTAAAGTATTTGACTGAATATAGCAGGGTTGTGTATTCAAAATCTCGCAGTGACTTACACCATTGGAAAACAACTTGGTTTTGGCGAATACATCATACCTCCGGTACTGTTAATGTATATTCTTTAATCCAAGCTAGCAAATCATGTACCCAGTGCTGTCAGAGCTTTTACGTAAATTGTACAATTATGGACAAATGCAACCTGATTTTAGCAATTTGATTTGAAGGTGCTCAGACTGTCAGGAATATTCAAATGCCACTGCTGCTGACAATTCAAACTAGTCTAAACACACGATATTTCTCAAAACCAGTCATATGATTTTTCCTATAAATTGTGACTACAACTGCACAATACGAAATTGGTTTAATCAATTAAGAGATAATCAAACCATTTGACACTTCTTTCTTGAGAAGAAGTCTAGATTAGGTTTTGTGGGTTTTGTTTTAAACAAAGATTGCAGAGAGATGGTAATCCATAATAATTACAAGGAAGAGTTCTGTGCGAGGGAAACACGAGATGCCAGAAACACGAATCTATGAGGTTTCAGAAGCAACAGCCAGAGCTAGCAGAATCGAGGGGTTGGAGTTTATCAAGAAATGGCAGCTTGAATGAAAATTGTGCTATGCACCATGCTCTGGTGGTCTGAGTAAGGGTACATGTAACAATTTACTGTTCTAATGGAAGTTCTAGTCAATATCCTTCCCCCAACCATATCAATTACTATCATTAAATCGACCAAGTAAGTTAAGCTGTTGCTAGGTGTGACAAAATTAGCCCAGTATAATTCCACAGGAAGTTCTGCTCTAGTTGAACATTATGTAAAACGAGGAGTTGTTGATTTAGTTACTTTCAGGAAACCTAATGATGTCCGCAGAACTACCTACCATTTTCAGCTAACAATTACATTTGGTCCTCCTAGCAGCGAATTGGTCAGCAGTTTTTACCTTGACCCTTCGGGAATCAGTGTGTGTGTGTGCACAATGCTGTCGGTAAATGGCTAGATACCTGGCTGAAAATTATCCGGAATCACTATTTTTCTTATTAATCTCTTTTTAAAGCAACTCCTAGATTGGTTTCGGGTGCATTGCAAGATGGTGGCTTGGATTGAATATACGCTAGGACAGAAAATAAATATCTCTGGATCGCGTAAAACCTTATATTCTTCTCAATGTTTTTATATTTTCTTTCTGTTTTTATTCTGCTTTGATCGGCCTTTTCTCTGTTTGCTTTGCGGAAGAATAATAGTTTCTAGCAGTAAGAGATTGCGACTGGAATTGTTTGTCGGTCCAACCTGAAAAATTATTAAGTCAAAGCATATTTACTCTTGGCATATTTTCTTTATCTCATTATAATTGACAAACCAAAATAACATTCAAGATAAATGAAATTACTTCCCACTTATCATAAAGTCGTTACCATGGTTACACACAATACACAACATCTCTTATACCTTCTTACTATGATCCCTGTCGACTTATAACAACATCGCTTACGTTTATATGCTTTCGGTTTCGAGTACAATTTTTGCCACATCTAATACCGTGTCCCAGGCAAACTTAATGTCAGTATATTCTGTTTTACTTGAGCATATTGCCAAGCGGAGAAAGTAGACGCCTTTGGATTTTGAGGGTACCAAATGGATCCTTCCATCTTCATTCAATTTATTCAGTAGATTTTCATTTATATCATTTGTACTCTGCAAAAATGCAATATTCGTGCTTTTCCCAAAAAAAATCTAATACCTTATTATTCTTAATTTTTGGCATGTAACTTTCCTTTTGATGTCATATGTCTTAAAGCACTACTTCAAAGGTATCAAAAAGCCTACCTTTAAGCGGAAGCAAACGAGACCTAGTTTGACTTCTCGGATTATCTCAAACCGATCATCAGATTTCACCAAAGCTTCAAACTCGTGCGCTAGAGCCACGTGCTGTATTGAAAATCATAATGAATAATAGGTCCCAATTGAATAAGTAATCACCAGCTCGATAGGTGCAACCCTCTCTGCTGACCAGTTATGTGACTCTTTCTACTTATGTTTGTTCTAGTGCACACATAACGAAATAAATCTTATGAATGTTACTAGAAGCTGACATTTAGCAAAGACATGGTGAGCTAGAACTATATCACCATGGTGAGATGCTGAATTTGACTGACCTTGCGTATATGTTTTTGTATGCCCTCAACACCATACATGCGAAGAACGAACCAGATCTTCAATGAACGGAATCTTCTGCCCAATGGAATTTGCCAATGCTGCAAATCATTGGACGGTTGATCAAAACGGAAATGTTATCACAATAAATTGATTCACGAACATGTTTGGAGCAGACTCGTGGCAGCACTGCCTACCCTGTAGTCCGGTACGGCTCCTTGATGTTGGTGCTGGAGGTAGAGGGGGTCCACGTTAAAGGAGTCCACCACATGGGTCACGTCTTTAAACCTGAAAAGTCACATTAATTTGACGTTTTATTAAATAACTGAAATTCATCGAAATTAATATCGTGTTGAGTGGATGTAAAATATATTCACCAGACGGCAGAGCAGTCAAAGTTGACGAGCATCCATTTATGAGGGTTAAAGTTGAATGAGTCTGCCAACTGAAAGATCGTTACAAAGTTAACGTATCATCGTTTCCAAAAGGACAAGCAATAAATATAAATTGGATACATATAGCATATTCAGGCGTATTTAGAGGCGCAAAGATACCTCGATGCCATCCAGAAGAGGTCTGAATTCCGGACATATAAAAGCAGATCCGGCATAAGCAGCGTCGATATGTAGCCACACGTTCTCATTGTTACCTGAAACAAGCATGGTTTCTAATTTATTTACATATATCGAAATATTACCATGTACGAATATTGCTTTATTTTTCAATTTGGGGCGCATATAACATTATTCAAGAATGATAAGTCAACTCACAGACAGGACCAATTTCTAGCAATTTGTCAAAGGAACATGTAGATGTCGTTCCTAACGTAGCCACACACTGCAAGCAGAAAAGGGGAATATTCTTGAGCAACATTGGCAGAATTTAGTCATTAATCATACACAATACATATGTATCAATGGATTTACGTAGAAAGGAATGAGTCCTTTCTTCTTATCTTCTTCCATGGCTTTGGCTAAGGAGTCCCCGCGCATCGAGTTGTTTTCATCAGCCATCACTAGATGGCACTTCACGGCTCCAAGAAGACACGCCCTCTCAACTGACGAATGAGACTAGAACAAGACACAAACTAGCTATGGCGGAGACATCTCGCGGTGATGCCAGGCATAATGTTAACAGATTTAACAAATCTTTGTGCTCTACAGGAGAGAGTGTTTAAAGGTACGGAAATTCCTCTAAATTTCAACTAATGATAGCCACCATGATAATTCATACAACATTCAACAGTGGATTGGAGGTGTTCAAAAAAAGCAATATCATCCCTCTCCATTTTATGACGAAACTGCAACACGATATGGTACCTCATCAGAAGTGTATGCCACCAGCTTAGGCATGACGTCAGCGGAAGTCATTTCCGGTTGCGTCTCTTTTAGTTCCGCTAATATTCGACTTCTGGCGCCTAACAAGCCAACCAATGTTGCTTCACTAGCCGTACCCTATGAAAACAAGTTATTCATACAATGAGACTACCTACCCAACACCACCACTTCCCCCCACCCCCCTCCCTCTCACCCACACACACACACACACACACACACACACACACACACACACACACACACACACACACACACACACACACACACACACACACACACACACACACACACACACACACACTTCCATACACATATATGACTTACAAACATATACATTTGTACCAACATTACAGCACAGAATATGTCTTTGGTGGAATATATGAAACAGTTATCATTCTTAGTTGTTTTTTTATAAGAACTCCATATATTTACGAACCTGTATAACACCGCCCCCTTTACCACCAGACATGAACTGCTCTGGCAGGTTCAGGAGCTTGGCCAGCCAATCCATCATAACGACTTCCAGCTCCGTGCAGGCGGGACTCGCCGCCTGGACCAACCCATCATCCCATATCAATCGTTTAAACACAGATGTCTTCAATATCTAATAATTATCATCACATTTATCATAAGCTGATGTATGATTAGTAGGAAACATTTGTTGATTTAACGCTCTATTTAGACATTTTCCCAGTAAGACATTTAATGTTTTGGGGGAAATGTTGGCATTCAATCGATCATCCTCTATGACCGGTTGATTAATAGGTAAGCTCTAAGAGGCTGGCCTGTTCAGTTCATAGATATATAACTGTACAGACACCAACCACAATTCTGATCTCTGGATAGATCACAGACTATATCCCAAGAGCAGTACCTAATTACAACATGTACAGTTCTGTATTCCTGACTGAAAATGAAGAACTTCATAAAAAAACAGTTTCGGAATTGCCATTTTTAATTTAGGTCAAGAGCATTAACCATTATTCTTTGCTCTTGGATACGATAATAAAACAACATTTCGTACGGTGACAGTAAATCTCCTTAATTACAACTTACAAATCTTACAATATGGGATTTTTAAGATGCCCTGTGTGTATCGTATGTTGAAAATTCTTAACTAACCAACCAATATCGAATAGTGCAAGACATAATTGACGAAAGAGAAATGTAATACAATAGCCTGATGGAAGTGAATGAAAATAAATCTGATGATTTTTTACTAATGTCCCGTGCATAGCAACTGCTTAATATTATCAGTTATGCTGCGTCGAGTTACCACGAATGACCATGCTGCCTCAGGCATTGATCGGACAGAACGAAAATGTCGTGCGACTGTACGTTACTATTCGTTGATTAAAACCGTCATGAATATTACCTACCCAAGAGAACCCGATGCAACCAATAGCATCAGAGAGGATATCGGCGCATATAGCAGGGTATGAGCTGGCAGTTGGGTAGTAAGCATGGAACTGGGGCGAGTGCCAATGAGTCACCTGGAACATTATGATTTGACCAAGCACGTCCACGACGTCATGATAGAAGCTTCGTTTCGACCAGAATATATTTGAAGCGGATAGAGGTGGTTGGCTGGCAACAGCGGGTCAGATGGTGGGGTATTGGCGTTAGTGAGGGAGGGGAGATGATATCAGCGGAACTACGATAGCATTTGTACCAGGCTCACACCGGCCGTTCTTCCTGGCGTTGATTACTTTTAATAAAACATACATCAGGTCAAGCTGACGGGGATTTGAAAGATACATTCACTACAATCTACCAAGCGCAAAAACAAATCGGTTGTACAAGATACGATTCCCATGCAAAGTAACAAAAAAATAGGGTGCACATTTCACTGAAACATAGCGTGAATCCAACTATATACAACAACTTAAATATGGTAAATGTTATGTTGCCCAATTACCAACATATATTAACTTAACGAAATTAAAAAGAGTATTGACATCTACCCATGTAAAGCCGATACATCCAATACTGTCTGAGAGAATGTCAGCCAGGATAGCAGGGTAGGAATTGTTAGCTGGGTAATAGGCGAAGAAGTTGGGACTCTGCCAGTGAGTAACCTGGAAAGATCAACTTGAACATATCAACGTTTATCAAGATTTACATAGACTTTGACTGATGAACATGGGTCCAAATTCATACAAGCGGTGGTGGAAATCATATTAAGTATCTAATACTGTTGTAAGACCATGTTTATCATTGCTGTTGTAAACATTTCTAAATATAATGCTATGGTTTATCAAATCGCTAATCTCACCCCCGGCATAATAACACGCTCAATATCCTTAAACAAATCTTCCCATTTCTCCGGTTTTTCAGGCGCCTCTCGTGGGATGAGGTTTTGTAAGTAACCAGGTGTGACGTCAGAGAGAGGTCGTCTGTCGCGGATATTTTCCAGATAATCGGCAACGTAGTCCACCATTTCTTTCGCCCTCGTTCTGAACTCCTGAGCGTCCATGATTCAACGAATTTAGGGGGGACTTAAAACCTATACAAACAGAAAGAAGTGAATACATGTGGGCTTAATATCGCTTTTCACAACATTATGATTTGAAATAAAAACGATGGGTGCGAATGAGAAATGTAAACAACCCGTTTAAGGGCCATCGCCCATCAATTTTGAACCTGACATACCACATCCGCTATATTCTTTGAAAATGATTAAAATTGACAGAAAAGGTTTATATGCTGTAAATTTGTCATAAAACAGCCTATAAATCAGGAAAAAGTCGAGTAAAAGAAGTTTATCTTGCTTTAATCAAACACGTCTTACAAAGAGGGTTTATGAGAATAATATCGAATTTAAATAAAGCGAATAAGGGAAATTTCCGAAACTAGTAATTCCTTATTGTCGTCTGCTTCATTAATGTAGCCACGTCGGATATAGTAAATTTCACATCTGTCTTCATCGCTTTTGGATGTGATAACAACAGTCCGTCCGCTAACTGATTACAAGACGCCGAAATAATCGTTTGTGGTCAAGGACGTTTTAGTTAACATAATCATTTGACAACAATGGCAGTTGAATCTATATAATTCATATGTTTCAACACAGCTACTTCGGTCAAACAAGAGACTTTTTTACGATCTATATTTAAGAAATTTCAATAAAACACCTGGGCAACACTGAAGCTTTCGTACATACCAAAACCCAGATGGAATGCGATTCAATAGTCCCACGAGGTATTGCGACGATCCCTGTCTCCTAGTGATTCGCGCGCCGGAGAGAGATATCGCCAGCTGTAAACCAACCTCGCCGAGCTTCAACTGAACTGACATAAACTGGCACCCAGCTTTGGCTTCCAGATTGGTCATGTTTATCTAATGAGGGGCCGGCTGGCGTCATTGATTGCCAAGGACAGCTCGGCGAGGCGGTAAGGTCGGTAAACTAGATAGTAACAATGGCACTCTCCGTACCCCGCAGTAATTACACCTTTTAAATATTGGAGTGGACAGGTTGTTACGCGATAACCAGGTAATCGATTGATCGATGTACGTTCGTTCAATTCGCCCGGTCATTCAGCAATGAAAAAAACCACAATGGCGTACCTAGCTTGCCATTCTTCCGTTTCATGATCAGAGCTCAAGTCCAAGTGTATAACCAACCATTTGCGGGAATTGTCCAGTAGACTTTGCTCCCATCCTATCTGTTTCTCATTTCTAAGAAAGAGTATTCTAGATGTGAAGTGTTCAGGTTGTATTCCCAAAGATAGTATTATGTTAAGTCGTTCATGTGGTGGAGTAAAAGCAAGTCAAATGACTGATGTATTGATTTTCTTGTTGAAGAGTTAGTGACCATAAACAATGTACTCTACATTCGTAGTATAGAGCAAACGAAATAGTAATGATTTCCACACGTTATATATAGATATTCTCCATTATCATTCAAGCTGTAACAAAATAGTCTATATTTGCTGATATGCGTACAAGAATTTTTGAATTGTAGTCGCTTTTTTATACTCTCTTATAGAGCGCTCGTTGAGAAAGGTAATTGCATGCATTCAAATGGCGCTCTAAGGACAGAACAAAAGTTTAGTTAGATGAATATGCGAGAGAAGGGACATAGAGGTCTCCGTTAGTTACCTTTGCTTATCCCTCGGTACGCAATTGCATTTATCGCTCACTGTGGAACTTGCGTAGGAGTAATTTCCGGTGTTCGATCCCGCCAATTCAACAACTGCGTCACCCGCATGCGATATCTAGAACCTCCTCTCCTCCAATCCTACCTACCCCCTCTTCCTCCCTAAGACATAAATCCAGCCCCCCACCCCCACACCCTCTTTCTGAGGCATCTAATGGAAGTTATTTAAATGGAAATTAGAGTGGCCGGCAACATACCGTGGCCCGTTGACAGACGCTGTAACAGAATCAATACAAGCTTCCATTAATGTGAGCGAACGCACAGAACCGGAAGGCAGGAGGCAGGTCGCATATTGGCTCAGTAGTGATCGACATTAGGGCGTCCGGCACATTGGGCATATACAGGCCGCGTCCTACTGAATGTATTCATGGTTATATCCCAACTGAAGATCATGTGATTTTGCGATAGTGCTAAATCAATAGACCCATTTCTATTCATATCGCCATTAATAGCTGTGGTAGTGAAAAGAATCAGAGCACTGCCTAATAATGTTGAAAAATATCACTGACACCCCTTTCTTTGTTGCATATTCAGAGAGGTTGCCGTACTAAACAATGGTGCCGTTTTTCGCCTAGGTCCATAAATACTCGTTCTTATTGACATTTTGCAAGTTCAAGAACAACGCTGACAGGAAAGTCGTGGTTATCCAATAGCCTTCCTTTATTATCACGTAACTGAACCTTTAACTCATGTTGAGTTCTGCTAGTAACACGCTAAGAGACAGGATTAGCGATGTTTGTGGTTATAATATCACCGAATGAGCCACCCTCTAAACCAACAACTTTAAGAAGCGTAGTGGGCGTACCATCTAGCATGTTGTAGTAGTACTGACTTGATCGAGGTGAACATAAATTGTGTTGAATAAGCTAAGTTGATGGCCCATTCACCTGAGTAAGTACCTGAATAAATCCACCCCCTCCCGAGGCCGTCATCAAGACCCAACATCGCTAACACTCCATCAGTAATACGCGCAGTCCCATCGGGAACTTTGATGGTAATAACCCCATTAGCAGTATTAACTTCCAAACCAAGAACTAATGATGTAATCTGCTGCTGAAGAAGGCTGAAACTCCAGAGGCTGGGTTTTAAATAGATAACTCCTCCTTTTCCACCAGTTTCAGACCGCCATGTAACGACCCCATTTTTTTATTCAAGATTGTTCCAGCCCGCAGTATACGTGATTGACCTAAGGCCAACACATAGCTCACCGGCAGTGTTGTCAATAGGATTTTGCATGGACACAGCCTCACGGTTTTGAATATTAGACAGAGTTTGGTACATATTGGTAAGCATGAATACGCAAGCCTTTAGATTCAATAGAAAAGCTACATATAAAGCAGGCCCACTGTACCCGGCCAGCGCGAGGGCAGAGGGATTGACCCGACCAAGCATTCAAGTCGTTCACAGCGGCTGTACATTCACAGCAAATTATCCTGAGATGTTCGGTCATTATAAGATGCCGCCGGTGCAGATTAGATAGTGCTAGCCTGGGCGTCAAAGCCAATGCAGTTCTAGCAGAATCAGATATACTTTACAGTGTGGTGTGCAACATGAGGCTGCGGCGTGTCATCCCACGACCACCTTAAGGCTGAGCAAACTCTCTACACCTTTTACGTTTATTACACAGTACGGCGCCTACTGGCAGAACTACAAGCTCCACTACCCCTGGATCACGCCCATGACCCCTATAACAATACCATCCTGGGTACCGGCACTGCGTTTGACGCTATGAAGCAGTTCTTGGTTAATGTTGAAGATGCGGCTGAGTCCGCTGTTGACCTACCAGCTGCAATAAAGAGGTACCAAGACGTTTTGAAGTTCAAGGTGGACTTTGTCTTTGACATTGGGCTCTACGTATAACAACCTGATTACCAAACTTGCCATTTTAGCTTTCCGCTGGTTTACCTCTCCTTCTAGCTCAGTTATCTTAGCTAGGTTGGTGACCAGCTCATCCCTCTGGATCTGCATAACCTTGTCAAGCCTTATAAGCTCCCTGAGTGGCGAACCATCTGTTTGTGTACCCATGTCTTCTATAGCGTTGTGAACGCCCTCTTTGAAGCTTGTTTCTTCAGTGTCACATTGCTCCTTTGCGGCTCATTTCTAACTTCTCTGTGGCTTTAGCAGCTGCTTGGTCAATGCCTTAGAGGGCTTCTGCTTCCTTTTGTGACACCGCTTGTCGGGACCACTCAGTGAACCCCAAACCATCACGGACGGCATTTACCCCGCCACGCTTACCTATAGTACGAGAATTCAGTGTAGTCCTTCAAACGTAACTCTCCTCCAACAAGTTCAAACTTTGTATAATAGCGGCCAAGGGGTGGTGTGTGACCTTGTTCAGCTAATGCATCGTAATAATCATTGACAGCACCTATAACGAGTCTGCCTCCCTGAGGTATAGTCTGAACCATATCAATATCCCCACCCTGAGTTGGGAGAGGGGCCTCTGAGAGTACCTCATCCTTTCTTCCAGCGTCCCACCAATCCTCCTCCTCTGTGGCGTTAAATGTTTGGTTATCACACTCTTCCATGTTACTGTGTTAAAATATACTAGCTATAATTTAATTGTTAACATGACGAGTACTTACTGACACAAACTAAATCCATATCGCCGGATACGCAAGCCCCTCGTGCGACAGTCTGTAGTTATTACAAACAATCCAAGCACTATTGGCCAGAACCAACAACTGCTGGTCCGCTTCCCCAATCTAGGTACAGACGAGTCATTGTCCCAGGGACAGCACAGCTGGCCTTTACAACCACGCTTTACAATGACTGGACTGATGCTAACCGCAGCGTTGTGCAAAACCTGTGTCACGCCTGGTAAAGAAATCAACAATCAAGATTTCTGGCAATGAGGTCATGTCCATCGATGACAGCGATGTGTACCACTGGTACCACGATTTGTGTCGGACTGCACAGGAGAGACAGGGCCTCCAGTATTAGAGCATTGACATCCCGGGATTGACATATCAGATGACAGTAACCCAACCAAGATACGAGTTGGGACAGGAGATAGGGATGAGACCGAGGTTGAAGACCAGGCCATATAGCCGACGCCTATGGCAACAGGTTCTACGTACCGCTTGACAAACACCCTATATTGAGCATCATATTGGATACCCATCACAAAACAAATATCCATTGCAATACTCGCTGTCAAAAATACGTACCAGGTCATTGCCAAAAAAACCGACCCATTGCTATACCTGTCTTCAAAAAATAACGAAAAACAAAAAATAATATATACCAAAATGACCAAAAACCGACCCAAATTGGCGGCACATCCCCACTAACCTCCACATAGTGAGAACCCACCCACGGGGATTTAAGTCGGTTATACGAAATAGTAGTCTATGTCCCCATTCCCTTGAGCCCCCACACCCCGACATCCCAGAGTCGAGGGAGGGAATGAAAACGCGGGGTTGTAACAGCCTGAATTAAAACGGATATGGAGACAACTCATGTTCTCTCTGTCGACCGGCATGAGCGCTGAACGTTCGCTAAAGTACGTTATGAATAACGTTCATAACGCAGAGTTGACAATATCGTTAGTTGTCGGATATTAGAGCCATTAGTGCGTAGCAGATTCCGCGTATTAACCACGATTTACAACCATAGGGCAGAGTATTGCTATGACGCTATAGGAGGCATGATGCTGGGATGGAACGCCGCGTTTTTGAATAATCGTGGGCTGACTATCCCAAGAACGGGATCGTTTGTGCTAGTCCCGGCTCTCAGATGCTCATTTATCGCCCTTTATTGACTACATCAGACTACACGAGTAATGAAGAAAGTGAAAATACTCCGACACAGCAAAACTTGGCAAATATATATATTGAGGAGTATTTTTATTTGATGTTACTACATTCAGAGGTCACTTAATCAACTTCAGCACTTCATCATGGAAGACTCCCGATGAGGTAAGTCGCAATTCTACTCTAGACTCCAGTCAAGAAATAAAATCCTATGTTCCACGGTAATATGTCACACTGTGTTCCGCAAATATATTATGCTTTCGCGGAAAATAGCACCCTTTTTAGAAGTTAGCTCATAAGGAACAACAGCGACGTACAGCTCATCATAATCCGTCATAGAATAGTTTTTAATGATAACATGTTAAGATAGGGCTGTCAGTGATTTTTTTCAAATTCATTGTAACTTGTTGAAATTATACATGAACATAGGTATACTCATGAGGATTATAAAAAGCTATGTTTCATTTTTTTAAGTCAATTAGAAAAAAAGTTATTGAGGTTTCAATTTCCATGGTATTGCTCGGTTTTGTGCCAGAATTCTACGGTAAGGGATAACAAACACTTTTCATGTCTTATATTTTGAATATTATAGTGAAATTAAACCACAAGAAATGTATAATCTAGAGGATTCTAAAATGCTATGTTTCATTTTTTTAAATCAATTAGTAAAAAATTTATAGAGGTTTCAAATTCCATGGAATTGCTCGGTTTTGTGCCAGAATTCTACGGTAAGGGATAACAGCCACTTTTCATGTCTTATATTTTGAATATCATAGTGAAATTAAACCAAAAGAAATGTACAATGTAGAGGATTCTAAAAAGCTATGTTTCATTTTTTTAAATCAATTAGTAAAAAAGTTAATGAGGTTTCAAATTCCATGGAATTGCTCGGTTTTGTGCCAGAATTCTATGGTAAGGGATAACAGCCACTTTTCATGTCTTATATTTTGAATATCATAGTGAAATTATACTAAAAGAAATGTACAATGTAGAGGATTCTAAAAAGCTATGTTTCATTTTTTTAAATCAATTAGTAAAAAAGTTAATGAGGTTTCATATTCCATGGAATTGCTCGGTTTTGTGCCAGAATTCTATGGTAAGGGATAACAGCCACTTTTCATGTCTTATATTTTGAATATCATAGTGAAATTATACTAAAAGAAATGTACAATGTAGAGGATTCTAAAAAGCTATGTTTCATTTTTTTAAATCAATTAGTAAAAAAGTTAATGAGGTTTCAAATTCCATGGAATTGCTCGGTTTTGTGCCAGAATTCCACGGTAAGGAATAACAGACACTTTTCATGTCTTATATTTTGAATATCATTGTAAAATTATACCAAAACAAATGGATTCTAGAGGATTCGAATAAGCTATGTTTCATTTTTTTAAATCAATTATTAAAACAGTTATTGAGGATTTAAATTTCATGGAATTGTCAGTTTTTGAGCCAAAATTGACAGGATGACAGTCACTTTTCACTTTTCCAGATACCTGTCTAAAATTGCCAAACAATGCTTATACAATTGCAACCAGACACCTGTCTGACATTGCAAGACAATACTAATTTATTACAACCAGACACCTGTCTGAAATTGCCAAACAATACTAAACTATTGCAACCAGACACCTGTCTGAAATTGCCAAATAATGCTAATCTATTGCAACCAGGCACCTGTATGAAATTGCGAAACAAGGCTTAAACTATTGCAACCAGACACCTGTCTGAAATTGCCAAACAAGGCTTTAACTATTGCAACCAGACACCTGTCTGAAATTGCCAAACAAGGCTTAAACTATTGCAACCAGACACCTGTCTGAAATTGCCAAACAATGCTAAAACATCAGGTGACCAAAATCTCAAGATCGCCTTTAGAGATATCCTCGTCCAGACGGTGGTATGTGTACACAGCATCATCCTCATCATATACAATATTAAACCAATCGCTGAACCCTGGTACCTGTGACACCACCTTGGCTGGATAAGCTATCCGTTCCTCTTTGCCCCCTCATGACCACACTGGACATGAGGATGTAGTTCAGAAAACTGCTTTTGTACAGAGGGTGGGGCTTTTACAACTGGAAAAGTGAACGCTGAGTTAAGAAAACCCTCATACCGTTCAATATCTTTTGCGCTGACCATTGTCTTGCTTAACTTCTTGTGTCGAGCTATTACTCGACCAAGACTCTTTCGTAAAATGCTACAGCCAGAGGGCTCAAGACCTGGCTGGTGGGATTTGAGGTAACTGAAAGTTGCCTCCCTCCCCTCCTCTTTCCACTTATCTATTATTGCCTTGATATGCATACCAACTCCCAAACGAAAATACGCTTATCAACTATTTTCCAATAGTTACCAGCAATAGATGTCTTGACGAAAAACAGGCAAATAAAATGTCCTAGCGGTCTACCAAGACCAATAAAAATCCTCAGGGCCAGACTAGGGCAGTACAACTTATTTGTCACACCCTTTATAAGATTGGTGAAATATATATACACCGCGTCAAGTAACTATGAGAGATATATGGTTCGATTAAACCAGTGATGGTTTAAAGTCAGTGGTCACTCGCGTCTTCACGCAAAAATTTTGTCAGAGAGATGGATATTAGGGCTCAGATTGATAAATGAACGAAAATCGACTTTGTATGACCCCAGGCGATCAGTCGCGTAAGCGATCTTGAGTCGGCCGTGTGAAGGCATGCTATACGTTCTCCCGGCTTGGGAATGACAAAATCGAACATTTTAAAATCTAAAATACGACAATTCCGGTCCATTTAATAAGAAAATAAACTTGACCAAAGTATTCCACTATACTTGAATTACCCCTGTATATAGATGGATATTAGGGCTCGGATTGATAAATGAAGGAAAATCGACTTTGTTTAACGGAGCACGCTCAGCGGTGGTTGCGAGAGTGCGAAGCCGTGTTGAGTGAAGGCAAAGTTGACCCTGATACGGGCTCACGCGGTCCATTTAATAAGAAAATAAACTTAACCCATTTGTAACATCATACTTAAATTTGTTAAAAGTGTGTACATATGTCGCGGCCATCTGATGAAATTGGGAAAAAAATACATTTGTTTACACTGTAACATTTCGTACGCAAATAATATTATTTTCCCTTTGGCCATTTTTTTTAGATTTTATATGATCATAAACATTATAATGTCATCTTGTCATCTACTAAACAATAAAAACGATACGAGTAACGAATGCGAACCGATTTAGAGAATTCGAAACGGGCTGAATCTCGAAAAGTCAAAAATGCTCGCAGAGAATTTTAACGTATTGCTCCACAAACACACAACTTTTATGGCTCAAACGGGGTAAAATGCGAAAAGTAAAGCAATATTATTGAAATTCAATACGTTAGCTCTCGTTTGATGTATCATTCGTCCATGTATTTTAAATATAAATGCCAGTTAGAGCAAGTTGAAAAAAATTGGAATTAACATTGAGGCACAAGCGCGGCCGCCTGCGGCGAGGTTCGGCTGACACCCCTAGTTAAGAGATTACTTTACAATCTTAAATTTATATTTATGGCAGTGGTATAAAAATATTTTAATGTATTTTTGCTACTCGTGTGTATCATTTAAAGCCATTCTGACTTTGTGAAGAAAACTAAAAATATGCCTACAACCAAAGTTGCCTGACTCTTCCCTGACCACAATCTATATCTGCCTTTAACCACAACTCAAGACTCCAGACTTAAATTACTGGATTATTGATATTAGTTTACATATGCCCATTGTTATGCATTTAACTGGCAACCATTACAGCTTGGTGTAAATTTGTTTAAATCTCATTTATAACCATATTATGTGTATCTGCATACAAAAAGCATTTGGACACTGTCTTTGGACTGAAAACAGGGAAGTCAAATACCTCTTTGCTTATCTTTGCTTTGTGCTTTACAGAAGATGTTTCCATAAGACACTCATAAGGAAAGTCAGCCTTGGTTAGTATAATTTTTTCCGTCGGTACTTGGGAAGAATATATACATATTAGGGAATTGGATCTGAATGTTTTGAATAATTAAGAAATTTACCTAAAGCCAAATGTATCTGCATGCTCTTCATCTTACATATTGAGAAAGAGGGTTGACTATAAATGGGATTGTGATTAACATGATCTGATATACATGAGACAGATAATACAAGCATATTGTTTTCTTTTTCCTTCTATTAAAAGCTGGGCTCCCTACATTTCTTATTATACCTGGGAAGAACGGCAGCTTGTACTTGCTTATCACGGGCCATATCCACTTTCAGCCAATGACTTCCTCAGTATTCGAGGCAGTGGATTTAACTAACTTTGACATGATGTCGTTTGTTTGCTTGCAGGAATTTAAGTCGTTTATGGTTTCATTGACCTTCTACGACTTACATGATGTCATTAACACCCAAAGGTTTATAGATCACAGTTAATCGATGCTTACTGCACCTGCCAATACACCAGAGTCCTGGATTGCGAAACAGGTACCAGCCCTCATGTTTTGTGTAAGGTTGTTCGAACACACCCTAATCAGGCTTTGGGACGTGATAATACCAGTGAAATACAGTCATCCACCAAAAAGAAGTAATTTTATTTTATTGACACAGTTTCACACCCTTCTAGTCCAGTCTGTTTTTCTATGAACATTGTGGTGTAATATTGCATCATTGAGTAAGCTGTGGTTTTTTTTTGTATTCAGTAACCATTGCTTGTCTGCTTTGTACAATTATACTGTTATTTGCCCAGCAGATGATTTTGACATCAGTGTTGGTGTGTATCCTCAAGGTGGTGCACATTGGACAGCAGTAGTAAGTATTGCCTATGTCATAAGATAAGTAACATATTGTGCCCCTTATTAAATCAGCTTAGAATACTGCTGAAATGATAGAAATGTGGCAGCATTTAGTTTTTTGTCACATTATGTTAGCATATTTCATTGTAATTAGTGGATTTTAATGAGCATGGTGTAGAATGTGACATATATCTTTGGTTTATTTATATTATTTTTTTCCAATTTAGATACCTTACAATTCGGCATTAATAAATTGTCTGTGTAAATGGTACTTTGGAAAACTGCATTCTTACATTTAAATGGAAAGGGAATTATTGTTATGTATGTATAGATGGTACCATGAAACAAGGCAACATAAAATATTATAATTCATACGCAGACTAAACAAGAAGAGACACATTCAGTCTCACTAGAGGTGAGAACTTTTACTTCGAAGGTAATGGTATGTTAATGGTTTGTGGCAATATAACACAGATAATGAGTTTGCTTGAGCCCTCGTTATCAATCAATTTAGAATGGTATATTGTATGCATGCACATTATTAATTTGTTCTTAGTGAAATGTATTTTATGCTTATAAGTTGCAATGAACCTGTTTGAACATATTAATGTGTCTGTTATCTTCAGTTGACCCAGAAGGAATAAAGTGGAGCTGTAACTTCTAATATCTCCATATCCCATGATATGAATATTGCATCAGTTGGTCCTTCTGGTTGCAGACTTAAACTACAAAAACTGAGGCACGATACTGACACATTGGTAAGTGATAAAATGTGTTAATGTTTTTGAGATGTGATCTTTTGGTTAATAATCTTTAAGGAGTTGTGTGGGCGTGGTAGAAACTCACTTTCCATGATTATTGATATCTTTGTGATACAACTAAATGTTTTCAAATGACAAAAAGATAAACAGGCATTAACCCTTTGTGTACAGATGTACTGCAGCACGTTCCCCTTGGGATGCACCAGATCAGAGACGGGAGAATATATTCTATGCTTTGTGTTCCCCTTAGACTCGGATGTTTGAAATAAAACTGTATCAGTCAAGCAGTTGATGTTATGTTTCTCTCGGTACTTACTGCTTCATGGTTCTTAACTACTGAAACCCTCTGGCATAGAACCATGCATGGTTCTTAGGTAGCAGGGATCCCACCACCAAAGAACCATGCATGTTTGGAAGCTGGTTCATTGCAGTAGCTAAGAACCATGGGTTATAGGGTATTTGTAGCGGAATCCGCTACCATATCATGTTTTCCCATGGTTCTTAACTATTGGAACCCTCTGGCATGGAACCATCCATGGTTCTTAGGTAGTAGGGGTCCCACCACCTAAGAACCATGCATGTTTGGAAGCTGGGTCATTGCAGTAGCTAACAACCATGGGTTTTAGGATATTTGTAGCGGAATCCGCTACCATATCATGTTTTCCCATGGTTCTTAACTACTGGAACCCTCTGGCATGGAACCATGCATGGTTCTTACGTAGTAGGGGTCCCACCACCTAAGAACCATGCATGTTTGGAAGCTGGTTCATTGCAGTAGCTAAGAACCATGGGTTTTAGGGTATTTGTAGCGGAATCCGCTACCATATCATGTTTTCCCATGGTTCTTAACTACTGGAACCCTCTGGCATGGAACCATGCATGGTTCTTACGTAGTAGGGGTCCCACCACCTAAGAACCATGCATGTTTGGAAGCTGGGTCATTGCAGTAGCTAAGAACCATGGGTTTTAGGGTATTTGTAGTGGAATCCGCTACCATATCATGTTTTCCCATGGTTCTTAACTACTGGAACCCTCTGGCATGGAACCATGCATGGTTCTTACGTAGTAGGGGTCCCACCACCTAAGAACCATGCATGTTTGGAAGCTGGTTCATTGCAGTAGCTAAGAACCATGGGTTTTAGGGTATTTGTAGCGGAATCCGCTACCATATCATGTTTTCCCATGGTTCTTAACTACTGGAACCCTCTGGCATGGAACCATGCATGGTTCTTACGTAGTAGGGGTCCCACCACCTAAGAACCATGCATGTTTGGAAGCTGGTTCATTGCAGTAGCTAAGAACCATGGGTTTTAGGGTATTTGTAGCGGAATCCGCTACCATATCATGTTTTCCCATGGTTCTTAACTACTGGAACCCTCTGGCATGGAACCATGCATGGTTCTTACGTAGTAGGGGTCCCACCACCTAAGAACCATGCATGTTTGGAAGCTGGTTCATTGCAGTAGCTAAGAACCATGGGTTTTAGGGTATTTGTAGTGGAATCCGCTACCATATCATGTTTTCCCATGGTTCTTAACTACTGGAACCCTCTGGCATGGAACCATCCATGGTTCTTAGGTAGTAGGGGTCCCACCACCTAAGAACCATGCATGTTTGGAAGCTGGTTCATTGCAGTAGCTAAGAACCATGGGTTTTAGGGTATTTGTAGTGGAATCCGCTACCATATCATGTTTTCCCATGGTTCTTAACTACTGGAACCCTCTGGCATGGAACCATGCATGGTTCTTACGTAGTAGGGGTCCCACCACCTAAGAACCATGCATGTTTGGAAGCTGGTTCATTGCAGTAGCTAAGAACCATGGGTTTTGGGGTATTTGTAGCGGAATCCGCTACCATATCATGTTTTCCCATGGTTCTTAACTACTGGAACCCTCTGGCATGGAACCATGCATGGTTCTTAGGTAGTAGGGGTCCAACCACTTAAGATCCATGAAATAAACACCGATAAGTTGACTTGAACGGGCTCCTGTGGTTATTAACCGTATTTTACGCTAAGAACCATGTCTTGGTAAAATTGACCGATTTGATCAAAATCGCCCACAATTCACATTACAGACTTTCCGATTCGCTTTGCAATATGCTTATCCTTTTAATAGGCTTCTTGATGAATATACAACAGCCCAACTTTGAAATAAACACCGATAAGTTGACTTGAACGGGCTCCTCAATGCTGTGGTTGTAGTTCGTGGTTAATACGCGGAATCCGCTACGTACTAATACCTCGAGATATTAACTACCTGATTTCGCAATCGCAATTCCCAGTTGCGAAAGTGCACCATATTTCACCACTTATTTCGACATCGTTGCTTTTTCCTCTGCATAAGTAGCCTATCTGGACATTCGTTGAAGTTCATTCAGCCAACATACTTCCACGGGAGAAAGCAAGAGTGGTTATACTAGGTTTCCAGTGCATAGCAAGGACATTTGTGACTCGACCATTTCGGGTCGATCAGCTGATCTGTTGCCGTGTTGGACAGGTTGTACTGGAGTGCAGAGCCCTGAAACTTGAAAGAAAACGTCAAGTTGAGAAAATTTTACATTCAAGGGCCCCGTCAATTAAACGTGAGTGTTTGTAGATTAGCTTTTCACGTTGATATTGACTATCAACTAATTTTTTCACCTTTTCATAGCTCCAGTTGTTAGTTGAATAATCAAAGACAATGGTCAGCCGAGTAGACATATTTATCAGATTATATTGCCGTTCGACCGCAGCTAATGGTCAGCCAGAGTTAATCCAAATTAACCCAACAGACCAACAGTCGATCGAGTACTACCTTGTTGAGGGAGCAAAAGCTCCATTTGGTTCAAAAAAGCTAATCCAGTTTAGTCCAGTAGACCAACGTCAGATTTTATCACCTTGTCGGTCCATCAGTAAAACCACCAATTTTGTGGTCTGTTTGGTAATAACTCCTGTCGAACGGTAATATAAATATATACTGTTCTGCTTCAACATTTGGGGTGCACATTAAAACATGCTGCATCGCACATCTAGAAAACAACATATATATGTCACAAGCCTGTACAAAAAAAAAGTCATAGCGCACCAAAAAGCTTACCCTTGATCGATGCTATTCTTTAAGAAATGCCATCTAAATATTATTCATTATTGAGTTCAGTTCAAAATAATGTTTCATATTCCCATCGTCTGCTGAAATATATATGTTAGATAACTTTCCAAGTTTACTGGTGATATTTTCTTCCGAAATACGAGCGTTGAGGACAGTATCCCAGAGAGCCCCAAGTTTTCGTTGTTATCTTCGTGATTCGTTGTGATATTGGTGCGACAGTGTTGCCAAGTCTGAGTTCGAAAGTGCTTATCCAAATAGTTTAAGGATTATTTGTCCATATGTTGAACAAGGTTGGACATAGAACATAGAGTACCTATTTTTACTGAAATAATGAAGTAATTCAACATTTATAAACAATTCGGCAATCCTGTGTTTGATCAAATGAATGATTGATGTGCTTTCTATAGCAGATACTAAGATTTTCCATGATTGATATACTTATATGTGTTTCCAGACAACACCCTCGGGATGGATTCTTCATCATCATCTCTACCAACAGCATCCGTCTGGGGGTCACAGAGTTCACCTGCTCAACCATGGGCCAAAGTAACCCCAGCCCCACCTGCCCAGTCCCTTGAAGATGTAATGAGTGAAGAGCTGATACAGCAGCTGCAAGAAGAAGACAATCTACACATTACCAGGGAACCAGATTTGGGGACCAGGGATTTACCACAAGAAGATGATAGCGACTTACTCTTGGCACAAATGCTCCAGCATGAATTTGATAAAGAGCATGATCTTGTGCTGAAGAAAGAGGAGGAGAAATGGAATGGCACAAGTAAATTGACAATGTCTTATGAGAAATATCAGGTGGTTCATCCAGCCATGAGGAGTGATGATGAGGATGAGGTGGAGACGTGGGGGGATTATGAGGAAGATGACAGACCAACAGTAACTCAGAAGTTTGGCAGAGGGGGTGTGTCTGGTAAAGGGAAGAGCATGGTGTCGAAACATGACTCAGAGGTGTGTGGTAAAAGAAATGCACGGAGGGCTGAAGATAACTTGCCAGTTGGTCTAAATGTGGGTGATTTGAGGAAGGTAAAAGATTTAAAATTGCCCAATCATGTTTATAACAAACTCAAAACTCACTCTGCCTCTGAAGCCAAGTACAGTCACAAAGTTCATGAGAAGAAAGAACATTCTACAGCAGATCAGGTTGTAGATCCTAAGACGAGGCTAATCCTGTACAAGCTTGTGAATAACGGGCTACTTGACGCTGTCAATGGGGTCGTCAGCTCTGGGAAGGAGTCGGTTGTCTTACATGGTGATGGAGGTAAAATGACCGAGCAATTAGTACCGGTTGAAGTTGCCATCAAAGTTTTCAAAACTACATTAGCAGAGTTCAAGAACCGCTGTCAGTATATGAAAGGTGATGTTCGCTTTTTTAAAGATCAGTTTAAGAAGCAGAACCCACGTAAGATCATTGACTTGTGGTCCAAGAAAGAGGAATTTAACCTGCGAAGAATGGAGCGGCACGGTATTCCCTGCCCTCGTGTGGTTGTCCTCAAAAAGCATGTCCTTGTCATGGAGTTCCTCGGCCAAAACCGCAAAGCCGCCCCCAAGCTGAAAGATGCTGACCTATCTGTGGCCGAGATACAGCTAGCATATGAGCAGTGCGTGGAAAACATGAAGAAGATGTATAAAGGAAGCTGCTTGGTCCATGCAGATTTGAGTGAGTATAATATGCTGTGGTATCAAGGAAAGGTGTACTTCATCGACGTGGCACAAGCAGTGGAATTCATGCATCCTTTTGCCATGGAGTTCCTGTTGAGAGACTGTGAAAATGTGTCGCGTTTCTTCAACCAAAAAGGAGCTCATGGTGTTCTTAACCCCCATCAACTGTTCAATGACATCACCGGACTGAATATTGAGGGTGAGGGTGAGAGCTTCCTAGCTCAACTTGAAGAGTATGACAAAACGAAGGACCTTCTTAAACAGGAGACAGTCCGAACAGAAGCCTATCCATTTGATTTCTTCTTTGAAAGAGCTCAGAATGAGAGAGCTGCTAAAGCTGTGGAAGATGATGATGATGATGAGGAGGAGGAGGAGGAAGAGAAGGAAGGTAGTGATGTGGAATGGGAGAAAGTTGATAAGGTTGTCATTGACTCTTGCATACTAGAAGGTAGTGATACAGGAGCTTCAAAAAGTGACTGTACCAACGATAAGTGAAATTCATCCTGAATGAACTGTGTAGATATTGATTGTGTGTTCTATGCTGTACTTTTACTCTATATGTATGTTTAGAGAATTGCTAATGTGCCAAATAATGTCAGCATCGTATGGTTTGTTTATCCAAGCAAAGAGCTTAACATGAGGGGAAATACTCCACTGGTGTTGCCCCTTGCGTAACTGGTGAAAACATCGTGGGTCAGGCTTCCCTCTGGCTAAAGGAAGCAAATGATTTCACTGAACAGCAGAATTTAATAATATAACATCCACAATTGATTATGTATTTCTGTTGTAATTATCTGCTATTGTAAGTTTATAGAAATTGTATTTGCTCAATAATGTTAACATTATGTGGCTTTACATGCTAAGGATAGTGTACAACTGAAGGGGAAATGACTCCACTGGTGTTGCCATTTAGCAAACTCGAGAAAGATGGTGCTTTTTAGTTTGATATGACTGGTGGAGAAAAAAAAACAGCTGTCAGCAACTTATTTCATTGAACAGGCAGTCATAAAATCATCTGCAATAAATTATACGTTTCTGATTTAGAATTAAGTGACATATATTGAATAGATTGAATACGTTTATTGATGGCTCGGGAAAAAGCCCAGTTTTTGATTTCGAGCACAAATGTACGGAGGAAAGTAACAGTCATCATTATGACTAAAAATGATGATGAAGTTATCATAATGTTTACTAACTTAACTGCACAGTAGATGAAGATCGGATACGCCGTTGTACAACAACATACCCTGAATGATCCCGGGACACTGATCTGCTGATACCCGCATGCGCCTGTATTGAGTTCTATCTGTGCTGGTAGTTGCTGTAGTGAGGGCTGCGGTTTAAAGGCAAATCAGGGGCAGCTTGATCGCATGTTGACATCGGAAGATATTCACTAGAAAGCGATATGGCGGCGGCGAGAGTTTTAAGATTTGCGACGACTTTGAATCACGTCGAATGTCTCGTGAAAGAAAGCGTACAGATTATTCGATTCAACGATGGCGCACCGAGGTGGGTTCATCTATCGAGTATTGATTGAACACTTGATGGAGACGATCATGATTCAATTAGCCCTTGTTTGCCGACGTATACTTAAAAATTACAATGGTCTACAGTAAATGTCCCCGAGAATGTCCACTCTTCATGTCAGACATGTTTGACTCAACGCTTTCATAAAACTTGCATACCCCTTCCATCCTCTACTGTGTTGGCGTGTGTTGCCTAGTAACTATTTCTTATCTTAATGTTTTATTTGTATACGTTTTGTATTCACTTAATTCTCAATGGTTGTGTTTGTGTCATTGCAATATATGAATGTAAATGACATTTTAATCAAACCGCTTAATTCTAAATAATTTGTATTCTATTGACTACCATTGATTTATTTACCGATTGTATGCACAGGGCCAGTGTTGTAGCCGAGGAATTTCTCTCAGGGCCAGGCAAATTTTCTTTCCAAGTGTGGATGAAGGACAAGAAAGTTAAAACAGCAATTGGTTTCATAAGCGAAAGCAAGACAACAGCCTATATGCGTGACGACCCTATCGGTGAAGCCCATGTCAGTTTCGGAGGAGCCGGATGGATTCATCCAAAAGAAATCGCTGCCTCCAGAAAATACACAGAGGGCGATAAAGTAACAGCAGAGGTGGATTTTGATGCGTCCGTGGTAAGGTTCTATGTCAACGGTGATTTAGCCGGAGAGGATGAGTGGACGTCCGACAGAGCTTACCCGGCTGTGTCCGTAAATGGCGGACCGTGTGAACTAGAAGTCTCAATCACATAACAATGACATCATAAAAACATTGGTATATTTGAAATATTTCGCTATGGTCATTTGTGCATATTTATCTCTGACTTATTTAAAATATGTTTACAAATCCATGGTTTTTATTGTTTTGATTGGCTAGGGAAAGAATCTTGCAAAGTTAATCGTTTATTCAGTATAAGTAGGGAAAAGGCTGCCCTTGTGCTAGATTAGTCCATCAATTCTGGAATTCGTATACTGGGCATCCGTCCAATTAAAATATTAGATTGTCATTTAGTTAATTTTACATTCTGACCCTTTATGTCATGCTGGGAACATCAGTGCACTGGACACTATGTCAATTATCTGCAATCAAACTCTTTCGGGAGCGAATATTCTCTTCTGTGTTTTACCTCGACATGATTCATTCCGATCTGTATGGGAAAGTGTTTTCCTCCTTGGAAACATATTGACGCAGAGGTGTGGTGTGAATCTAAATACATTCAAAACATATATAGCAAATGAAAGGCTGCTCAAATAACTATATAATATTATTTAATTATATTATATTTATGTGCTATTGTGTGACCATATAAAGCCAACGCATCCTATTCTGTTCAAAAGAATGTCGGTCAAAATTATGAATTGTTTGCTGGGTAATTGCCGAAGATGTTGGGAAAGTAGTATAGCGAGTGCCCTCCTCTAGTCGGAGATGTTGGGACTGCCAGTGGGTAACGTGGAAAGGTCAACTCGAAAATATCAAGGTTTTTCAATATGTACACAAGTAAACTTGTGCGGGACAGAACCGTTAAGTGTGGCGGTCAACATAATATTTGAAGAATCTTTAAACACAAAATTAAGATAAATATTATAGTTTATTAATAAAATACTATGGATTATCAAAGCCTGTATATGTAACTCCTTGGGTTTATCAAATTGCTAATCTCATCCCCGGCATAATTACACGCTTAATATCTCTTAATAAATCTTCCCATTTCTCCAGTTTTTCAGGTGCCTATCATGGGATGAGGTCAACTGTCGCACAGGCACTCAAGTTCAGACATCATGATTTCTCTACACTAGCATTATGATATATAATAATTATATTATGTCATAATGCAAGGGAGATATCAAATAATGATATCCGAACTCGAGTGCCTGTGGTCTGTCACATATATTTTCCAGTTAATCGTAACTTAGTCCTCCATTTCTGTCGAACTTGTTCTGAACTCATGACTTAACACACAGAGAAGTGAAAACATGGGATTTAATACCACTTTCAACAACATAATGATACGTTCATATATTTGATATGTGATGGATGTTGGATTTAAAAGTCACTTAAGCAACTACACAAATACACTTACAAAATAATAATAGCTAAATTTAGCATATTTTATAACGACGGCATACCAGTACCAAGAATTGTTACCTCCAAAATATGATACACTACTCTGTACAGCTCAGTTTGGTGAACTTCACAAACACCTCTTAATTTCACAAAGATTATTAAGAATTTCACACGTCACCATCGCTTTTGCTTGTATAAACTAGATGAATAACAACATCGACATGATTCAACCATATGGATCTGGAGAAGTCAACCTGGTTTAGCTCGCGTTATTATCCGACGGCAAAAATGTTACAGAGATTATGTTTCCACATTCATCCATCACACCAGAGTCTTTCAACCATCTGTAATGGTAACAAAGGCGGACTGGATTTACATTTAATTCAGCACCTGTGCAACAAGTTTTTATACATACCGAAATCCTAGCGGAATGTGATTCAACAGTCCCACGAGATATTGAGACGATCCCTATTCTGTATCCCAGTTACTCGCGTCTACCTCAAGTCTGACTGAACTGACGCAAGTTGGCACCCAGCATCAGCTTCTAGTCTGACTGAACTGACGCAAGCTGGCACCCAGCGTCAGCTTCTAGTCTGACTGAACTGATGCAAGCTGGCACCCAGCGTCAGCTTCTAGTCTGACTGAACTGATGCAAGCTGGCACCCAGCGTCAGCTTCTAGTCTGACTGAACTGACGCAAGTTGGCACCCAGCATCAGCTTCTAGTCTGACTGAACTGACGCAAGCTGGCACCCAGCGTCAGCTTCTAGTCTGACTGAACTGACGCAAGCTGGCACCCAGCGTCAGCTTCTAGTCTGACTGAACTGACGCAAGTTGGCACCCAGCATCAGCTTCTAGTCTGACTGAACTGACGCAAGCTGGCACCCAGCGTCAGCTTCTAGTCTGACTGAACTGACGCAAGCTGGCACCCAGCGTCAGCTTCTAGTCTGACTGAACTGACGTAAACTGGCACCCAGCGTCAGCTTCTAGTCTGACTGAGCTGATGCAAGCTGGCACCCAGCGTCAGCTTCTAGTCTGACTGAACTGACGCAAGTTGGCACCCAGCATCAGCTTCTAGTCTGACTGAACTGACGCAAGCTGGCACCCAGCGTCAGCTTCTAGTCTGACTGAACTGACGCAAGCTGGCACCCAGCGTCAGCTTCTAGTCTGACTGAACTGACGCAAGCTTGCACCCAGCGTGAGCTTCTTGTTGCAAGCTTGCACCCAGCATCAGCTTCTAGTCCGATCATGTTTATCTAATGAGCCCTGTCCCCCTCAACCACCCCACCCCCACCGCCAGCCCTGCAATAATTACAACTTTTGAAAAGTGGCTTGGAAAGGCTGTTTTTCAGGTTCACGATATTTTAATACCTTTCGAGTATAATGCTGATATTATAGCACAGCATGAGACCAAATATCTTATAGCAAGATCTTTGATGAGACTTCACTTGCGTCGACATGTACATGGATGGAAGTATAGCTGAATGCAGTAGCTGCCAATGTGACTTTACATACCTCCCCCACCACCTACCCACCTTATCTGCAGCTGATTTGTATGACCTATCTATTTCTAGACATGTTAAGTGATCAGATTTTGTGTTTACTAATATAATATATTCATCGCGAATAAGCAATCACCTCTGTGGTCGATTTCGTGGTATCGACTTTTGGGGTTACAGTAGATTAACTCAACCTTCAAGGGTTACTTGAATGCTTCCAAAACAAACTTCACCACGATATTTTAAGACGCCAACATCCTGAGAATATGTTTACAATTTAGGCTCCATCTTCTGGATGGCATATAATATTATAACATAACAGTCTTCGTGGCATATTATTGACTCTCTTGAATCACGATTTTGAGTGTTGGTCGAGAATTGTAATTGCATACATTCAATTTGCGTTTTAATGACAGGAGGATTGCATCAAATCCCTCACCAGCCTATTTCCCACATAGTCCCCCTGTGGGTCTGGTGGTAGAAAAGGTTCACGGTATCCTCCTGCTTGCGTTACAGGCGACTAATAGGGGACAACCGGTTGGCCATGGGTTGCAGCTCGTGCCGGTGGGCAGTGGGATCCTGATGGTTGAGTAGATCCACAGAGATTTGCATTGGCCGGCCGGCCGCTATCTTTTATGTAAACATAAAAAATATGTATACAAAGAAGATAGCAGCCGGCCGGCCGGCCAATGCTTATCCTTAGCTGTGAGTGGAACGGACCTTACAAGGGCCATATCTGCAATATGCCACTTAGGTCCGGATTTCACCAAGACGAGAGGCTTGAATGGCCTGGTCCAGTCAAGCGGCTGGTTGTGACTTGCCCAAGAATAATCGTTTACATTTTTTATCATCATCCACTTGTTTTCCATTTTTCGCAGAAGGCTTAATCAGGTCAATCTTATCTATTCACCTTTGTAGGCACCATATAACACATTACTGTTGGTGGGCCGTTAAACCTATACATATATTATTACCTTACCAATCGGATCTATTCACCTTTCGATGTGCTATATTACACATCAGTGTTGTAGTGCCGCTACACACCATACTCACTCACTTACTCATTCATCGTAATCCATGTTTACCGTCTTTTTTCCTATTTATCCTCGAATACGGCTGCTTAATCAGGCCAAACTTATCTGCTAACCTTTCTAGGCGCCATATAACACATTAGTGTTGGTGTGTCGTTAAACCTTTCTCTCACATCTCCCCCAAAGATAGCTCCGGTGTAACGGTAACATGAATTTATACCTACGCAGACATCTTGTAGGGCTACCCCAAAGACAGGTCACGAGGCAGGTAGCATATTGGTCCAGTATTAATCGAGATGGGAGTGCCAGGCAAATTGGACGATAACCAGATAACAGACCACGCAATATTCACGGACCCGGTTCATGGTTTTGTGATGCCTGATGGCACTGTATGAATGGAATCATTTTTGGTCGGTTCGCTGGCGTTAGCTGGCCTAACCAAGGAGTTACACATATATATAACTCCTTGGCCTAACCAATTAAAACCACTAATTTAAGCTGCCTGCTACTAGCTGCCTGCTGGACCTAGCCTGAACAGACCAACAGTCTATCGGGTACTCCCTTGTTGTCAAGAGGGAACGCAAGCTCCACTTGGTTCAAAAGAGCTAGCTAGAACCACTGGAAACATATCTTCCCCACCACCACCACACACACTCATCCTGGGTACGGTACTGTCATGGGTATCTGTATTTGGTAATATACCGGAGCCTTTAAGATAATTCTTATTTGTTTCGTCTTCCCATTTTCAACCACCAGCATGACCAGGCTCCGTCGGTCCCTTTAAGCACACCATAGATCATCGTATCATCTATGAGCACACCCAGTGCGGGAGAGCGCCACCTTTCGGGCAAAAATGGACTCGTCAAGTTGTTGTCTATCTTGATCATAACGGCATTCGCGGACGCCAAAGAACGTTATGAAAAATATGATTCGCGTATTAATATTCTTGACAAAATATAAAATTAATTACCAAATGTGCTCGTTGTTACTTTATGTAAAGTACATTCAGTTACATTTTTATATCCAATCACATATTGAATCGTAATCTTAAAGAAGAATTGAAAAATAAATAAGACCTATTTAGGTAGCGTATCCGTACCAAAACCGGAAATGTTGCAAGGCTCAACAAATCTCGTGTTTTAGACCAGATTTTGGAATAGTTTATTTGTTTAATAGTCTATCACAATGACGCGACGACAAAGCATTCGCATTAAGAATAAAGCACTTGGAAGTGATGCTGATCCCGAAAACTCCGACGTATCTGCTCCGCAGGATAAAACACAAGAACCAAGTTTTTTGACTGGCCCCAGCTCGAAGAAAGCAGACGAAAACATAGGCTCGCCAGCTGACACTGAGAGTGATTGTCCGAGTTTCTTCGTTATTGATACGAAGCCTGGCACATCACACAGTACTCTGTTGAGCAAAGAAGGGGAAAGTGATGTTAATGATAGTGAAACGAGTGACTCTGACAGCGAATCTGACGAGGATGAATTGGTTGATAAAGCCACTTCAGAAAAAGGCCCTAAAGGGTATGGGTTGTTTGAGTTGGTGTTCAACCGTGTTGAGTATTGCCGAATATTTGCTTTTATATGACTCTGTATACCTAACAAATGAAAACAATAATAGTACATTGCAAACATTATCCTTTGCCATTAATCAATCCTCATTTGATTCACTCAAAATGACAAATGATGAAATGCTGCTGTTAAAGCAAACTCTGTTTTATAGAAATTTATTGAATTTATACTATACCAATTGTTTCATTCATGTGAGTGCCGTTTGATGAAGACATTTTAGCATTCGTTTGAATTGTAAATATTTTTGGTGATGAAATATTATGGTTCATGTCATAGGCTTGAGCTTGCATCCTCATTACAGCCAGGCATCAGTTTTGGCGACACATACTTGAATGTTGACACGTATAGATCTCCTGCGTCTTGCAATAAAAAAATTGATAAACTACTGGCCTCCAAATCATCTGAGAATGAGGCAAGTAATCATCAGTACAACTGTAATTGATAGAAATCAGTAATTAATCAGTAAAGATTTATTGATACCATTGTTTATATAAAGTACAACAGGGATGGAAGCCTTACATTTATGTTATTATAGTTAACAGGAATGCCACCATCACTGACAAGCAGGCTTGTGTTTGTTTTCATCATTGCTGTATTTAAGTTACATATTCTACTTCCAACATAACAATTACTATGGTCTTCCTGAAATCATTCATTGACATATTTCTTTGTTTGCAGCTTCTACAAAAAAGTGTGTTTAGACCTAGCTCAGAGAAGCTTGATGCATTGCCAGCATACCGAGAAAGTATGAATCAGTTGAAAAAACAACGTCGCGTAAGTGACCAATAAACTGGATTCTAGATTCCTATAATTAAAATAACACAGCTGTCTTTAGTTGCACAGCAGTTAGCTTATTGGATTCACTCCCTACAATATATGAATACACCACACTGCTTATCATAACATCTATCTTAATTTCCTGTGAAAATTTGGTAGTGTTCTTGTCTCAAGCAATAAAGTGACTCTTTGTCTCCTGTATAAGCAAGAGTCCCATGTGCTTTTTGTTGAATCTGTTTACACATGTATGTCGTCACTTGAATTATGGTATATCCAGTTGTCATTGTGATCATCATTAATCACAATTCAGATATATTTTTTAATGTTGAAAGGTATTTCAAAACCATTATTTGTGTATATTTCTTCAGAAAGAGCGGTCACAGACAAAAGGCTCAGGATGGTTTGATATGAAGGCACCAGAGTTGACTGAAGAAAGAAAGAATGAAATCCGAGTGCTACAAATGAGGAGGTCACTGGATCCCAAGCGATTTTATAAAGCCCCGGACATCATTGGCATTCCCAAATTCTTCCAGGTACTTTGATGCTGTGGTATACTACCAGGTGTGGAAATTAAGGGAAAAAATGTACTGGTATGTCAGACCATTTGCTCTTAAAATCAAATGTCAAAACTGATATTAACTGGTCATGACCCCATTGTTCAGTAGTTAGATTGAATGCATTGTCAGCAAAATTGTCATTTCAAGCAAATAATGTTTTTGGACTCCGGGTCATGTATGAAAACTTAATGGGAAGAAATATCTCTGTGGTCACTCTTAAACTTCAGCTTACCAACCATTTCCGCTCTGCTTTGAGATAATTACTCCCATTCCATTGCCATGACAATTGTCTTTACCCAGCCCTTTCCATTACTATGAAGGGACTCGTACCTCATAGCAAGATGCCTCGTAATTCACCTATCTAATGTCATAGCCAGACCTGCATGGATTTCCACGCCATCAGAAACTTTTGACCCGATGCTGATGTGTGATCTGCCAATCACACGGATTCACATCTTTTGGGGATTCCTACAATTAATAAGTTGGCAATAACTGTTCTGTTTTAATACACAAATAGTCTCAGACCTCACATCACAATTCGTCAACCCTAATTTGATAGCTACCAATAATCCTCTCAAATTGTTACTTAACACTGACCAGTATAGTTGGGAATTCCACATTATTTTTTAACCTGACCATGGAAGATTGTTATGTTTCTACATTTGCATTGACATTAAATGATATTTTTTGTTGAACCTGCAAATGAGAATGGACATCCCATGAAACATGATTAACTATGACACTGTATTGATCTCACACCACTGATTTAATGCCACTTTCGTCATGTCTTTTTGGGGGGTGATTTTCAAGCCATTGGACTAATTTGTCTCATGATACCCCACAATATGTGTGATTATTTGTGCATGATTAGGAATTAAATAGGAAAGAACCTTTAAATATTCCTCTTCTTAATATTGCTATATTGTCACACATTAATTGGTTTTTCCTCATTGTTTGATTGTGGCCTGGCCTTTGTATAAATATTGTATATCCTTGCTATCATTAATCCTAACTTATCATGCCATGCAACAGACGGCTAGGATCATAGATGGACCGGCTGATTTCTACAACCGGGTTCCCAAGAAAGACAGGAAGCGAACTCTAGTGGATGAGCTTATGGCTGATGCAGATTTCAAAAAGTCAGTGGGCTATCATGTATTGAATACTGGTGACATAATGTATATGTGCTGAAGATATCATTGCATCAGCTGGTGTAGAGAAGATGAGTTGGGGTATTAAGGAAGAAGTTTGAAACTGTGGTTCAGTGGTATTGTCTTAAGCTACTGTGCCAGTGCCTGGGGTTCTCCACCATTAAAGAACATGTGCCAAACGGGCACTTGAATGTAACTTACACAGTTATCATAACATCCCATCATTGAAGGGAACACTACATTCATTGCATTTTTGATACTTTGGGATGGTCACTTTCATTCAGAGCATCCATTCACCCTCATCCATTCATCCTCATCCATTCACCCTCATCCATTCATCCTCATCCATTCACTCTTATCCATTCACCCTCATCCATTCATCCAGCATTGTCTCGGCACTACATAAGATGCACCTTACAGCTACATTATATCTGCCTCATTTTCATCACATCATCTTCTCTTTTGCCATTGATGTTTTCAAGACTGATCATATTTATGAATCTACCATCTAGGATCATCTACATGTAACATTTCTGTGTTTTCAATGTGTTAGGTTCTCCAAGAGGAAGATAGCAGAAATACAGGAGTCCAAGAAACACAACAAAGGGGCCTACAAACGTATGAAACGAATGAAGAAAGTCAAAAAGTAGTTAACATTGTACTGTTGTTATATGTATAAGAAATAAAATGTGTACACCTGCTTAATTTATCTCTGTTTTTTAATCGCCAAATGTATGTAAACACTGCTAGATCACCTGGAAGAAAGTCCAACTTCATATGGTCTGAAGGAGAAAATGTCCATTTTTTTGTTGGTTTGAATGCCTTTCCTTCAAGTCGAGGCTGACATGCTTCCATGGGGAGTTCTGACTGAGGAGTTCAGGGTAAATATTGATTGAATATCATGATGTAGAAGCTAAATGATACCATCCATGTATTTGTGTATGCACTGAAAAAAAACAATTGCATAGACTTCCAGATCAAAGTGTTATCAATCTTTATGAAAAATTTCACCAATAGTTTGTTGCACCATAACTTTTTCCTCAAACCAATGAGTTACATAACTAAAGAAGGAGTGGCAACGCCCTTTGAAGTCACCACCGAGGCGCTAGTGTTTTCACAAGCACGCACTTAGCAGCGCTAAGTGTACTTTGTGTTGCGACTTGGTTATAACTCCTTGCTAAAACCAAGTTTTTCCTGACTTTCACTATTAAATCTGGTTTTAAAAAAAACAACAATTTTTATTCAAATAAATAAAAAAAAGTATTTGACTTGGAAGACGCATGTTTGTTGGTGCTCTGAACCAGCAGTGTTAGTTTCTGCTATGCCAAATAGCATAGAACATGCATTACGGCTGTGAACGGCATTCATGAAATGATAAGCCTATCAAATAATTGGATAAGGGGCCATTCAAAAATTACGTGATGCTTTTTTGGAAGATTTAGTATACCCCGTAAAGCTCCCTTACACTAGCCCATGCACCTCCCCACCCCCACACAAAAAAACGCACCGTAACACTAACCAAAATGCCCTAACTCCTCACCACAAAACCACCACTACCCCTCTCCAAATGTCGCGTAATTTATGAATGGTCGCTAATTCAGCACTGTTCAAGCAGATCGACCATGAGGTTATGGGACTGACGCCCGCTTAGATTTAACAAAAAATACTGCAGTGTAAGTTATTCCAACTTGTGATATGGACATTCGAAATACGATTTACAATTTTGTGTCCTTTGCACCTGCCTAAGCAACACCAATCCTGTATCTGCCTTTGTATGTGCATGCATTTTAGATCTTATCCTAGTATTTATATCTATGAATGCGATTTCCACACAAAAGTTATCTTATCTTATCTGATACTGCTCAATTATCATTTCCTGCATAAATTTGCTGTTCTCTTTGTGGTATTTTATTTTTTGTCATATCAATGTCTTTCCCTTTGTTGTGTCCATGTGTCATTCCCTTAATGCCGTTTCTTTGTCATCGACATTAAGCTTCTCAATTATCTTTTCCTTTCTGCCAGTTGTTTTGTCATTCATTATTAATTATTCTATGTTATTCTCTTGTTGGTGTTCTTGTATGCCGTTTCTGTTTCTTTGTCATTCTCTTTATGCTGTTTCTTTGTCATTCACCAGATGGTAGTCCTTGATCATCCCTTCCTGTGTCATTTATTCACGCTTAATTTGTCATTTTGTAAAATATCAGCATACAAACCTAATGCTGATGTTAATGGTTTTACGTTGTCAACAAAGTGACACGATGCTCTGCGGAGTCTGCAAGATTAAATCACACCACGGCATGTAGACATTCAGAACTGTTGCCTGAACTGGAATTTAGAAATAAACACATTCACATAAGGCGTTTCTCGATCAGTGTATCATACACGGCTAGAGAATTGGTCAATTTTAAACAATAACAATGTCAACATGAAGTAACGTGTTTGATTCGTGTTGTGTAACTTTACCTCTGGTCACCATAATGTCGCAGAATACCAAACTGCATTTAACTTACAGCACTGTAAAGCATTTTTATAGACGGAAACGCATTGTACTGATATAAAATTCGGTCAATCCAATCAGGAAATATGGATTACAAAGAATCCTTTTTGACCTTGTTATTCCTGACCCTTGATGATAACTGTAACGCATCGTATATTCCTAGCGTGGAGATTTACTCTGTAATGTGTTGTAAGGACCATTGACTTGCAAATAACAGCATAATAAAGGTCACCCTCTAAATGGAAACTTTCCAAACAAGTACAGGTTCTTCTACTTCCATTTCCTAAAGTGCTAGGCGGCACAAACTAGTTGCCCAAACCAGGTTGCCCGCTCCTTTCGCTGGGTAAGAAGTCCAAAGTAATATCAACAAGCTACCGAGTTATGGTACATACCTCCATCTTCTTACTACGTTTATTTATTTCGTATTTCGTAAATAACATTTTATTACTTCAAGCTTTATAAATGGAAAGTCATTGATGCTGTGCGTACATCATTACACTGTGTGTAACGTTTCTCCCGATAATAGTTATTATCATAATGATTTGTATAATCACGTCTAGGGAATCGTCTAAGATTATTTGTGCCATACGAGTGAAACTGTGTTGCTTTATGGTCCACAACAGTACAGCTTGCACTCAAAAGAATCAAGTATATAGCAGTGGGTGGGGCCTGAATTCAAGTAGGCGGAGCCCAAATTCAAGGGGCTTGGTCCATATCTCAGTGGGTATAGCCGATCACTGCTGAAGCTGGTCCATGTACTGCCTCACGCACTCACAGAGTTTCTTCATACTTTCTTTCAGAGCATCCTCTTCCAGGTAAATGAAGGTGAAACGGATACAATTGTGAAAAGAACCAGATAGAGAACACCTGAAAAAATACAAGACGTTAAAGTAACTTTTTGACCCTAAATTGATTTCTAAGATGATAACGGAAGTACTAAGTGAATTAAGGCACAGCAAAACTTTAATTATCTACATAGCAGCGTCGGAAGCCGCGCATACATATTACTGGTGTCAGGAAAGGACAAGTTTGATGTGGACAACAACCTAGTTATTTGTCTAGCCAAACCGTTATAACTGCTTATTTACTCGGTATACATGTGCCAATCCACCCCCAACCCCCCCCCCCCCCCCCCCCGGACATATATATATATATATATATATATATATATATATATATATATATATATATATATATATATATATATATATATAGATATATATATATATATATATATATATATATATAGATATATATATATATATATATATATATATATATATATATATATATATATATATATATATATATATATATATATATATATATATATATATATAAAATTGAGAATACCCTAAATTTGGACTTTTCATCAACAGCGCGGAATAGGACAATTGACTTCGAATTTATACTTGTCTTTAATAAAAGAAAGCAAGTAGCCATATCGACTGTGGTACTAAATGGTGTGTTCCATTCAAAGCGACGACAAGCTGTTCATTTAACGAATGATCTGTATTACACTCTGTACCCTTGTCCTGGCATGATGATCAGCTTGTACTCCTCCAAAGCGAGCCGCGCCAGTTCAGTCGCATCACAATGGAGCGGTAATTGTAGCCAGACGAAACAACCTCCCTGCAACAAATACAGCGCAATTTACATTTAATGACCATGTCCAAAGTTCGACCTGAAAGCCAATCAAAGTGTGACAAAATAAGCAGCAACGGTTCACTTTTGGTTGGAAGAGAGAGCACCCCTGTGGAAGGCCTTTTCTTAGCATACTGCATACCCAGGACGTGATGCGCTGAAAAAGTATACAAAATGTTATAAAGCATTACGTGATCACGTCTTGAAATAGTAACCGTGATGTCGCCGAAGTTGTCACTTCTTCCTTCATTATCATTTCTTTCATTGTCAGAGCCATCACCAGCATCAACAAACCTGACGATGACGTCATCATTATGGTACTTCATCATGATCACCATTGCAACGATTGTTCCGAAAACAATCATCATCATCATCATCATCATCATCATCATCATCATCATCATCATCATCATCATCATCATCATCATTTCTAAATTTCCTATTTAAGTTCACTCACCCCGTAATCCTCTCGGACCATACTCAAATGTTGCTTTACTAAGCTAAGACTCATAGCTTCGGTGACCACTTCCCCAACATAATGAACCGTGGAGCCACCTGGAGGAGAACTGGGCATAATCAAACAAAACACAATGACGCATTACAATCATCTGGTAATAATAGTACAGCGAATCGGCAATCCAATTTTACGATTAGTTAGTTACCTTTTCATCATTGCTTGAATGATCCGATCATTTGCCTCGATCCAACCTAATCGCACGCCCGGCGCCAGAATCTTGGAAAACGTTCCACAGGATATGACGTGCCCCTTGTACTCGCTGTCTGTTCTATAAATGACACGTGCTAACGGTAGGAATTTATTGAAACTACAAATGATGTGTTCGCTTAATTGACCTTATTATGTTGATGAGTTACTGTTTGTTCAAGCACTATCACGGGCTTACTTGGTGTCGTATGTGAGCATGCGCGGTGGGTGGAGCGTCGTAATGGAGTATGTTATATACATCGTCACAGAATAAAAGAACGTTAAAGCGGCGGGCCATCTGTATCAAGGCAGCCATTCGCTCTGCAATAGAAATGACATAAACATTAACAATATTCGAACAACATGGTAATATTAAGTAATTCCCCGAGAATATTTAAGGATGATAGCGAAGATATGTGTTTGTGGTTACTTCCTCCGGTCAAACCAGCTGATTCAATTATTTCATTATGACACTAGGTGTCATCATATTTTAAATGAGATACTTGAGGTATAGGTCGGCTCCAGAGAACTTCACCGAAGCAATCAAATGAAAAAAATTATATATCATAAGTTCATTACATCTTTTGCATCATTATTAACAAATTTTACAACATTAACATAACAAAAACGCCACCTGGTGAGTAACAGACGCCGGTAGGGTTGTGGAAGGTAGGTATCATATAAACCATGCTATTGAAGAGACCCTCATTTGATTCGGTATTCTGTTCTTCTTGAGCTTCCAGAAGTGACTGCAGTTCGTCTATTTTCATCCCATCCTCATCGCATAACACTATTTATCAGATGTGAATTGTCCTTGAACAATTCATAAGGGGCACATTCAAAAATTACGCGTCGGCTTTGTGGGCCGATTTTGTACACACCCACTCCCAGTAGCGTTCCTGAACTGATAACACCAGCGCAGCCCTTAACTCCAACTCCACCCACTCCCTAAGTTCCTAGCGTTACGTATTTTTGAATGGCGCCTCAAGCTCTAGTTGATGATAGTCAAGCACTTACTCTGTAGTGATATACTACACAATAACCTTATTTGAACCAAAAAGAAAAACTTGATTAGGGTCAATGCAATTCATTGAATATTCACAGAGATGTGAAATATTCCATCAGTAAGGGTTTTATTCTAACTCATTTATCATCGTTACCATAACTATGGCAATTAACATCAGTTTTATAGTAACCGCTTTCTGTTACAATATATAAATAGAATGCAATCATTTATTTCTTTTATTACTGTAAACCTACCCGAGACGACGTTCCTTTTCATTGTTTTCAGTACACTGAGGGCGGCAAAGAACGTGGGATCTTCCACGTACACTGTAGCATCCCTCGGTAATAGGGTAGTGACAACGGACGATAGTCTAGACGTTGAATTCCCCCGTCTGCACTCACATTTTGGCTGCAAATTCCCCAGGGAAAAATATGACAACGGACGATGACATCACATTTATGGCTGCAATTCCCAGGGAAAAATACAGTGACTCAAAACTGGTATCTTTATCGTGTTGAGTAAGAAACATTTGCTGTATAACAAAGGATTGAAGTATATTTCAAATATGATTTGATATGCCCCCAAATCCTTGTATCATTACTGTGTTGTTTTTGCTGAATCACAAGGACTATCACTACAACAAAGTATGATTTCCCTTGTTGGTGGATTTCTTGATTAAAAAACGAAAAAGCGTGATGAACAAAAATGAGACTCGACTCACAAACCCCCTAATTTCTTGTAGACAGACTATTTATAACACTGTACTACAGAACATTATTTGATGTTACTACTCCAGCGGAAAACACTCACGGAAGCACCTCATCTCCGTACATGTCGGTCAGGAACTTGGCCATTTCCCTGCGGAAACGTCCGCTGCCTAACAGAGGACCATACTGCAGAAAGCTGACTGTTTTTCGTAGTCAGATTTAGTCATTCAACGTGATCTGATACGATAATTCAACGTGATCTGATATAAAGACGGGCCGGTTCCAACCACTTTATTTTTTTGATGTGAAATAAAGACTGTTTACTGTTTAACACACCTGCCATTGACGTTTTTAGACGGTAAAATGATCACATTCTGAAATGTTGCCACTTTTGCAGATCATTGAATGTAAATTGATACGGGACATGAGTACATTCTGTTACTGTGCCGTGCACCACTGCCATTGAAAACTTAAAATTAATCAGCTGTGAAATTTTCATTTGAGCATAAATGATTTTCATAGCATAACACTTGCACCAGTTTTAACAGATCAATCCGAATCGAAGTTCATATATAAAGATTCCTAAATCATTCAATTTTATCATTCGTGACGTACCACGAGAGACTCCGTTGCCGTTAGAAACACATCCGCCGCGGCTTGCAGATGACTCTTCCGCGGAGCGCCAATAGCTAGGTTGTGATGCTCTTCTGGTTCCGGGTCATATTTCGACAATTCCACTCCAAAAAGCATCGTCGAATAAGACACAACTTGTTAGGAAGTGTACGCGTCAGTTGCCATTGTAGTAACGTTTCAATCACTCCCCTTGAAAGGTGGCCACAAAATTTATACAATTGTTTCAACTGTTGAACACCTGATGATCTATGTACTTAACAACGACCATTGTGTGTGTTGTTTGGATTGCCCTGCCATTAATCATGGACTCATGGACTCGCTGAGTATCCTCAGAAATTGTTATCTCGAGGTCAAACAGAAGATTCAAACGCATATCAAGTTGTATATGATAACTCGGTAAATTAGCGAGAAGGTTTAATAAACGGTTAAGTAATTGGAGGTTTAATACAAAAGCTTTAATTAAATCATAGCTTAGTGAATGGTTTTCTAAATCCAACAATCAAACGGTTATAATACCAAAGCTTAATTAAATCATAACTAGGAATGGTTTTCTAAACAATTCTGCCAAGTCAGCAGCGAATAGCTGAAGATACCAAGATGCCTTCCCGTTTGACCTCGAGATGAACAATTCTGAGGATACTCAATGATCTTGAGTGTATGATAAATGTCAGGGCATGCAACGAGTCGATATCCAATTCGCACAACAATGGCCTTTGTTCAGTACATTGATCATGTCGGCAGATCCCAGCTGACGGTCAATCGGCGGCCCAAAGGTGGCTGGTCTTTAGCTGGACGTCTGCCATCGCACCATCTAGCTGCATCTTTGCAAATTAGTAACGACCTAAACCTTAGTTCAGTCATTGAATGTTGGCGGGTATTTGGAAATTCGTATAAATCGCTCAGTGTTCATCACTTCTATGGTGTAAGGTGAGTTTCAGTACTTTTATCCGTTTTAAATACGTATTGAGAGAATACATGGGATATGAAAACATCTAGTATTCATCGCATTTCTTTATATTTGGTTGTTTTTTCATGAACTGTTTCCTAATTGGATTTAAGCGCATTCAAAACATTTAAATTGTTTGTGATTGCTTCATAGATAATAATGCATGAGTACTTGTGATATAGATGAAATAGAATATATATAGAGATATATATATAATATAACAGATATGAGGTACATCATACCACCAATTTAGAAAACAACTGACACAGAAAGCAGAGTCAGAAAAAGGCGAGTTTCGTAAATACCAGATGATTCCTTCCCTCTGGGCATTTTTGGTCACACAAATATTATACAGGGTGAATATTGACATTATAATTGTACACATATTTGGAACTTATCGCCTCTGACATTCAAAATTACACAAAAATATGCTATAAAAAGTGAAATATTACTATGAAACAGGTCGCATTCTTGCAAGTATAGGTCTGATGAAGAGGAAGAAGCAGAGCCAGCCCAGAAAATTGTCTGACATGTAGGTATCTCACCTATATAACAGTTTTTTTTGTGTTCAACAGGTGAAGACTTGTTAAAATCAAACACACATGCAGTAAATATTACCTATAAGGATATTTTCAACCGTGATTTGGAGGGAGACAGTGTCAAAGCCTCACAGAAAAAGAAGGTGTTGGCTCAATCAGAAGTCCCCAAGTTACCTCCTCTTCCATGCTAACATTAAAGATGCATTTACTTTGTCCTACAATGTACCTTACATTGTGTAACATTAGAAAAGGGTAATCAAGTGACTAAAAAAATGTAGATTAATAAATGTTTCTAGCGCAGATATGTATTGTGGGCAATCCACAATTCTCTTAGGTTGTGTTCAGCACATCAAACCTTCCCAAGCAGCCTTGACCGAAACAAAATGATTCCACATGTAACTTTTTTACTCGGTAACTAATTTATTTTTTCACACCGCCCTAAAGAGAGATTATCGGCTGTTATCATTGAATGCATTATTGTTTAGGATGGCTCGGTAAATTGGCGACATCTGGGGGTATGAAGAATACAATAAACCATAATGTTCGAGGCTAAATACCAAATCCCTTATTCAAGCATAACTTAGTGAATGGTTCTCTGCACAAACTGTCTTCCCGTACCAATCTTTTGCAAGGTAGCTACCAAGGCAAAGTTCTCAGGCTGATTTTACAAATGTTTTTAAGTGGATCAAAATGGATGATTCAATCATGAAGCCCTTCCTGGAATATGCAATTGTTGAGTGTCAAAAGTTCATGATGCCACAACCTTGTCCATCATCATAACGTACCCCTCTCCATCTTAGATTCTTAAGTCAAAGTGATTAATAAAGTTGTTTCTAAACCCAGCGCCTGGAGTGTTCCATCATCAACAATCTCAAGTGCTTGTCGCGGATCACCACGCCACAAATCGCGATACGACACAATTCAGGCGAGTTCACCATGTGTTTTACATAGTTGGTGCATATAAGAAAGGGTTAATAGTCGAGCTATAAACTCGTGAACTGCATGCCTGAGGCCTTGTCTAGAACTTACAAGAAATAGCTTCCAAAATGGATCAATTCCCCCAGGAACATCTCATCGGCTAAGATAATCACTGCCAAACCACTGCATAGTTTCAAAAACCTTCGATTTGTATTTCAAGGACAGACTTTTATATTGGATTATATTGTACAATACTTTTCGATATCGTAGATTTTTCTTGTAGGCCATAAACTGAATGCTTTCTCGATCTGGTCATACGGGTTCTTTTCTGATGTTTTAATAATATTCACTACTTGGGTTACGTGAAAGCCATAGGACTAGACCAGATGTTCTGGAAGCCCCGACACCCCACCGACATCCCCATCTCCTGTTGTTGTTGTTTGGGTTTTTTCAAATGAGAGTGGTTTTGGCAGCTTTGGTCATGTACCGCAAACCCCCATCTTCTCCACACCCCCTTTTTCTCTTCACCCCCCATCTCCTATTCACCCCCATCACCTCTTCACCCCATCTCCTCTTCACCCTAATCTCCTCTTCACCCCAATCTCCTCTTCACCCTAATCTTCTCTTCAACCCTCATTTTCTCTTTTCCCCCATCTTCTCTCTCCCCCCCCCATCTTCTCTTCACCCCCCACCTCCACACCATGCCGCCCTTATGATCAACGCTTGCCCTTTCAGAGATAATGTTGTGCATGACTATGCTTTAAGGTATATAGAGTAAGCTCAATTTGAGATAAGCTACCTCAGCAAATACAAATTGTGAATATGGTTCCATGTGTATAAATGAACAGGTGCTGTTGGCTAAAAATTGAAAGTCCATGTGGAAATCCATGTGTGTTTGAGCATTGCAAGTCGAGGCTGACATGCTTCCATGGTTTGACTGAGGAGTTCAGGGTAAATATTGATTGAATATCATGATGTAGAAGCTAAATGATGTATTTATGTATGCTCTGGAAAAAACAATTGCATAGTCTTCCAGATCAAAGTGTTATCAATCTTTATAAAAACTTGTGTTAGTTTCTGCTATGACAAATGGCATAGAACATGCATTACGGCTGTGAACGGCATTCTTGAAATGATAAGCCTATCAAATAATTGGATAAGGGGCCATTCAAAAATTACGTGATGCTTTTTTGGAAGATTTAGTATACCCCGTAAAGCTACCTTACACTAGCCCATGCACCTCCCCACCCCCACACAAAAAAAACGCACCGTAACACAAACCAAAATGCCCTAACTCCTCACCACAAAACCACCACTAAACCACCACTCCAAATGTCGCGTAATTTATGAATGGTCGCTAATCCAGCACTGTTCAAGCAGATCGACCATGAGGTTATGGGACAATTTCGTGTCCTCTTTGCACCTGTCCACTCAACACCAATCCTGTAACTGCCTTTGTATGTGCATGCATTTTACATCTTACCCTAGTATTTAAACCCATGGATGCAATTTCCATACCAAACTTATCTTATCTTATCTGATACTGCTCAATTATCATTTCCTGCATAAATGTGCTGTTGTCTTTGTGGTATCCTTTATTATTTATTTTATTTTTTGTCATGTCAATGTCTTTCCCTTTGTGGTGTTCATATGTCATTCCCTTAATGCCGTTACTTTGTCATCCACATTAAGCTTCTCAATTATCAGTCCTTTCTGTCACTTGTTCTGTCATTCATTATTATTGATTCTATGTTATTCTCTTGTTGGTGTTCTTGTATGCCGTTTCTGTTTGTTTGTCATTCTCTTTATGCCGTTTCTTTGTCATTCACCAGATGGTATTCCTTGGTCATCCCTTCCTGTGTCGTTTATTCTATCCCTGTTTTATATCCACTTCATGCTTAATTTGTCATTTTGTAAAATATCAGCATACAAACCTAATGCTGATGTTAGTGGTTTTACGTCGTCAAAAAAGTGACTTTTTGAAAAATGTCATGCACTACGATGATCTGCGGAGTCTGCAAGATTAAATCACACCACGACAGGTGTAGACATTCAGAACTGTTGCCTGAACTGGAATTTTGAAATAAATGCATTCACATAAAGCGTTTCTTAATCAGTGTATCATACACGGCGAGAGAATTGGTCAATTTTAAACAATACAAATGTTAACATTAAGTAACGTGTTTGATTCGTGTTGTGTAACTTTACCTCTGGTCACCATAATGTCGCAGTATTCCAGACTGCATTTAACTTACAGCACTGTAAAGCATTTTTATAGACGGAAACGCATTGTACTGATATAAAATTCGGTCAATCCAAACAGGAAATATGGATTACAAAGAATACCCTTTTTGACCTTGTTACACCTGACCCTTGATTGAAGATAACAGTAACGCATCGTATATTCCTAGCGTGGAGATTTACTCTGTAATGCGTTGTAAGGACCATTGACTTGCAAATAACAGCATAATAAAGGTCACCCTCTAAATGGAAACTTTCCAAACAAGTACAGACCTTGACGGTTCTTCTACTTCCAGTTCCTAAAGTGCCAGACGGCACAAACCAGTTGCCCAAACCAGGTTGCCCGCTCCTATCGCTGGGAAAGAAGTCCAAAGTAATACCAACAAGCTACCGAGTTATGGTACATACCTCCAACTTCTTACTACGTTTATTTATTTCGTATTTCGTAAATAACATTTTATAACTTCAAGCTTTATAAATGGAAAGTCATTGATGCTGTGCGTACATTATTACATTGTGTGTAACGTTTCTCCCGTTAAAACATGGCAGATGATGCAGTTATCATAGTTATTATCATAATGATTTGTATAATCACATCTAGGGAATCGTCTAAGATTATTTGTGCCATATGAGTGAAACTGTGTTGCGTTATGGTCCACAACATTACAGCTTGCACTCAAAAGAATCAAGTATATAGCAGTGGGTGGGGACTGAATTCAAGTAGGCGGAGCCCAAATTCAAGGGGCTTGGTCCATATCTCAGTGGGTATAGCCGATCACTGCTGAAGCTGGTCCATGTACTGCCTCACGCACTCACAGAGTTTCTTCATACTTTCTTTCAGAGCATCCTCTTCCAGGTAAATGAAGGTGAAACGGATACAATTGTGAAAAGAACCAGATAGAGAACACCTGAAAAAATACAAGACGTTAAAGTAACTTTTTGACCCTAAATTGATTTCTAAGATGATAACGGAAGTACTAAGTGAATTAAGGCACAGCAAAACTTTAATTATCTACATAGCAGCGTCGGAAGCCGCGCATACATATTACTGGTGTCAGGAAAGGACAAGTTTGATGTGGACAACAACCTAGTTATTTGTCTAGCCAAACCGTTATAACTGCTTATTTACTCGGTATACATGTGCCAATCCACCCCCACCCCCCCCCCCCCCCCCCGGACATATATATATATATATATATATATATATATATATATATATATATATATATATATATATAGATATATATATATATATATATATATATATATATATAGATCTCTATATATATAGTATATATATATATATCTCTATATCTATATATATATATATATATATATATATATATATATATATATATATATATATATATATATATATATAAATTGAGAATACCCTAAATTTGGACTTTTCATCAACAGCGCGGAATAGGACAATTGACTTCGAATTTATACTTGTCTTTAATAAAAGAAAGCAAGTAGCCATATCGACTGTGGTACTAAATGGTGTGTTCCATTCAAAGCGACGACAAGCTGTTCATTTAACGAATGATCTGTATTACACTCTGTACCCTTGTCCTGGCATGATGATCAGCTTGTACTCCTCCAAAGCGAGCCGCGCCAGTTCAGTCGCATCACAATGGAGCGGTAATTGTAGCCAGACGAAACAACCTCCCTGCAACAAATACAGCGCAATTTACATTTAATGACCATGTCCAAAGTTCGACCTGAAAGCCAATCAAAGTGTGACAAAAAAGCAGCAACGGTTCACTTTTGGTTGGAAGAGAGAGCACCCCTGTGGAAGGCCTTTTCTTAGCATACTGCATACCCAGGACGTGATGCGCTGAAAAAGTATACAAAATGTTATAAAGCATTACGTGATCACGTCTTGAAATAGTAACCGTGATGTCGCCGAAGTTGTCACTTCTTCCTTCATTATCATTTCTTTCATTGTCAGAGCCATCACCAGCATCAACAAACCTGACGATGACGTCATCATTATGGTACTTCATCATGATCACCATTGCAACGATTGTTCCGAAAACAATCATCATCATCATCATCATCATCATCATCATCATCATCATCATCATCATCATCATCATCATCATTTCTAAATTTCCTATTTAAGTTCACTCACCCCGTAATCCTCTCGGACCATACTCAAATGTTGCTTTACTAAGCTAAGACTCATAGCTTCGGTGACCACTTCCCCAACATAATGAACCGTGGAGCCACCTGGAGGAGAACTGGGCATAATCAAACAAAACACAATGACGCATTACAATCATCTGGTAATAATAGTACAGCGCGAATCGGCAATCCAATTTTACGATTAGTTAGTTACCTTTTCATCATTGCTTGAATGATCCGATCATTTGCCTCGATCCAACCTAATCGCACGCCCGGCGCCAGAATCTTGGAAAACGTTCCACAGGATATGACGTGCCCCTTGTACTCGCTGTCTGTTCTATAAATGACACGTGCTAACGGTAGGAATTTATTGAAACTACAAATGATGTGTTCGCTTAATTGACCTTATTATGTTGATGAGTTACTGTTTGTTCAAGCACTATCACGGGCTTACTTGGTGTCGTATGTGAGCATGCGCGGTGGTGGAGCGTCGTAATGGAGTATGTTATATACATCGTCACAGAATAAAAGAACGTTAAAGCGGCGGGCCATCTGTATCAAGGCAGCCATTCGCTCTGCAATAGAAATGACATAAACATTAACAATATTCGAACAACATGGTAATATTAAGTAATTCCCCGAGAATATTTAAGGATGATAGCGAAGATATGTGTTTGTGGTTACTTCCTCCGGTCAAACCAGCTGATTCAATTATTTCATTATGACACTAGGTGTCATCATATTTTAAATGAGATACTTGAGGTATAGGTCGGCTCCAGAGAACTTCACCGAAGCAATCAAATGAAAAAAATTATATATCATAAGTTCATTACATCTTTTGCATCATTATTAACAAATTTTACAACATTAACATAACAAAAACGCCACCTGGTGAGTAACAGACGCCGGTAGGGTTGTGGAAGGTAGGTATCATATAAACCATGCTATTGAAGAGACCCTCATTTGATTCGGTATTCTGTTCTTCTTGAGCTTCCAGAAGTGACTGCAGTTCGTCTATTTTCATCCCATCCTCATCGCATAACACTATTTATCAGATGTGAATATTTGTCCTTGAACAATTCATAAGGGGCACATTCAAAAATTACGCGTCGGCTTTGTGGGCCGATTTTGTACACACCCACTCCCAGTAGCGTTCCTGAACTGATAACACCAGCGCAGCCCTTAACTCCAACTCCACCCACTCCCTAAGTTCCTAGCGTTACGTATTTTTGAATGGCGCCTCAAGCTCTAGTTGATGATAGTCAAGCACTTACTCTGTAGTGATATACTACACAATAACCTTATTTGAACCAATAAAGAAAAACTTGATTAGGGTCAATGCAATTCATTGAATATTCACAGAGATGTGAAATATTCCATCAGTAAGGGTTTTATTCTAACTCATTTATCATCGTTACCATAACTATGGCAATTAACATCAGTTTTATAGTAACCGCTTTCTGTTACAATATATAAATAGAATGCAATCATTTATTTCTTTTATTACTGTAAACCTACCCGAGACGACGTTCCTTTTCATTGTTTTCAGTACACTGAGGGCGGCAAAGAACGTGGGATCTTCCACGTACACTGTAGCATCCCTCGGTAATAGGGTAGTGACAACGGACGATAGTCTAGAGTTGAATTCCCCCGTCTGCATCACATTTTGGCTGCAATTCCCAGGGAAAAATACAGTGACTCAAACACTGGTTATCTTTATAGTGTTGAGTAAGAAACATTTGCTGTATAACAAAGGATTGAAGTATATATTTCAAATATGATTTGATATGCCCCAAATCCTTGTATCATTACATGTGTTGTTTTTGCTGAATCACAAGGACTATCACTACAACAAAGTATGATTTCCCTTGTTGGTGGATTTCTTGATTAAAAAACGAAAAGCGTGATGAACACAAATGAGACTCGACTCACAAACCCCCTAATTTCTTGTAGACAGACTATTTATAACACTGTACTACAGAACATTATTTGATGTTACTACTCCAGCGGAAAACACTCACGGAAGCACCTCATCTCCGTACATGTCGGTCAGGAACTTGGCCATTTCCCTGCGGAAACGTCCGCTGCCTAACAGAGGACCATACTGCAGAAAGCTGACTGTTTTTCCGTAGTCAGATTTCTGCAATCATTCAACGTGATCTGATACGATAATTCAATCTTTATCATGATGTGAAATAAAGACGCCGGTTTAACCACCGAAAACAGTTTTTAGACGGGAAATGAGTACATTCTGTTACTGTTGCTCTTGCACACCTGCCATTGAAAACTAAAATTAATCAGCTGTGAAAATTTTCATTTGAGCATAAATGATTTATCATTAGCATAACACTTGCACCAGTTTTAACAGATCAATCCGAATCGAAGTTCATATATAAAGATTCCTAAATCATTCAATTTTATCATTCGTGACGTACCACGAGAGACTCCGTTGCCGTTAGAAACACATCCGCCGCGGCTTGCAGATGACTCTTCCGCGGAGCGCCAATAGCTAGGTTGTGATGCTCTTCTGGTTCCGGGTCATATTTCGACAATTCCACTCCAAAAGCATCGTCGAATAAGACACAACTTGTTAAGGAAGTGTACGCGTCAGTTGCCATTGTAGTAACGTTTCAATCACTCACCTTGAAAGGTGGCCACAAAATTTATACAATTCTGTTCAACTGTTGAACACCTGATGATCTATGTACTTAACAACGACCATTGTTGTGTTGTTGGATTGCCCTGCCATTAATCATGGACTCATGGACTCGCTGAGTATCCTCAGAATTGTTTATCTCGAGGTCAAACAGGAAGATTCAAACGCATATCAAGTTGTATATGATAACTCGGTAAATTAGCGAGAATACAATAAACGGTTAAGTTGGAGGTTTAATACCAAAGCTTTAATTAAATCATAACTTAGTGAATGGTTTTCTAAACAAAATATCTTCCTTTGCCAAGTCAGCAGCGAATAGCTGAAGATACCAAGATGCCTTCCCGTTTGACCTCGAGATGAACAATTCTGAGGATACTCAATGATCTTGAGTGTATGATAAATGTCAGGGCATGCAACGAGTCGATATCCAATTCGCACAACAATGGCCTTTGTTCAGTACATTGATCATGTCGGCAGATCCCAGCTGACGGTCAATCGGCGGCCCAAAGGTGGCTGGTCTTTAGCTGGACGTCTGCCATCGCACCATCTAGCTGCATCTTTGCAAATTAGTAACGACCTAAACCTTAGTTCAGTCATTGAATGTTGGCGGGTATTTGGAAATTCGTATAAATCGCTCAGTGTTCATCACTTCTATGGTGTAAGGTGAGTTTCAGTACTTTTATCCGTTTTAAATACGTATTGAGAGAATACATGGGATATGAAAACATCTAGTATTCATCGCATTTCTTTATATTTGGTTGTTTTTTCATGAACTGTTTCCTAATTGGATTTAAGCGCATTCAAAACATTTAAATTGTTTGTTTGCTTCATTATATTATGCAAGTACTTGTGATTTTTGAAAAGAATATAGAGAGATATATATATATATATATATATATATATATATATATATATATATATATATATATATATATATATTAGATAGATATATAGATACACATATATATATACATACATACATACATACATACATACATACATACATACATACATACATACATACATACATACACATACATATACATACATACATACATACATACATACATACATACATACATACATACATATACATACATACATACATACATACATACATACATACATACATACATACATACATACATACATACATACATACATACATACATACATACATGTATATATATGTGTGTGTATGCTTTTATTATTACTTGTTTGTAGCGAACTACAGAAAAGCCAGGCAAAATTGTAGAACTAGAAGGGTTGAGGTACATCATACCACCAATTTAGAAACAACTGACACAGAAAGCAGAGTCAGAAAAAGGCGAGTTTCGTAAATACCAGATGATTCCTTCCCTCTGGGCATTTTTGGTCACACAAATATTATACAGGGTGAATATTGACATTATAATTGTACACATATTTGGAACTTATCGCCTCTGACATTCAAAATTACACAAAAATATGCTATAAAAAGTGAAATATTACTATGAAACAGGTCGCATTCTTGCAAGTATAGGTCTGATGAAGAGGAAGAAGCAGAGCCAGCCCAGAAAATTGTCTGACATGTAGGTATCTCACCTATATAACAGTTTTTTTTGTGTTCAACAGGTGAAGACTTGTTAAAATCAAACACACATGCAGTAAATATTACCTATAAGGATATTTTCAACCGTGATTTGGAGGGAGACAGTGTCAAAGCCTCACAGAAAAAGAAGGTGTTGGCTCAATCAGAAGTCCCCAAGTTACCTCCTCTTCCATGCTAACATTAAAGATGCATTTACTTTGTCCTACAATGTACCTTACATTGTGTAACATTAGAAAAGGGTAATCAAGTGACTAAAAAAATGTAGATTAATAAATGTTTCTAGCGCAGATATGTATTGTGGGCAATCCACAATTCTCTTAGGTTGTGTTCAGCACATCAAACCTTCCCAAGCAGCCTTGACCGAAACAAAATGATTCCACATGTAACTTTTTTACTCGGTAACTAATTTATTTTTTCACACCGCCCTAAAGAGAGATTATCGGCTGTTATCATTGAATGCATTATTGTTTAGGATGGCTCGGTAAATTGGCGACATCTGGGGGTATGAAGAATACAATAAACCATAATGTTCGAGGCTAAATACCAAATCCCTTATTCAAGCATAACTTAGTGAATGGTTCTCTGCACAAACTGTCTTCCCGTACCAATCTTTTGCAAGGTAGCTACCAAGGCAAAGTTCTCAGGCTGATTTTACAAATGTTTTTAAGTGGATCAAAATGGATGATTCAATCATGAAGCCCTTCCTGGAATATGCAATTGTTGAGTGTCAAAAGTTCATGATGCCACAACCTTGTCCATCATCATAACGTACCCCTCTCCATCTTAGATTCTTAAGTCAAAGTGATTAATAAAGTTGTTTCTAAACCCAGCGCCTGGAGTGTTCCATCATCAACAATCTCAAGTGCTTGTCGCGGATCACCACGCCACAAATCGCGATACGACACAATTCAGGCGAGTTCACCATGTGTTTTACATAGTTGGTGCATATAAGAAAGGGTTAATAGTCGAGCTATAAACTCGTGAACTGCATGCCTGAGGCCTTGTCTAGAACTTACAAGAAATAGCTTCCAAAATGGATCAATTCCCCCAGGAACATCTCATCGGCTAAGATAATCACTGCCAAACCACTGCATAGTTTCAAAAACCTTCGATTTGTATTTCAAGGACAGACTTTTATATTGGATTATATTGTACAATACTTTTCGATATCGTAGATTTTTCTTGTAGGCCATAAACTGAATGCTTTCTCGATCTGGTCATACGGGTTCTTTTCTGATGTTTTAATAATATTCACTACTTGGGTTACGTGAAAGCCATAGGACTAGACCAGATGTTCTGGAAGCCCCGACACCCCACCGACATCCCCATCTCCTGTTGTTGTTGTTTGGGTTTTTTCAAATGAGAGTGGTTTTGGCAGCTTTGGTCATGTACCGCAAACCCCCATCTTCTCCACACCCCTTTTTCTCTTCACCCCCATCTCCTATTCACCCCCATCACCTCTTCACCCCATCTCCTCTTCACCCTAATCTCCTCTTCACCCCAATCTCCTCTTCACCCTAATCTTCTCTTCAACCCTCATTTTCTCTTTTCCCCCATCTTCTCTCTCCCCCCCCCATCTTCTCTTCACCCCCACCTCCACACCATGCCGCCCTTATGATCAACGCTTGCCCTTTCAGAGATAATGTTGTGCATGACTATGCTTTAAGGTATATAGAGTAAGCTCAATTTGAGATAAGCTACCTCAGCAAATACAAATTGTGAATATGGTTCCATGTGTATAAATGAACAGGTGCTGTTGGCTAAAAATTGAAAGTCCATGTGGAAATCCATGTGTGTTTGAGCATTGCAAGTCGAGGCTGACATGCTTCCATGGTTTGACTGAGGAGTTCAGGGTAAATATTGATTGAATATCATGATGTAGAAGCTAAATGATGTATTTATGTATGCTCTGGAAAAAACAATTGCATAGTCTTCCAGATCAAAGTGTTATCAATCTTTATAAAAACTTGTGTTAGTTTCTGCTATGACAAATGGCATAGAACATGCATGCATTACGGCTGTGAACGGCATTCTTGAAATGATAAGCCTATCAAATAATTGGATAAGGGGCCATTCAAAAATTACGTGATGCTTTTTTGGAAGATTTAGTATACCCCGTAAAGCTACCTTACACTAGCCCATGCACCTCCCCACCCCCACACAAAAAAAACGCACCGTAACACAAACCAAAATGCCCTAACTCCTCACCACAAAACCACCACTAAACCACCACTCCAAATGTCGCGTAATTTATGAATGGTCGCTAATCCAGCACTGTTCAAGCAGATCGACCATGAGGTTATGGGACAATTTCGTGTCCTCTTTGCACCTGTCCACTCAACACCAATCCTGTAACTGCCTTTGTATGTGCATGCATTTTACATCTTACCCTAGTATTTAAACCCATGGATGCAATTTCCATACCAAACTTATCTTATCTTATCTGATACTGCTCAATTATCATTTCCTGCATAAATGTGCTGTTGTCTTTGTGGTATCCTTTATTATTTATTTTATTTTTTGTCATGTCAATGTCTTTCCCTTTGTGGTGTTCATATGTCATTCCCTTAATGCCGTTACTTTGTCATCCACATTAAGCTTCTCAATTATCAGTCCTTTCTGTCACTTGTTCTGTCATTCATTATTATTGATTCTATGTTATTCTCTTGTTGGTGTTCTTGTATGCCGTTTCTGTTTGTTTGTCATTCTCTTTATGCCGTTTCTTTGTCATTCACCAGATGGTATTCCTTGGTCATCCCTTCCTGTGTCGTTTATTCTATCCCTGTTTTATATCCACTTCATGCTTAATTTGTCATTTTGTAAAATATCAGCATACAAACCTAATGCTGATGTTAGTGGTTTTACGTCGTCAAAAAAGTGACTTTTTGAAAAATGTCATGCACTACGATGATCTGCGGAGTCTGCAAGATTAAATCACACCACGACAGGTGGACATTCAGAACTGTTGCCTGAACTGGAATTTTGAAATAAATGCATTCACATAAAGCGTTTCTTAATCAGTGTATCATACACGGCGAGAGAATTGGTCAATTTTAAACAATACAAATGTTAACATTAAGTAACGTGTTTGATTCGTGTTGTGTAACTTTACCTCTGGTCACCATAATGTCGCAGTATTCCAGACTGCATTTAACTTACAGCACTGTAAAGCATTTTTATAGACGGAAACGCATTGTACTGATATAAAATTCGGTCAATCCAAACAGGAAATATGGATTACAAAGAATACCCTTTTTGACCTTGTTACACCTGACCCTTGATTGAAGATAACAGTAACGCATCGTATATTCCTAGCGTGGAGATTTACTCTGTAATGCGTTGTAAGGACCATTGACTTGCAAATAACAGCATAATAAAGGTCACCCTCTAAATGGAAACTTTCCAAACAAGTACAGACCTTGACGGTTCTTCTACTTCCAGTTCCTAAAGTGCCAGACGGCACAAACCAGTTGCCCAAACCAGGTTGCCCGCTCCTATCGCTGGGAAAGAAGTCCAAAGTAATACCAACAAGCTACCGAGTTATGGTACATACCTCCAACTTCTTACTACGTTTATTTATTTCGTATTTCGTAAATAACATTTTATAACTTCAAGCTTTATAAATGGAAAGTCATTGATGCTGTGCGTACATTATTACATTGTGTGTAACGTTTCTCCCGTTAAAAACATGGCAGATGATGCAGTTATCATAGTTATTATCATAATGATTTGTATAATCACATCTAGGGAATCGTCTAAGATTATTTGTGCCATATGAGTGAAACTGTGTTGCGTTATGGTCCACAACATTACAGCTTGCACTCAAAAGAATCAAGTATATAGCAGTGGGTGGGGACTGAATTCAAGTAGGCGGAGCCCAAATTCAAGGGGCTTGGTCCATATCTCAGTGGGTATAGCCGATCACTGCTGAAGCTGGTCCATGTACTGCCTCACGCACTCACAGAGTTTCTTCATACTTTCTTTCAGAGCATCCTCTTCCAGGTAAATGAAGGTGAAACGGATACAATTGTGAAAAGAACCAGATAGAGAACACCTGAAAAAATACAAGACGTTAAAGTAACTTTTTGACCCTAAATTGATTTCTAAGATGATAACGGAAGTACTAAGTGAATTAAGGCACAGCACAACTTTAATTATCTACATAGCAGCGTCGGAAGCCGCGCATACATATTACTGGTGTCAGGAAAGGACAAGTTCGATGTGGACAACAACCTAGTTATTTGTATTGCCAAACCGTTATAACTGCTTATTTACTCGGTATACAAGTGCCAATCCACCCCCAACCCCCCCCCCCCCCCCACCCCACACACTCATATATCAATATTCCCAATCTCTTCCAATAGATATATATATATATATATATATATATATAGATATATATATATATATATATATATATATATATATATATATATATATATATATATATATATATATATATATATATATATATATATATATATATATATATATATATATATATATATAAATTGAGAATACCCTAAATTTGGACAAGCAGACTTTTCATCAACAGGGCGGAATAGGACAATTGACTTCGAATTTATACTTGTCTTTAATAAAAGAAAGCAAGTAGCCATATCGACTGTGGTACTAAATGGTGTGTTCCATTCAAAGCGACGACAAGCTGTTCATTTAACGAATGATCTCTATTGCACTCTGTACCCTTGCCCTGGCATGATGATCAGCTTGTACTCCTCCAAAGCGAGCCGCGCCAGTTCAGTCGCATCACAATGGAGCGGTAATTGTAGCCAGACGAAACAACCTCCCTGCAACAAATACAGCGCAATTTACATTTAATGACCATGTCCAAAGTTCGACCTGAAAGCCAATCAAAGTGTGACAAAATAAGCAGCAACGGTTCACTTTTGGTTGGAAGAGAGAGCACCCTTGCGGAAGGCCTTTTCTTAGCATACTGCATACCCAGGACGTGATGCGCTGAAAAAGTATACAAAATGTTGTCACATTACGTGATCACGTCTTAAAATAGTAACCGTGATGTCGCCGAAGTTGTCACTTCTTCCTTCATCATCATTTCTTGCATTGTCATCGCCATCAACAGCATCAACAAACCTGATGATCATGTCATCATTATGGTACTTCATCATGATCACCATTGCAACGATTGTTCCGAAAACAATCATCATCATCATCATCATTTCTAAATTTCCTATTCAATTTCACTCACCCCGTAATCCTCTCGGACCATACTCAAATGTTGCTGTACTAAGCTAAGACTCATAGCTTCGGTGACCACTTCCCCAACATAATGAACCGTGGAGCCACCTGGAGGAGAACTGGGCATAATCAAACAAAACACAATGACGCATTACAATCATCTGGTAATAATAGTACAGCGAATCGGCAATCCAATTTTACGATTAGTTAGTTACCTTTTCATCATTGCTTGAATGATCCGATCATTTGCCTCGATCCAACCTAATCGCACGCCCGGCGCCAGAATCTTGGAAAACGTTCCACAGGATATGACGTGCCCCTTGTACTCGCTGTCTGTTCTATAAATGACACGTGCTAACGGTAGGAATTTATTGAAACTACAAATGATGTGTTCGCTTAATTGACCTTATTATGTTGATGAGTTACTGTTTGTTCAAGCACTATCACGGGCTTACTTGGTGTCGTATGTGAGCATGCGCGGTGGTGGAGCGTCGTAATGGAGTATGTTATATACATCGTCACAGAATAAAAGAACGTTAAAGCGGCGGGCCATCTGTATCAAGGCAGCCATTCGCTCTGCAATAGAAATGACATAAACATTAACAATATTCGAACAACATGGTAATATTAAGTAATTCCCCGAGAATATTTAAGGATGATAGCGAAGATATGTGTTTGTGGTTACTTCCTCCGGTCAAACCAGCTTCAATTATTTTATTATGACACTAGGTGTCATCATATTGGAAATGAGATACTTGAGGTATAGGTCGGCTCCAGAGAACTTCACCGAAGCAATCAAATGAAAACATTATCTATCATAAGTTCATTACATCTTTTGCATAATTATTAACAAATTTTATGACACAAACACAAGAAAAACGCCACCTGGTGAGTAACAGACACCGGTAGGGTTGTGGAAGGTAGGTATCATATAAACCATGCTATTGAAGAGACCCTCATTTGATTCGGTATTCTGTTCTTCTTGAGCTTCCAGAAGTGACTGCAGTTCGTCTATTTTCATCCCATCCTCATCGCATAACACTATTTATCAGAGGTGAATATTTGTCCTTGAACAATTCATAAGGGGGACATTCAAAAATTACGCGTCGGCTTTGTGGGCCGATTTTGTACACACCCACTAAAACTTGATCAGGGTCATTGCAATTCATTGAATATTCACAGAGATGTGAAATATTCCACCAGTGACCGCTTTCTGTTACAATATATAAATAGAATGCAATCATTTATTTCTTTTATTACTGTAAACCTACCCGAGACGACGTTCCTTTTCATTGTTTTCAGTGCACTCAGGGCGGCAAAGAACGTGGGATCTTCCACGTACACTGTAGCATCCCTCGGTAATAGGGTAGTGACAACAGACGATAGTCTAGAGTTGAATTCCCCCGTCTGCATCACATTTTGGCTGCAGTTCCCAGGGCAAAATGCAGTGACTCAAACACCGGTTATCTTTATAGTGTTGAGTAAGAAACATTTGCTGTATAACAAAGGATTGAAGTATATATTTCAAATATGATTTGATATGCCATATATCCTTGTATCAATACATGTGTCGTTTTTGCTGAATCACAAGGACTATCACTACACCAAAGTATGATTTCCCTTGTTGGTGGATTTCTTGGTTAAAAAACGAAAAGCGTGGTGAACACAAATGAGAATCGACTCGCAAACCCCATAATTTCTTGTAGACAGACTATTTATAACACTGTACCACAGAACATTATTTGATGTTACTACTCCAGCGGAAAACACTCACGGAAGCACCTCATCTCCGTACATGTCGGTCAGGAACTTGGCCATCTCCCTGCGGAAACGTCCGCTGCCTAACAGAGGACCATACTGCAGAAAGCTGACTGTTTTTCCGTAGTCGGATTTCTGCAATCATTCAACGTGATCTGATGCGATAATTCAATCTTTATCATGATATGAATTAAAGACGCTGGTTTAACCACCATAACCAGTTTTTAGACGGGAAATGTGTAAATTCTGTTACTGTTGCTCTTGCACACCTACCATTGAAAACTAAAATTAATCAACTGTCAACATTTTCATTGGAGCATAAATGATTTATCATTAGCATAATACTTGCACCAGTTTTAACAGATCAATCCGAATCGAAGTTCATAAATAAAGATTCCTAAATCATTCAATTTTATCATTCGTGACGTACCATGAGAGACCTCGTTGCCGTCAGAAGCACATCCGCCGCGGCTTGCAGATGACTCTTCCGCGGAGCGCCAATAGCTAGATTGTGATGCTCTTCCGGTTCCGGGTCATATTTTAACAATTCCACTCCAAAAGCATCGTCGATTAAGGTACAGCTTGTTAAGGAAGTGTACGCGTCAGTTGCCATTGTAGTAACGTTTCAAACGTTGAAAGGTGGCCACGAAATTTATACAATTCTGTTCAACTGTTGAACACCTGATGATCTATGTTCTTAACAAAGACCATTGTTGTGCTGTTCGATTGCCCTGCCATTAATCATGGACTCAAGATCGCTGAGTATCCTCAGAATTGTTTATCTCTGCAAAAACTGTCTACCAATACCAAGGTAGCTACCAAGGCAAAGTTCTCAGACCACGAAATTTGTATAATTTTGTTCAACCGTTGAACACCTGATGATCGATGTACTGAACAAAGGCCATTGTTGTGCGAATTGGATGGCACCGAATGAAGTCCGGTCGCTATCATAGAATGTTGTTCGATTCGTAATCTAAAGCGAGATTATCGGCTGTTATCATTGAATGCATGATTGTTTTTATTTTATCGATTGCATAAGTTGTTAAGGATGGCTCGGTAAATTAGCGGCCTGTCAATGCGACATCTGGGGGTATGAAGAATACAATATACCATAATGTTCGAGGCTAAATACCAAAGCCCTTATTCAAGCATAACTTAGTGAATAGTTTTCTGCACAAACTGTCTTCCCGTACCTACCTCGAATATGCAATTGTTGAGTGTCAAAAGTTCATAATGCCACAACCTTGTCCATCATCATAACATACCCCTCTCAGTCACTTTAAATAATATTCACTCCTTGGGTTACGTGAAAGTCGCTGGGCTAGACCAGAGGTTCTGGAAGCCCTGACACCACACCGACATTCCCATCACCTATTGTTGTTGTTTTATTCAAATTAGAGTGGTTTTGGCAGCTTTGGTCATGTACCACAAACCCCCATCTTTTCCTCACCCCATTTCCTCTTCACCCCAATCTTCTTTTCACCCCAATCTCCTCTTCACTCCGATCTTCTCTTCACCCCATCTTCTCTTCACCCCCATCTTCTTTTCACCCCATCTTCTCTTCACCCCCATCTCCTCTTCACCCCGATCTTCTCTTCACCCCCATCTTCTCTTCACCCTATCTTCTATTCACCCCATCTCCTCTTCACCCCCATCTTCTCTTCTCCCCAATCTCCTCTTCATCCCCATCTCCTCTTCACCCATATCTCCTCTTCACCCCCCCCCCCCACCCATCTTCTCCTCATCCCACCTCTTAAGCCCAAAGCTATGTATGATGTAGGTACTAGCGCCGTCACACCCCCCGGCGAGCTCCTGGACCACATCTTGCCGCCCTATTGATCAAGGCAAGGCTTCAGTGATACCGTTGTGCTTTAAGGTATAAAGAGTAAGCTCAACTTGAGGTAAGCTACCTCAGCAAATACCAATTGTGAATATGGTTCGACGTGTATCAACGAACAGGTGCTGTTGGCTAACAATTTATAGTCCATGTGGAAATCCCTGTGTGTTTGAGCATTACAAGGGCTATCGCGTTCGCCTTACGCAGGGGATAACACAACCACATACCTGTCGTAAATGTGCAGTGTGCACACATATTGAGACACGGCTCTACACCAAATGCCAAGGGTGAGACATATTGATCTATGTAGAAAAAAAGCTCGCCTAAACTACACCCCCCCCCCCCCCCCCCCCACCAACTACATCCAATCCACCAGAAACTCTTAGAAGAGATTCTAGCTCTCCCGGGGGCTTTTAAGGTTCAGCTTCGGAAAAAAGTGCCTCTGCCCTGAATCCATCTAGTGACCACGTGGACAGGCCCTCCAAGTATCTTAAGATGGGACTGACGTGCCCACACCAATATCTCAAATCAGGAGGGTTGAGCAGCTAACAGGCCTTCTCCTCAATGTATCAATCTTCTGCTGATCGAGAAGGCAGGTAAGTTCCAATATACTTGGGAGAAAGATCTTAATCGGCTGCGTACGACAAGAGCAAGTATCAGCACCGAAAACACTTCAGCGAGAGTTTTTTCATGGTTTTTAAAAGGTGGACATCCCAGAGAAGCACAAGCCATAATCAGATAATGTCCGGCGATCAGCCATACAGCGGAGAGAGAGCAGAGATGCCAGAGGTGGGAAAAAACACGCTCACCTTTCACAACCACAACTCCCACCTCCTTACATCATCTTTGCCAACTTTGAGGCTCTAAATACCAGATTTAAGGGACCGAAGAGTAACACTCAGAACAGCATGAGACATACAGCTACTGCTAAAGACGCGTACATTATAGGCCGGGGCTCTACAGAGGACTAAACCTGGCAGAGCATTTGCTCAGATCAGTCCAGGAAGAGGAGCACAAGATCAAGGGCGTCCTGACCAAACCATAGAACATGGTGAAGACAGCCAACTACAGACACAACACTAAGACAGCACTCATTAACATGTATGCAATTACACATTGATAGTTGCAGGAAACCACTGTCACATCACCGGTAAGTACCAAGATGTGGCCCAGCACTGTGCATGAGTTGGAAGTTCAGTTAGTGTTGACCTTGGATTTACATGACGTCAATCAAAACGAGTATCGATGGACCTAGACGAGAGCATTCCAGCCAACCTCTCTGAATATGCAACAACGGATCTACTGGTGACTCGCAAAGAATGACATGCGAGGTTACAATGTCATTGAGGACACAATATCACCAAAGGATGATGTAAATAAAATGTTGATACGGGACACAGAGAACAGCACAGGGAAATGAGACAATATAAAGACACAAGCCACGCTGTGGAAATACCCTATATCCGAGTGGTTAGATCATAAGTATGGGGTTGTTTTCTGGTACGGGTGCTGATACTGACGCTACGACAGTTGTTCCTGTTATAACTGAAACAAACGGTAGGGATAAGTAAGCCAATGGGGTGCTGTAATTTCTTTCAACCAATATCTACAGGTGGAACAAAGCGATATTATGAACTTGTATGCTACCAGATCAAACAGAGAAGCGACCTGTTTGGCTGTGTCACCGTTAATTGAACTTGACTTGTAGATTTACACTCAGTATGAAACAACAAACAACCACTCCGGCTGTTCCTCCATATCGTGAGCTACCCTCCTGTCGATCAGCTTGGGTCTGGATGTGACAGCTGGGGTGCTGCAGTCCACCATTGTCAGACTTAAGATTGCTGTTGTGGCCTCTCAGTGGCCAGTTAGTTAATCAGCCGCCGGCTGTTGATCAAAGCCAAGTCGTCATACTTTCCAGCACAGTCTATGGACTTCGTCACGTCTGCGCTGTTTAAGCTATTTTTTTCACCAGATACTGAGAGTGAGCCGTGTGTGCTCCAGTCTGGACCTCCTTTTTCATATGAAGGAACTAGGATGCCTATTCAAGAATTAGTTTGAATTATTCGTCATGAGCTCTTGCATGGCATGGCGTTGCTGTATTTTGGCATAGTCTGATGAGGTCGCAAGATCAAAATCCGCGGTCAGTAGGCGCTTCATAGTCCTATAATGCGTAATCGTGGGGCTAGCCGGATTATAGAGTTATCTATACTTAGAGGAGAGCTGGTACAATCGCTAAGTTTGACCCCTGTGACCCCTCTGAGACGCACTCCGGACAGACGCGCTCAAAGTCACGAACTTCTATACGGCACTCACATAAACATTTTAAGGATTAGTTCATTATCCAGCATCTCACTATGTATCTCAGCTAGCACCATGTTCAGCTCCTCGTGACATCCTAATGGACATGTTGTCTATAGGTGTCGGCCATTCTGACATTCATAGTAATCAGGGACATTTGGTATATGCTGAGGTAGCTTATCTCAAGTTGAGCTTTCTCTATATACCTTAAAGCATAGTTATGCACCAGGCCACCCCTGATCGTAGGAGCGGCAGGAGCTCCTGTTACTATATCAAGTAGTTTGGAAGTTGTCAATAGAAAGTATGCTCGAATGAACCTTGCGACGTCGAATAAGATTCTACAATAAATAAGTATTACTACAGTAAAGAACGATGTCATCCACGAATCTTCCACTCTCTTTGCAAGATGCCTAGGAAATTTAAACAACTTAGTAATTTGAAAGTACATGTCAAAGATAATTGTTATGTAGATTGGATATGGATTCGTTGCCAGCCGTGTAATTAACACCAAGGTAATGTTCATCACGCCAAATAACACAGTGACAAATAACTATTGTCAATGTAAGCGAATAATTTTCAAAATGACATTTATTAATGGTTATGATCATTTATATTGCAATGTATTTACAAAACGCCCCATTAGAGACGTAGCAGTGCTTAGAGCGAACCTCCAAAAGAAGGTCAGCCTATAGATCTGCAGCTAGTTCAGCCGGTTATCTAGTGTGATTAAGAGAAATATACCGGCAACACATGAGTACAGCTCTGTCTTTTTTCTTGGTCAGTGCTGTTGTGGCCGAGCAGTCGTTGATAATGTACAGGGTGGGCTCAACCTGAAACACCTGGTAGAAACTTCATACCATGAGGAACGCGCTACGCGTGCCCTCATTGGTCAACTAATTAAAGGCTTTAAGCCTCAACCCTAACTACACAGTGGCTGCCCGCCAACTTGGACAGTCCCGAGCAAGCCCTCAAGCAAGCAGCATCTCCTGGTATCTCCTCCTACAATAGTCTTCAGGCACACCTTTCGGCAGATATCAAAAGAACCTTAAACTGAATAAAGAGAAGTTTATATTTCGGCCCCCTACAACGTCGTTGACTTGTTTCTACAACACCACATAGCCATCAAGAGAATATAGCCACAACACCGCCACCAAGGTCACGTGTCTGGTGGATCTGGTTAAAACAAATAGTGATGCAGAGGATGATTATATGCTGGGGCGCAGCGGAAGGGGTCCTCAAGAAGCAACAATGGCTGAGTCGGGGCCCTACTGGAAACGCAAACTTAGTAGACGCCATTGCCTAACCTGTCATCCTTCATGTTTAGCTGTGTGTCCATAATCATGTATGTTTGGACGTTTAATGCACTGGCCGATTCGGCTTCTTTTGTGATCTGGATGGTCACACACTCAGACGCGTTGTCCATGCACCGTCACCTGCCAGGCTTCTAGTTGTCGTCACTCATTCCTCGGGTCGAGGCACATACCGTTCTTACTGGTCAGGAACTATCAAAGAAACATGTCTGCTAATACCAGGTCTTTTGCATTCATTGCATCATTTGGGTCAATTAAAGGCCGTCTTTCCCTTGTGCCACAGCTGGTAGGTACGCGTGCCCTGGGGCAAACAGCTGGTTTGGGGTCACCTCAACCTTTGTTATCTTTGACCCGGCAAATGAGTTATTTACTGGGTTTTCAAAGACCAGCAGGATGCCCTTCTGTCGCCAAGCGCGTTCTAGTAGAAGGGCGTTTGGACCCAAGCCGTATCTTGGCGGGCTTTCAATCATCTGATTCCCTGGTACTGGTTCGTCCTATCCTCTGCGACCTTCCATAGGTCGACGTGACAGTGGCACACATAACTACCTCGTTGCCAGAAATCTTGATTGTCATTTTTTAACCCCGGCGCACCCCAGGTTCTGTTCGACACAATCAGCTTGATTGTAAAGACCAGCCGGATCGTCCCCGGAACTATGACATCCGTCTGCGCTCAGGTAGGGGAAGCGGGCCAGCAGTTGTTGAATCAGGTCGGTAGTGCTTGGATTTTAGTCATGACTTCTGCCTGCTGCACGCCCTTTACCCTGAGGGTTTCGCGTATCCTACGATATGGGTTTAGTTTACGGACGTAAAGACAAGTCATGTTAACTGGGATGGAAGGGCAGCCAAAACAGCAAGGGGGGAGTATCCGGTGTGGAGATTCCAGACGAATGAGCTAGCAGAACTGCTAGACCAGCCACGTGTCCGTGTTGAGGCTGCCTCTGTAACCCGTGAATATCTGTTGACCGAAATCAGCCGCATCAGGGAGACAATCAAAAAATTTCTTCAAGAGAACGCAACGCCAGCCGTGATCATCCGCTCGCTGTTATGGGAGCTGGGTATAACAAACGCATCCATCCTAAAGTAATAACAATCTCGACCCTGGTACCTGACCCCGGCACCAACATCAACACTGGCTGACAGGGGTAGTGTGAAGGAGTGGATCAAAAAGCAACTGAATTCCTAAGCAAACGCCGTAAATGGCTTGGCCGATAAGGCTACAGCTGCCCTCCCAGGGATTATCGAATCCATTGCATCATTGCTGCTCAACTCAGCTGCGAAAGTGGCTGGCTAGATACAGCGCATGTACGGCCCGCCGCTGTGGTGCTAAGGGGAGTGATCTTCCTGATACTCCGTGACCTACTTACCCACGCGTAGTAATCTTCCTGATGCTCCGTGACCTACTTACCCACGCTTAGAAAGTCAAAGCGCAACTAGTCCTATCACAGGACTGGAGGTTGCTCGTGTGGGCAAACCCTGGATGTGCATTATAATGTAAACACCTATAAGATAGTGGAGCTCTGCAGGGCAAAGTATGACTGTGGAAATGGTGTACAGGACACCTTCATCATTACGTAACTTAAAAAGCTGGGCTATTTAGGTCGCACTGGAATGTGTAGGTTATGAGTCAGTCACGTCTGATATGTTTGAAGACGAGACCTCTTATTGAGAATAGTAAAGAATATTAATTTCGCTAGTCATTTTTAACACATGACAGGGCACCAGAAAGGCTTGAACCTATCAGGCTGGTGACCTCAAAAGTACAACATGTCAAGCAATTGCCAAATAACCAATGATACAGGTAACCATGCAATCTTAACACCAATATTCAGTAAGTTATTGAGTATGCATATAAACAATGCAGCATGCAAGAAAATAGAACGATGAATACATAAAATATGTTTTGAAGCACACGCATACTGGTAGTTGATAATTAACACAAACATAATTTGGTAACAGTAGTATACATAAATTGACAGAATGTATCCTGACAGTGTATAAGTTGACAAAATACATATATATGCATATGGAAGCTAATAATGCTTAGTTGAGAGGAGTATTTACATTTATAATGCTTAGTTGAGAGGAGTATTTACATTTACATAGTATGGTAATAGAAGAATGCATGAAAACATGCCTTGAAAATACATGACTGGAAAATGCTTTACTTGAAAATACATAACTTGACAACACAGGACTTAACAATACATGATCTAACAATACATGATCTGACAATACATGATCTAACAATACATTATTTGACAATACATGATCTAACAAAACATGATATGACAATACATGATCTAACAATACATGATCTAACAATATATGATCTGACAAAACATGATCTAACAATACATGATATGACAATACATAAACTAACAAAACATGATCTAACAATACATGATCTGACAAAAAATGATCTGACAATACATGATCTGACAATGCATGACTTGACAATACATGAATTGACAATACATGAATTGATGATACACATTTGCAGAAGTATAACAACTGAACAAAGTTTAGTTTAGCCATCGATTGTCTGGCCGATAAGGCAGATTATACAGCGCTATATCATCAGTATCACAGCCAAAAGCAAACTTCCCTAGAGCTCGGATAGTAGTATAGTAATGGTGGTTCCAGAACACTCTCCACGTGGACCCCCACCCACCAACGATAAGGAATCCCCCCACTTCAGAGCATAATTAACCCACTTCAACTAATCTTTTCGGAACCTAAGGTCTCAAGAGCCACCAAGAGCTGGAGTCTTCGGGGAGCCTCTCAGCAGGCCATGAGTCGCAGGGGAGAGGGAGGCCCACGACCACATGGGGGGTTAGGGACCATGAGTCGCAGGGGAAGAGCCATGACCACATGGGGGGCGCCAAGAGTTGCAGGGGTAGGGGAGAGGGCCGGAAGCCGTTTGAGTCGCAGGTGAGGTTTTCGTCACGATTTGATTTTGTTTCATTTGTACCCCATTTTTTAACTAATAAAACAGTAGAGCAATGACGCCCCACCACATACGCGCAAAACAGGTTCAAGCCGACTATGCTGAAATCCACGGCCAGGCCCTGCCACCCTATCCACTGACGAAGGTCGCCCTCACGTCACTCGAAAAGAAAAAAGCCTTCGTCAGGAAGTACAAGGAGATCTATGCAAGAATGAGGACCATGGTGGACCGTGACCCAGCCCCTCCACCCACTCCATCCCCCCCACTCTGATCTGAAGTGGCGAAAGCACCGGCCCCCCACCCCAGGCCCGCCTCCAGGAAACCACTCCCCCGCGTAAGGCCGGTCCCAATTCCCTGAACAAGCCTCAGACCAGTCCCCACTCCCCGCCTCAAATTCAGGAGAATCAAGCGGGCCATCAGTAACCAACTGCAAGGCTGGGTCATGAACGTTCCCAAGACTCACCCCTACGCCCTGGACCTCCTGACCTTCCAGAAAGGCATGCAACCCCAGGTTCGTAAAGATATGGGAGAGGAGCTGAACCGGCTAGGTGGCCTCAAAACCCATCTCGCATTCAAAGTAAATCTCTACAAGACCAACAAAGATGGTGTCACGGAGTACACAAAGCCAATCCTACGAACCAAACAATACACGGTTCTAGGCAAAGAAGACATTAACTCTGCGATAGACCCGGCCGGTCCCCAAATCCAGGAGATGCTGTAGAAGTGGGTTAACCTAGGTTTTGGGTGGATGTTTGAGTCGGTAGAAACCATCTGGATTGACATCGCGAAGTATCAACTACTCAAAGGCGGCTTCTACCTCCCTCTACCGCCACCACTGGCAAACAAAGGGGCCATCATAAACGTAAAGAACCGAGACGACCTATGCATACTATGGTCCATCATCTCAGCCCTCCACCCAGCTGCCCAGAATCCACATCGGCCCTCAAAATACAACATCCAGTGGCTCATAGATAAGCTAAAAAGCTCAGGTGTGGCGTACCCCACCCCAGTCTCCCACGCTGGAAAAATCGAAAAGGCTCATGACCTAGGCCTAAACGTATTTGGTTGGGATGGGAAAACCGTCATAGTCCACCGGATCAGCAAATACCCCAGCACCTGCATAAACCTCATGCTGATCGAGGACGACGGAGTATGCCATTACACCTGGATTTAAAACCTAGACAACCCCCATCCCCGTGGTCTTTCACAACCTGAGGGGCTATGACTCCCATTTCATAATGCAAGACATAAGCAAGGTAGAGGGAGACATCAACTGTATACCCAACAACATGGAGAAGTACATATCCCTATCCCTCAGACAGCTCCGCTTCATAGACAGCACACAGTTCCTCCTGGCCTCCCTCGACAAGCTGGTCTCAGCCAACAACCCAGACACCTTCATGGTGACGGCAGAGTATGAACCAGAGCAGGCACAGCGAGGGCTACTCCTACGCAAGGGAGTCTTCCCCTATGAGTTCATGGACAGCTGGGAATAGTTTGATTCTCCCCTCCCGCCCATCCAAGACTTCTACAGCAAGCTCTCGGAGCAGGGCATATCAGCCACAGACTACGCCCACGCGCAAAAGGTCCTGAGCACGTTCGGCTGCAAGAACATGGGCGGCTACCACGACCTCTACCTCCGGACAGCCACACGTGTTTGAAACCTTTCGGAAGACCAGCCTAAAGCAGTATGGCCTGGACCCAGCCCACTACTATACCAGCCCAGGCCTCTCGTGGGACGCTCTACTCAAGAGCACGGGGTAAAACTCGAACTCCTCACCGACTACGACAAGCACCTCTTCATTGAGAAGGGTCTGCGTGGAGGAATAAGTATGGTCGCGCGGTGCCACGCCAAGGCGAACAACCCTTACGTAGGAGACTTCGACCAGGACAAGCCCACCAGCTATATCCAGTACCTTGACACCAACAACCTCTATGTATGGGTAATGAGCCAGGCCCTACCTACCTCAAACATCTCCAGACTAGTCCGCACCCACCCAGATGATCCCGAGACTTGGTACATCCTTGAGGTTGACTTAGAGAATCCAGCTGAGCTTCACGACGACCACAACGACTATCCCCTGGCCCCAGAGCGACTCCTTGTCCAGACCGAGTGGCTCTCAGACTACCAGAGAAACCTCCTTAACGAATACGGCGGCCATGGGGTTGAAAAGCTGGTCCCGAACCTGAGGAATAAGGAGAAGTACTTACTCCACTACAGGAACCTCAAACTGTATCTGGCCCTGGGGATGAGGCTGACCAAGATCCACCGTGCCTTATCCTTCACCCAAAGCCCCTGGATGGAACCCTACATCCTGAAGAATACAGATGTCCGCAATGCCGCATCCAGAAACTTTGAGAAGGACCTATACAAACTGATGAACAACTCCGTCTTCAGCAAGACCATGGAGAACCTCTGCAAGCGGGTTGACGTGAAGCTGGTCCGAGCTGCAGACCAACAAAATAAGAAAGCTCATCGCTAGCCCCGCCTTCGCCTGCCAGAAAATATTCGACGACGACCTGGCCGCCATCCACATCCACAAGGCCCACCTGGTCCTCAACCGCCCAGTCTATGTGGGAATGTGCATACTCGATCTGTCCAAGCACCTCATGTACGACTTGTACTACAACACCATGAAGTCCCAGTACGGCGACAGGGTCAACCTACTCTACACCGACTCCCTCCTCCTGGAGATCCGCACACCAGACATCTACGCCGACATGAAAACAGACAGTGACCTATTTGACACCAGCAACTACGACCCAGCCCACCCGCTCCACAGCAACGAGAACAACAAGGTTCTAGGAAAGATGAAGGACGAGCGCGGCAGTGCACCCATCAGAGAGTATGTAGGCCTCCACCCAAAGATGTACTCCATCCTGATGTCGACCTGGTAGGAAATCAAGAAAGCAAGAACGTAAAAAAGGTAGTGGTCAAGAAACACCTGCGCCACGCCCAATACCTTGAATCGCTGTTTGACCAGAAGCGGTTCCGCCATGGGATGAACATGCTCCGAAGTGACAGCCACAAGATATATGGGCTGCATGTTAATAAGGTGTCTCTATCCTCCTTTGATACAAAGCGATGGATAGCTCCGGGTGGTGTACACACCCTGGCCTATGGGCATAGCCGCAACCAGGCCTACCACCCAGCGTAGACCGCCGGCAGACGGGCTGTATCGTATTCAACCATGGGTGTATCCACACCTTCCACCTACGACCGGCCACTGAGGGGTTATGGTGAACTTCCCGCATCACTGTTGGACACTTCTCTCTCACCCTCTACCCCCTCCGCAATCAGGAGGTCATCCATCTTCTCACATATGCCGGCTATAGTTAAACTGGGGTTGGCCTGGGGAGAGGGTACAGAGCGTAAAGGAGTGATCTTCCGGGCCTGAGGGGGTTTGGGTGTGGGAGCGGCACCACCCGGCGGACGTGGGGGCTTGGTCTTCCTAGCTCGAGAAGGTTTATCTAGCACGCCTTCCTCAGTCGTACCAGTCTCAACGTGAGTCGCCATCAGGGCTTTCCTGCTCTCAAGCCTCTTCCTCTTACGAAGGAGGTTGTGGTTAACCCTTTCGTATCCACAATCCATACATAATTTTAAGTTATTTTTAATGCCCTTCTGGCACTCTACACTAAGTCATTTTACCATTCCCCGCTTAATCTTGAACCTGTGCACTGCGCAAAAGTGAAACTTACAGGGCCTGTCACAAGGGTACTCTTCCCGAGTAATATCCATGGGGCACTTTCCAGTTGCTTCCTTTACTACCTATCTGCCTTTTGTTTAATTGGTAATACCGTCTGGTGGTAACTGGGTATTGGACGCTACCACAAGCAGCTCCTCCTTTACAAAGCCACGGAGGGGTCTATCCAACAAATAGTAAAGTACAGGCTCACCAGATTTAGTGACTGAGCGTCCAATCCGGTTAACATTGAGTGACCACACAGGGTCAGTGGCCCGCCGGCGCTGGTCTTGCTCTGACTCACCAGGCTGGTAGAGGTAGCGAACGCCAACATCAGAGGGAAGTTTTTGCTCTTTGGCCCCCAGCGGGCGCCCTGGTACGACTGCAGAGGGCTTGTGTGCAACTCGCTTTGCCTCTATAGCATCTTTAGGCTTTTTTCCAGTCAAGCGGGTCACCTCATTATTTATCGAAGAGACTACAGCCTGCAGTCGAGAAACCCACTCAGTCGATCGTTTTCTAGTATCCTTTAACTCTACGGCATACTGGTGTCCAAAGAATGGCTCAGCAAGGGTGCGGTTAAAGCGTTCCACTATACCCTGGTCTCGATGGATATTCACACGGCCACGCCTGACTGATACTCCATGTTTTACTAACAGCTGATTCGCTGCTCCCATTAACTCCCGTAAGGGGTCCACCTGAAGTAGGTTAGGCCAATGCAGCGGTCCTGGCTTGTAAATCTTTTCAAGCGCACCTGCGACCTCTTTAGCCTCTTCTGTAGTAAATGGCTCGGCCGCTTTTTAGCGCGAGGCGACATCCACCATCGTTAGGGAATACATGTAAGTCCGGCGCTTTACAACGTTATGAGGAAGAAATAAGAGATCGGCTTGGTGCACGTCATTAGGGACAGGGACATCAAACTTTGGTCTGGGAATGTGTTTTGGCACTGGCAGGTAGATTTGCCATATAGCTTGCTTTGTTAGCCTCCCCCTGGCAACTTCCTCAGAAACCCCCTAGTCCAGGAGCCCATGGAGTTTTGTTTAGCATTGCAAGTACAAAAGGTTTGAGGCATGCAACATGTTGATTAGGGTCAATGTACAATCAAACGGCCATTCTTAAGTTTCCACGCCTGTACCAACTCTAGGGGGAGCCACTCAAAATATCCCAAATTTAGATTTAATTAGCATAACTGAGTACATGTATGAAACCAATGATAAAATGTTCATTTTTAGGGTCTAAATAAAGATCCATCTTTCTTAACCCTCAACTCCTGTACTTAATCCATTTAAGAAAGCCACTAATTAGCGCTAATTAGCAATTTAATTAACATAATTGAGTACATCAACGAAACCTTCGCTAATGGATTTGGTAGGTTCACCCAACTAAGAAAAGTGGATTCTTAAGTGCCAAAACCTGTACCGTGACCCCTTAAGAAGGGGTCAAAGGTCAGGGTCAGTTCAAACAGGGCTATAATTAGAATAACTGAGTACATGTATGAAACCAATGCTGAAATGTTCATTTTTAGGGTCTAAATAAAGATCCATCTTTCTTAACCCTCAACTCCTGTACTTAATCCATTTAAGAAAGCCACTAATTAGCGCTAATTAGCAATTTAATTAGCATAATTGAGTACATCAACGAAACCTTCGCTAATGGAATTAGTAGGTTTACCCAACTAAGAAAAGTGGATTCTTAAGTGCCAAAACCTGTACTGTGACCCCTTAAGAAGGGGTCAAAGGGGAAGATCGAAAGAACTCGACAGTTTTGTGTTCAGGTACATAGATTTTAATTAAAATTCTAGTATCTATGATTTTTTTACTGAAAAGACAAACAATGAGAAACTACATCACTAGTGACTCATGCAACATACTGTAAGTTGTTGGACTTGCTGATCGATTTTGACCATAATGAAGGGTGATTGGGGTATACACACACATGAAGTGACTTCCTGAAATAGAGAGACTTGCATCTCCCATGATAATGACTGAATTCTTGTCCCCTTAAAACATTTTGCAAAGAAACTTACATGCATGTTTTGATTGCATTGACAGACTATGGAGTAATATGCCAATTTCTGCTTTTCAGTTTGAAATTAAAATTCTCAATGATTCGAAATTTCAACCAGGAAAAAAAAGAAATTCGCCTTATTTTCTTCATTGCAGGCCGAGCTGATTCCACAGTGTTGATTAGCAATGCACCATATTTTGAATATTAACCCAAACATTATCCAGTTACATACATACTACATCGAATTTATTGTCTTTGAAAAATTTAGCTATATACATATTGTAGGCCTATGTCTTCAACAAACAGGAGAACTGGGCATGCAGTGCTCATCACCAGTACAGAGAAACATCTCAAGTGCTTCATCTACATAATTGTACTCATTTTAAGTTGGGTAAATAGTGTATATTTAAAGTAAGGTCTATGCCAAAAGACAATGATTGTGGCATACAAAGTAACGAAAAGAATTATTCCATTTTCCCCAAATATCACTAGGAAGGCAAGCATTTCCCTGAAACATCATTTTTATCACTGAGTTTCCTTTTGGTTTAATGCGGTCAAAGCAAATAATGCAAAGCCATGCTTCTGAAATACACGGCTAGCCTCATCATTAAGAACTACAGATTATTTTTTGTGTATCATGAATGTAAATAACGAGCAATTTAGCTGCCATTGCAGGGGTCAAAGTGGAACAAGGTGTTAAAGGTCACAGGCAGCATAAGGTTTTTCCCCACTTGCACCTAATCCTCTTCTTCTGTCCAGTCTGACTCATCATCAGAAGAGATTGTCATGTCTACATCTTCAGCTTTTTCATCATCATCATTGACGACCTCGCCTTGTTCCGGAATAAGGGTACCTGGCATCTGGGGTCCTTCATGCCATATTGGCATGTAACATCCATTTTCGAGATCCCAACCATTTGATGCATCTGGGTGTTGTTGGATTTCAGCAGAATCTGCCTTTGCCCACATTTGTGCAACAAATGCAGCTCGTTTCAAATGCACATTCAGCTCTGCCTCACAAGGGGGAATGGCACTAGCATTTATTCCTTTCAACTTTTCCAATGGATTCTTTGACAAGGACTTTGGTCCATAGCCTTTTTCAAACATCTTGTACCTATGTTCATTTAATGTCAACTTGGTGTTTTCCTTGGCTCCGTACATAGTTGTGGTGAACGTTTGAAGGGTCATCTGGGTTCTTAGACTCTGTTGTTTGTCTGTTGCTAGGCTGTGGAAAGCTTCCTTGTTCTTTTCCAACTTGGCCAATGGTCTGACCTTTCCTTTGCGAACAAATGCGCTGGTGTAGTCACACCCAGTAAATGCATGGAATCCTGGTAGTGCAGCGCATATCTGAGGTCCGAGTACTTCATGAATGTTGGTGATGCTAATGTATCTCCGGTTGTTCTTGGATGACGTTCCAACATCCATCCATATTGGCGACTTGAACTTGTTCCAGTGATACAACAAGATGACTGCTATATCTGTGTCTGATGCCCGAACGACTATGGCTCCTTGTTTTCTGTCATCATCCACTACCTTGGCATGAAGAACTATCTTGGTGTCAGCCTCTTCATGGTTGTTCCTGCAATCGTCATCAGAATCGTGTCTGAGAATGCCGTTGGCAACATAATAATGATGGGTCTCCCCTGGGATGTCAAGATGTAGCTGACAGTCACCTAGTATTGGTCGATATGCCTTGTTTTGCCACTCCTTCGCCAGGAACTTGGGAAGCTGTGTCTTGAATGATCTCAATTTCAGCGCTTTCTCCATGTCCTTAGGTCGTTTTTGTTCAGGACCAGTAATGGCGAACTCCCGTTCATCTATGCCCCTCCTTCCTCTTTCTGTGTCTTTTAGGGATGGCTGAGGGTAATCATCAAAGATAAGATGGACTTCTTTTTTGCACAACGCAACTGTCTGGATTAAAATACTTCTTGCGAGGCCTCCATAGGTAGCTGGTAGATTCGGAGGAAGTGTATGAAGGAGGAATTGGCCATCAATAATGCAGGCTCTGGTCAATCCAGGACTGGCATCTCCATGAACCTTCGACTCAAGCAGGTTGAAGAGGGCACTCTTGTCTGTTTTCGCCATTGTCCCATCTGTGCTACACATGGACAAAGGGACTGGAGTGAGTGGGAATTCAAAAATGAAAGGCAAGTCCAGATTCCGTTTCGTTGCAAGTATTACGAGGCGGCCCATTAGATCTCTTGTACCCTGGAGTTCTGTTATTCGTTCGTCCTCTGCTTTATGGTTTCTTGCACTATCATCGGTAAAGGTCTTAAGTTTTGCCTTGGTTATCTTCTCTTCAAATCTCTTTGCGTCAGCTATGCAGGTGTCCAGGAAATCTTGATGTCGTGCCTGACCGGTCTCTGGTATTTTCAACAGACTTTTACTGATCTCATGGCTGGTGGCCTTCCCTGTGTTGATGTTGAAGAGTTTGTCTTTTGATTCAGATTCTTTATCCATCTCAAAGGGGTTGCAGGAATCTTGTATGTGTTTCATGACTTTCTTCAAGTCTGAAATGTCGCGTTCAATTCTTGAAGGTCGAAGCTCAGCTGCAACATCGTCCTTTTCAATCAATCCCGCCATCTCCTGCACTAGACTTGTAAATGAGGCACGAGTAGATTTTGTGATCATCCAGCGCAGACGAGCAGAGTAACTGTTTGTGGCAGATGTTACACCAGTGAGCCGAGATGCTGCATCAGCGTTGACCGTCTGTTCCAATGTAAGATCCACAGGCACACGGCTGAAAGCATGTTCAGTTCTGCGGATGGTAAATGTTCCTTTATCAAGGATCTTTCTAAGTCCAGGGTGTGAATCATCGATATTCATTAAGTCAAGTTGGAACTTCGTCAGCCAACGGGAGTAGTTTACATGGTTTGTGGCAAAGAAGAGGCCTATCAAGGGTGTCAATGAGTAGATGTAGAGGTCAATATCATTGGTTCTGGTTGCCTTTTTCTAGAGTGTGATACAGACGAATGTAATCAATGTACATCATCCAGAACTGGGCGGTGCAGCCATGTACTCCAGATCTTGTTTCGTCCGAGTACTTGGTATAGGCAGCAGAAGCAGTGATGAAGACATCTGATTCGCCCACAGATTCAAGTGCAGTGTCTGAATGACTCGCAATGTTCATGAGTTCCTCAAGCTCGTCTTTTTCTTCGTATATCTTCAGAAATGTCTTGAAATGCAGGATTTCAAAAGAAAGGGCCAATATTGGGTGGAGCCGTTTGCACCGATTAAAATGCTTGCCAGACAGAAAGCCATTCAATGAACCAGGGGCAAGAACATCTGTGTCTGTGAGCATGTCAGGTCCTCCAGAATCTGAGATGATCTTCCCAATGGCCTTAAAGAAGGCCATCTCAATATGAAATGTTCCAGGCATGACAAACACGTTATCGAATCTGGGTTTTTCTGTGGCCTGAATTTGCATTGCAGGTTTTGCAGCATTTAAGTCGTGTGATACAACTGCAAACTGTTGCTCACACTCCTTTGCACATCTTTGGGCTGTGGTGAGGGTTTCCTGAATCACATCAAGACTGGTGATTGGCTGGTTCGGCATGTAGCGGACCTCTTGCTTTGGTAAGTTGTCTTGGTACCTGCTGGCATTGAATCCGACCCACATTGAAATTTTGCCTACATTAAGAGCATGGCTCATCATCCAGACCAAATCTAAGTTTTTAGCAGCTGCACTGACATCTTGAAGGTTGTAAGCATCTGTCTTTTTGTAGCTGAATACATTCATTTTTGGTCTCATCCTATAAGGAACAAGGAGTACATCTTCGGTCTCCAACGACCTCTTCCTGTTCTTTCTGCTACCTGGTACTGACGGCAATTCTGTGTTGGCTTCAACAGGTTGGGCTATTTCAGATGCAGTTGGGATATTCTGATACATAATACCCATTGTGTCATGCAATGTATCTGCCCCGGATAAGGTGTTAGTCAGCTCGTCGAAATTGTCAAATGCAAGGCCCATAGGTTGCCCTTTAAGTGTGCCATCTGGACAGGCAAGCTGTCTCTCTTGTAGTTGCTCAGCAGTTTCAGTTTCTAACTCCTCCAGGCAGTTGTAATTTATGCAATGGCCAAACCGATTCAACACCTGCACAACCTTTTTGCTACCTGTGACAGATTTTATTGCAACTCCCAGAGCCACTTGCTTAGCAGGCTTGACCGTACCCTTTCTGGCAATGAACAGTGCATCATCACAGGATGACCTAACCCGACGCATTGCTTGCTGTGTGCAATTCTTTGGATTTTGCCCACAATACAAGCTGGTGAAGAACGTTGAGAGCAGGGGTGGTGGGATTACATCGCCTTCTTTTAGGTCATCCAAAGAAGGATTTTCTGGCAAATCCTTCTTTGGTACACTGAGTATGTGCTTTCGGAGTATGAGTGCTGCCTTGGTTACTATACGTTCATCATCAGAGGCATAGTCATAGGCAACACGTACTGCATCGTCAGCTGTTTCACAATTGTACAGGATCAATCCCAATTGATGAAACCGTGAGAGGTCTGGGGGTCAGGATGCATTTAAGTAGGTCATGAGATAATCTGTAGGCTTTGGTTTCAGTTACCACCCTGTTAACTAATCACAGGTTTTTCCTTTATTGAGAATGCGATGAGTAATACCAAGGGATAAAAACTGCTTGTACTAGCCCCTGCAAAGTTCTGATTTATAATGAAGCCACATGTAGGCCTACAAGTATGCTTCATATCCATAGGTTTACAATGTACAGATGGGGATCTAAAGACTTCTTAAGGGGTCACGGTACAGGTTTTGGCACTTAAGAATCCACTTTTCTTAGTTGGGTAAACCTACCAAATCCATTAGCGAAGGTTTCGTTGATGTACTCAATTATGCTAATTAAATTGCTAATTAGCGCTAATTAGTGGCTTTCTTAAATGGATTAAGTACAGGAGTTGAGGGTTAAGAAAGATGGATCTTTATTTAGACCCTAAAAATGAACATTTCAGCATTGGTTTCATACATGTACTCAGTTATGCTAATTATAGCCCTGGTTGAACTGACCCTGACCTTTGACCCCTTCTTAAGGGGTCACGGTACAGGTTTTGTCACTTAAGAATCCACTTTTCTTAGTTGGGTGAACCTACCAAATCCATTAGCGAAGGTTTCGTTGATGTACTCAATTATGTTAATTAAATTGCTAATTAGCGCTAATTAGTGGCTTTCTTAAATGGATTAAGTACAGGAGTTGAGGGTTAAGAAAGATGGATCTTTATTTAGACCATAAAAATGAACATTTTATCATTGGTTTCATACATGTACTCAGTTATGCTAATTAAATCTAAATTTGGGATATTTTGAGTGGCTCCCCCTAGAGTTGGTACAGGCGTGGAAACTTAAGAATGGCCATTTGATTGTACATTGACCCTAATCAACATGTTGCATGCCTCAAACCTTTTGTACTTGCAATGCTAAACAAAACTCCATGGGCTCCTGGTTTACCCGCTTCTGTTGCAAGCTGTTATGCCTTTCCAGTAGCCCTTAGGACTATAGTACATCTTCTGCATGCGACGATCCATACAAAGTAAATGCCCGGGTCTCCAAATGACCTACTTAGCAAGCCTGTATGCAACCAGCCCAGTCGCAGCCATACCCAGTATAATGAACGCCACCTCACGCCCTTTTTGACCAGCTGCGGCTCAGAGTCCAGCTTGCCAACGGATTTACCCGTCAAGATGTAGTACTCACGCATAACCTCGTTCACATCCCGAAAAGTATGCTCAGCATGTGCCTGGCGGTGGAGTTGCTCATTGATGAAGTCTAAACGCTCAGTTTGCTTCTTGGCCCATGCTGCCTGAGCAGACTGAAGCTGCTCGATTGCCATATCATGGCGCTTACGTTCCGCGTCCACTTGGCTGCTTCGTAATTTAGAGAATAAAAAGTTGCTCCCAGAGAATGCAAGGGCGTTAACAAGAGCACCTCCAACAAGCAGCGCAATTGTGGCCATTACTTCAGTATATCAACTGGTAAGATTCCTTGTTTAATTAGCATATCCTTTGTAGCCATGGCTAGTGATACATCGGCAACAACCATAGCCAGGTCGCGTGGGGTGAAATCAAGACGTGGAGTCCCCCCACCCAGAAGCATCTTACTAAGTGTGGCATAACCTATTGATATACTGGAAACAACTGCACCGTGGTACAGCGCGTTGACGAGCATTTTTCCATCAGTAATTGATGTTGTCATCTTATTCCATGTAAAACGGATCCTTTAAATGAGCGTCCAGAGGTGCTGACTTCGCTGGCTCTCCCCTAGCCACAGCCTGTTTAGGGGCGGAGGCCACTAGTTTCTGCCTGTTACAATACAATGCTAGTCCAAACACCCCTAATCCGCCAACAAACAAAGGTGATGTCGGCCACGCCGGCCAAGACTGAGTCGAACCCATCTGCCCTACGGCGGACCCCCCTTCACCGTCCCGGTCAAACTGGGGGTGGGGGCCGATTTTCAGACTGTAGGGCGAACTTAGCCTCCCGCAGCTCTCTCAGAAGTCTATTTTGATTAGCTTTTCGAGCCTGCCCTTTCGGCCTGCCTCAACCTTTTTAGCGTCCTTTGTAGTTTCTCCTTTAGCGCTGGTTGAGGTTGAGGCGCAGGCTGATCACTAGTCACTACCATTATCTCTTGATTTGTGTTCTCCATATTACCTACTAATTTTATTCCTCCAATTGACAGCACCCAGGCAGGTCCTCTGCAGGAGGGGTGTTGGCTGGCCGGTCCCGGATGGAGGGGGTGCTCGCTCTAAATTGGCAGTACTTGGCGGTTGTTAAGGCTGGTCATATTTCGCATAGAGCTTTGTAATCTCTTCATCGGACATCGATTCAATCTTTGCTGTTGACAGGTGCTGATCGCCGAGGTACTGACGGGGGAAGGAGATCCAGCATGGAAATTGCAAGCAAATGAGCTTGCAGAGCTGAAGGACCTTCGGCGTGTCCGTGTTGAGGCTGCCTCTGTAAACCGTGAACGTCTGCAAACCCAAATTAACCGCATCAGGGAAACGATCAATAGAATTCTTAACAAGGACAAGACGCTAGCTGAGCGTGTGTGCACCCTGTTCCAGGAGCAAGGCATAACAATCGCCTCCATCCTCACTGCGGTTGGATTGGCAATCTTGACCCTGGTAGTTGCTTTGACGGGCGGAGGAAGCACTAGTCCAACCCCGGCACCAACGCCGCCGCCGCCCGGCTTAAAGGAGTGGATTAAAAGCAGCTGAACTGCTTGGCAAATGCCCTGAAGAGCCTAGCCAGTAAGGCAGCAGCCGCCCTTCCAGGAATCATTGGCTCCATCGTATCATGGCTGCTTACGTCAGCTGCAAAGGTAGCTGGTTGGATGGCGGAACATGTATGGGTCGCAGCTGTGGCGGTGGGGGGAGTTATCCTCCTTGATACTCTGCGACCTACTACATAGCAAACCAAAGAACAGCTAAGTCTATAACAATTCCGCCTACAATAAGAGCAGTTTTCTTATCCTCGTGCGCAGATGGTGGAGCAGTGGGTGGAGGGTCTTCGGCGGCGGGCGGGGGGTCTTCTCTAGCGGGCGCGGTGGGCTGAGGGTCAAAGCTCTCTCTGTCTGGAGGTACAGCAACCACGTTGACATCAGAATTGCTGCCGATTTGCTGTTCCTCAGTTGCAATGATAATCAGATTGTTGTACCCAGCAACGTGTCCAATGGCGAGGCTCATATCCGACGGAGCCATGTAAAGGCCTGTTCCAAACATATAATCAACCTTTGAAGAAGCATTCTGGAGGACGTTCTGATACCATCGGATGGATGACGGAATGTCCACTGGAGAGTTGATGGCATCCTCAACGTTAGCCTGAAATTGCTTTTGAGCATCAAAGGACGTGCCAACGCCTAGTATCTCTGAGCGGGTCTGCGCCTGAGCACCAAGAATGTCCCAGACATAGGTCCTAATGCTGTCGTTTATACGTGCGATACCTGGGGCGGTGAACCCCGCTGATTTATCCAGGATGTAAGTACTCCAGGCGGTGTTTGCTCCATCCTGGTCTTGCTTTATAAAATCAATGTGCAGCTTGACGCCCTGGAAAACAAAGCCGTCGGTTGATTTCTCAAAGGTTTGCCTAACGGATTTGTACAGGTGGGTGTTTCCATAATGAGTGATCACCCGTACCTCGTGTGTTTCAGGGTCGGTGAAGTAGACCCGCCCTAGGCCCTGGTAACCGCCCTTTATCCTCCAGTCGCTGTTTCCCTCAACCCCAAACTCGTGGCAGAGCCGGTGGTAGATTCTCTTGTCAAAGGTGTTGTTGGTGGCCGACCATGTGGCGTCGTCCGGCAGTGCTATTCTCATTTCGTCTAAAAGTCTCCGGATGGTGTAGTAGACGTGGAACCTGTAGAGGTTACTTAGTGCTGGGGGGTCAGATGTGAGGTGGTCCAGGGCAGAAACTCTGCAGCCACTGGTTGCGCACCATACAACAAAGTTTACCTGGTTCTGCCAGTATTGCATGTAGTTGGTTCTCCAGCCAACTACAAGGCTGTCATCACTTATGTTTGGCACCAAGTATTTATCAAACAGGTTGGAGAACTCTACACCAGACGCATCTGTGATATTATCCGATTTTACCTGGATGAGGAGATGTGTCAGATCCTCGCGGGCAATATGGGGTACGTATACCGGCCCGTTTTTGTACGTTTTATTTGTATTGAAACTAAAGGCTTGTTTATTCATAGTGCTATGTATCACACTCTGTCAAATGTTCAAAGCGGCGACGCTGTGTCCCTGCAAAATCCTATTGACAATAGTGCAGGTGATCTATACGTAGGTCTTAGGTCAATCACGTATAATGTGGGCTGGTATAACATTGAATCAGAGGTGCCCCTTCTATGGCTGCCAGCTGATTCTTGGCCAGATGGGTTAAATCTTTGCATTCTCCCACCTGGCCTCTGGAGCTTCAAGCGTATACAGGAGAAAATTGAATTTATAAGTCAGGATACTTTAGGTCCTAGTTTGGAGGTTGATGATTCAACTGGGATTGTTACCCTCTCAGTTCCTCCTTCTGGGTCTTTACGATGTGACGGTGTGTTAAAAATATTAGGTCTTGATGCCGGTCTGGGTGGAGGATGGATTCCTTCAGGTTTTCACAAAGGCGTCCGGCCCGTGAACTTTAGCATCTTTTACCCACTTTATGTCCACCTTGATCAAGTCAGTACCACGTACAACATGCTTGATGGTGCGCCCACTACGCTTCTTGAAGTTGTGGGCTGTGGGGGCTGCTCTTTCGGTGATATAATAACCACAAACATTGCTAATCCTGTGTCAAAACTTGTTACTGTAGGAGCCGTGAATGAGTTGAAGGTTCAGATAAGGGATAATAAGGGACGTATATTGAACAATCACGACTTTCCTATAGGTGTTGTTCTTCAATTTACAAGATGTCAATAAAAGCGAGTATTTATGGAACTCAACTGAAACCGGATCAGGGCGGCGCCGACCTCTCCAAATATGCAACAAAGACCTATGTAGACTCACAAAAAATGGATAAAGGTGGCAGTACTATGACTGGAGACTTGAAATGGGAGATAATAAAATCGTTCAGTTGGGAGACCCAATATCGCAAAAGGATGCTGCTAATAAAAAGTATGTTGATGACAGACACACATAAGCTCCCAAACGAACAATCTCATTACTATTTGGGCAGAAGCAAGTGGCCCCCTTCGCAGAGGATATGAGTGGTCGTTTGGCCATGGGGCTAGGGGTCGAGACTCACAAGACTCAACCTGTGGATATACCATGTTATCCAATGGTAGGATCATTTGTATGGGGTTGTCTTCGGGTGTTGGTGCTGATACTGCTGCTATAACAGTCGTTCCTGTTATTAATGGAACGAATCAAGCGGTAGGAATAAGTAAGCCTGCTGACCAACGGGCTGTTGTAATATCTTTAGACCAGCCTTTACAGCTAGAACAAGGCAACGTTATTAACTTTTATACAACCACTCAAAACAGAGGGGCGACTTGGTCTGTAGTGTCACTCCTAATTGAACTTGACTTATAGACCTATGTGCCTATAGCGGTAGTATGAAACAACAACCAACTGCGCGGGCTGGTGCGGGCTGGTTGCGATCGCAGGAAAGGTCATCAGCCGGCGGCTGTCGGTGAAGGTAAAGAAGCACAACCAGATTCATATTCTGGCACAGAGCAAACTAAACACAGTTACAGATATTATTTCGGCGGCGCTTGAAGACGGCTTTATCTCAGATGATGAGTTTAAGCTCGTTTCGGCTGAGATCGAAAAATATACTTGAATGAAAAGACACATTAAGGCTAAGACGTTGGCTAGGGCATCTCCACCCCCCTCACCGCCTAGGTCGACCACCTTAGTCGCAGGAGGTGATCGTGCCGGTACCGCGGTAAGTGCACCGACCGACCAACCATTTAAAGAGTGGTGTTTGCTGGGTATAATGGAGGAGGCGATAAAATCTTTCTGCAACGATCATACCGTATTGAAGCAAAATACGGACCAGTGGGAGACCACGAGGAAAGGCTGCATTGGAGGAAGTGACTACTCCGCCATCATAGGTCAAAACTACTTCAGCAGCTATAGCAAGAAGCTGACTGAAAAAACTAGCAACGAGGTGTTCGCTTTAGCGCGCCCTGCCTCTGGGGTACGACTTTTGAGGAGGTTGCAATTGCGGTATTGGAGAAGGTGTACAACACTAATGTCTACGGAAACAATATCTATATTCAGGGCGGCGCAACGGCCTACTCACCGGATGGCTTTTGTGTGCTACCTATCCGGCGGCGGTGTGAGGTGACTAGGGTGGGGTGGATGCTGTCTGTCGGGGGCATCCTGAGGAGGTTGTGCTGCTCGAGATAAAGTGCCCCTACACTCGGAGTCCTGGGAGGGTGATTCCGAACATGTGTAAGCCTCAGGTTCTGTTGGGGTTACACCACTGTCCGGTGGCGACCATCGGGATCGGAAAAAGTATGAGACGGTGGCTTGGGGGTGGGCGGGGGTGGAGGGCCTCGAAGACGGGGACTATGACGCGAATGGGGGGTTTAATAGTTGCCTGGAGGTGGAACAGGAGCATCACGGTCCTTGGCTGGGAAGACCGAGTGGGACCACAGAGATGCCGACGGGGGCTTTCTACTGTTGGAAGCTCTTTACGATGAGATTGATAACCTCTATGGATAAAAACCCTGGAGGTTGGTAGTATAGGGACTCATGGCACCCCCCATGTGGTCATGGCACCCCCCATGTGGTTATGGCTCCCTACCCCCATGTGGTCATGGCCTGCTGAGAGGCTCCCCGGAAGAAATCGGAGACTTCAGCTCTTGGCGGCTCTTGAGACCTTAGGTCCCGAAAAGATTAGTTGAAGTGGGTTAATTATGCTCTGAAGTGGGGGGATTCCTTATCGTTGGTGGGTGGGCGTCCCTTTGGAGAGTGTTCTGGAACCACCATTGCCTATACTACTCGGATCGACAAATAACTACCACCGGAAATCGGGTGCTAGGTGCTAGTTATTATATGGTCACGTGGGTGATATGGAGAAAAATACGAGGATCAATCCTTCCAGGGGCGCGACGAATCAGACGCAGCGGCGTCCAAGATGTGACATGATGCGTCAAGGGAAGCAGGATATATATTCGCAGCATATCTTCTCTTCATAACACAAATCTGAAAAACGAGCTGCATCTATAACGCAGGCAACAGCGGATTCTTAATGAAGCAACACGCACACGCTCATCCACAGTAAACTAGATTCGGCATGTCTTCCAATGGCAAGCCTGGACGACCAGCAATACGGTATCAACAATATTACACAAACAAATGTTATCTCTAAACAAAATGAATTCTTGACCTATTAGTTTAGCAATCGGGTCTGTGATTGCGCCTTGTTAAGAAACCCTATGCGCCGCACACGTTTACGATAGATGTCAGCGAGGGGAGCTGGTAACGCGCACTATTTTTGGATAGATTTCACAAGCTGCAGCCCCTTAGATGTTTTGATATGACCCCTTAGCAGATGTTTTGACATGACCCCTTAACCAAGTCAATACAAAGCCGAGGGAATGGCACTAAGCCGGTCTCAGTGGCTTGGTGGTTTTTTCACCGTGGTTGTGGTAGTCTTTCTGGTCGCAGTGATGAAGATGAGACGTCAATTGAATGGTAACGAGAAAAAGGAGGTTTATTTCTGAATGATGGGGTACGGATTCCGTATCCCGCAAGTCCGAATATATATATATTACAAAACTGTGGTATGGAGTAACTCTGGTGATGTCCAGTGGCTACTGCTGAGCTGGAATTCCAAACTACTATGTGCCGTACGGAGTTGGCCTTCCAACTAGGTCCGTACGACAGTGACTGTTTCGTTGCCCCAATGCTGAATGTGTTTTTAACTTCTGGGGACAGAGGTATTTATACAAATGTGTGGCGTCGACAGCAAGCGTGGAGGTACAATTACCTTAAGCTTTAATTGAAGATCAAACGGGCTGATGTTAATTGTTATGGGAATTGACGGGTTGGGAATGTTTACTTCAAAGGGCTCTACTTGCTACACCGGGACTATTTAACTGCGAAACTAACCCGATCGGAATGTTTACTTCAGATATAAAAGTTTGATTATTGATGGGGGGAGTGGGGGGGGGGGCGGTGCATTATGACTCCTCACTGGTTGACGACGCTTTCTGCAGTTATTACATAATATCTAATTGATAAGGACGGTCACAGTTTACTGCTTCGCCTTTGGATCCACAGGCTGTGGGTTCGACTCCAAGGTGTGACAACCTGACTCGTGACTCGGATGATCACGTGCAAATGGCGGTCCCATCTTTGAAAAGGGATGTAAAAGATCCTTTGAGGACGACGTGCTCCGTAGCAGTGACCAGTTTAGAGTAATTTACTAAATAGTCGTACATAGCTTAGTTGCTAAATACGAAAATGTTTCGATGCACACAAACACACACACACCCACGTTAATAGTCGATTACGTAAGGTTTGGACTACTTTGAGTTGGCACAAGCGCCAACGGCATGTCTTCCAACGGCTAGTCTGTTGTACTTTGTATAATGACATGTATTTTAGAGTACCTATCGCGATTTTTGCTACGAGTTCTCTCCTCGCTGATATCTCTGAAACGGCTGTATTTACGCACATGAAATTTTGTCAGTATTTAGAACTTGGCCTCGTGATAATGATTGTAACAGTATTTTTACCATTCACAGTAACCAAAAACAGTAAAAAGGACGATTAGTTTCAAGGTTTTCTACTGCAGCTGCTTAGCGGCAGGCTAACAGCAGGTGCTGTTTAAGTAGGCCAAACCTTACGTAATCGACCAGAGGCCTTGGCTGGGTTTGCATTGACTTGGGTAGGGGGTCATGTCAAAACAGGCTAAACCTTACGTAATCGACCAGTGACATTTATCACTTTCGTCGGCTCAATATTGACTTGGCAAAGGGGTCATGTCAAAACATCTAAGCGGCAGCTTATAATAGTGCGCGTTACCAGCTCTTCTCGGTCCGTGTATATACTGTCTTTTTGTCTCAGCGACAGTGTGCACTGGATGTCCCAATGCAATCAAAGCGGGTATATATACACAAACGCACATGCACGCACACTTATATATATGTATACACACAGGCGCTCGGTTTTCGATGCATATATATATATATATAAACACACACACACTTATAGGTTTGGCCTACGTAGAGTTGTCACAAGCGCCAACGGCATGTCTTCCAACGGCAAGCCTGAACGACCAACAATACGGTACCAACAATATAACACAAACAATATTATCTCTAAACAAAAAAAAATATATATATATATAGATAGATATAGATATATATAAGATATATATATATATATATATATATATATATATTTATGTATATATACATGTATTTATATATATATATATGCATTTATATATATGTATATATACATGTATATATATATATATATATATATATATATATATATATATATATATATATATATATATATATATATATATATATATATTTATATATATTTATTATGTCTTCCAACGATAGTTGGAAGACATATTGGGGTTTTTTTTTTTTTTCTCCAGTCAAGGTTTTTCGGGCTTTTCTCCGGAACGGCTAAACATATCAACATGAAATTTTGGGGAATGATAGATCGAGTTGGAACACAACTGCCGATCCAGTTTGACGCGCATGCGCAGTGTTGGAGGCTTATGGGATCGATTTTTCGTCGATTTTTTCCCCCATTTTCTGTAATTATCTCCTCCATAACTACTGCAGTTACGAACATATGAATTATATGGTTGTAACAAGCAATAATCGTAGCATGGAATAGGCGAAAAAATACTTGTTTTCACCTTTTGTACTTTGTATAATGACATGTATTTTAGAGTACCTATCGCGATTTTTGCTACGAGTTCTCTCCTCGCTGATATCTCTGAAACGGCTATATTTACGCACATGAAATTTTGTCAGTATTTAGAACTTGGCCTCGTGATAATGATTGTAACAGTATTTTTACCATTCACAGTAACAAAAAACAGTAAAAAGGACGATTAGTTTCAAGGTTTTCTACTGCAGCAGCTTAGCGGCAGGCTAACAGCAGGTGCTGTTTAAGTAGGCCAAACCTTACGTAATCGACCAGAGGCCTTGGCTGGGTTTGCATTGACTTTGGTAGGGGGTCATGTCAAAACAGGCTTAACCTTACGTAATCGACCAGCGGCATTTATCACTTTCGTCGGCTCAATATTGACTTGGCAAAGGGGTCATGTCAAAACATCTAAGCGGCAGCTTATAATAGTGCGCGTTACCAGCTCTTCTCGGTCCGTGTATATACTGTCTTTTTGTCTCAGCGACAGTGTGCACTGGATGTCCCAAAGCAATCAAAGCGGGTATATATACACAAACGCACATGCACGCACACTTATATATATGTATACACACAGGCGCTCGGTTTTCGATGCCAAGCTTCCGAGCGCCGAGCCGCTATCTATAAATAACATATAGCGCCGAGATATACAGATACGAGCCGCTATATAGATATCTATATAGGATATATATATGTAATATATTTATATATATATTACATATATAGAGATATATATATATATATATATATATATATATATATATATATGGAGATATAAGATATAGAGAGATACAGATATAGATAACATATAGATCTCATAGATATAGATATACATATATATAGGAGACAGAGAGAAAGAGAGAAATACATAAAGAGATATATATATAGATCTAGATACAGGTATATATACATATACATATAGATCCACATATATATAATATATATATCTATATATATATCTATATATATATATATGCATATATATATAAATACATATATATATATAAATATAAAAATCTCTATATATATATATATAAATACATGTATATATATATATATATATATATATATATATAGTATATATATATATATATATATATATATATTGTTCAGAGCTAATATTGTTAGTGTTTATATGCTGGTACCGTATTGCTGGTCGTCCAGGCTTGCCCTTGGAAGACATCCTGTTGGCGCTTGTGCCAACTCTAAGTATGCCAAACCTATAAGTGTGCGTGTGTTATATATATATATATATATATATATATATATATATATATATATATATATATATATATATATATATATATATATAGATATATATATATATATATATATATATATATATATATATCTATATATATATATATATATAGATATATATATATATATATATATATATACAAATATGCATATATATATATATGTATATATATTTCACCTTGAGCTTAACATTTCAATGTTATGTGTTATTCGAGTTATATGTTTTAAAATAATAAGTATTATCTAAGTAATTTTACTATGTTATATGTGTAATTTGTCAAATATGATATTTGAAAAATTATGCGGATAATTTACCATGAATAATGACTCACAATAGAGTGTCACAATGGCGTTATAAATATATTATACTTCAATTTTTCACTAATAAATTCTTCACTGACACTGCTCTTCTGAGACTGATCATATCACTGTGGAATTTAAGTATGATATAATATCAGTTTGGGTAATTTGTTGATACTGTATTGATGGTCGTCCAGATTAGGCGTTGGAAGACATGCCGTTGGCGTTTGTGCCAACTCTAATCATATCACTGTGGAATTCAAGAATAAGATAACATCAGTTTGGGTAATATTGTTAATACCGTATTGCTGGTCGTCCAGACTAGCCGTTGGAAGACATGCTGTTGGCGCTTGTGCCAACTAAAAGAAGTCCAAACCTTACTTAATCGATCAGTAACGTGGGTGTGTGTGTTTGTGTGCATCGAAACATATTCGTATTTAGCAACTAAGCAATGTACGACTACAATTGATTAAATTACTCTAAACTGGTCACTGCTACGGAGCACGTCGTCCTCAAAGGATCTTTTACATCCCTTTTCAAAGATGTGACCACCACTTGTACGTGATCATCCGAGTCACGAGTCAGGTTGTCACACCTTGGAGTCGAACCCACAGCCTGTGGATCAAAAGGCAAAGCAGTAAACCACCAAGCCACTGAGACCGGCTTAGTGCTATTCCCTCGGCTTTGTATTGACTTGGTTAAGGGGTCATGTCAAAACATCTGCTAAGGGGTCATATCAAAACATCTAAGGGGCTGCAGCTTGTGACATCTATCGAAAAATAGTGCGCGTTACCAACTCCCCTCGCTGACATCTATCGTAAACGTGTGCTGCGCATAGGGTTTCTTAACAAGGCGCAATCACAGACCCGATTGCTTGCCATTGGAAGACTTGCCGATGGCGTGCCTGCCGAATCTAGTTTATTTATATATATATGTATATATGTATATTTATATATATGTATATATATATTATATATATATATATATATATATATATATATATATATATATATATATATATATATATATATATATATATATATATATATATATATGTATGAATGTATATATATGTATATATGTATATATACATATATATATATATATATATATAAATATATATATATGTGTATATATATGTATATATATATATATATATATATATATATATATATATATCTATATATATATATATATACGTATATAAACACACACACTTATAAATATACACATATATGTGCTATTTATAGATAGCGGCTCGGCGCTCGGAAGCTTGGCATCGAAAACCGAGCGCCTGTGTGTATACATATATATATGTGTGCGTGCATGTGTGTTTGTGTATATATACCCGCTTTGATTGCACGGGGACATCCAGTGCACACTGTCGCTGAGACAAAAAGACAGTATATACACGGACCGAGAAGAGCTGGTAACGTGCACTATTATAAGCTGCTGCTTTGATGTTTTGACATGACCGCTTTGCCAAGTCAATATTGAGCCGACGAAAGTGATAAATGCCGCTGGTCGATTACGTAAGGTTTAGCCTGTTTTGACATGACCCCCTCGCCAAGTCAATGCAAACCTAGCCAAGGCAAGCGTTGAATGCCTCTGGTCGATTACGTAAGGTTTGGCCGGGGTTTGGCCTACTTAAACAGCACCTGTTGTTAGCCTGCGCGCTAAGCTGCTGCAGTAGAAAACCTTGAAACTAATCGTCCTTTTTACTGTTTTTTGTTACTGTGAATGCTTAAAATACTGTTACAATCATTATCACGAGGCCAAGTTCTAAATACTGACAAAATTTCATGTGCATAAATACAGCCGTTTCAGAGATATCAGCGAGGAGAGAACTCGTAGCAAAAATCGCGAGTACAAAAGGTGAAAACAAGTATTTTTTTTCGCCTATTCCATGCTACGATAATTGCTTGTTACAACCATATAATTCATATGTTCGTAACTGCAGTAGTTATGGAGGAGATAGTTACAGAAAATGGGGGAAAAAATCGACGAAAAATCGATCCCATAAGCCTCCAACACTGCGCGTGCGCGTCAAACTGGATCGGCAGTTGTGTTCCAACTTGATCTATCATTCCCCAATATTTCATGTTGATATGTTTAACCGTTCCGAAGAAAAGCCCGAAAAACCTTGACTGGAGAAGAAGAAAAAAAAGGGGAAAAAAAAAAAAGACATAATAAATGCAATTTTGGGAAAGCAATATTGCTGTCAGATGAACACTATGAAATCGCATCTAATTCATTTGTTTCTCACATCAAAGAATATTTATTCGTATATGCCCACACCATGTAGATCGTTAGAGCGTACACTTCATGAAAATGGCAATGTTCAACCCCAAACACTTGGTCGTGCAGTAGGGCCATTACACCACACGTGTTGCCCAGTGAACAATCAATGATGTCCAAATACTGAAAGGATAGTCCGACGACAGATGCGTATGCACGAAGCATGAAGCCGTGTGGCAGCTGTGTTGCTAGCGTGCTCACGAAGAGCCACTGTGTATATGTTTGAATGTCCACTTGTTAATTCCAGCATCTGTCTCTATCTATATGGTGTACGTACCCACAGACACGTGGATATTCCAGCCCGGTTTATAAATGCAATTGATAAATTTTATTGAGGATACATGAATGCAACGAACACGGACGGTTTTTAAACATCACCCAACGGTTGACCAACCCTCGAGCGACAGAAAACTCTGAGATTCACTGACCTAGTTTTCTGATATGTGATAACGCCAAGAAAGGAGACATCGTCTGGTCAGGATAAGATTGGCGCTTGTGCTGAGAGATGATGGCATACGATAGACGACGCAGTCCGGATGACTCCGTCTGGCAGCGAGTGCTATCCGGGCTGTGTGTATTGCCGGTCCTGTTCCGGTTGCGGGGAGGAGAAATGATGCGACTGTGGAGATTTCTCCGCCTTCTTATCATCCTGTCAATTGTCACAACCATTACGAAGTATGCATTCACCTCCAAATTTAACAACAGTTTACCTAGAAAGGACTTATTAGAAGTTTACACGACAGAGGATCCTAAATATACAGGTAAATATCCCGTCCCCGCTGTAAATAAAATCGATTATTTAAATTCTGATGACGATGAAGATTTGGAACTCATGATACATTTAACAGAACGAGAAAAAGCAGGCCTCGCAAAAGACGTGGAAAAAGAAATAAGTATGCTGAGCGCGAAGCCGCACCCGGAAGTCGAGGAGGCGGAATTTAACCTGGGGGCCAACCGGGAACTGGTGACGGAGCTCAGGCAAGCGCGGGAAGAGATGAAAAAAGTGGAGCGAATTCGACCTCCACGTAAGGAGTACACGCTCGATGAAATCGAGCGTAGACGCGTAGTCAAGCTGAAATATAGTGGACTTAAACGATTGGCCAAATATGGACCCGAAGGTGGTCCATATTTGGATATTGGTTACGATTCAAAATTAAGAAGAGATGCATCTAACATTGAAGTTTCTACAAAGGCTGTTGTTACCAAACCTGCAACAGCGCAGTTGCAAAAACAACCCTTATCCTCTTCAGAGAAAAGTTCAGTAACAACACCATGCAATGTGGTCTTTGCAGGGGGCCAAACTATCCCTTTCATGTCATCCCCAGACATGCCGCGAGCGCTTTCGTGTGAACAATATTCAGAAGCCAAACGATTACTTAAAGTTGTGGACGATTTCATCCGTGACTTCAACCTTACGAGCGTTATGGCTTACGGAACGCTTCTTGGTTCCACAACGAGTCATGACCTTATACCTTGGGACGATGACCTTGACATTGCCATGCCAAGGCCGGATTTTCTCAAGTTACTGAAAATATGTCAGGATAAAGACATTTTGAAAAAATACAACCTGGCGTACACGCATAACAACAGGAACCAAGAAAAACTATTCTTCAAAGATAAGAGCCACATTTCTGGCACGAATTGGAGCTGGCCTTTCATTGATCTTCTATGGTTTGACGAGAATATTACTCACGTCTGGATACATGACCCACTAATTCCCATCAATGTAACAATTTTAAGAAATAGATTTTATCCTATCGTTCAAAGACCAATAGCTAATCTTCAGCTTGGTTCGCCTTTTGATGCTATTGCCATGCTAAATTCCACTTACGGAAAGTCCAGCAATCACATGACATGTAAAGGAACACTGCAAAGTCATATGTCAGGAACTGGGTCGGGTCAAACACTCACTGTACCTTGTGAAAAATTGAAGTATTATTACCCCTTCGTTTACAGAAATAGCAGTGGCACCGATGGAATTGTAGTAGAGTCCTTAACATTAGGTAAAACGGAATTATATTCTGTGAATGTACGGGGGCAATATTATGAACAATTTAATCCTTTCGTATGGAAGTGGGGATAATTGGCAGGGTGATTGCTTTATAAACTCGTGTCTGTGTGTGCGTGCCTGTGCATTTGTGGGTTGTAATCCATACAATTAACCAATATATTGCTAGTAACAAACCCCATAAAAATATGACGTATCTTTGTTGTACCAGGGATGTATAAAACTAAAGCAAAATATTTCATTCTAAGTTGTTGACATCTTATATCATTGAATTTGTTGATGCTGATAAAATAAAATGATGGAGTGTTTACTATTTGGGTGCATTAACATTTCAACATATTATATAGTCAGTGAGTTGTGAAAATGCCAACCTTGCAACAAATCAAAGCTGTACATATTGACAATATTATCACAACACATAATTGTGACTGCAGCTATTTTACCATTCCAATGTACTTTACATTTTGAAATTCACAACATCAATAGTGACATTTACTCCGAGAGGTTTTCTAACTTTACAGGGACTCTAGATATAAGAATACGTGATTATATATAAATATATGTGGCTCTAATATGTTAAAGTAAAAACAATTATGACAAGACATTTATTAATATTTTTACCAAATAACACACACACACACACGCACTCATATATATATATATACATATATATATACATATATATATATATATATATATATATATATATATATATATATATATATATATATATGTATATATATATTTATATATATATATATAATTATATACAACAGGGAGATGAACACAGAGTATGAGTCGGTTTTAATAGCCCATCAGTTGTAGTCATCATCATCATCGTCATAGGATGCTGGCTGGGGCATGGGCTGAGATGGCATCTGCTGCTGCTGAGCAGCTTGTTGCATCTGTAACCACTGCTGTTGCTCCAACTGAGCTTGCTCCATTCTCGCCTGGAACATAGGCAATAAAAGGGAATTAGTTCATCCCACATGAAGACTTGAGCACTGACTTATAAAAAGTCATCTGCTAGGTCAAGCTCATGAAGTTAATGATGTCAAGATGGTGAGAGAGAGTCAGAGTTTGAATTAGGTGAGAATACAATTATATCAGACTCGTACATTAATGTTAGATCGCCTGACCTCCACCCATGTTGAAAACAACAACATACAGTTAATAAATGGAAGTCAAGTTGGTAGTTATTTGTGTATCCTTTGGGACACTAGGGCAAGTTTAAGTAATCCATAAGCAATGGAGAACTAAATCAAATAAGACTGACTTTTGCAAAAAGCTCCTGTTGCTGCCGAAGGAGTTCCTCTTCAGGAATACCCAGATTCTCCAGCTTTGTGCTACCTCGACGTTTCTTGGCAGCCACAGCTTTCGCTTCCTGTAATACAGCCTTTGCTTCGGCTTTGTATTCTGCAAAGCCTAATGACTCCAATGCTGCAGACATTAGCAAGTGATTGTTAGCAAGTGGGTTGTATAGATTATGGTAACCATAAATTCTGCAAATTTTAAAATGATAAAATTAATATTATAATAATGAATTATTTCAAGTTAAGATTTCAATGATAATCAAGAGCGATAACAGGGATCAAAAGACTTCTTATGTAGGTAATCTCTCTTATGAGAAATGCTAACTCTGTAATTGAATTATTGCTTGTTTCTGTAATATTATTGAGTTTCGATCAACCATTTGGAATTTATCATTCATTTATGGTTGTTTTAATGCCACAGATACCATCATATATCAAGTAGCACGTTATGATGAGTGAACTATATGAAGAAATATCATAACGTTTCCTCACCAGACAATATGTGTTCAGGGGTAATTGTCTTCTTATGCTGCTTATTACAAATATCATTGGCCTCTGATGAAACAAGGTGTATGAATTCAGTGCAGCAGTTCAATATTAGTTCCCTAGCATCGTTAGCTATCCGAATGTTTGGCACCAGTTCTTTGATCATTTTGTTGAGAGCTGCTCTAGGTATACTCAAGTCATCATCTTCTGGCTTGTTGTCCGCCATGATGGATTGGAAGAGTGTAGGCAGGAACTAGCCTGTCACAGAAAAAACAGCTGATTTACAAAAAAATTAATGACTTTTAATCAAATGGTTTTCAAAGTTTTGGTTGCTCAGTTAAAGGTATATGAAGTGAAGATGTTCTAATGAATCTCAATGGTACTGTGAACTTTCAATTTTTACACTCATATCTCTTTCTCACAATGAGGTGCACAGCAAGGGACAGTTATGGGCTATATGGACTGCAGTCAAATATTATTTGTTGGTATTCAAGGAAGTAGGAAAGGCATTGTTGTCTCATAAAACTTGACTACCATTTAGCTATATGCCTTTTGGTTTTCGTGATATCATGTCCTGGATGGGTGTGTGTGGGAGGGGGGGGGGGGGTGTGGTGGTAATCTGGGCCATTGATAAATGAAGCAAAATTGATATAATGAAGCTCTTATTTATGTGCATGACATTTACCAATCAAACCTCTACACAGTAACTAACTGTAGACCTCAACACTGCAAAGAAAGAGCTCTACTCTCAGATGAAAAATTTCCTTTGCCATTGATTTGATGCAATTCATCAGCACAAGGAGCTTTGACATCTCAAGAGCAATTTACAACCAGTAGAAATCATCATTCATGGGGACTTAGTTGAAAATTACACCATACACCATCAGAATGAAATCAAGTAAACGAATTGGTCATCAAACAGTCACCATCTTCATTTCCATCATCTACTACAGGCAAGCTGTTAAGGGTTTGCTTGAGCCTGAGTCATTTGCTATAGTATCAGACCAACTTTGCCATGACAAACAGAATGTGTTTCATTATGTACATTAAGCTGCTTGTCAACAGAGGTAGGTCCTTCCTTCCGTGGCCAATTCAAGCAGTACATTACTGGTAGGATGGGGCTGCTTCTGATATTAAGAATCGGTATGACTCCATGAGCAGAATTTCCAGTGCAAAACTTCTCATGGTAAAGTAGGGTATAATGGCACATCATCACTATCGTTTTATTTGGTGCCTTGAATGGTAGGATGAATATGAAGAGATAAGATTGAACTGCCGCCTTTTAGAATAAATTGAAAAAAAGATGTGGACCAAGATAAAAAAGATTAAAATGCAAACGATAATTCTAGGGCATGTAACTACCAGCCGATCTATGAAACCAGGCCATCGAACTCTGTCCAGGCAAAATCTGGACCAAAGTGGTGTGTTGCAAATATGGTCCTAGCAAGGACCTCACCGCTCAACCACCAGAAACCAATCGTCCATCGAAATGAGTCGTAACCCAATGCTAAAAGGTTGCCCCTAATAGTCGCCTTTTACGACATGCAGAAGGAAACAGAGGGCCTATCCTACCCCAAGACCCACAGTGTCATGGTAAAGCATCTATTGATGACATTGGAGGTAAATAAAGCATCAGGTTTGGTTGGCTGTCCTTCAAGGCAAAAGAGTCATGGGTAACGCCAGGGACGCTGCCCCAAGTTGCCAATCCTCTTTGCCTCATTCAGCTCTTAAGTTGCTAGACAGATAACAAACAGCCGCCAGGCACCCAGTCCTTCCACTAGGTGAAGCCTATTACCTATTCCGAAAATTCCATTTTCTCATGTCCTGACAAAATGCTACAGACTATATGGAGCTAACGAAGACTCGATGAAAAGCCAGAGGAAGATGCAGCCCCAAGACAATTTGCTGAGAATATTCCTATTACCATCATCATCATCAATACTTCTGTTGAGAGATAAATAAACAAAATATTCTCGATCTATGACGATACGGCAAATAAATTTTTGACAACCCAGCTGTGATAATTAGAGATTGATAATCGAAGTGGGGTGCAGTGCAATAATCATTACCTGATCAAACTTTCAATCACGTCCTATGTAATTTATTTTCTTACTCTATGAATCAACGTGAAGTAAACTACTCAACAACGATTTATAAAAACACAAGATTATGCGCAAGTTTGTGAGCGATAATCAGCGGCGATACGGATTTTTATTTATAGATCATCCCGTCTCGTAATAGCATACAGGCGCGCTTTGTTTTCGCAAGCAGCTGGTTATCTGGTTATGGCGGAAGTTGAATTTGTAAACACAGTTTGTCACTCTCTCACTCTGATAACATTCTTCGCCCACTGGTGACATTGTGGGTTTTCCCTTCGCGTTCGGAATTTCTAGATTGTGTTATCCACAGGCTAGGTAAAGCTTTTTCAATATCACAACATTGTGACTAGAGTTGGTGCTTGTCGATAACGACAAAAATTGGTTCGTTGAACTTAAATACGCTTTATGAATTGTGAAAGGCTTTGGGAAAGTTTGTCGATTGAATCATGAAGTGTGATATGTGACGGTATGGGACTGAAAGGCAGTGGCCATGTTTCTCCTTTAATTTTTACTTACGCTAAACTCTCGACGTAAGTTTCTGTGTTTCCATTTGATTGTAAACAAAATGTTACTTTATTAAAGGTGACAAGTTCACTTAATGGACACACTGTCCAGCTGTCAGTGGGGTCTAGAATACTTAGTCTCTAAGAGTTATTAACATATACTGGGATAATTTTCATTTCAGATTCTTTTTCAATGAAGAATTTTAATTAAACGATTCATTTTGAACTGTGTTGACAGATGACAAGTGCCAATATCTACATAAAATGTACAAGTTGATGACAGTGTTTCAAATACAAGACATAAATAGGTTGAGGAAATGGAAACCTTAGAGACAGGTTCTATGTGATCTGGATTATTTGTTGGGGTGGCAGATTCAGTCAACTCCATAAAAACAAGACTTCTGTCATGTGTTAAGACACAATCTAACCATAGATCATCATGAGGCTATATCTGCACAGTTCCCGATTCAGCACGGAAGTGTCTGACATTCATCTACATCAGGGATGCATACCAACAATTGGCAACTGCACTGCGATTGACAGTGATGACTCAGAACAACTAGAGCCAGCAATTTGGTTCAAAGTTCTGGTTTTAGATTCTGTTAGTATTGACTGTGACAAGAGAGCGATCTCCTGGTGCACCATCAACCAGATCAACTGCGATTCCGTGGAGATCGTTCGATCACCCATAACTCTTGGCGCAACCAATGATATCGAGCGAAGTGGCAACAAGAGGAGACAAAAACAACAAAGAGTGTCTGAATCGATGTACATTGGAGGGGAGTGTTATGGTTATCATAATGATTTGGATGAGGTGTTCGACAAAACTGTGGCAATTTTACAAAGTTATGCAAGTGGAGGAATATCCAGAAGTGTCTTCCACCACACGGTGATCAAACTATTGCATTGCTATGTGCTCCCAGCAATTCGTCTTACCACAGATGATGTGGGTAAAGTTGAAGAGGGGCTGAGGTTACAACATCAAGCTGTAGAAGCCATAGACATGCAACTTGTTGCCCAAAATGACTTAGAGGAGAGGGTCAAGCAAGCCTTGAAAAAACAGAGGGACAAGTTTGTAAGTGAAATATTAACTGCTCAACAAAGACCTAAATACCCTTTGCCTTTTCTAGAGGTTCTTGCAAGTGATATCGATAAGGATATCAAGTTGTTATGGTGCTCAGTTGAGAGTTTGCAAACTGATATACAAAGAGCAAAAGAGTCATCAGAAGAGACTGCTCCCAGTGGGGAATCTCTCGTTGATCTCAGAGACAAGAGGGATGGAGTATTCAAAGAGTATGAAACAATGCTTCATGCCCGAGAAACTCTGAGGGAGATAAAATCAGCTTCCAAGAAAGGTAGAACCTCACGCCAAGTGTCGAACCCTGAACCCAGTCAACAAATGCCCATATGTGATTTCTACCTGGGAATGAAAAAAGAGGTAGAACATATGTACAAAGTATCTGAGTCCATCACCAACAAAAAAATACTCACAATCAGTGTACGAGAGGCACTGTCCTCTACTGCCAAGGAACTGTTACGTGGCGAGGATTCTTTTGGCATGGATACTGATAGAACAGGCCTTAAAAAGGCCACTGACGTCTTGCATCTGCCAAAACCCCTCTCTTGGCAAACATTAACAGAACAAGTGTCTTCCATAATTACCATTGCCAACAACCCAGTAGCTGAAACACACACTAAGGTGTGTGAGAGTGTGAAGTCAGTATGTAAAGAGGCTGTACACGAGTGGGATATATTTCATTCAGCTGTCAGAGCCAGTGCAAGACCCCGTTCTATAGCAATAGACACACAAACTGGGAGTTTAAGCGCTGAAAATCGGCTGTATCATCTTGCCAACAACTCCAATAGTGTGTCTCCATCCATCACATCCTCAGATAGCCAAAGATCCAGTCAAACATCTTATGTATCTGACTCAGGTAGCAAAAAACTGTTGCGGGATTCTAGAAGTAAAAACAAAGCTGATAGAAGAAGCAAGTTCTACCGTTCCTTTCAAAGTGAAGAAGACTTTCCCAATGATGGGGACACTTCTGATTTATACAGCGATGATAGGTTGAATTTTGAAAATGCAAGGTTGCGTTTTGATGAGCACCCAACTGTTCAACCTAGAAACACTTCTGATTGCTTTCCACACCTGGCAAAATTGTTTTCTCCTGAGAGCACGCATTCGCTTCCTTACCTGCAGACTGAAGATTCAGAAATCAATGGCAGCTTACTCACTGAGCCCTCAGGAAAAAATGGCTCCTCCCTCGTTGAAATCGACATGAATGGGTCAGTTGGGGGTGATATGGTTGCTGTGTATGACACAGAGAAAGATTATGTGCGGCCATATATTGAGGAAGTCAAGAAGATAATCAGCGAGCATTTCTCATCACTTATTCCTCAGATTCAAAAGCTTTTGCAGTTGGAGGATACATCATATTTCAGAAAGATTTGGTTGTGCTATGAAAGTCATTTTTATCAGGCAGTCATGGAGGAAGTTATGGCATTGTATGATATGGAATACAGGGATGTAATCAAGTCAATCACCGAAGGGTTCACTATGTTCAGTCTGTGTGACCTTGACCTTGAAGAAAGCCCTCTTGTGTATATGGTTCAAGGGGTCAAATCAGTAGACAAAAAAACAACTGTGCCTTGCCAAGGTAGCATGTCTTTGCCATGTTCAACGGATAACCAAATTGCTACTAAATCAGAACTTCATAGCTTGCTTGGTCCCATCACTGAAGAGTCTGATGTAGAAACGTCCTCTTCAAAACAAAACAAAACAGGTAAAACAAATGAGGAGAAATCAGAACGTGGAATTGGTAGAATCCTACGTTATTTCAGTGATTCGACGTGCAAGAAACCAGGGAGGGTGGCACCGGATGAACTTGCTCCTAGAACTATTTCTGTGTATCATCCGTTGTCAGTGACTTTAATCTACGATAGAAGAACCTGGCCTTTGAAACTTGTGGATGATGAATTTGGGAAAAGTTTTGACTCGGCTGAAGATGCTATGTTACTTGATGAAGAAATATTTGACGAACCTAATAATGATTCTCCTGTGAGCACTATGGAGGAAAACTCTTCACCCAACGATCAATATTCTTCTAGAAAGCAATTACAGTTCCGAGCTAAATACAAAAAGAGGTTTAATGAAGCACTTCAATGCATTAACAGTCTCATCACAGAGACATGTCCCCTGCAGAAACTACAACATCTCACCAAGTGTCTACGCGAGCTATCTGATGTCATATCTTCCGAGCAAAAAATTAATAAAGGCTCGGAGCCGCCAGGCGCTGACTGCCTTCTAGATATGCTCCTGATTCTCCTGTGTAATGTTGACAGTGAAACGGCCGGCAAGTTGTATGCCCACATTATGCTTCTCAATGACATTATGCCTCCGTTCTTTGCTGCTGGACCATTCAGTTTCTCATTGGTTCAGTTCTACGTGGCCATGCAGTTTATCCAGAGTCGACTGGTGGTTCTGCATAACTTAGCTGGAAAAGAAGAATCAATGGCTTGATTATTTGTATAGTAATGTTAACATCATGTCAGCTTTACTTATCTTTGTTCGAAATGCAGCCTGCATTGTGAAAAGTGTAAATACTCAGTGCTGAATACTTCCAGCAATGGATGTGGAAGAAGTTGAAACAGATTGTTCATGATAGTTTTGTCTGTCACAAATTCTTGTTTTTATGATGTTATGTATATCACCCTACATACTACATTCCCTTAACAGTTATGTTTCTAATTCCTACAAAGGGATATTTTTGAAAGTATATTTATATATGATGTAGAGATATTTGGAAGAAATCTACCATGTATGAGATGAAATCCACTTTAGTTTTCTCATTACAAACCGCATAGCCAAAGTGAAACTAATATGAGGAAATTATGATGTTAAGAGTAACATATATGTATCAAACTTCACATAACATCCTGTAAGTGATACAGATTTTTTAGGCATGGGATATCATATAAATTCAATGCATTTATTATTTGAGGCACACTGAGAGTGTCTAATTTTTGTACTAAGTACTGGGGTTTAGCGTTTCACAAAAGTAAATATTTCTTTCCCCTTCAGTGTTTTCAGCTCCAAGTATGCATTGGTATCTTTCCGGTGATTAGATGCGGTTGAATAACTTATTCCGCTATCATGCAGTTATCCAAAATGTAATTGACCTGGCTTGCTGTCAGTTTTGATTTCAAACACTGGTGAAAATTGATGTATACTTAATTGTCCTCTGCTGTCAAAATATAATGATATAATCTCAAGGGAACAGCTGTCTGTTGATGTGGTGGGATTAAAATGATGTATTGCTTAAGTTAATATTTATCTTTGTCTACCATAGAATTGAGTCTGGAACTAAGAGTGTCTTTCTCTCCTTCAAACTCATCAAAGTCCAAATTCCAGCAATACTTTTGCAAAACTGTTTCCTGTAAGGTTTTTCGGGGCTGTTTTAAAACCAGGATGTGCTATTCAAATTTGTTGCCTATTTTAAACATAAGGAAGCAGCATGGTTAATTATGTTAACTACTTCTACAGCTGCTAATTGATGATAAACTGTTATCAGTTGGTGTCACTGGCACTTGAGTGCCCTCTATCAACCACAAGATCCTTGTTCAGAATCCGAAGTACGTATACTTCAACTATAGCCAGTTGTATTAAAAACACCATGCGTGCTTTTATTAACATTTTAAGAAGATTTCTGTGACTATTTTGTAATGAACATTTTTTTAAATGTCAACCAGTGACGTGCCCGATAGGCGCCATGTGGTTACTGGTGTTCCATATACAAACGCTGCCTGGGTTGTTTGTTGTATTTCGTTTAATCTTCTGTAGATTACAGAAGGTATATATACATGTCCATGTGCCAATTGTGTATCAGCTCGTATTTACCGTTGTTGAGCATAATAAAACACTTGGACAAACTATCCCACGAATTTTCTTGCAGTATCTAGCTGATGGTTTATTCAAAACTGCACCAGCTTCCCCTCTCCTCCTCCCCCCCCTCCTTCTCACTCATTTGCTGCTTTTATCGATCTACTTGTCGTCGACATTTAGACTACAACAACGCCGCTTTAATTAACGACTTGTTTTTACTTGGCCTTTTAAAGACACCATTTTAAGGACAAGCTCTTTGTAGTGTGTTTTACAGGAGATTTTCCGAGCGGTTTGCCGCTCACAAGTCATTGTACATCTGTGTTGATCGTGTTTCTAATATTAGAAGTTACTAAGCCGGATATAGTGAAACATGATGACTTCCATTTACTACGCCCGTCCAGATTCTACGATTGCACGCCAGCATGAACCTTGCAATATAAGGATGCCTCAATTATTTTAAGTCATTACCAAGTCTTGGTTTCCGGTCGGTTGACAAGTCGATGATTCCGGTAAAAGCGTTGTGATGGTATTTATTTCTGATTGTTAAATCACGGCCTTCGATAGGCTCTGATCTTACTCATAAAACTATGTACCCAAGCATCCATAGGCAAGTTACCCCCCAACCCGTACATCACCATACAGGCGCGGGCACATCTAACAATCATGTGGTTCATGGTTTTAGGGAGGCATCGTTATCGACGGAGCGAGACAGCTAAATAAAACATATTTCTACAGTACATCATAAATATTTCAAGTCAAATGATAATGCTGAAACTTTATCAGCATGATTTCTGCATGTATTAACAAAATTGATCCCCATATCGTGGCTGAACAGCCTCTTTAAGTAGTGAACAAGTGAAAGCAGTGAGCTTCTTTGCCTTAGGCACCCTCGGCTGAGAAAATGGCCTTATCACGCATTCCCATACAAACACACGTTCGTCGCTCTCGCTCCGTTTGAATACATCTCTCTAGGGTTGTAACTATAGATCGAAACATTGATGCATTGTGATAGTGACAATCCTGATGCATTGCATCGACGTCGATCTGTAACAACGATAACTATCACTGATGGGTGATTCCAACTATCCATAGTATGATAGTTTTCTTTCGCCAATGCTTACCATCATTTTATTCCACTTCGTGTGAGAGTAATTTCCCTGAGTTTAAACGGTTCTCGATCAGCGTGTATATGGAGCAGTTTCCGCCATGTAGGAATGTAACTTTTCTCGCTCGTGCAAGTATTTAACAACTCATTATAAATGTTATATAACCCTTATTCCTTAAGGGAAACTACATTTGAACAAAAAGTTATAACCAATTTAGTTATGTAACTCCTTGATTTGAAACAATGATATCTTGTTTGACGATTTAAAGTACGCGTCTCCATTCAATATGTTAACAAATGCTTTCGCTTGTAAGAGTTAGTTAAGCGGGCAATAAGAGAACAACATAGAGTGTAAATAGTATGGTGATGCATCACGACAACAAACCCATGAAAATGACCCTAACATGTTAGTCATAGTTGGGCTCGACAGGTGGCCCTTTTAACCACTACCATACGTACACTCACATACAGTTGAATATCACCACTCGAATCGTCGCTCTTACTTCCTGCTTCTCTCTATGTTCTCAAGAATGTGTACACGTCGATTTCTGAGAACTCAAAGTGCGACCAGAGAAGATTGAGGGTACTTGAGCTCGACCATTTTGATCATTCAAACCATCATCGAATATTTTGGTACTATCATAACAGTCGAACTAAGCCCCTGGGAGGACAAGGTAGCATATAACCAGAGTCCATTACAAATTAATCCATTTCAAACCACTCACTGATAACCGTAACAGTTTGTAAACCACAGACTCTCGGATCACGACATCAGAGAACCGGTTGCGAAATACCTTTCGGTCCTCGGTTTCTTTAGCACCGATTGTTTGTGATTGTGAAATATGAATAATGTGGTATTAGTTGCATGTGTGGAGTCGCTGCTTCCAACTGATATGTTTTTTTCTAACGAGTGGTTTGTACCTCTTCGTTTATACACCAACACCCAACCACATGCAAATATTATATCAAATTGTTTTATAAACAATACAAACATTAGCATAGAAGGACATATAAGTTCCATGTTTCTAGTACAATCCATGTCATCCATAAACTAATATCAGGCTCGTCGTTAGATGTGAAAATAGAAGCTGGTCATATCTATTTGTGTATAATGTACACTCCTTTTGGTGCCTCTTGTCTCTGGTAAAATTTACTTGTCCATGGAAATCCTGTGAAAACTCTGCTATCAAAATACTTGTGCACAACAAAATTGACCGCCGGCATGTTGCAGTTCAATTCTGGAGGGGTCGTGTCTAAAACATCGGTCACGTGATCTAAAAACTCGAGCATTATACCACGTGATCCACCAATGACACCCGCATTGTATACAGTGCGTAGATATTTCACCGACGCGACTTCGCCATGATCCACTGATGTTTGGCCGAAACATTGGGGCAGTCGCTTTTTCATCCACCCCATCGAGTCCATATTTGGAAACATGTCGATATCAGTTCCTATATATAGATGATTGCCTAAAACATCCATTAACTCAAATGGGTTTCGTTGGAATTTAACATCGGATATGTCGGAAAGTACAACGCGTTGGATTGATGGGTTTTCTAAGAGATATTTCTTGTACATATAGAATCGCGCGTCATTTGTTGAACGTTGGTTCAATGTGGCAAAATGAAAGCGAATTTGGTTTGGGGGGAATTTCCCCATGAAAGCCTCATGTAGTCCATCATGGAATATTACAGAATTTAGTTTGTTTTTCTTCAACGAGAAATACCACAGTTTCATATACTCGAAGTTGTTACTTTGCATTCGAATTTCTCGCTGAGGGTCAGGATTAGTAGTGAAATATGAGGTAAATATCACATCCTCTTGAGTTGAAGGCTGAATCAAAGCTTGGTTCTGTTCATACCAGCGTACCATCTGACGGACGCCCTCTTGGATAGACAGTGACCACTCCGGCAACATGGCGCGGATGTGGTCTTCTTGAACGCAATGATGAAATGGGAACATACTCTGCACTGGTTTGACGATGTTGTAGAAAGTGAGAGCGCTGGTATTTCGATGTCTGTGATGTTTTGGGTTGTCAAGATTCAGTGCTTCTTGAGAAATCAGTTGTTTAACAAGGTAAAGTGTAGTGGGTCGTTTGGCGCTGACGTCAAAGTACTCACAATAGGGTCTTTTACTAAGCACGCGCATGACTGAAAACACTACATCGTTGACGTGCAGGATACTTTGATTTGCGAAGTCTAAAGAATTTCTACTATCGAAAAGTCCATTAAAACCCGTCCGTTTGATGTCGATAATTTCGCCGTGTAAAACTTTCTCCAGCATTTGAAATATTGGATCGTGGAGATCCAACCAGGAGCCATAAATCTTACCCAATCGCATGCACGTAACAGGTATATTATACAAGTAATGGTATATTTCCAGCACGTTCTCCATAGAACTCTGCATAGCTGTGTGGAAATTATGCGACGTAAGCTCTTTGATGTAGTCGTAGTGGGTCGGATTTGAATTCCGAATAGAATGGACGGAAAGACTCGACAGCAACGTGAAGTGAATGTAGTTATGGAGTTTCATTTGTTCTAGGATCCGAGACACGCATAGAAGCGTGTCATTAACAGGACTTGAACTAAGCATGAATTCCTGAGAGACGTACACAAAATGTGTGAAGATATTTTTCTTCATAAGCGGTCTCAAAGGAAGAATATTGCACGGATCACCCTTTACAATCCGCAGATTTCCACTGTCGAGTTTCTGCAGTTTAGAAATCCTTATATTTTTCATATGATTGATAGCGGAATCACTTTCTTGGTTCCCATGGAAACTGTCAATTATTGTGACATGATGGCCATTCAAGATAAGTTCCTTTGCAACGTGATAACCAATGAAAGACGCCCCTCGGAAAAGAAGGACTCCCATTGGCTTGTCCGCTGGAAATGGATATGATACACCGGTTGAGCATGTTCCTTCTTTGATTTCTGCATTTCTGAATTGTTCTATGACACAAACACTTTTCATTTAATTCAATAAATACGTTTAAGATCTAGGAGGAAGGGCGTTTGGGGCGGACAAAGCAATATTAAAATCATTCACGATTATATGGGACTATTTTTCGGCAGGGGCTGTCCCAGCTTCCACAATGGGTCAATACGTTTTTGTTCGCACAGAAACATGGATGACATGACGACATTACCATTAACTTGACGTTAAACTATCACTGTTCCTTAATATATATAAACCAGGAAATGACTAGCACCTTAGGGTTCGCTATTCCAAAACAAGTTAACCTTCAAATAAGTTTCGATACAACAAGGAGCTACATAACTAAGGAGTTATAACTCCTTGGATACAAGAAATTATCGAAATTACTCGCATATTTGACAGAGTAAATATGTCTTGAATGCTCACTCTGAATAAATTGGTACATCGCGGATTACTCGTTCATTTCAATACAGCATTGAGGTTATATGATAGCCCAATGACCACTGCTGTGATATATTGCGGATGTAGTCAAACTTCGCAAGACGATCAGTGTCCAGTCCGTGGCTTTTACCGGCTACGCTTCAACGATGATTAAACCGTATTCATTGACGCAAACACGCGCAAATATCGATCTCATATGGTTTCCGCAGTTGGCGCCAGCTGCCTGGTATGGAGTAATAACGACGATTGACAATCTATCTTCGTACCAAATATGATATTTTGCACGTAAATTGAATGATTAAAAACTAAGGTAATTAAAATTGATACTTTGAGCATTTGTTATATTCACCTGCACGTCTGGATCTCTCCACAGCCTCGTTATACATTCTCTCACTCTCATCTTCATCCACTTCACCTGCACATGGTCAGACGCGGGTCATTCAGTACAACAGCGTGACATTAGGTTTTTATCAGTGTTGAAATCAAGCTGTTACATCTCAAGTGGTACGTCTTAGGGGATATATATATATATATATATATATATATATATATATATATATATATATATATATATATATATATATATATATATATATATATATATATATATATATATATATATATATATATATATATATATATATATATAAATATATATTAAATATTTGTTGAAATTAAAGCGTATGTCTGGTGTGCATGAGATGTGTTATGCAGCAAAATATGAAGTGCGTTTGTTCGAGGAGTCACATATACATATACATGTAACTCCTTGGTTTATTATGTCTTAATTGAAAAGCCCGATGATATTGATCGCACTATCAGTCCCATTTCATATATCAATCACAAAGTTGATACTTGACAGATATCGCCATTTAATCAAAGCAGACATTTTAATGCTTTTGCAGGTTACATAATTGAATTATCTGTGTCAGCAACCTCAGTGTTTTTCTTCAAATTGTCTCTGGTAATACATCAAATAGATTAATGCAGTTATTAATACTCACTCAGACTGTGGTAGGTTATTGATATTCCAAGAAGAAATACGATCACAAACGCCGAGAAAACATGCCAGAATTTCATAATAGCCAGTGGTTCACCCAGACATGCTGATTGTTATGTTGCTCGTGGGATTCTGACTACAGCTTATGGACCTAATTGCATGCAGGCGTAACGGCTGTCCCGCGCCCTTGTCCCCCATCATTATGGTACACCGGGGACGATACGCAGTTATTGATGCGCATGCCCACGTGGCCGATGCGACAGCTGCTGTGTGGATATTACATACAGATAGCCCAACAGACTAACAGTCGATCGAGTACTACCTAGTAGAGGGAGCACAAGCTCCACTTGGTTCAAAAGAGCTATATACAGACCCTGTTGTATTAGGATAGCTGACTTTCTGGGAAGTGTGCATTGTATTCATAGGAAAAATGATTTTGATATGATGTAAGGTGTTAAAGATGTGCATAGTCGTGATCGGCTCTCCGCCAGAACTTAGCAAGTTCGAGTCTGACGAGCAGGGGTCCCAGGTGGGCAAAGGCATATTGGGAGTGCCTTACCTACATTATACATGCTGAGTGTCTCCTAGTCATCTCGAGATTGCCTTAGTTATTCAAAGACACACCTGTTCCTCTGCGGATGTCACCGGTATGGTGCTTGGTGTCACTTAATTGTGTGGTGATGGAATTTACAAAATTGTGGGTTCTGGCTTGAGTCCGTCTAGCCCCAGTCGGACAGTAATATAAAGTCTATTCAGACGTCCTGTAGGACTAGGGTCTGGCTAAGTGCAGAGCACAAGCGTTCGGTTCCCGGTGTCAATTAAGATTCCGATCACCGAGTCGCTTCCGAGCACTTGGAAGTTTGGCATCTGGAACCGAGCGTCTGTGTTGCAGAGCATATATCCACTCGCATTTGGTCAAAAAGAGTTAGCTCGCACACCTTAGCGTCAATCGACCCAGAGATCAGCTTTGAGGCGGCGGATAGAATGTTGTGATTTTGTTGATCGTCCTAGGTGAACATACAAAACATGAAATGCGGTCCTATGTCCCAAGGGCACAACACCAAAGTCACTGTGCAATTTATTTGATATGTGTAGGGCGCTAGAGCAACGAAACCTTAATCGGTAGCTGGACATAGACTATAAGATATGGCCGTTTGCGTAAGCCAGCAGCACGGTTGAACGCGTGTTTCTCAGCTATACTCTTCAAATGTCATAGGCTTTAAATACCATGCTTGATTTAAACTAAACTGGACAAACCCGTCATCATCGATTTACGGATAAGAGGTGGACCGTAATTTGCGTCTCCACGCCCCCCTCGCTTCCCTCACCCCCGTGGATAAAACTACCCCACCCCTTCTCTCGCACCAGTGCTTCTGTAAACGCACAGTCTTATTGGTGTGTTCGATTACGATACATGTTGCTAACGACTGCTAAACAAAGATGGCAGCCGCCTTGGCCGAAGAAAACTTTATGGGATAATCAACGAAGTTTTGATGTTGTGGGCTTTGTTAAAGGATAGATAACACCATGTGGGTATAAACAATAATAAATTGTCATTGTGACATTTTTCTAAATGATGTTTGCTCTTTATAGGATTCAAAACCAATATATTAATGTTTTAGTTTATAATGTTTCCAAACATCAATCATCATCGCCATTGGCCATATTTGCCCATAATAATCTGGCCTCGAACTTAGGTTAGGAACTAAATATATACTTTGTGTACAGCTACATCACCATCGGCATTGTTATTACAGGGACACTGTGATAATTCTCTCTATCTCTCAGTCTAACTCTTTCTCAGGGCTTGTTGGGTCTATCTAACTATCCATGCCTTAAGCTAGGTGTTGCTTAGCCGCGCACGACGGTAATATAAATATATACCGTTAATAAACGTCATGCACGGCTAAAACGTCTTGCACGGCTAGGTGTTGCTGGGAATAATGCCTATGACTACTTATAAAATTCTAGTCATGCAATCAGCCACTATTAAAAATGCATTATCTACAGTAGACATTGAGACTAGGACTAGGAGACAGCAGCTGTTAGATAATGTAGATATGGTATCTGCTGGGTAACGGACTCATAAAGTTGATGATTGAGTAAATGTGATTGCCTGTATATGACAGATGTAGCCCTACAAGACGCCCCAGGGTATTTATTTATATTACTGTTCGGCTATCGCTATTGTGAATGTAACTACATATCTGCATATCATGTTAACCTATAGGATATGCATCATGTTAGGCTTCCCTCCTGATATGATACTTTCTGTGCTATTTCTTTGCCACAAGAGTTTGCCTTTACAATTTAGGCTCTAAAGATCAAGCACAACCAATAGTGTGATGAATACAAAGTGTGTTCAATGGTTGAGTATTCAATTTTACTGTGATAACCTGTCATATTGTATATTCAGACAAGATGGTAAGCATACCAGATTGGAACCGTTTCCGGGGTATGGGTGATCAATCCAAAGAAACTGCCAACTCAGAATCCAAATATTCTAGACAGCGAGAGGAGGAATACATCAAGAAAGTGGAAGAAAATGGCTACTTCCTCAACCCTTCTCGGAGTTACATTGAAACAAATTTCATTGAGAAACAAGAAGAATGTGCCAAGAAGAAGAAAAGAATATCAATCTTGGATAAGCTTGACAAGAAGCAGAGAGATTTAGGGGAACTTCTTCTCTTAAAGTTGAGGCATGCTAGAATGCGTGGTGTTGGAGATATAGGACTGTGTAACCGTCTAACCATCTGCATCCTTAGCAATAATTACATCACTCGATTTGATGGACTTGTATCTTGTGTCAACCTTATCAAATTGGATTTACATAACAATCAGGTAAAATATAAGTTATTGATAATCTAGCAGGTATTGATTATTCCGTTTATTTAACACAAATATTCCCCTATAATCTTCTTCAGTTTGCTTATTGATATATTAATTTGCTATGTTTCATTTACCAAAATCAACCAACAATGATCCTAGCTTAAAGAATATTTGCTTTTTTCATCATCATGTCTCCTGCATCAGATCTGTAGAGATTTATTGTATATTAAGCTGTTTTTAATGCGAATAGTATTTTTCAGCATAATAAATTAATAATTTACATCTCAGATCTCAGTCCTGCCAACGGGAGCCTTCTGGGGAGGTCTGAGAAAGCTGAGGATACTTCATCTCCATGACAACCCAATTGGCCACATAGACAATCTACATTTTCTGTCAAACTCGCCAGTTCTCAATGTCCTTACTCTGTTTGACACGCCCCTCTCGCTGAAAAAGAATTACAGGTAAACAAAAACAGTCACCAGTGGTAAATGCTAATAATGAGTCACATTATCTAAAATAACTAATCCAATTTTGTTAAAAATTGCCTAGAATTAGTTTTGTGACCATAGATCATGGCATGCCTACTCCGTGTGTTGGAAAATCTTTCTGTGAAGATATGCATATGACTGTTTATTGTGAATAGGTGTTCAAATAACTTAAAGAAAACTGTTATTGTTTTTTTTAATAATATTGTTATTACCTTGTTATCCTGTTGGTTACAGACACCATGTTGTTAACAGTATCTGGTCTTTGAAAGCATTGGACTGGCATGTCATTTCTGACGAAGAAATCATCGAGGACGCAGATTTTGGAGGGAAATTTGCTGCTCTTGGTACCAGTCTAAAATTGGAGTTATGCCCTCCTCTTCCAGAGGTACTATATAAGAAATCTACCATCTATATTCCTGTAACATAATTAATCTCGTTTCCCAAGTGATTCTCTTGTCCTTTTCCACTTCATTCCATGTCCCTGACCTTGATGATCATTGAATGCTGGTTATTTTAGGATGCATCGTATGAGGAAGAGATTGGCAGTGTCAAGGAGGTTCTTCAAAATGTGAACATCGTTTTGTCCCACAACTCCCCTGTCATCGTCATACAGCGCTACATGAGGGGTTTTCTCTACAGACGTCACCTTAAGTTGGTCCATGACCTCAAGATCTGGTGGGTACTGCTGTTAGAATTAGGTTATGCTATTTACTTTGGGAAGTGAACAGGTTGTACTCTGCTGTGTAGGTTAACATCATTCTTATTCTATAACGACTGTAGTGAGCTGATGTTAGATAGATCACTGCATGGCATCATGTCACCTTGTTTATGTTGTTAGAGGTAGCAAACTGTATTACAGGTCTGTAATCTGCTTTTCAAATGTTAAGCCATTTTACTCTTCTTTGTCCCAGGCTACAGGCATCACCCTTTCAAAACATGAACACATCCTGTGACCTTGACTACCATTTTACAATCATTGAATAATGTGCATTTACTTATCCCATTTCCTGACAGAGAATTGTTTGCAAAGGCTGGTTGGAACAATATTAGAAATTGAATCTCACCTTGCGCTTGGGCAATCTGATTCAATGTCAAACATTCTCCAGTTAAGAGTTAAAACAACATTCATATCATGTTGATATAAGCTGGGAATTATGTGTTTAGTTAATGTTTTCTACCATTAATGTGAATGTTTTAAAAAGGAAGTCATTGATTTCCTTTTCCCCTCATGTATAGATGGTCCATTGACATATTGTCATCAGTTTCATTGTGTTTTTAATTGATCCCATGTCATTTTCACAGTGGATCTGATGATGATAAGTAAGTAGACAGAGGAGCAGCTGTTTATATATCTATCCGTGTGTCATTTGTTTGCATGCATTTATGGCTGCACAATATCACCTTCAACAGTAACAGGTTTTTTCCTCGTGTGGTAAAATTTACTTAAACTGATTGCACATTGAACATTGTATGGAAACGGCACCATTTCTCATCGGCATGCTGATAACATTTTTGTCTATTTTCTAAACATAACTTATCTAATTGTATAAGGCTTCATACATGGAAGTTATGGCTAGATTAATGTGGTGGTATGTGGTTATGACTAGATGTAAACTGTATATGGTTATCACAGCTTGCTTTTCACTTTGTCTTCATTTAAACAATGTTTAATTGGAAGTCAAAGGGTAAGTCACCCATGTTGTCATTTTCATGTGTTCACCAACAACTGCATGGATTCCATTTTCATATGATTCTGCTTCTGTTGGAATGTGGCACTCATTGATGATAAATGGAGTGAAAATTCTATGGATATCCATATTGTCACCTCACAGTCCCTTGACTAACATAATTCCCAGGATGGCTTTGGTACAGAATTGGCACTAGAATTGACAGGAGTATTATGATGTTTTGCTATTTAATTCAGTTTGGAACTAACATCTGTCACATGGATTACAAGTATCGGAATGAACATGCACATATTAGCTCTGGCTGCCTTCAGAAACCAGACATTCGGTTGTCAACATTTATATTTTAATTGTAGTTAAGTCAGAAGAAGCCTCAGAAAGGAAACAAAACATACAACTGGTGATCATATTGGCGTTCATCAAAGACCTTCATTATTGCATCTCACATTAAGTTGATCTTTCCAACAGGGCTGCAGTCACCATTCAGCGGAAGTTCCGAGAATGGAAGGGTCTGGACACCCCACGTAAAAGCCACATGCCCCCTCCCCCTTCACCCATGGTGGGGGAGCAGGCTACGAAATCCGGGACCACTGTTAATCGAACAAGTCCACCCCAAGGACAGGTCAAGGTGACTTCATCACTTCCAGCGGCCCCTGTGGATGAAGTGAAACTTGATTATGATACCTATCTGAGAAACCGCCGTCCGGGGTCGACAGGATTCAGTGAAGCATCCATGTCATCGCGTTACTCCAGGAAGCAAGCTACTGAACATGACAAACTAGTATGTATGAAAGGTTTGCTTATGAACATGGGATGATAGTACATATGATTTAAGTATATTAAATCATGATTAGGACTGACTAGTTAGCCTTATTTTACAGGTAAATATATAATTTTGCATGATAGCTCCTGAGTAAGTGGGTGCTGCCATGAAATGAAATGTATATTCACCACAACATAGCTGTCACTGAATGGTATACAGAGCATATAAACCGATCATGTAGGATGATGAATTTTATCGAGGCCATTGTTTGATCATCAGCTTGACACGTTGTCTCGTACACAGGTGATGCCGACTTTAGACACCCTGACTTCAGTCACTCCGGCCACGAGTGCCACAGAGGAGAGGGGAAGCCGTAAAAATCTTGTCATCAACCTCTCTAAACTCCAGGCCACTACCATGCAGAATCTAGAGGTAAATTATGAATGTTCTTTACAATGTTGAGATGTTAAGTAAAGTAATAGTTCATGAGAGCTATTTGGGGTGTTGGCAAAGGAGGAGGCAAATGAAGCTTGTCTCCATCTTGATGAAAGTGGAGCTTGTAAATACTATTCGGATGGGGGTTTTTTTATAGGAGGAGGCAATTGCTATGGAGACCAGTGGACCATCTGAGGTGACGTTTGCTGCCCGAGGAGACCGTGAGCAGACAGAAGCAATCAAGAAGGCTGCCAGCAAGTACAAAAAAGAACCGGAAAAGAAGCGAATTGTCATCAAGAGTGTCAAGCAATTCTTCGGACCCATCCTCGAAAATCCCCAGAGCCCTGTTGAAGATAAGTACTTCCATGTAGATGAGGAGATTCCACGGATAAATTTCCGCCTCAGAGGTATGGCCCAACAGGTGACTTATTACGACCCAACAACGGATATGATAATCGCACGTAAGGAAGCTGGGATGTTTGCCAGAGCTGCTGAAGATGAGTACCACACCAAGAAAAATATGGCCAAGCCTCCAGAGAAATGCATACCAAGAGACCACAAGAAATCACAGAAGAGGAAGTTGGCTCAGTCTTTAGGAGGGATGTCCTTGACCTGTCTAAATGCAGTTCAGCATGCATATAAGGAAAGGCAACGGGCTGAAAAACACGCCAGTAAATTGGAATGTGTTCTCAACATGAGGGACCAACGAGACACAGCAAAGGAGAGAATCAGGTTGTATCAGGAAGAGAGGAGAAACAAAGCCCTCAAGGAGCGAGAGGAAGATCAGCAAAAGATGATTGAGGTCATCGAAAAGAGGGAATTGAAGACCACTAATTATTTGAACAGAAACAAAGAACATAGAGAGAAGTCCTCTTCACATTTAAAGCATCGCAGAGGGGAGTATTCATTTATGGTGGACTTTAACGTTCAGAATAGTTCTGTATCCAATGCGCTTCTGCGTCACGATCGACAAGCACGCCACGAAGACCGATTTACAGAAGCAATAGATAAAACACAAACACACAGGAACTTAGAGCTGGAGCAAAGGAATGTAGTACAGACATACATGGAGCATCGTCAGTTGATGAGGCAAACAGAAACATCGATAGGAAGAGCAGCAATCGATGCTAAAATGCTGCAAGATGCTAACGAGCGTCTGATGGAGGCTCGACAACGGGTTGCCCAACAAAAAGCTCGTAATGCTCAGGTCCAGGCTCTGTATCCAGCTGCACCGAGCATCTCATCCCATTCCCTGCCTGCCATGGACCATGACAAAATGAAAGCCATGAAGGGGCTAGATCGCTGGAATTCTGGGGTTCTTCTTAACCAGGGTAGGGTTGGAAAACACCCAGTGTCAACTGTACAGTAACTTTGGCAAGTGGGGCATTTTCCTTAAACCCCTATGTTTAGTATGGCATTTGCTGTTATGCTGGCATGGTGAATAGACGAGACAAATAGCTTTACTGTGATATTTGGAGCACTGTATAAAATGTGAATTCTGAGTGTAGCTGCGCACCAAGAGAAGTGCTAGGTTTCTTGTGATTTGAATTATGCATAAAAGACTTCCAGCTTATTACTCTTACTTTATGAGACTTGGTTGTGATTAGTACCATTGAAAGCATTATAATTCATCCTTCCTCTCTGCTGCTGTAACGGCTGCAGACAGGGAAGCCGATATTACTGTGATATTAACTTGTGATTGCCCTGTTGGGCATCTCATCATGACACATGATTTACTGTCCTAGCTCAGTGTGAGAGCAATCCTGACAAGCAATAGATGTCAGCAACAATGGTTGGTGTATGTTTTTTATTCTTTCTGTTTTAAGTGGTGGAATAAACCTGATAAATCCATGTTGTTTATATTTGCGAAGAGAAATCGGTTGCTCGTGGAAAATGCAAGATTGATTGCTGATGGATTGTCCCCATATATTTTGGGAAACTATTACATTTATCTAACAATCAGGAATATAAATTAAGAAAAACCTGCAAGTCCAATGACATATTTGCTGATCCATTATCTCAATGTTTGCTTTTTGATGAAAAAAGGGTGTTGGTTGAAGCTGCTGACAAGAGGCGACTACACACCAATGTATTTGCTGACAATGATTATCCCACTGAGACCCCTCAATATCAATCAGATGCTTGATCAGATAACAAGATTGTTCTATTTATCATTTCTGTATCCAAAGAACATTTTTTTCTCCTTCCAAGTGACCAATAATGGCACCTCTGGTTTCAGTTCAGTTACTGACAAGTGTATAATCTCATTCAGTTGATGATGTGACTATCAACCCTAAATACCTGACAAGGTTCAACATCAAACATAAGCTGAAGTAACATCTTATCAAAAGAGTTTGATATCAATGTGCTTTAACAATAATAATTGACTTACTCGAATATCAGTTGTGAGCATTAGTGTAGACAGATCTCCTCTTGACTGATTTAATGGTTATAAAAGTCATTCACAAAGTAAACAGGAGTTAGAAGTTGAAACTTCTAAATGGAACCAATTACATATAACTATGCAGAATCAATATATATTGGATAGTTGGAACAAAGTTTTCATTATTTTATTTTACCAAAACATGCCATGGTCGTCTGTACAACTCTGTGCTGGTATTGCATGTCATATCATTTCATTCAAAACCATTTACTAAATTGAGGTAAATTTACGTCGATTTGGAGATGAAAGGTGAAAGGTCGTGTAAGGGAACTCTTTTAGATTCATCAGAACTAGGTCCAAAGTCCTCAATACGCTTCTCCTTTCCTCTTAAAATGGCTGCTTTGAAGAGGTTACAGTAAAGTTCAATAGCACAAGGGGTGTCGTCGTTACCAGGTACAGGGTAGGTGATGAGGCGAGGATCGCAGCTCGTATCCACGACAGCGATGGAAGGAATTAGCATCTTGGCTGATTCAACCACTGCTCTATGCTGCTGAAAAACGTTATCCTGCGTGGAGAGGAAAATACAGAGATCGGGCAAGTGAGTAATTGCACCAAATTGAACTGCTGCATTGGTGAACGTGCCAGATTTCCAGCTGCGGCAGTGAGAGAATTCACCACATTCCTCTGCTTTTTTCTCAATCAGGGGCATCATCTGAAGATTGCGACTGACAAACATGATGACACCCTTTCTGTATGCGATGTGAGCCGCAAAGTTGAGAGCCTCTCCTAGCAGTGGCACTGTTTTCTGAATGTCAATAATATCCACACCCAGACGGTTACCAAACAGATAGGGTAACATGTGTTCATTGCGTATACCCTTCTTGTGGCCTAAATGCACACGACAATCAAATAAGTCTTTCAACTTGACAAGATCCCTGACTCCAAAGTAATCATGATGTTGGAGAGGATCGATGGCTGTCTTGACCTCAGCATCTAAACAGACACCCAAATATTGTAAAATGATGGTGTTGAATAAAATATATCTATCAATCATTATGTGGAAGAGGTTAAATAAGCTTTGTAAGCCAGTACAAACAACTCACCGTTTGCTAATTGTTCAATGTTGTCCATGTTGACCTGAGTTCCCACAGTGTAAGGTCTGACAAGACGACAGCAGACATGCAACTCCCCTACAGCTCCCCTCACACTCAACAATGATCGTCCAAACATTGTTGAAAATGAAGATCTGTCAAGAAATCAAATTGTATTATCAGAGAATCAGGTGACACTACACTTGACAGAAACTTCTTTTGCAATCGTCCAATTTCAAATAGGTTTTCCTGTATATTTAAACGGCAATATCTTGCAATCCAAGGATGGGAAAGTCTTCCTCTTTCCTACAATTTCATTATTAATCATTCATTAAAGTGAAAATATACGATTCACATATATTCAGCAAATCAATATAGAGTTACAGTCCATGACAGCAAAGAACCGAAAGTACCGACAGAGAGCGATAATATGTGTTAGCGAGTCAGAGACATCAGAAAGTTAAGAATGAGCATACGACTGAACACATAAAAAAAAGAATGGTTCTTTCGATAAGGTTGTTTGTATATTAAACAAGGAATAAATTACCAGTAATGTTTTAATAACTAATCAGCACCGGCGCGTGATTCTCCTATCAAGGACAATAAACGTTGCTAAACAGACACTGGCCAAGATAAGCATGTTTCGGTGACGTCACAGATATTTGCCAAGTCTCTCCTCCCTCCATTGTTCCCTTCAATATTATAGCCCAGCTACATTTTAGTTTTGCAATAAAGCTAACAGCCAATACGCCAGTTATTGAGATGAAGCTAACACTATTAATTATTTATCCAACCATGCGTCGTTATAATTTAAGCTTGTATGGGTGGTGAATGACCTACCGAACACACCTTAATACCATATAAATAGTCAAAAATAAAACTTTTGATATTTTATTGAATAGATTACTGTTTTGGTGAGACAAATATCAGGTAATTACTTTTGTATTGATCGGCGTTAAATCAGATGTAAATGCACATGTTCGAACCTGATATTTGCTTTTTAGTTGACTCCACATTATTTATGAAAACCTTCTTATTCACTTTCAATCATGCAATGGTCCCTCTCAATAAATGGTACCAGCTGTGGGAATTCATATTTTTGTGTCACATTGAGAGCCTATGGTATATGAAAGGTGTATTATGAAACGACATAAAATTAAAATTAAAACTTTAAAACGGCGTGTAGGTTTCACCATATATATCCCATTCTCCGGAGCAGAGAATTGTTCGAACCCACGCAATCTACACCAGGAGAATGCATATAACCCTTTAATCCAGATCTCTTTTTTTAATTCAGAAAAGTGTTTCCTTTAACAATAATTTCAAATATAAATTTTTGTCTAATTATATCTGCAGTTTTATAGCAATTTAATTTACATTATTTAGACAACATCTTTGATATTACTTGCTGTTTTTGCTGGTATTGTTGTGGTTTAGTTGATGTATATACTTATATGTTCATTTCCAAGCGATCGTTATATTATGGACCATATGTATAGTCTTATCACTGCTATGCTGGAGTGTAAGTAAAGTATCTGTTCTCGTAGAACACAATGCAGTTAGTAAAAGCAGTTTTCATACACCGGAACACTCATGCATTTAAGTCAACAAACAATATATGCAATGAGGAGTAATTATTTAGTCAAAAAAATTCACGATCTACATCTAAAGTATGGAACTAATATCATAATATCACAAAAAATGACAGATAAGCTTACAAAATCGTGTCCAATATTTATGATAGACAGAAGATTGAGATTTAGCATTTTAGGTTCAGTTAAGCTGGAGCAACGGCATATTTCAAAACAATTAAGAAAGTGATTCCAATTGGAAATTACCTTAACACAAGTCAATCATCTCCTTAACCCACCCATTGCAGTTTCTTCCCTCGTGGATTACAACTCGAGTCTGGAGCACTGACAAAGCACCATCACAGCATATTCAGTCATTCAATCTAGTTAGAATTCCAATGCAAACCCCGACCTGTTGATAAGGAAAAAATACTGGGACGAGATTGGTTGTTTGTGCCCGCAGTTATCGGCAATAGCAGGGTAAATAAACCTGCTAACCTGATATAATAATTATTACGTCCATGTATACATGATATAGTTATCGGTTGATACAAAATTGGTGTAAAATAACCAAATATTATTTGATTTGCGATTACTGGGAAACCGCTTTTTTATTTTGAATACAACAAAGCGCTGTAGATGGGCGATAATTTGATGTTTCCGCCCGAGTGGCTGTCACCATCGACAAGTTTTCTAGGTCTGATATCCCATATAGGTGCGAAGATCACCTGATGGTGGTTTTCTGCTTGCTTGCACATTGCGCTTGTGAAAGTTCTGGAGCAGCCTTATATAGAAGGATCAATCAAACAAATTGAATTCCAAAAAACATGCATCAACTACATTGATTTACTACGTCTCGTCCTTGACACAGTGCCTGTCTGCTAATGGAGTAAGCTCGTTATTTGAATTAAGCACAAACTTTTCCAACCACCTCCTCATTGGAGTTCACAGGCGCATTACAATCAACGCGACCCTGTGGAACAAACGGACAGTGTCGTAAACTGTAATCAATACGCCAGTAATATGTAAGTTATGTACGGCTTTACGGGTGGAATGTTTGATTCCTTGAGTTAAATGTTACGTAATTACCAAGTGCATCATTGTTGTGTTGCTGTTGACCACTAGATGTGCGGATTGTTTGTTTTATACTATATTTCAATTCATTCGTTGTCAACATTTCCTTGATTAGTCATATTAACAAAAAGGTTGTTGGGTTCACCTAGTATTGAGACCCTGCTGCATCAAGCTACATAAGACCTATACACTTGTAAATATTGTATGTATCCCATACATTAAGAGGCATGATATGTCAATATAGTTTGTCGAATGGACTTACCAACACTTTTTTGCTTTGCAATCTTGTGTGATCCAATAACTACAGCAATCATACATAATTTGAAATACACCTGTTATAATGTTTAATTGCAAATCAAATTTATAGGTTTTAGGTTTATTGGCCTCTTGTTTTTACTCAATTCATATCATACCAACCATCCTAACACACACCTTGACTCACTGACATGCTGTTGTCTATGATCAGACAGACAGCCCACAATGCCTATCCTAAGTACACAGATGAAGGTTGGAGTGATCAGTGCCTCAGTTGGCATTGCTCTGATTGGCGCCCTGGCTGTCTGTTTCCGACGGAGACGAAGGCGACCTGCCCTCTACAAGGATTTAACACCACCTAGTGAGGCAGAGATTCAACATGCTGCTCTGCAGGCATCAAACAGGATTCCTGGTGGAATGAGAAGACGAAATCAAGGCCAGTCTTCTGAGGGTAATTTATTTTCCTGAAATGGATTACAGTTGGCTCAGTCATTCATTCGTTTGATTATCTATACCCATGTACTTGTATTAATATATGGAAGATATTAGCTGTATAACAGGTGATGTTTGTATAAAGTGCTCATCAAGCATTACTAGCTCTCACCAGGGACAATATATAACTGAATGTCATATGTATTAATTGCACCCCCCATATGTATGTATGTATGTATATATATATATATATATATATATATATATATATATATATATATATATATATATATATATATATATATATATTGGCTATAGATCTTTTGTTGAGGAAGACAAGCAGTCCTTTGCCACCCTCAGTCAGCCAGATCAGTCATAGCCTCAGCAACTCCCGCATAAGCATTGCTAAATCAGATGATATGACCATCATAGTCGAAGCTGATCAACCAGAATTCACTCCTGAACAGCACTGCGATCGTGGTAAGTTGATTCACATTAGATTATTCAGTTAACAGTTGTAGGTATAAGCTTGTAATCAGCTTGAATGTATATAAATAATAAACTGGTTAACTTTGTTGGAAGTTGTTTTGAAATGTATGCTCTGTAATGACATCATCATCACTGTTATATCATCATCACCATTATATCATCATCACCGTTATATCACCATCATATTTGACATGCTGTGAAGGCAGCGATCATCTATTTACTTTACAGTTCATTTTGAAATAAATTTGTCATCATATTTATCATCATCAGCAGCATCATTATCATATACATCATCATTGTGGTGCACATCATAAAATAAAAATATTTATTAACATCTTCGTCATTAGAAATATCATTGTTATAAACATATTGTTATAAGCATCATCCTCATTGTTATAAATAAAGGTCTACCCCGATAACTTGGATCGCGATTACCTGTGAAACTGCATAACTCTGGCTCTGGTCTTGGACCCGCTTTTTTAGCCCGAAATAGTTATTTTAACAAAATAGGTACAAAAACGGTAGTCTTATTGACATCCGCAATAGCGCGCTTTAACAACTCGATTCCATGGGCGAGGTGTTGAAGCTACAGGAATAAGGTGAGAAAACATTTCCTATCGACCATTATCTCTAAAAATATTGAATATAATGAATTTCATTTTCATTTATTATCCCTAAAGCAATCTTACTGACAAGTTTAACCAGCCCAAAAAAGGCGGATGACGCGCTAATCTAGTTAACCCTATGTTCTCTAGGGGCACTACTTTCGACCCACATTCGCTAACTCGCGCTTTCGTTTAACTCGCATCGGCAATTTATGAATCTAGATTGGCGTGAGTTATCGGGGTAGCTCTGTATTTTCATTGTCACAAACAGTATCATCTTTGTACATATTGTCATCATCATTTTCCCAATCGCATAGTTACATATTCTTATATCATTATTACGTTGCTAACCCTAAATTGGGTTTATACGTGTGCCCATAGTGCTATGCTACTTGTTGTGTTTAGGTCTGGAGGCATTACAGACGGCCATATCTCATTGGGAACGTGCTCTTGAGAAGCTGGACCAGATAGAGGCAGAAGATATGGTTGTAAGAGGACTGTGTATTTCTTACACTATTCTTGATAGCCTTTCAGTTCATTTCTTTATATCCTTGTCAAATTTTTTTCCCAATTGCATTCAATTTGTTGTATCATTTCTACGACCAGTATATTATTTGTCTGGTAGTTGTGATGTTTATTAATTCTGGTTATTTCACTGATTTGATCATTATACCATACATCCATCAAGAGCCATGTTTTTATCCATTGTTAAATGTGTGAAAACATCTGTAGACTTGTCGTTACATAACAATCACATTAACACCAACCAAAGTTGAGCTATTCAGGTTTTGCTCACTTTTTGATAAACCAAGAACCAGTTTGTATTAGACCCTCCTAGAATGAATGTTGTTGACTTTTATGATAGCCTATACATATGTATTAACTATAATTTTATATTTTATTTTAACAGGATGCTGCAACAGAAAATATGCATGATCAGATTCATGAGCTCCTACACAGGTCATACCGCATGCAGGAAATGTTTGAACAGCGGCTGTTCCGTCAAGTGAGCACATCTGCTGCAATTGATGCAGCTCTGGGAGAGATGAACAGAGCGTACGAGGAAAAGAAGAGGAGAAGTTTAATGTCTCTGGACACCCTGGAATCAAGTGATCAGGAGTCATTTGTGTCTGCCCTGGAGGTAGGAGTTATCTTCAGTACTTTTACCCACTCCGTTATGATTGACATTTTGCACCTGAAGCTGATATTTGTAGAACATTATGATTGTACAAACTATACAGCTTAAAGTTAAACACAGCAACTGTATAACAGTAGTCGCTCACATTAGATGAATAAATGTGTGACAATCAAGTTGTTTTCGAAAGATCAAGTGTAAAGGTGCTTAGAAATATCTTGGTCTGAGTGCCTGCAGACATTATCATTGATGGTCATTTGAGGTTCTATTTTCTGTAATCCTCTGTCATTGCTTTTTCACCTGAGTGTACATTTGTTTAACATAACCAATTAAGGTGGAACTGTTGATGATGCAGGTGGCTGATCTGTCTGACCTTGAGGAGCAGATAGAGACGTTTCAGCATCTGACCCTCTATGAAGCTGCACTCACTGAACTCTCTCAAGGCTCTGTGCCATGCAGAAATCTAAGGTTTTTATCAATTAGATATTTTATTATTCCATAAGCTCATTATTTTTGGTTGGATGACAATATGTTCCACTTCTTTTTGTGTAAAAAAAAAAATAGTGGTTAAGTGTTAGATGAAAGATTCATCTGTTCTGTCGTGTGTTCTAATTATATAGCCCGAAGGACTTTTGGTTTCAATTCCACTGTGATTAATTGCAAATTTAATTCTTCTCTTGTTATATTCTCAAAATGTTAAAGGGACATTAATTCCTATACGTTACCTTAATGTTTAGAATGCTTTATTGAATACTGCTGAAAAATATTCTTATTACCTCCAGAACCAAAATGGTGAATTGTGAATCCGATACAGAGTTCTTGGCAAAACTACACTGCATTCGACTGGCTCTTCAGGTAGGAATCACCTTCAATTACAATTAAATCAATTACAGGTCTATTTTGATCAAGGTTGCCAATATGGACTGTAGGCAAGGGCCAAAAAAAAATATTGTATAGACCTCAAGGCAAAATAGGTCAGTTAAGTTTCATCAAATTATAACATCAAATTAGACCAACAGAAATTGCTTCTGAAGGACATTTTCACTGATGTGATGAAACAAGGAACTAATTCATATTTTTGTAGCTCACCGTTTAGAATACATATCTGTTGCAGCTGAAAATATCCATCCCTGTTGATGAATGAAAGCGATGTTTTGTTTTTCAGGATTTGTTTTCTGATGAGACAATCCGGAGCTGGTTTATCCAACTGGGTCGTGAAATGATCAGTGATCTGCTCACCAAGACTGATAGGGTGAGGTGATCTATAATTGACTGGGTTGATATTGTCAACGTTAATTTTTTTGTCTTTAGTTTACAAATGATCTTATTGATTACATCTGAACTGTGTTTGTTGGCAATTTTATGTGAGTGTTTGTTATTGAATGTGATTGTGCATAGATGTGTGGGTGGGTGCCATGATATATAGACCTGTCTATGTGTTTGTGTGTGTCTATGTATATGTCTGTGTATGCATATGTGTGTGTATGTGTAAACCTGTGTGTGCTTGTATGTGTGTGCCAGTGTATGTGTGTCCATGTGAGTGTGTGTTCCTTTGTGTGCTTGTGTGTGTATAAATATATATGTATTTATGTGTGTGATGTAGACCTATTTGTGCTGTTATTTCAGTCTTTTGTACCCACTTTGTGATGTACACCTATTTCTCTGTACATTCAGGACCCGATGGATTTCCAAGCTGCCTATGATTCTATGATCAGCTTCATAGGTTGTGAGGAGAACTGGCCAATCATAGAGGAGGAACTGAGAGGTCGAGGGGTAGGTCATCAGGGGGTCTGTTTTCTGGGGCAGGTCAACACAGGTTAATAAACTGGGACAGGTTAACAGACCAACAATCGGTCAATAGCATTCAATGAACTGAGCTCCATCAGATTTTGGGTTATTTCGGCGAAATTGCTGGTTAAATTCTATCATAAGAGTTGTGTAGGTCCATACAGACCGAATAACCAAGGCTTGGTAGCTTGAGTTAATGAATCAGGGTAGGTTGGTTAGGAAGATATAAGTTAAGTGTTTTATGAAAAAAACACTATTTCCCATCAGTGACAGTATGATGTATTCTAAAGATTTCAAGTGATCTATTTTGACTGCATCTCACTTGTTGTGAGTTTTCAGGTAAAGATGTTGACATTCTATGACGTGGTCATTGACTTCATGTTATTCGATGCCTTTGATGACCTGGCCTCTCCGCCCAGTTCCGTCACCACTGTTGTCCAGAACCGATGGCTCTCAAACGGCTTCAAGGAAACAGTGTGTATATTCCTCAATGTATTGGCGTTGTATTTCGATCATCAGACACTTTGATTACCATTGAATCAAGGGTTAATTTCTGGAACTTCTGAACCATTGTTTATGTCTATCCTGTGTGTGTATTGTGTGTGAAGGCACTGTCTACTGCCGTCTGGTCTGTACTCAAAGCAAAAAGGCGTATGCTAGCGGTAGGATTTGTCATCTTTGTGTAATAAATGTTTCTTGACAAAAGACTGTTAAGCATACATACTATGTATTCAATATTGTTATTTATTGACTCACAGCAGACTTATTGTGGCCGTCCGATCATTGGAATAACACAGTGGTTCCCATTTTACAATTGATTAAAACAGTATTTGGATGAAATAGATGGGTTGTTTTTTTACACTTTCAGCATTCACAAGGCTTTATAGCCCACTTCTACGGCATAACAGAACACATCAGCCCAGTGCTTGCGTGGGGCTTCCTGGGCCCAGCAGGTGAACTCAAAGACCTCTGCCATTTCTTCAGGGTGAGAAACCACTGGTGCATTGATGTGCATGAACAACATTTAGTTTTCCTCACTAGCCATTAAGTCTTGATGATATCAAATGTGTCCTCATTCTGGGGATTATGTTTCCATCAATTGAATACTCTCCTGGTAAGTCTCATATGAACAAGACAGCTGGTACTTCAATTCTAATGACAGTCATAAAATAAGTAACAAGGAATTTTATTATTATGGCACCTGTGCTTTATTGCTAACTTTGTGTGTTTGGTCGTATTGCCAGGATCAAGTTTTGGAGTTCATGTCTCAAGTTTTCAGCTTTGAGGAGGTGAGATATTCATGTGTGAAGGAATTGGCCAGCGACATTCTGCAACTCACGCGGGAACGGCAAAACAAAATGGCTGTGGTGTTATCATCATGACGATATCATCATTTAGTTAAGTAATAGAGGGCGTTTTGTTTGTTATTTATAGCAGAAATGATTGAGTTTGATGGTTTCTGAGTTATATCCGGTGTCACTTTCTTTGTTTATCCTGTGCGAAATTCTGACATCATTGTAAAGCAGCACCTACTCTGATGCCACTTGACTTAAAATGATCCTGTTATAAGCACCAGGTGTCACATAACCCTGCTATTGGTGTAACATGACTCGGCTGTTATTGTCACATGACCCAGCTATAAGCATCACCTGACCCTGTCATAGTGACAGGATTCATATGTGTAATAGCTGAAGCAACTTGATGATGAGGATAATAAAATGATCATAACTTAGTAATTCTATATATAAATGTCATGGTAAAGGTCATGCAAGGTCATGAATATTATGACTTCACTTCGTATCACTTCTATCAAATAATGGCTCTATCCTAAAATCACCTGCAAAATATCTTACTTGTTGCATTTCCTCTCACTAACGTAATAATGTCCAAGGTCACAAAGAAGGTCATGCAACAGTACATCGGTTAATAATGATGGCTATACCTGTGATTGGTCATAAAATGGACACAGTCTATTGCTGTGTAACGGTTATCATAACCTGTGGTTATATGCCATGTTGTACTAGTGGGTGAAGGAAGAGTTCATATCCTGTTAAAATTCATCAATATCACCATACTTGTGTCAGCCTTAAAGTCACTAATGTCATGAAGCAAACATCACTAAAATTGGCTGGTTTCTTCCTTTATTTGGCTTGAGATGTTTCATTGCATGGAATTATATTTCCTCTTTTTTCACCATGTTGCCAATATGTATTATAGTTGTCATTATGAGAGCAGCAGGTCTTCCTTGTGACAACATTTTATATAGCTCACCTGAACTAGATAAGGATAATGAATATTTGATGAATGTGAAGTCAGCCTAGACAAGGTGACCTTATTCATACAGATGAATTAACTAATTGGTACCAAATACACTGGCATATCATGCAATTTTGTTTCACTTCCAAAATTGGCGTTGTGGCACGTTATTAGTCATAATTTAGTAATGAAATGCATTCTCTCACAAAGGTCAATTGAAAAGGATTGGCTTGTTATGTATTTTGTACAATACAATCTCATGTTGTTCATCAGCTGGTTATCATAGAAGATGACCTGCCATTTCTCGTTTCCCCAAATCACGGGATTGTTGGCCAAACAATGCTGGTTTCTGTCTCGAGTTCTGCTTAGTGGGAAGCACTTTCTAAACAGCTCACTTCCTTCATGTAGATATTTCAAGTTTCTATGTGCCTGTTGGTGAGGCACTGAATTTGTATTTGATTCCGAGTGGCTAAACCAGCTGCAGGTTTGTTTCCTGGATCTGCTTTTGATATGTATGCTGTTAAGGGAAGAAAGCTTTTTGTAAAAATTTACAACTGTTGGATGAAATAAAAAAATAATTTCATATGTACTCCATTGCATCACAGAGCCATCTACATGACTCAGCACTATCTGTGGGGATTCTTGGAAGCTTGGTGCCATAACCTCCCCAGCTAGATCAGACACTGACCAATTGAGAGGCTGACAGTCAAACAGCCCAATGTTGAAACAATTTTTTACGACCTTTATGTCAACTCTCAATACAATTTGCAGCCAAATAACTATGATCTCCCTTGTAGTGCAACCTACCAGTCTTTTTCACCTTACTTGTTTTAAAAGGTATATCCCTGTCCTTCCCTTCAAATGAGACAATTAAATTTTTTGATAATTTCTTGAGTTTTATTCGACATGATAATAAGTATGGGTGCCTGCAACCTACCAGATCACTGTTGATTTCACAGGACAAGTGCATTATTACCAAACTCCCACTGCATTACCATTGGTTAGGTCGACTCGACAAAATCATTTCTCGCACATTCCAAAAGTATCTACTACTAAATAAAAACAAAATTGATTTTTAAGCAATGATTAACAATTGTGATCACTTTATTAAAGCAACAGTATTGCATACTAAATCTCCCACCTTAAACAAGTCAAAACTGCTCAAATACCTAACAAGAGTTTATACTGAATATTATAACTTTCACACAATGAAATACCTTCAAAAAAATCACACAAGAAATGCCAATTTCTTAATAGATTTAAGCAGGTCTCACAACATGACACCAGAAGTATACATTGATTATTCTGAGCTTTATACATTTATTGTGCTTAAGAGTGACAAAGCCAACCATTTTAAGGCTAGCCAGTAGTTTATCATATGAACAAAAGCACTTATTAGTCATTGAAAGTCAAGCCTTGCATTTTATGCATCAAACATTAGATAAAATCTCAAAAACAGATATCCCACCCCCTAATCCTTCAAAAACAGCATTTACTAAAATATTAGGAACACCTTGCAGACCATCAGTTGGTTACTCACTCAATGCTAACCAGGCAATGTAAATCACACTGCCCAACTACCCTCCTCACAAACCAGGCAATCTAAATCACACTGCTCACAAATCAGACAATCGCCCCAACATCACTAGGTGCGACAATGTATTCCTGATTGTTAAATGGTTGCCCTTGACTACCAGTACCCTCCTCCCATTACAGTCCTGAGCAGGGAGTAAAGATACGGATGTCTTGGAGAAACCAATCATTTATCAAAACACACGAACATCACAGCACAAGTATATTCGGTAACAGAATCTACCCAAACTCATCCAACAAAATGAGCCAAGTATGGTATTTGGCAATAAAATAAATTCTCTATGGCATGGCCACCAGTAGAATCAGAAATCAGATTCCTCGGCAGTCTACCAAGCCTCGACGTTGTATCTTCCTTCAATCTGCATCTGTGTCACCAAATGCTCCGCCTCCTCTTCGCTGTGCCCGCCCACTTTTACAAACGCGTTGACGACAGCTTTGCGTACTGAAGGAGGGACGTTTCCAGCTGGTCCACACAGGTAGAAATAGCCCTTCTGCTTGCCTAAGTAATCGTAGATCACCTCAGGGTTTTCCTCAATGCGGTTCTGGACGTAAATCTTGTGCGCCTGGTCACGGGAGAATGCGTTGGCCATCACCTTAATGATACCCTTTCCTTCTGAATGATACTCATCAAATTCATCACCGTATGTGTAATCTGTGCGCTTGTACCGAGCACCAAAGAACAGAGCCATGGGTCCACACGTCTCACCCTTCAACCGAGCCACCTCGCGATCTTCCACCATGGCACGGAACGGAGCAATACCGGTGCCCAGGCCTACCATGACACATGGCAGCGCATGATGATCCGGAATGTTGATCCCGGCTGCATTCATCTTGGAACAGACCAGATCTTGAGAATCCCCAAGAGAGAGATTGGCCAAATAACTTGTGCAGAGACCCTGTTTGTAGATGCCGCTGGGCGTGGTCCAGTCATCCTTCACGATGCACAGATGGAGCATGTTGGGGTGCATTGCTTCTGAAGACGCGATCGAGTAAAGTCGAGGTTTAATCCGTGGCACGTGATCCAGAATGTATTCCAGTGAAAGCCTGGATGAGGGAAATTGCTTGAAGAGATCAGCGTAGGTTGTAGTTTCTTTCGAAAGAGCGCGGAGGTCATCTTTTCCCTCCTTCGTGAGGAGATGCTCAAGCTGAGCTTTTTCTGCCTCATCTGTGGCAGCCATCTGGAGGGTCTCGTAGAAACGGCGGCTGGGTTTGCCAAACATGTCAAGGACTTCTGAGAAGAGCTGCTTGGCTGTGAGGGTGCCTGGCAAGGGGTCCTTACGGCCCTGTACACAGTGGAAGGACATAATTATACAACCATCATAGCACGTACATTACATATCAACACCAATCTTTATACCAACACAATAAAGTATCATCTTACACTATTATATACATACACACACATATATATGTATATACACACACACACACACATATATATGTATATATATACACACACACACACACACATATATGTATATATATACACACACACACACATATATATGTATATATATACACACACAAACATATATATGTATATATATACACACACACACATATATATGTATATATATATACACACACACACACACATATACACATATATATATATATATATATATATATACACACACACACATATATATATATACATACACAATATATATACATACATATAGGAATATATATATATATATACATACATATACATATACATATATATATATATATATATATATATATATATATATATATATATATATATATATATATATATATATATATATATATATATATATGTAAATATATATCTGGTATCATACAGAACTATATATACACACACACACTCATACATACCTGATGTCACTGTGCAATAACTACCAAGGTTCAAATCCCTGAAAGCAATTTTTATTCCAACTGACCTGTAAATCGCTGTGTGACACAGTATCAGGGTTGATGAAAGCAATTTTTATTCCAACTGACCTGTAAATCGCTTAGTGTGAGCACAGTATCAGGGTTGATCTGGTAGTCATCACAGAACTGCAGCACATTCTCCAGCTGGTTATGGGGGTAGACACCGAGGCAGTCACCAGGACTGTACTTCAGGCCAGTGTTGGTCAGGTCAAACTCATAGTGTCTGATGTCACGGTCATAGTCAGGGGGTGTGAGAACCAGGTTCTTGGTGAGGGGCACCTGTTTTGTACCTGGTGACATAGATATTTCATAAATGTCATAATTTGATTCATTTCAATGCAGAAATATAACAATGATATGCTAATATACCGTTTATAACTTCAAACCAATCCTGAAGATCATCTCTGTCTGGAATTGGGATTTAGTAGATTCCTATCTGATTTCATGATTATTTTTATGCTCAGCAAGTAGAGTTTTGCAATTTTAGTTAAGTCGACTCAACTCGACATATGGACCACTTTGATAATCTGATCACTCTTTGATGCATATAATCTAGAGTAATGACAGGTGGGCTTTGATCAATCTACCTGCCACCATTGGTACCCACCTGTAGGGATGATGACTTGCGGCACGCCTGATGAAGTGCCGGTAACATCCATGGCCACTTGGTAGGAGGGATCGAGGAGCTCCTGAATGGGAGGGTCGGTTCCCAGCTCGTTCCACAGCTCGGGCAGCCAGTCGTTCCACTTGCTCTCCCAACGATCCTCATCTTTGTCGTCACCTAGTCCCAACTCCATGACAGTATGGGCTCCTAGCTCTTGGAAGCGCTTGTAGAAGAGGTTGGCAGATTCGTTGAAATACACGTAGGAGGAGTCACCCAGGCCGAACATGGCGATCTTGGTGTTTGCCAGCAAGTCCTGGGGAAGGTCAGGATCATTGAGCTGTTTCCAGAATTCTTTGCAGTTTCCAGGGAACTCGCCCTGGCCACAAGTTGCTACGATGGCAAAGACCTTGTCTTGTTTCTCAAGGTCATCAAAGTCGAAATCATCCATGGCAAGGCATTTAGCACGGATGCCGCGACGCTTGAGCTCCGACGCAAAGACACCAGACAGGTACTCGGCTGTTCCCGTTTCAGATCCGTAGAGAACAACAACTTTCTCTTGATCCGAGGATTCTCCTAGCTGGTTCTTGAGATGCTCTAGAGTCTCATAATCATCCATAGCCATGCGCTGGAACTTGCCATGTCGCTTGTGAATATCCACGTTCAGGTAATCATGGAGCTCATCGGCAACCTTTGCGTCAGCGCGGTTCAAACGAGTGAATCTGTTCTCACCTTCCAGGAACTTTTGCAAGTCACTCTTGATCTTCTTGGAGTCGAGCATGAATGGACTGACACCTTGCTCCTCACGCCTGGGATCGTAACGGTACAGTGTCCAGTAGCCGCTGTCTACAGCAACCTTCTGTTGATCCATCATGTTCTTCATCTCAATACCCCAGTCAATGCAGGGCGAGTAGCTGATGATGAGGGAAGTGCCAGGATAGTTCTCGGCTTCTTTGAAGGCAGTTACGCACTGGTTCATGTTAGCTCCCAGAGCCACAGATGCTACGTACACATTCTCGTACTGAATGGCACACAACCCAAGATCTTTCTTGATCTGTCTCTTGCCACTGGAGGCGAATTTTGTGACGGTTGAAAGCTGTGTAGCCTTGGAGACTTGGCCGCCTGTGTTTGAGTACATCTCCGTGTCAAGAACCAGGATGTTGACGTTTTCGCCGCGAGAGATGACGTGATCAAGACCTCCGTAGCCGATGTCGTATGCCCAGCCATCTCCTCCGACCAGCCAATGAGACTGCGTCCTCAACATGTCCTTGTTGTCATAGATAATTCTCAGTCTGGGATCCAGGCCTTCGATCCCCATCTCCTCAAGAATGGTCTCGATTTGCAGTGAGTAAGTGTCACATTTCTCTGGAGCTTCAAAGTAGGACAGCCAGTTGTTGAAAGCAGTTTTGAGTTTGTCGGGCATGTCCATGGCAAGCACGAGGGTGGACACATCCTGCTTGACCTTCAGTCTCCTCTGCTTTGTGGCCAGCATCATTCCAAATCCATATTCAGCATTGTCTTCAAACAAGGAGCGTCCCCAAGCGGGGCCGTGCCCATCTTTGTTGGTGGCAAACGGGATGGTTGTGGAAGTGCCCCCCCACACAGACGAGCAGCCAGAAGCATTGGCGATCACCATACGATCACCAAACAACTGCGTGGCCAACTTCAGGTATGGGGTCTCACCGCAGCCGGCACAAGCCCCAGAGAATTCCAGCAAGGGTTTCTGGAACTGACTGCCTTTCACGGTGTATTTGTCCCCAATCTCTTCCCTTTCAGGGAGAGCGATTGAATAGTCCCAGTGGGGGCTCTGTCCCTCTGCAACTTCGTTGAATGGAGCCATGTACAGAGCATCGTCAGGACAGCTCTCCACGCACACCTCGCAACCTGTACAATCGAACGGGGATATCTGGATGGTGTAGTGATACCCGGCCACTTCCGTCCCACCCTTTGCTTTGCGGGCCTCAAATCCAGGTGGTGCTGCCTTCACTTCGTCTTTCTCGAGCATAAAAGGGCGGACAACAGCATGAGGACAGACAATCGCACAGTAATTGCATTGCGTACAGTTGTCGGGCTTCCACACAGGAATCATGGGAGCAATGCCACGCTTCTCAAACTTAGAAGTGCCAATGGGTTGGTATCCTCCAGGCTCGAACGTGCTCACAGGAAGCTTGTCTCCCTCCAGAGCCAGCACAGGATCCATGATATCTTCTACAAATTCTGGTCTCTCTACCTCTGCATCTGTGCCAGGGCGCAAACCTCCTGTAGATGCACTCAACCAACTTTCAGGATAGTCCACAATCTTCAGATTCTCCATGGTGGCATCAACAGCTTTGTGATTCATGGCAATGACTTTGGGTCCTTTGTGACTGTATTGCTTGGAGATGGACTCCTTCATGAGCTCGATGGCCTGTTCTTTCGGCAAGACGCCACTCAAGCCGTAAAATGCGGCTTGCATTATCATGTTGACTCTTTTTCCGAGTCCAACATCCTTGGCAATATTTGTGGCAGCAATGTTGTAGAATTTGAGTTTCTTTTCTGCAATGGATCGCTTGACATGGGCAGGGAGTTTCTTGTCCATTTCTTCGAAGGTCACCCAAGGGGAGTTGAGGACAAAGATACCGTTTTCCTTCAGAGGTTCCAACATCTCATATTTGTAGACGTAGGAAGGATGACTGCAGGACATGTAATCAGCATCACTTTGAATCGTGTACTCGGATTTGATTTCTTCCGGTCCGAAGCGTAGATGAGATACGGTGACACCATCAGCCTTGTGGGAATCAAAGACAAAGTGCCCCTGAGCTTTCAGGTCTGTGTTCAATCCAATGGTTTTGATTGCAGTTTTGTTAGCACCTACGGTGCCATCCGACCCGAGCCCCCAGAAGAGGCACTGTGTAGTGGTGCCAGGAGTGGTGCTGATGGGAGCTCCGTAGTCCAAGCTGGTGTGCGTGACATCATCCTCAATCCCGATGACGTAGCTCTTCTTGGGATTTTCCAGGTTCAGGTTGTCAAACACAGCTTTTGCCATGGCTGGGGTGAACTCCTTTGAAGCAAGTCCATACTGTGCGCCAGTGATCAGGAGAGGTTTGTGAGCATCAGACATCGTCACATTGACATCGAGGAAGAGAGGCATTCCGGTCGCACCATCCTCTCTGGTTCTGTCTAGGACTGCAATTCGCTCAACAGACTGCGGCAGCGCTTCCAGGAAATGTTTGCTGGACCAAGGTCGCAGCAAATGGACCCCCAGAACTCCCACCTCCTCGCCATGGGCGTTCATGTAATCCACAGTCTCTTGCAGTGTCTTGGTTGCAGATCCCATGCACACAGCCACTCGTTTGGCTGCCGGAGAACCGTGATAGTCAAACAGTTCGTACTTCCTCCCTGTCAGCTTGGCCACATCCTCAAACACTTCCTCCACAATTCCTGGGCAATTCTGGTAATACTTGTTGGCTGCAACTGTAGACTGAAAATATCTGGTCTTTGACCTGTTCCTCTGATGATGGGATGGTAAGGGTTGAGAGCAAATTTGTGAAGGTGTTCTTTGACCATCTCATAGGGGAATATCTGGGCGATATCTTCGTACGGGATCTTCTTGATCTTTGACATTTCTGCCGACGTGCGGTAACCGTCAAAGAAATGCAAGAAGGGCAGTCTGGATTTGAGTGTAGAAATGTGCGAAGCCATTCCCAAGTCCATGACTTCCTGAACAGAGGAGGAAACCATCATCGCAAACCCAGTTTGTCTAGTGGCCATCACATCAGAATGGTCGTTGAAAATCGAAAGCGCGTGCTTGGAGATGGTTCTCGCCGAGACATGGAAAACCGTGGGAACAAGTTCACCAGCGAGTAAGTACATGTTCGGTATCATAAGGAGTAAACCTTGGGAGGCTGTGAATGTGCTGGTGAGGGTTCCAGCAGCCGCAGCTCCGTGGAGAGCCCCTGCTGCACCACCCTCTGACTGCATCATATTCACATCCACAATCTGCCCCATGATATTCTTCTGTCCGGTAGCAGCCCAATTATCCATATGTTCTCCCATGGACGTAGCAGGACTTATGGGATAGATGAACGATATATCGCTCATTCCATAAGCCACATAAGCGGCTGCTTCATTCCCGTCCATCACCACGTAGGGCTGATTTTCCGCCAGTCGGATCTCTTTCTTCTCCCTCATCACCGCCTGGGAAGCTACTGCAGCTGGCCTGGGCGTTGTTGTTTCTGCCAGACCTCGCCTGTTGGCGGCAGCTCTCATCACCGTCTGCAAGACGGGCCGCCCAGCCTTCCATCCTCGCCACATAATGATTGTGTTGTGTTAGACTTGTCTTAGAAATTGTGGTAAAAACTTCTGACCATTAACCTGTATGTATAGAGAGGGGACAGGGACAGACACAGGCATAAAGGGATGTATTAAAGGTATCCTACATGTTGACTAACATATAAGATGCATTCATGATTTAATATTATCAACCGGCTGGAAGAATAGGCTCATAAGGCAGTCAGTACAGTAGCTTGTTTAAGATACACTTTTTAATTAGAAACAGATGAATAGAATTCTTCCACATCCCTGTTATCAAGAATTTTCATGTGATCAAGGAAATTCACCACATTGAGTTTTTTTTTAATGGAACACAGGGGGAGAAGTTAACAGATGCACTAACCTTGTTATCATGCACAGCCGGTTATGCTTCAGCTAAATACACAGCTACTAGTTCAATTCTGAAACAAACAAAAATCATAATGTTCATCCCACACTCAGAATGATTTTAGTTTTTGACACCCAGCAATAACTTAGACCTCAAACAATTTGAACAATATATGCCACCAACCATTCTATCTAACTGACCTTGGATAAGTATCAAGACCTAAAAAAAATTATTCTGACCTCAAACAATTAATCTATTCTAGAGCATGTTTGTCCTCAAAACAATTACCTGACCTTGAACAAGTATCATGACCTCTAAAAGGAGAATGACCTCAAAAAACCACAATCCCAAACAAGAAGACCACCCTTAACATGCCCTCTACATCCCCTGGTGTGAAACAAAACAAGCATCAAACAATTCCATGTTTACACACATTGACCAACCTTGACCTGTGATATGGTAATTCTGGAGACAGAAAGGCACTGGTTATAGGACTACAAAGTGATGGTGTCAAAATCCCATCCAACCCCAAGTGTTGTGCACTGGCTCCAACAACAGTGTGTCATTGCTATACAAGTTAAGTACTTTTGACACCTTGCATTTTGTCCATAAAATTGTTTCTAGCTGGTGAATCATCCATATGATATAGCCCCAGTAATTCTCCAAATAGCTATGTAACTATGATACCGATCTTATTAGTGGTCACCGAGACATTGCATCTCATACATGACTAGAATGCTACAGCGAAAAGGTGTTAAGGGGCCAGTTTGGACTGTTATCAGCAATGTGACGTCACACTTTGTAGCCTTATTTGGGAAAACCATTTGTATCCTGGATCATAACAATGCACTTTAACAATTGCACATAGCCACTAATAACTGCAATTATGGCTCTGGGTCAGATCATTTCATACAGTGAAGGCTTAAAGTCGGAGGTTCGAGTTCCTTTTTGAAATTAACTGGTCAAAATTATAAAACATGCTACGAGAATGTAATGATCAAAAATTGAAAGATGGTAGTTAAAGTCATGAGAATGACACCGCGACACCTAGCGGTTGCAAGTGGAACTTGCCAGTAGTAAGCAGCATGCGGGCGCATTGATTTGGTAATGCCATGCCATATTCACGGGAAGTTCATAATAAAACGATCACCTCCACATAATGGCTCGTTATGTACAAATGTAGTAACACAACCTCACCCGACAAGGCATCTTACTCTCCCTGTACGACCAAGTCACTTATACCAACTAACTACGACTATGCACATTGATTGTTCTAAGGGTGAGCGCTGGTTTTATTTTCCACGCCTTTCAACAACTTGCGTCTACAGACTTTCAAGAGGAATCGGCTGTGATGACCTAAGCAATACCCTGCTTGTCGTTAAATATGTTGACAAAACCATCTGTGTCGATATTGAAGTGAGAATATTAAAAAAAATATCCCTGTACGCAGAATTCGTCCTTCTAAACAAGTCAACTTTTAATGCTAGTTTTATGTTGCCGAGGAGATACTGTATAAAAAGAAAGCAATATTTGTGGCGGGTATCGCGATTGATAATAAATACTTCACCTATGGCAACCTGCGGTGGTTACACCGGTGTCACCTCAGACTTACACACGTACGCTGCTCATCACCCGGTTATTGAACACATAATTCTAACTGATTGGACCCATCTAAACACCATGCTTGAACCAAACACTTGACCTGCTTTTATTGATACAGACGTTTCTTGACAGGATCATCCATCCTCTTTTAATTAGCTGTCTTAACATTTATCACACGCACATAAAACACCACTTGGTATCAGACAGTGAATTAACACTTCTGCCGCTCAGTGCGATAAATCACATATGGGCCCGTTGACTGCGGTCAGATGTACACTAAATGACGACAAAATCGAGAACAATCGTCTCCATCGAGACAGTCGTTCGGGGCGTTAGGGCGGCTATCTATATCAAGTCAAAGGACGATTGGGCAGATCAGGTCACTGGTCGCCCTCTTAAAATAGCAACATATGCAGTAAAGGCTAACCACATCATTAATGGTACTTAAGCGGTAACCATGAATATATCAAACATAACATAGTGACAGCATGCTTAATGTGGATATTTACGGCATGGAACTAATGCAGATGGGAATAGAACACACTGTAATTCAGACGCTCATGCGAACCAGGCAAGGTCAGATACAAACAAACATGGGGTCTTTGGTACAGCGTTATAGACCATGCTTGGGTACATTTGGTCATCACTTCCAATGATTCAAATAATCATGCTTTGCATAGTCGTCTGAGAAAGCAGCGCGATTTGCTCACATGCCGGATGTGATTGCCCTGGCAGCTGAAGGGCTGAAATAATTTCGGCGAGGGGTTTGGGGCCGCTCAAGGCCCCCAATGGGGATCAAAGGGGGCGAAGAAATGTTCCCTGGAGCCATCGGATCCGCGGAAATCCGCGGACAAATCACATCCCTGAATTTATTCCGTCAACCCGCCCTAACCCCACTCCAGCTCCTCGTACACAAATATATATCAATCTCCAAGGTGAATTAAGTTACAGATGAACTACATAAATTATGCAAATATCAGTACTGAGTCGCCAGTGGTATGAATTCATGAAGGGTATGGATCGCTCCCAAAGAAGTAAAACCTAAATGTATACACAACAATGCTGAGCCCGGCTACCAGCCACAGATTACCTCTGAGATGGCTACACAATGTGTTTGATTGATCTGTTTGTGTCATTGCATAGACCATATCTGTTTGCTACCTGGGACTAGTGGGGGCGTTGGCATATCTCATCCAATGTTATTTTGAGAGCACATTAAAAACTGCGCTTCAACTACACTAGCAGAAGAAAACAGATGTTGTTTACACGAAAGCACGAAGTGTGATATGCGAAAACCATACAGCCCAAGAACTGCACTTAGGTGAGTGCTATAACAACTCACAAATCCCACAGGGATTTCTCCCTGCTTAGTTGGTATTGGACGATCGGGTATTTTCTTTTTTAATGGCGCCATTTTAACCAGGCGGACATGAAGTGACATGGGGTCGAGATACTCCGATAACGCGTCAGACGACAGTGCCAATCAAGTCCCCTATCAGATGACCCCTGGTCGACTAAGTTACCCCGAGACGTGGCATTCCTAAAAAAAACTGCTCAAGTGTGAGAACGAACTTGGTGGGTTACAGACAAGCTGAGCCATGTCATTGCAACCATGCAAGCAACCTCTAACAGCCATAACCTCAGCGAAAAACAAGCACACCAGTACTACTGCGGTTTCCGAGAGCTGGCCGGCAATACCAAGTATATATATATATATAGCAAGTATATATAATATATATATATATATATATATATATATATATATATATATATATATATATATATATATATATATATATATATATATATATATATATGACCGTTACAGATGAATAACTAAGAGTGATATAAGCATATAACTATCTAGAGCTCGGTAACCTGACATCGCTAGCCTGGCGTCCATGCACACAACAGTGAAGGCCCAGGAATATGGGCGAGTTGATCCATGCCGAGCCCAAACATTAAAAGAATACGAAAATAAAAAGTCTTCTTCAGTTTTCATTTCTTGCGATCAGTCGATTCGTGGGCAACGCACCTAATCGACGTGCAGGAGGCATCCACGGCCATGGCTGGGAGCCGGTCGGAGTACGGGGGGGGGGGGGGGTACGTGTATGACGTGATTGATGTTTTATCTGTTCAGGTGAGTTGTATATTTCAGGTGTAAAAACAGAAGGTCACCCCAAAGAGTGCAAGGCAATGTCAGGTGTGAATAATCACATTATTAGAGTAGGAACACAGGCACTCATCCTATATTGTTGTAAAACTGTGGAGGGGATGGAGGTAGGGGGGTGGGGTTGATAGTTGGGATGGTAGAATTCCAAATACCTCTCATGAGTTCCTTTGGCGGCATTGTTATCCATAAGAAGAACTGCTGCACATCTTCACTTCCTATGGAGTTGTAATTAAGTCTGCATCATAGTAAAAGTTCGTTTTCTTTGAAATATAGGCTTACTGGAGACGAATGGCACGCGCGTAACTTTATTTTTTAACAAGTTACCACAACCTACTTTCAAACAGCATGCGCATTCCTTACTCAAGATCAAAAAGCCAGTATCAAATTTTGTTACTTGGCCAAATCCCATTCTGTTATTGCAAGAAAGTAGATTGTTTACATATCAAGCGTAACTAACATCCATGCAGCACACCCAATTATTTACTCTTCTTGTCTTTTTCTGACAATCAAAAAGTAACCCCACCAAACCAAACTCCTGAAAAGACTACCTCAGGCCAAATCATGTCAGCGGGAGTGCGCCAATACATGGAACAGCCTGCCAACATTGCAGCGCCAAAATAACCCTCGCTGCTCAGCTGAGAGATGTAAACAGCTACGTTCCTGATAAATTCTAACAATGAAATCCTTCTGCATAGTGTTTCGCCCAATTTCAAGCCGTCAAACTCGTAATCGATAGATGGCCAATTGGATCTCGCGGAAACATGGTGTATGGAAGGCAACAGACTGGTTTGGAACTTAAGCAAACCAGACGTGTAATTGTTCACAGCAAAATGTAAAAAAATGGCCGATTGTAAAAAGGCTCTACTCACCGATATATAATATATGAAGCTTCTCAATTAATGAATTCCCCTAAGATATTACTAAAAGCTAATATTCGCCGCCGTCATGAAGTTGGTAAACTCGGGTCATCAGCTTTCATAGCAGCTCTTCCTATGGTGCTTTTTTTGTGACAGTCTAATTCTATCATCATACGTGATGTTAAATTTTGAATCCACCACAATCTAACTACGTAGCAAACAAATAAACCCCCAAAATGGCAGCTTTCAACTCCGAAAGGAAATCACTCCATGAAAGACAACGGTCGGGGTTAAATGAAACGCCGCATTTGACATTCTCATGTAAACCCACGTGGTTTTCTATAAACGAGAAACAAAGTTCACAGGGTGTTGTCATGGCGGACGTGACTAGATCGACTCACCTGATGTCGCCTCCCAGAAAACGTCCATTTCTGGCTAGGACCCACCACACGTACCTAGCGGCAAGAGTAGCAATGGGGTACTGCTTGGCGAGTGGCTGACGTGCGCTTCTTTATCCACCAAATGGCTGCAAACTCAATGTTGGCCTATCACAGCCAACCTTTCATATATTTGATGTGTCCATGGTTGCTGTTCTTTGCAGCTGAACCTTGCCCTCAACTGATAAAAAATGCAATAATAATATTAAAGTTCTGGTTGAGTCTATTTTGATAATTTGAGGTTGGTGCGCATCCAAGTAGATATTGCTGGATGTAGCAAACATTGTCAAGTAGGTACGAACTCACGTGCCCAAATGGTTGATACATAGTAATGACACATCTTCTTAGTGTAATCTAAATGGTTGATATTTATTCAATCCATCAGATATTTCAGTGACGTAATATACATAATGACCAACCACCAACATTTGCGGATGACCTTGGTTTTGGCTGTTCCTAAGCTTTTCTCATTTGTGGGTTGTCTTCATCTTATTTTAAAGCATAATTAGATAGTGACAATTTGGGGGTGACAATTTAGGTCAGTGGTCTTGTTTTGAAATATATTTGATATTACAAAGCACAAGAACAGCTAAATGTTTTTTTAATTCTGCATTGTACGTGTTGGTCTTATGAACTGGCAGTAGTTGTGCGAATCAAACACTTCCCTTGCCTTTCACTAGCATATCTCCAGACCTTATCCCCCCTAGTGCATTGGATCAGCCTCATTAAATATTCAGCAGGCACCGAATACAAAAATATAAAAGGCCCTTCAAAATGTGTGAATATTTCTCGATTTAGGCATTCTATTCGGAGGGATTTGCTACAGAAGAAGTGATTATCGAGGTTTAATGGCAACATCATAAATCAAGGATACTTTGTTTGCACTATTTCTAATCGTTGCGAAACTGTCGTGCTGTATTGTGCATTGATCTTTTACGCAATGATTTCAACTGTCTGTTGCACCGCAAAGACACAATTAGGCTAGAGAAACCCATTGTCAGTGTTTGTCTATACTGAAGCTGAATTGACGCATTTGTGTCATTGATAATAACTGCTTCTTGAATACACAAACAAACTGTTAAGCTCGTGGGATAATATACATAATACACAGTTGTCCATCCTCAAGTTTTGCACATATATTGCATGTCTTTGTGAACTATTCATTAAGCTAAACTGATCTAAGTTGACTATCATGGGACTTTCAATTGTTCTAAGCACGGAATAATTTCTTGTAATTTTTGTATATTCTTCTGACGCATTTTGGGCAGTGTGCACGAAACGATCAATTGATATAGTTCTAATCCTTTCTTGAGATTTCGGCAGATTTATATACAAATGGTTTACTGGAAGTGAACCAAAGCTTTTTTCAGAACATTATTGTTGGAAATGCTACACTTAATGACATTTCGTGAAATATTATGCTGCAGTATATACGGTTTGAATTAGAAATTCATATTTTGTTACTTTATTAACGGAATGACCCGCACAATGTACTATGTAGTAAAATAATAATAGTGATTTAGGTAATTCTATCTCTGAATAGTCTTTCGTTCGCAGGTTTACCCATGAATGTTCTAAGCGTCAAAATATTAGTCGAACGTTGCGTTGTTTATGTCGGATTGGGAAACGTCGTTTGTTTACCAACACTGAGAGGACGCATCAGTTCATGTCCTCGTCGGGCGTTATGATTGAATTGGGAGATTTCTGCATTCAACCATCGAAATATGTGAAATATTTAGTGTCTTACACCGACGCTTGAGATAAATGCAGCACATTTCTGCATTTAGACAACATAACTATAATCAGTAAATATCCATCTATAAGGATAACTGCGTTGTAAAAAGCGGACGGCTGACTCAAATAATTGAGTAGTAAATTCTCTATACTATAACAAATCGACCTTCATTCGGGCAACACGTGCCGTACATGTTTCTGTTGGTGGGGGCACAACCAATTACATATATCATTTTACGTATGGCAGCTGGTGTTGCGTTTCTACGATAAACCAATGTTCATTCGTGACATAAAATGTCCATAATCTTTATATCAATATCAAATAACCCTAGATATGACTTTTATCTTAATAAATGTGGCTTCTGACAGCCACAACTGGTCCATATATAGACTCGCTTTTCGTCCCATAGTTATCTCGATGCAATGATGTATGTATTTACAAAGCCAAAACGCTTGAACATTCAATTCGATTTTTGTTTAACATTCAGTGTTACACAAAGGTACCGATATGATTCTGTAATTTGCAGTGAGCTAATGTTTTTTCCTGGTTTGTGGACGATCCTTCCCCCTTCTTTTCGAATGTCTGACAAGTCAAGGTCATAATTGGTATTTGACCAATCAGCGACTCTAAAAATTGGGCAGTGTCCAACAACATGCCCTGCCCACTTTTTCCATAGGATGCCGTCACCTTTTGCGGTAGCCATTTGTGGTCTTTTCAAGCAATGACAGCCAATACCTCTTGGTCAAAATAAATAAAGGTATATCTTGTTGCGTTTGCTGCCTTTTTCCAACGATCTTACGGATTCAAAACAGGTAGAAACGTCATGAAACGCGATGCGAATACCACAGAGGGAGTTTTCCGCTGAATACATCAGCGTGTTATGTTTTGCCGCTGTATGACGCACAGAGAAGGGGTCGCGGAGTTGTTTTCGGATCGAAATGGTCCATCTTGACGGGGTAACTTCCTGCTAGGTCTTTGAATTTAATGTGTTACGTATTTACTGTTCACTTGTCTCATATTCCATTACAAAAGTATTTCCTTTTATTATTCAATATATACATTTGAGAACTAACAAAATGAATGTATTGTTCCGAGTAATTAAGCGTTGTTTTTCTTTTATGATGAATCGCCTCTTTAAGGTCGTGCGTGATCTCCAAATTGGGCCTCAGCCGTCCGAATTATTAATAGTCACTGTGAATCTGACCTCTATTGACCCGATAAAGAGCAGTGTATCTGAAGGCTCCCTCGCCCCTCAACTACAGCCAGCTTACAGACCACCGAGCCCAAATCTTCTAAACATGTCAATGGTTATGTCGACACCTAGTTAATTAATCTGATATACAACATCCAAGATCCCTCGAGCCGATGTGTTTTCCCTTTGTATGAATCGGAATTGAAAAGCTACCGCGTACATATGATTAACACGTTAGCGATCGATTACAGGATTTCATACCTCATCCCATCCTCTCTGCCGCAGCTACCTTTTCCTAGTGCGTTGAGGCCAACCTGGTGTCTTCGCTTAAACAATTTAAGATTCAGGCAATCTTTCCATCGTTATAAATGCTTCAGATGCTTTAGCGATGATGTTAATTTGAGTAGTAGTGACATGCCTTGCAATAATCGGTCGCATTTTTATCTCTTCCGCCTTCTTGTTCATTTTCATCCAGGCTAAATCGGGTCAATCTGATCTCTTAAATTGTTCTCTACATTTGTAGGCACCTTAAACTACAATAGTGGTAGTGTGCCGTTAAACCTTGCTTACTTTTGCGAGAATGTAAGCTTCAGTGCGTACAATACCTTGGGCAACCTTTTTTACAATACGAGCGGTTCATTTCTACAGACCATGGATTGGCGATGTGTTTTAGACATTTTCGTCCTGCGCGGCGAAGTCGGCCATATTAAATCGGCGATATTTGTTAAATCAAACGTGTGATTTAATTAGCACGACCTGTATTTTCTCATAACCAACACCCAAGTTCCAATCAGTGCAGCCTTGACAGCCCAATCCTCGGTGTGTAAGCTACCCAGAACTCTGACGATCCTCACCACAAGTATATGTACAAAAAATGGGTTACCTGTCCTCAAAATGGGTTTTCGGAAGATAAGCCTTATCAGAGAAAAGATAATTAGATGCACCTGGACAATAAATGTCTTTGCTGAGAACGATATAATGACGTATACATCCAACCCCGCGACACCGGACATGTGTGAACTTACCGATATCAGCCTAAGAGCACTCGACGTACAAGATACAGCGTTGTCTGAGCTACATCTGATTATAATATAGCCGTAGGGATAAGTTTCCGACGGCCTCACCTTCCCATTGGGAACCATGGAGAGGTGCCGCTGCCGTAACCGGACACCTCCATATGACGGACACTTTTGCCTCGTGAGACCGTAATCTATAGATTTAGATGTAGTAAGCATTTACAGCTGCAGTGGAGATCAATACCTTAAAACTAAAGATGACCAGCACAACTGTTAACATCCTACTTGCCCCCAACGAAACTGTGTCAAGTCATTATGCGTACATCCTTGGCCAGCTCATTCATATTCGAGCTGTGAATACAGGCCGGCCGAGATGGGCAACAAAAATAAGCATTGCGGTAAACAGCTCCACGAAAAAATAGGTACTGCCAGGCAGCTCGGTAGGATTCGCGCCCATGGCACTGTCTGTGTTTAGGTCAGAAACTCCTGAAGAAGAATTAATCTAACACTCTGACTCATTACCCGTCAATTTGAGGATGAGTGTAAACATTATTTAGTTTACACCAAAATCTGTCCATAACAAACACGCATGGGATTGTAATATGGCTGCAATGTAGGTGTCCATTGTACCCAGGGTCCTTTCATACGGTCAATGCTGAACCGAAAAAAATAACTTTCCTCTGTGTTTTCAGAGACCTATATAAAGCTGGTTCGTCTGGTCAGATTCTTGTCGTATGAGTATTATATATCTTCGAATATTGGATATATATATATATATATATATATATATATATATATATATATATATATATATATATATATATATATATATATATATATATATATGTGTGTGTGTGTGTGTGTGTGTGTGCGTGCGCGCGTGTGTGTGTGTGTGTGGCGAGGTCCCTAACCGACGGACATCCATGGCAAATAAGCGGGCATGACTTCGATGTTATCATGGTATACGATTTTGCAAACGAAAATATTTCAGCAAAACAAACACGTATGTCGTGACGTGATGACCCGCGATGACCCGGATGAGGACGTCTCACATTGAGGTCTTTTGGACCGGGGTTTCAAGATGACGGATGAGTCACCCTGAACCAAGTGATGGCGTGTAAGACTCGCAACTAACTAGTTGTGGGTTCGAGTTAGTAACGTTGAGATTTTGTGTTGACGTATATAATGGAGTCTTAAAACGTCCTCATTCACAGTATGAAGACTATAAGTTGCGAGGGGCATTTTAAGACTAATGCCAGTGGTCTGATGAACATTGAATTACAGAAAGCAGAAGTCAAAATAATTCATCCTTCACATGCGCCATATCACAGCTTCGATTGGCGATGTCCGGCTTCCGAGCGCTGAGCGGCTAAAGGTCGGCCCTAGGAGTCCGAAAATGTGTGCGCTGCGTAGTTAAATAACCCGATAGTGTAAAATGCTCCTGGCCTCTATTCTTTGGAAGCTGGGCATTAGAAACTGATATCGTTGGCTTTCTTTGATATAAAACTTTCATACTTCAGTAAAACATACCCGAACGTGAACAGTAGTACATCCCCGTTTTGTCATCCCCGGTGCTCAGAAACCTAATATTGTGATCCAAATTCCTGTCACTGAGTTTACGAAGGATGTTGGTTGAGGGTGCAAATAAAACCGAAGAAAATGCAGATTAAATTGAAATTCCAGTCATACGTGGCTTTGAGTGAAATTAACCCGATTTATAGCCATAATGAATTAATAAACTTTTGAAAGAGAATCCGTTCTCCCGCGGCCATGGTAGTACGCATATCCTGGTGACGTCAGAGGTGCGAGCAGCACTCAAGATATCCCTCTGTTACAGAGATTTAACCAATGCTTGAGGCGAACGAAAAGACATGTCGTCGAAGTTTTACTGATTGTTGCTAAGGAATATGCATGGTGCTCTGTGTAACTAAAAAAATAAAGGTCGTTCGCCAGTCTCGCTGGACAGTGACAGTGTGTGATGTTCATTTCATTTCGGATATGAAAAAAAAACCTATCATTTACCGTAGAACTTTCCATTTGTTATGATAGCGTGGAGTTTATGGTGAGTTGAAAATTATCTTTGTGCAGTTTATCTGACATTTATTTTGCCTTGAAGAAAAGAAATACTTTCATGAAGTATGTGTAAAGCTGTCACATAACTTGGGATAAATGTGGTCAGTGTTTTTAAGTGTGACTTGATAGAAATGCTCATTTGAACTGTATTCCTCTGCTGTCTTTGTTTCCAGCTTTGACACGAAATCTCTTGAGCACAAGTGTTTCAAGTATCCAATATGTATAGTGCTTCTCCAGCACTACAATTGATTGACATCACTACACCTGTGTTAGCTAAGTGCATGCATATAGTAAGTCAGACACTGAGTCCAGAACCTGTTATCTCATCAGATCATCGCTATGTGACTGCAACAGTAAAGACCAGATTATGCTTATCAGCTTGTAGTTTTATTTACCTTGTGTGAGGTATTTTTCTTGTGGCAGTTGTAAACCTAGTCATGTACGCATTTGCATAGTGGTGATTGATTGGTGGTGACATTTAAGTCTGGTTTTGCTGAAAAGACTAACGGCTGGAGTGCATGATTAATATCTATCAGGACCTTTCAATGAATGCTCCTATCACCCCTGCCTTGTACATTTTATAAAAGGAGAACGAGAAATATCTCGGTGTTGAGGTGAAGAATATTCCGCTTTTTTTCATAGTCCACAGTTGCTACCCATTGATATAGCACATGATTCTGTATTATGTATCAGAATTTATATGCACTTCAATGAGTGATATGCTTTTATCATTCTAGATGAAATCACCAACAGAAGCAATATTGGCTGGGTCGTAAGCACACATAGATATCAAGATTCTAAATTATTCAAACTAGTTTTTCTTACAGCTGATCATATTTGTTCGGCAACACTCGCCTTTATTGTTATTGATGTTATCTTCTTTGAAGTCTTGATCCCTCAGTGGGGTTTCATCAATCTGCCTTGGAGTTGGGCTACTTGGTCTCCCCCAGTAATCTTGCTTTGTCAACAAAGCAAAAGTATGTTTATGTACAGACTTTATATGACTTCTTTGATTTGCCCCGAATAACAGAACATTTACTCTTATATCTATCAGATCTCTTTCAATATTAAAAGTCTTCTACTTTCTATTGTCTATAGAACTCACTTCACATTATGACTAGCATATATGCAGACTAATTTTTTAATCACTGGTATGATCAAGCGAGCCGCAAGCTTGTAAATCATTCAAACCAATTATTCTTACAGCTGATCATATTTACTCTGAAACTTTCGAAACAGATAGCTCTCATCCTGATATGGCAAAACTGCCCATAATTAAAAACGCAGCAAGGTGCATAAAAATGGACCTGACCAGGTCCAAATCGTGTCGCTCGCATAGATATTCGCTGTTAAGTTACCCTGTTAAATAAGCTAACCGTAAGCTTCTAAATTATTCAAACCAGTTTTTCTTACAGCCGATCATATTATTTGGGAACACTCGCCTTTATTTGTTATTGATATTATCACAGCCTGTGCTAAGTGAGCTTATTTAACCAGCGTGCTAACAGAGAACTGGAAAGTCAGATGTATGGTATTCATCAGACACCAGCTCTAGGAACCTAGACAGCCACTATTATAGTCGACATCTGAGTTAAATGACAAACTTATAATATTCATTCAACAATGATAATGAACGATGCTAAAAATAACTGTAATGAACCTGCTTGGAGAAGGTTCTTAATACGACCAGCCGTCATTCTGATCACCACATCAATATATAACGTGAGTTGCCGATCATGTGACGACCGTGTGCAAATAAAGCATATGCTGTCCTACACCATGAAGGAACTGCTTGATGTCTGCGGGTCACTGCCTCTTCATCACATCACCCGTCTTCCAGCGCCATCTGTTTTTTTCAGCCAAAACACAGGCCTAGCTGGGGCCGGGACACGAGGAGAGTGGCAGAGAGACACGAGTCAATTGTAGACTGTAAAGCAAATTCCCGAATCGGGCTAATAAATTATTTTATCTTATCTTAAATAGCACACTAACATCTAGAACCAACAAATCGAAGCAGCTAAATATTGATGTGGTTATATATGGTTTTTACGTCTGTATTACTATTTGCACGTCTATAATCCCACTGCACGCAATACTATCACTTACTGAGGATTACGAACCCGGGACTTGTAAGCTGCAATTTACAAAAAAAACCTACCCCATCGAAATAGAATTGTCAAATAATTACACATCTCAATAAATTCTTGCATAATCCTCCATGTATCGCGGTTTATTTATTATCTTCGTTATTTCTTTTAAATAAATAATCATATAATTTTCCTCTTTAGCGTACATGGGTTGGTGAAACCAGACTCAAGTAATAAAATTGGCACGATATGGATCCGATAAATGTGGAGATAATTTGAGTTATTGGGTATAATTTAATTGTGAAGATAAAACACTCTGGATATTTGCCAAAACTATGGTTGCCAACATGCGCTAGGATCCCCATAAGAAATGTGCCTACCACAACGCCAGGCCAGTCGTACAGAACATCCAAGCGAGTTTTGAGCACGTGCCATGCTTCAACAAAAAGTACTACAATTCTATAACTGGCAAGCTCCACTTTGGCAAGGTCGATATTTCCCAATGCCATCCAAGGGGACTACCACTTGACACAAACAGATCATTGAGTATGGATTCCTCTGCCAGGTGTAGTTGCGGTTCCACCCCACGAGCGCTGCAGGACGTCAGTTGACGTCAGAACTTGTATAATCTAGCGAGTTATGTTTTGAGTATTTTTTTCATGTGCGTTGATATTAAAGAGGCTGTTCGGTCCCATATCGGGCACTCGGGGATCATTTTGTTAATACATTACTACGTTCTACGCAGACATGAATAATTCCATCTTTGAATTTGTGCCGCAAATTTTACTGATCGAAAATCATGCTGATATATTTTCAACATTGTTATTTGACTGGAAATATTCTTGATGTACTGTAGAAATATGTTTTACTTAGTTGTGTAGTTCCATCGATAACGGTGCCTGCTGTTAACAATGAACCACACGAATGATAGCTGTAAATCATTACGCGCTTTTTAACTACCTCGCTAGCGACAGCCGAAGTAAGGATCTATTTTCAGAGACTGCAGCGCCGCGTAGCGACTGAAAGTCTGAAAACTTTAAACTTTTGGTTTCCTAGGTCGCTTACCAAGCAGCTTGCTAGGCAACCTCGTTACAAATATGGGGCTCAACAGTGACTTTGAAGTAGAATTTGGTCCTGCGCCTACGACAGATATATTGAATTGCCCGGAAATAAAACAGTGCTAAAGTCGAAATGGCGCCATATTTACAAAGTCCCCATATATAATTTATTATATCTAAGGTCTTTGATGTTTTTTCTTCTGAACTACGAACTCAAGTAAACTTTACGTCACATAATCAGAACTCTTCACTGTGCAAGTATGCCATAAAACAAACTATATGGTGTCATATTTTCCTATATTGTGATAATCTCAATAAGGTGTCCGCAAAATCGAGGCATAGCTGGCAATCATTGATGAGCGGACAGGGTATCCTTCCCCCAAACTCACCCCCTTGAGCCAACCTCCAGATGAATCTCAGGCGACTTGCCAGGTATACGGAACGATTAATGAACGATTAAAAACTGACCGCTTGCCCATTCGTATTAAACAGTTGCACGAGTTTACACGTATTACTTGAGATTGATTCATTTATGTGTCGAGGGTAAATTAAACCAGTGAAAGGAAATCCTATTTATATATATATTCAAGAGAACGCCCACTCGAAAATCTCGCTCAGAGGAATATGGTCAATGTTGCCTGATTGTGTGCGTACAGTTCACAGTGACAGATCATTTGAGGGAAAGCTCTGTTTATATCACGGTACTGTGATACGGTGCCATCTAACCGGCTAACTTGGCCTTAATTTTCGTGTTGTGTTCGTGAAATAACGACTTCAAGACCTCCACTGCAAATATATTTCTGACTGTGAGAAATGAATACTGTCAGAAATAGTTTTGACCTTCCCGCCGAAGTTTAATTTTGTGTGACCATCCACACAGAATATCTTCAGTTTTATTCATTCGTGAGACATTTTTTTATACTGGCACAATGCAATCTGTAGTTTTATATAATTGGAAAAATGTATACAGTTTGCATTTGCTTATAGAAATGTGGTTAATTTTTCCGCATTCTTTGGGTTCTTTTCCTTAAAGGTCAACTACAAAGATTTTTTTTATTCCATTTTTCAAAAGTTCTATGTTTTAAAAGGGTATCGTAACCAAAATAAGGTGACTGCGCGCTTTTTTTCTTTTAGAAAAATGATTTTTAAATGTACATTTTCCACGTCGAATCTGACAAGATACCGCTCGGTAAAATTCGTGAATTTCCGGACAGTGACGTCATTCAGGTTGTTCGCGAATATTCCTCGCCATCTTCAGCCTTCACGGTTGGTTGACAGCGTGTGACTTACTCGTCTTTCTTCACGGTCTGGTGCGTTTCTTGTTGTGGATTATGCCTTATTGTTGTGCGTTTGGTTGTCGGAACAATGAGAAGTCAGGCGTGAGTTTTTTTCTGTTTCCAAAAGACAGCAAAATGCGCCGCATATGGGTGTCGAAAGTCAAACGTAAACACTGGAGTCCTACACTCACGACGGTTCTATGTTCTGATCATTTCGAGAATGGTGCTTATGATACTGACCCAGAGCTGCTCAAAAGTCTAGGATTTCGTAAAAAACCTAAGCTCCGAAAAGAGGCCATACCAACTCTCTTTAGCCACGTTGGAGTTGATGACAGTCAAAGTAAGCGACGGAGTGCCTCGGAGAAAAGGCAGCGACAACCTGACAACAGGTGAGATCTGTTGGCTTGAACCTTTAGGCTAGTCCTGCTATGTTGACGTATACTCATTTAGATGTTAATGAATTTATCACCAAGTTGCCAGTATATCAATCTAGCTGTTTCTTGTCATGCAGGTAGTAAATGAAATGGTATTGGCAGCTGAGCAGAAACATAAATCAAGTGACAGTGGTGAACCACAGACTGAGGTTTCACACCCAAGCACTGCCGACCTAGGCGAAGAAACTTCGCTTCTGACAGCATCCGCGTTGTGTGCTACACCAGGGGCGAGTGCCTTGCCGTCTGCAGAACATGAAGCTTGCTCTCACTTGTCATTTGGGGTGCAGGCAAATGTTTCCGTGAGTGTCACAAGGCAACTGCATTATTATATTTGATGAAATGCATTGGCAGGGATAACTTCTGTTGAATGTATCCATGTGTCTTTTCAGAGTCAATTTGTAAACATTTACATCCTGTAAGGGTATGATGAATGAAATTGTAGCATACTTATTGTATTGATACCACAGATGGCTGACAAGTCCCTGCAGACACAGAGTTCCTTCTTTCCTGGAATAAAGAAATATTCCAGAGGTGCCCAAGTTAGCCCATCTCAGCACTGCATCGGGACACAGTGCAATTTGCTGATCCAAAGTGTCACCAGGGGCACCCAATATGAGCCCCAGGAGGAATTTGTTCAACTAGTGGACAGCGATGATGAGATGGAAACTGACCCCGACTATGACTTCATTGATGTCAGTGATGATGCCGAGATGGACACTGATGATGACATGGAGTTTGAAGAAGTGTAAGGAAAATATTGTTTTGTTTATAGTGTAACCACAGGGTTTTATTTGATGGAAGAAAAATTTAGCTCACAGAATGCTTATATTGTGAATTCATTCTCATTGTTCACAGTGGTGTTGATCTGGAGGATGGCCCTAGTCAGAATCAAAGAAAATTTATTGTGTTTGAGAGCTGCTTGAGAACCCTGCTGCTCTCATGCTTCCTGTGCTTGGGCCCCTGCAGAGTCATCATCAAGCAGATACGGGGGAGTTTTGCTTGTTTTGAACAAATCTGCGTGAATGGACACCGTAAGATGTGGGATAGCCAACCTTTTACAGTAGCTATGCCTGCAGGGAATTTGTTAATGGCTTCAGGAATTTTTGTTAGCGGCAGTAGTGCTGTTAGAACACTGAACATGTTCAGGCATGTTAATATCCCAACCATATCTATGTCAACATTCTATCTCATTCAGAGAAGCTATCTTGTTCCAGCTGTAAGACGACTCTGGCGGACCCAAAAGACATCACTGACAACTGCTCGCCAAGGTACACCACTTTCTGTAGGAGGGGACGCAAGATGTTGTTCTCCAGGCCACACTGCTAAGTATGGCAGTTACACCCTGATGGACCTAAAGACTTCAAAGGTTCTAGACATGCAACTTGTTCAGGTATAAAACTTACAATTTATGACCAGTATATGATTCTTTAATGTCTATTGTACCATCAATTGCCTGTTAATTTCTTTCAGAGTAACCAAGTTAAAAATTCTAATGCTATGGAGTTAGCTGGTCTGAAGCTTGGTATGAAATCCCTGTCTGAGAATGGATTGACCGTTGAATCCATCACTACTGACAGACATTTGGGGGTGAAAAAGTACATAAGGGAAGAGCAACCTACAGTCCAACACTGGTTTGATGTGTGGCATGTTGCCAAAGGTTAGTTTCTTTGTGTGACTTAAGCCGACTCAAAACACTCTGTGTAACATTTTAAAGAATATTTAACATGTTGGCATACCAAATTTATATGATAGCATTAAAGACAAACACACACTTATTTGTAAATGAAGGGATCAAGAAGAAAATACTGGCCAAAGGGAAAAGAAAAGACTGCAACATCCTGGGTGAGTGGGCCAGAAGCATTTCCAATCATGTTTACTGGTGTGCTGCCTCAAGCGATGGAGATGCAGGTCTGGTCAGAGCCAAGTGGCTCTCTGTCACTAGGCATGTCGTCAATGAGCACGTGGGGCATGGGGATCTGTACCCGGAATGTGAGCATGCACTACTAGAGGACAGGAAGTGGATACTGAAGGGTCAGTGTTAGTTTTTAATCATATAAGTTTACATAGAAATATTTACTTCAGTTGTAGTGTAATTAAATGAGTCATAAAGGTAAAATCCATGTCCTTGTGGTACTACTTTACCAAAGAAATGTAATCTGTATTGATATATGTGTTAACCATAAATAGGATCAAAGCCACACAAAGAGTTGGAGTTGATAGTCTCCAGCAAGCATCTCCTAAATGACATTGGCAGGCTTTCCCCATCAGAGCAGACATCAAGCCTAGAATCGTATCACAAAGTGGTCACATTCTTCGCACCAAAGAGTGTCCACTATCCCTATGCCACCATGGAGGCCAGGTAATACCAATGAAATAAGTTTGAAATTCGGTTGTGTATATTTGTTGTATGGAAGTTTAGCACCATTTGTGTACTGGCAGCTGTAATGTTCTTTGTATAATTATGTGCTCAAGTTTCAATTCTTACTTAGCAATATGTTATCAACCTGCTATATATATCCAGATTGCTCCTAGCAGTAATTCACTTCAATGAAAACTCGAACAGAGCTCAAGCCATCACTGAAGGAGGTCAGTCACAATGGAGAGTGTCTTATCCCAAAGCCAGACAGGGAGACCCAGTTGTCAAGCCGGTCAAAGTACCAATTACTTTTGGTGTGTAGGTGCATTAATCTAAAATGAAACACATGTTATTTTGACATTTATTACCGGAACCTAAATAAGTTTCATATGCACAAACATTGTAACCCTATTCAAATGGGCATATTTTATAACTAACTTGTTTTATGACTATCATAAAATATGAATATCATTGATTTCCTTCAGACTATGTACATCAGTTCATTGCTGAGGTGCTTGATCTCAGGCAAAAATACCCAAGCTACAGACTTGCTGATGTCCTTGCAGAGGAAAGGAATCTTCCACCTCCTATTGCCTCCCAGTACGAGAAACCTGCAAAGGATCTTCTCGTAGGTGCTCACAGGTGTAGATTTAACCTGACCAAGTAATCTTCCACTCCTGCCAGCACTTTTCTGTTTCTTTTGCCCAGTCTGTGCCATATCCATAATGTAAACTGGCGGTAGGCTAGATACCTGAATTATCAGAAGCAATATGTCAATAAGTTGTCTATGGTTTTGAAATAAGTTGCATAGTTAAAAAAACAATTGTCATTTGTCAACCATTCCCTCACTTTGTAATTGTAAGCTCTGCCTCTGGATTTCATGTTAATGGTTTTATTTATTCTTGGCTATGTGAAATATATTGTAGTTTATCAATATGAACACTGAATGTTTTACACAGCGGGATTGATGTTCCCTTAGTAATAAATATGATTGTTCAACCTCAAACCGTCCTTTTTGGTAGCAATAATGGCTAACTTACTCATTGTAGAGACCTCATCTCCAACAGGTCCATCCATTTGAATAGATTCAAATTTGGAAGCTTCCAGCACATTTTATTCAGGCAGTTTGCCAGGAATCTTGGCTGCTTGGTGATGCATGTCCATTCCTCTGTTATAGCCATCACTCTCTCCAAACCTCTGATGCACACTCTGGCTTCGTCCATTGGGATGCAGTGCTGACTGAATATAACAGGAAAATACTTTATATACTGCATGTAATCATCTGTCAAAAATGTTTAATGTGCTGAGGGTACAATGGCAAAGCTACATTCACTAGCCAAGTTCTATCTGTTGTAATAGTTACATCTGTCAACATACCATCCTCAACTTACAGAATGTGTAAATCTATTGGGTAATTGATACTAACGATTATTTTTTTACAGTTAACGTAGTTCAATAAAGCTGGGGAAGGGTATTCTTAAACTCACCATTCGTCGAAATCTTTTGTGGATTCTTCATCCGAAGCGAGTTAGAGCTCCCGGTGTCATTTCGAAGTGTGACTTGGATTTTTCAACTCCCGTCCGTATTGTCTCAAATAAATAGTCATGGACATAATTTGCCCCAATTTTATGCTATGGGGCCTCGTAATTTTCATCAGAAGACGACATGGCTTCATTTAAAAACAGTGTAATACTAAAATCCAAACAATCGCTTTTCGCTTCGCTCGCTCGATCGCTGTCAAATTCTTTCTGAGGCCTCGCAGCAGGAATGACGTCACGCAACCTGCCCCTAGCGGCCAACTGAGGCAAAATGGCATCGAGAAGATGGCTTCGTATTTTCTTCCGAGTGGAACCTTATCGGTGGATTTTTAGTAGTTATGCATAGCGGTGCAATGAATTATGAGTACCCGTTGGTTAATGAGTTATTAATCTTCATTTTGAAACACAAAATAAAGAAATGATGAAAATCGTTGAAGTTGACCTTTAACACCTGATTTGTAAATAACATCCGTCACAACGGACTGGCGGTACATTATGATTTGCTTAGTCCTCATTATGATCGCATCAGCATTCGCGTAAAAGTTTTCGAACATCAGTTGAAGCTGCCAGATGGGAGACAACACTACCCTCAGCGATACTTAGTTGCGATACTGTAACATGAGCAGGTGGTTCGGGAGATGGATTTGGAATGGTGTTATACGAGCAGGTTATTGGGAAGTGGGTTTGGAATGACGTTACATGAGCAGGTGGTTAGGAAGTGGGTTTGGAATGACGGTACATGATCAGGTGATTGGGAAGTTGGTTTGGATAGACGTAACATGATCAGGTGATTGGGAAGTAGGTTTGGAATGACGTTACATGATCAGGTGATTGGGAAGTGGGTTTGGATAGACGTAACATGATCAGGTAATTGGGAAGTAGGTTTGGAATGACGTTACACGATCAGGTGATTTGGTAGTGGGTTTGGAATGACGTTACATGATCAGGTGATTGGGAAAAGGGTTTGGAATGACGTTACATGATCAGGTGATTGGGAAAAGGGTTTGGAATGACGTTACATGATCAGGTGATTGGGAAAAGGGTTTGGAATGACGTAACATGATCAGGTGATTGGGAAGTGGGTTTGGATAGACGTAACATGATCAGGTGATTCGGAAGTAGGTTTGGAATGACGTTACACGATCAGGTGATTCGGAAGTAGGTTTGGAATGACGTTACACGATCAGGTGATTTGGTAGTGGGTTTGGAATGACGTTACATGATCAGGTGAGTGGGAGTGGGCATCGGATTGTTTATCATAATTATGTGTTTTAGAATGATGTAAAATGAGCAAGTGTCTGTCATATAGTTCGGGATAGTGGTACATAAGAAGGTAGATCTGATTGTAGATTGCTGTGATGTCAGCTCGGAACTGTGTTATATAAGCAGGTGATGATAAGGGCGGAATAGTGTTGCACAAACAGGTGTTTGTGACATGGGTTTGAGTTTGCTGAAGATGTGGGTAAAACGCATCTTGATGCGGTAAAAAAGTGTGAAAGCGGGCCGGTTAGGTCAAAACCATGACGTTTTTAAGCAGACGACAGTGTATAAGTGTTCCGCAGTAAGCTATTATAGATAATGACGTTAGTAACACCCGTCACGTGACTGTCACACATTCACTGGGCGTTTTCGAGTTTCATATTTGGAAAGTGACACAATGGTTGCCTTTCAATCCTACCGCCTTGGTTTCGTTTTCGTCTCCTGTCTAAACTGCCATGGAACGTCCGTTGTCAGTTTTAGCTTACAGACATCTCCATCTCTGATCGATGGTCTTGTCACACAGTCACAGATGCGTTCTGTCCGATGTCATGCTCCGAATGCAGAGGATTAATGTGTATAACATTACACCTATGGTAAGTGAAAGTTTTAACCTAATTTTGGCACCAGTTCTGCTCTGAAGCTCAGGTGTGTTTGGGTGTTGATTTCTACTCGTAGGTTTTTTTTTATGCTTTTGTAAAACCTTTGTTTGTGCTTATATTGGTAAAAGTCTTCAGGAATCTATTCATCTGAAGCATGCGGTATGTAAATGGATTGCGTACATTTGCTTATGGATAAACCTCCGCTTCAATAACGCAAGACATGGTTCACGACCTTACATGGTGACTGCAATATTTTTGTTCTCTTTCACAGCAGTCTCTTCGTCTTTATCCCTGACGCGTCTCGCTCCTGACGCGTCTCGCTCCTGTGAGTACGAGTTACTATCGCCTCTTTATATTGGTCGTCAACCAGGTCGTCAACACAACGGGATCCAAGCCTACGTCATCAGGATGATGGAATGCAATCAATACGGAGAGCTCCCCTTTCACACGGCCGCTATAGAAGGTAACATGGAAAGCGTCAGGTATTTCCTTCATCAAGGCATAGACGTGAATGCGACAAGTTTTGAAGGATTCACATGTTTGCATTACGCCGCTTTTCGCGGGCATATTGACATTATAAGAATTCTGGTTGAATATGGCGCCATAATTCATACCCGCAGAGTTCAATGTGGAACCATGCCGATACATTTAGCTGCTCTTTCTGGTCGTGTAAAATGCGTTGAGTATTTCCTTGATGGCGGAATCACAGTTAATATATGCAATACTAAAGGTGTGGCATGTCTCCATAATGCAGCGAGAAGTGGCCATCTTGATATGGTGAAATTCCTCTCTGATCGGGGAGCTAATTTGCACGCTCGATGTGGAGATAAAAGTCAACTTCCAATTCATAACGCCGCGAGTGAAGGGCACACCGAATGTGTCTCCTTTTTCGTAGACCGTGGAGTCGATGTCAACTTGACTGATACGGACGGCTTTAGCCCTCTGATGTACGCAGCAATTGGAGGTCATCTTGACATCGTCAAGTTTCTTGTCAAGCAAGGCGCCAACATGGAAATAAGATGCAACAAATACAGCAACACCCCGATGCATTCGGCTGCATTTGTCGGCCAAGTTGAATGTATCATGTATTTAGTTGTTTGTGGATTTAATATGGAAGCTTTAAATGGAAAAGGGTCAACATGTCTTCACTGCGCAGCTTGTGGAGGACATCTTCAACTCGTAAAACTGCTGACTGCGCACGGAGCAAATATGTATGCCCAGTGTGCAAAATACAGCAACCTCCCTATTCATTCGGCGGCATTAGAGGGACACACTGAATGCGTGGAATATTTTCTAGATCAAGAAATAGATATAAATTTGACAAATAATCAAGGTATGACTTGCTTACATAACGCAGTATGTGGAGGTCATGTACAGACTGCAAAACGCCTCATCGAAAGAGGTGCTTACATGAACATTTCCAATAAAACAAACGGTAACTTACCCGCTCACTCGGCTGCCTTGTCGTGTCATACATCGTGCGTAGAACTTCTCATTGATAGTGGGTTTAACATAAACTTATGGAATGAAAAGGGCTTTTCTTGTCTCCATATTGCTGCAAGTCAAGGTCATGTTTCTGTCGTCAGACTTCTAATGGAGCGAGGAGCCGACGCGAATATACGGTGTCTGAAAAGTGGGAATACTCCAGTGCACACGGCTGCCTATTTGGGCCAAATTAAATGCGTAGAATACTTCTTAGCAAACCAAGTTGATGTTGAATCGCGTAATTCCACTGGACAGAGCATTCTGCATTGCGCTGCTGCAGGAGGTCAACTCGAGGTCATCGAAATGCTAGTGGAAAGAGGAGCGGACATTCATTCTGTGTGTTTAAAATATGAAAACTCGCTCTTGCACATAGGGATTCACAACGGTCACAAGAGCTGTGTGGAATATTTTCTCAAGAAAATCATCGATGTGAATCATGCAAATAAGCAGAAGTTGACACCAATTAATATAGCTGCACTGCAGGGTGACGTGGACATGGTAGAAAGTCTCGCGTCCAATGGAGCTGATATAAATTTACCTGGAGGTGTTGACAGAAATACGCCATTACACAGTGCAGCAAAGAATGGGCACATAGAATGTGTCAAGTCATTGCTGGATCATGGAGCTCTAACTGACGTTCACAACCTGTACCATCAGACTCCGTATGATGTAGCCATGTATTATCAACGCTTGGCAGAGGCTTATCTTTTTTACTATACAGACCTGCTTCGTTCTGTTGAGGATCAGCGTCGGTCACCCTTCTATGGAGAGCAATAGTCATGACAAATTCTCCATTTTTCAGATAAAGTTATCCTTAATTTCAAATGATTTGTAAGAAATATTTATTTTATCCATGTAGTCTTACAGCTTTTCATGAACAAGGTGCTATTTCATGGCAGCATATTTAATGCGGCAACATAATCTAATTACATGGAATGGTCTTGCAAGTCAAGTGCATTGTGTATACAGCGATTTGCTTTTTAAAAGCTTCCTACTTGTTCGTTGTCGCCTCTTTTCATCTGTACCTTTTTTTGTTTTCATTTTTGAATGGTACTATTTTTCGAAACTCTACCAAAGAATAAGTTCATGATATTGAAATAACAATGTTTAAGTATGCATGTTTGACTTTTTTGATACCAGAATGGTTTTGCATGTCGCTTCAACCAGTAAGTGATTCTGCCATGGCTGTATAAATATGCTCGTTTTCAGCTGAATACAGTTTTGGCACTCGCTGCTTTGTCGTGGTCTCTTGCGTAGTACAGCTATTACTTCTTCCTGTTTAAATATGTTCTGTCTTCGAGTTTTAAATTCCTCATCAGTCAGGACTGAAAAAAACAATGAAACTACGATTTTACATCTCGTTCAGCTGATGGTGATTGTGATGCTTGGGCTGCTCCCAATTCACCAGGGTATCATTGTCAGGTTTGAAATGCAATGCAATGAAATCAACAGCTCATCTGGACATGTACTGGTGAGATGATTCACATACAAAGGGGCAGTTAATCTCAAGCCTGCCGCCTGTATCGAGTGTGTGTGTCAGTAACGGGCAGCGAGACACCTATGAAAAGACACCGACTGCACAGAGGAATAGTGTAACCTTTCGTATCACAAGGTAACGCCGGCCATGCTTGTACTGGATCCAGTGATACTCCATTGTTAAGTTACCAACGTAGGTCGCAATATTTCGAAAATATGAACTTTAGAATGGATTCCGATCGATACCGGAATCGAATGTGAACGCGTGCATAGCGTGTTTAGGGTCATGTAACTTGAATAAATTACCATGCGTTTGACTATATCGCTGGGTTTGGCATCTAGAAAACAACATATAACAAGAGCCTGTGAAAAAATATGTCCCATCGCACCAAAAGCTTACCACCGATCGATGCGATACTTGAAGAAATGCCATATATATATCCTTTCCGAAAAATCGCGATGCGATGACCGCCATTTTGGAAAATATTGGGTCGCGTGATTTCCGTGATTTCCCGCCGCCTCATCCGCATTTCCTCCCTGCTAAGCTTGCGAAGCACGTTGACGCACTTGCTGTATCTTACCGAGTTCAGACACAGGAAGCAATAGTCGTCGATGGGTCACATCATTCTGAGCTTGCGCGATGTACGTGGGCTTGAACTTGAAAACAAACATGGTGCTGTGTTTCGGACTTACTACCGCTTCCAAATTTATCGAACTATAACTAATTACCATTGATGAAATCCCCCGCCACAAAGGGTTAAAATTGTCCGTGAACATTATCATTGCATTCTAAAACTCCATCACTTGGGTATGTTTGGTATTTGGTAGTTGTCTGAATCGATCTCAAAATTTATAATATTGGGTCGTTTTCAAACAGAGTAAGACGTCTACTCAGGTGTCTTGTAGGGCTATGCCAACATCTGTAAGGCTGGACGATAAGCTAGAACCTGTCAATAGAATTAATCACATGAGTAGACCAGGGTCGCCTAGCCTCATCAGAAAAATAGCGCACCCACCCTCCAGTCGGCGCCCCAACGAAGTACGTTCGTCAGAATGTCTGCGTATAAGTGATGTTTTGCTGTATAGCAATCACATGACTGATCCATGAAGTTTTGCACGTGTTTATTGTCGAACTTACAGTAACCAGGTCAAAGACGACCGCAGAAGGAAGTACGTACCTCGATCGAGGTACGTACCTCGTTCCTAGTACGGCGTACTTGGTTTGAAGTATGCATACATAAACATTAATTTTCTCAACTGTTTTTCAAATTGTGACATTATTTACTGAGATTTGGTTGGGTTAAATCGTGGAAACCCTCTTAGTAGTCACAGCCTCGATTTGGGACCATATTTAGCGTTGCCCATGTACGAGAAGGCTTTTCTACGCGTTTTCAAACTTTAGTTCGGCGGCCATCGCGTGTCTTTTCCGACGATTGATGAGGCAAAAATCCTTTTTGAATCAGTCTGGCAAATTAAAGACCTTACTTTTTGCGGAGCATAGTTTGTCTAGATTATATGAAATACAGTTTAGTGAAAATTGTATGGCATATTTGTGACTTATGGATGATAACATCACACCCCATGTCAATCCATTTGCACACCTGATATTTTTGTACTACAATCGAAGTACGCCGCACCATGGTGGTTTCAAACTTTGCTTGTTGTCTACCCGGGTCTGATTGAGAGTGTTCATATACGCATTCAGTTGTGTTCAAAAATGAATGGTCTTCTCAAATAGAATAACAAAGCAGCCAGGTGTTTGATATTGAACAGAATGCCCCCAAAAACACCACAACAGTAAGTTTTTATACTTTTGTTGACCTGTTCTGTTTGTGTTTTTGAAAACTTTTGTTTTAATTGGATGTTAGGTTATTATTTAAGGCTTAACAGATGGAAATGAGCATCATTACATATGTAATGAACATTATCATTTTAGAATACTTAAGGTTTACCAGATATGGAATGGAATGTTCACAAAATCACAGGGTCAGCGATCATGTTGTATTGATATTGACTATGCTTTATTACAATTACTTCCATAGCAATGTGGACAGTGGTCATAAGATCATTCCTCATCAGTAAACTTCATGATGGTGTTTATTCTACATGCTGCTAATAATTGAGTTTCTATCGGCCAAATCATATGCCTTTAATTATATGCAATATATCATGCAGATCCATATTTTGTTAAGAAGTGGAGTAACAGCAATGTTTGAGTTAATTTTATCTTAGAAATAATTCTCAAGTAGCAAATTGTGTCCAAAATCACATACATACAATATTCGTCATTACATAATAGGATACCGAGTAATCCCGAGTGCAGGTACACTACCAATCAATTACCAGTATCACAATGAGGCAGATAATGATAACAACTATAGAAATGTTATGACTGTTTGACAGCTAAAGGTATATGAATGATGTTGATGCAATAAGTGAGATACAAAACTATGATATGTCTAGGACAGGTTACACAACGCAGGATAAAGCTACTTAAATAGGTCATGACACAGATAGGATTAATTGATATACCTACACATGTACAGACATACATATTACAACAGTGAGTGTTGAATGACAAAACTAGAGGAAAGCATGTACAAAAGGTGGGATGGCATTGAAAACGGAAGGGGGGGGGAATGGGAGTGCAAATTGATGTGATCTCGTTGAAATCTAATTGAAAAAGACAAAGAAGTGCTGGTTACCTGACTATATCCGCGCGGGATTTAATTGGGGCAGCCTCTTCCCTTCTAAAGAGAAAAGATAAGGACTTATGCGATAACGTTTACAAATTCGACAAATTCAACCTATGTATTCATGAAAATGGAATCCAGAATAAAATATTCTCTCTTTCTCTGTTGTTTGGAATGGAATATATTGGAAAAAATTACTTAAACTTTCAGAGATCCCAAGTGGAAACACCACACAGGTTAAATACATATTGCATACATAGCTGATGAATGCCGCGAGAGCGGAAACGAGAGGAAGAGGATAATATGCACAAAGTCTTATGAACTTGTTCAGTGATGTGAGGGCAATATTCTGGTTGAGTATATAGACAAGAACAGGCAAGACCTGGTACACCCCTCACAGGAATAGCTTCTTCATTGAGAGAGCTGTAACCAACTTTCAGCGGCTTGGAAGGCGGCTCCATGGACTTATCAC